>CM060903.1:62511188-63742125 GCA_030737815.1 Allium fistulosum
ACAAATTCCGTTCTTTAGTCATATTTTATCCTTTACATTACTATGCATATTTTTGTAAATAAATTTTCCTATCATTCTTAACTAATAAAAATGATCATATTTTGTTTATAAAATAATATAAATTATAATAATAATTCTTTACAAAAGTGTTTTTATATCGATAAGGCTAAACGATCATTTATTTAAAGCGATATATTTACAGGTCGTTACATCGGAGGAATAAGTATTACAACCGCTTGAGCAACTGAATAAGATTTAACTGCCTAGACAACCGAATAAGACTTCAACCACCTAAGGATTTTACAATTGGACTTTTAACTACAAATAGTGGAAAAGTATTTGACTGGGTATGCTCTTGAATAGCACTGATAAGTCGATAATGTACACCCTTCCTATAATCTTCTTTTTTGTAGTTTGTAGTGTAGTTGTGATGCCCCACTCCGAGACCCACATTAGCAAAGAGTATTACAAGGTAAAACCGTCTACTAATGTGGAGAATAGAGCTGGTTAGGAGCAACCATCTATACCATTGTCTTAATTATCTATTGAATATGCCGACAATGCCACTTCTTACTTAAATGGATCGACATCTCCGCTAAATACTTAATACAAAGCCATAGTGGCTGAAGGATCTAGCAGAATAAAATATAACAACTCAAATGGAATTCACATCATAGAACAATAGATCATCACCTACACTTTCACACATACCGATACATTACAGAGTTTACAAAATGAGACGTGTCAAGCGGTAAAGCAAACCACAATATACAGACAAGTCAATAGAGTACATATCAGAGTTATAGTCAAAAAGACTACACAAAAAGCTATGACAAAAAGAAGCTAGCAGAATAGTCCATGCGGAAGCAAAAGAGGCTAAGTCTAATATACCTAACCTGAAACATCTCGGGCTGACCCGAGTATAAAATACATGGGTCAGTCTAGCTAAACAAATTAGTTAGATATACTAATGATAATGCCCATACAAAATCATAAAGTACCACAAATACCTCCAAAGGAGATAACCAAATCATCTAACATAAGATGAATCATAACAAGCCTCATATCATAGGCAACTCAAATAAACAAAGGATATCATATCCCAAACAAGCCAAAAAGGCAATAACAAATACCAAATAAGGTAACACAAGTTTCCACAAGGTAATCGCTATATATCGTGTGGTTCAAAAGACCAACATCGAAGGGCGATACACTAGGGAAATATAATAGTCAAAGAAACAAAAGATGCTCGAGCTCAGTACTGTATAACAAGGATCCACAAACCCGAAGGCACAAACCCAATATCACTCGAGCGGTGACGATGGACCAACTCCAAAAGTGATACTATGGGGCAACAAACTCGAAGGCACAAACCCGAAGGCAACATACCCGAAGGCAACAAACCCCGAAGGCTCAAACCCGAAGGCCATAAACCCCGAAGGCAACAAACCATAGTGGCGAAGGTCCGGAGGCCCAGTACTGGACACCACTAACTGGCGGAATGTGTCACAACTCTCAAAGAGGAACCCAAAAAATGTTAATGTGAGTCCCATACCACACGTTCACACTAAACGGTTTACTAACCGTTAGTCAATTTCACACTCAAAGCAGTACAAAGTTCACCTCATATCATCGGTAAACCAGACCCAAAGGTCAAAACAGTCAAACGAATAGATTAGAAATTAACTGAAAAGATGAACGCACGTGTTCATAGCACGCGTTTTATCTAATCATTTAATTCTCCTCCCTCTTCGCTCGAAGTGCAAAATTATGTGTGTGTTTTAAATAGAAATTATGAATTGGAGAGACGAGCTTTAAATACACTTTAAAAGGATCATTTTATAAAAACCCGTGTACGAAGTCAAAAAGGAAACATCAAAGTCAAAAATGCGACAACAACTAATTGGATCGACACGAATCGATCAAAATTGGAAAACCAAAGCAAATAACAAACCGAGCAGAGACAAGCAGGTCAGTCGACTGAACCAGTGGGTCAGTCGACTGGCCCAGAGCCTGGAAACTTTATGTTTCCAGGTCAGTCGACTGACCCAGGGTGTCAGTCGACTGACACAGGGGCAAGGAATATTTATCCCCCCAGGTCAGTCGACTGAACCCAGAGGTCAGTCGACTGATACAGGGGCAGAACGTTTTCTGCCCGCCTGGTTCAGTCGACTGACCTACTGGTTCAGTCGACTGAACCTGCTTCCTGGGCAGAATCAATCTAGCCCCCTTTGGGGAAAAATCCGATAACACGAACGGGAGCGACGAGCGAGCGACCACGGCCAAGGACTTACGTCAGGCGACAACCCAGGCCTGTATGGCCCTCTGAAACACTCCGCTAACGTGTTCAAACATCAAAGACTAGATTTTTATAAAAATTGGGTTCCAAAACCAAAAATTGGACAATTCACAAAATCGATCCAAATCGAACACAAATGAACATGAATTGATGTTAGGAATTCTTACCCAACAACAACAAAAGCTATAGGCTTAGACGTGAGTTCAAAAATCTCACCTTTTTAACCCAAAAACAAAGATAAGAAGCACAAACACAAGAAGAAGATCAACCACTCTTCACTTCAACTCCAATAGCTTTAATCTAAGATCAAAACAAGTTCTTCCTAAATTAGGGTTTAGGAATTTTCTGAAATTGAAGAGGACAAGAGATGGAGAAGATGAAGATGGAGCTTACCTAAGCTTTTCCAAGAATTTGGAGCAAGAATTTTGGAGTTTGCAATTGAATCTAGGGCTTGGAATTTCTAATTCCTCTTCTCTTCCCCCATTTTCAGTTTAGCTAGAGTAAAAGAAATGAAATGAGGATGAATGGATGAAGAGAGGGGCTGAGTTAGAGTATATTATGAGTTGGGTGAAACCCAAACCCAAAAGCCCAACAGAAAATAGCAAAATTCAACTTACTCCAAACATATCGAAGCTTTTACTCAAAAAAGTCGCAAATGCCATTTTAGATTCAATGGAAGTGGTCCCGAGTCCTAATTCGACCGTTTGCAAAAAGTAGCTTTTCGGATCTAAATCCGACTAACGACGTTATATTTAAATAAAATATTTAAATATAAATCGTAAAATATGCGGGTTGTTACAGATCTCCCCTCCTTAACAAAATTGCGTCTACGCAATTCCTAGAGAAGAATTCGCAACAACTACATATTTACTACTCCCAAAAAGAAAAGAAAATAAGCTTGAGATAAAAAGATATTCTCACCATTGCAAAGCAAAGATAGAAAACCCGGATAAGATCGCTCGATAAACTCTCTGGTTTCCCAAGTACAGTCATTGGGATTAGCGGACCACTGAACTTTAATGAGCGGCACATCCTTGTTTCGAAGGTCTCTCACCTCCGTGGCAAGTACGCGAATAGGCTGTTGTACAATAGATAAATTTGGTGAGATCTCAAGCCCTTGCAAATCAGGAGAGTCAATAATAGAATCTGATTCTCGAAGACACTTCCGAAGCTGAGAGACGTGAAACACGTTGTGAACTCCGCATAAATGAGCTGGAAGTGAAACTCTATAAGCCACAGGGCCAATACATTCAGTAATAGGAAATGGTCCTACATAGCGAGGAGCAAATTTCCCTATCGTACTAAAGCGCATAACCCCTTTCAAAGGAGAAACACGAATAAAGACAAGATCATCAATCGAGAACTCGAGAGGATTCCTACGGTTGTCCACGTAGGATTTCTAGCGGTTTTGTGCCTCTTTCATTCTCTGAAAAATAAGAACAATCTTCTCAGAAGAATCATGAACAAAATCTAGGCCAAGAATAAGCTTCTCCCGAGATTCTAACCAACAAGAAGGTGATCGACATGGCCTTCCGTACAAGGCTTCGAAAGGAGCCATACCGATACTAGACTGAAAACTATTATTGTAGGAGAACTCTACAAGGGGTAGATGATCCTCCCAACTACCTCCGAAATCAAGAACACAAATACGGAGGAGATCCTCTAAGATACAATTCACCCGCTCAGTCTGTCCATCAGACTGTGGATGATAAGCTGTGCTGAAATTAAGCTTTGTTCCCAAAGCTTGCTGAAGACTCTCCCAGAAATGACTGGTGAATAAAGGATCACGGTCACTCACAATCGAACTAGCAACACCGTGAAGTCTCACGATTTCCTTGATAAATAACTTTAGCCAAAAGAGAAGCAGTCCTATTAGATTTAATAGGAACAAAATGAGCTGACTTGGTGAGGCGATCAACAATAACCCAAATGCTAGAATGGCCTGACCTCGTATGAGGTAGGCCATCAATGAAATCCATCGAAATCTGATCCCATTTCCACAATGGAATCTCAAGAGGCTGAAGGAGACCAGAAGGGCGCTGATGTTCGGCTTTAATACGTTGACAAGTCATGCAATTACTCACATAACTCTCCACATCGCGCTTCATGCCATCCCAATAATAAAGGCAATGCATATCGGCATACATCTTACCACTTCCAGGATGAATAGTATACTTAGACCGATGACAGTCATCAAGAATGTCATGCCTAAGTGCGGAATCAGAAGGCACAACAAGACGGCTCTTCTTGCGAAGACACCTATGAACATCAATGCTGAAATCCTACAATGCCTCATCACGAGGTTCAGTCTCACAAAGCTGAATAAGATGCACAAGATCAGGATCACGTCGCTGAGCTTCGGCAATACGATCCAATAGAGAGGGTCGAGCTTCCAAACCGAATAATACTATCGGAGAATCAGAGGATGGAGCTCGATCACAAATATCACAAAAAGATAGAATCTTAAGAATACCCCATTCGGCAAGCATCATAGAAACGACAGCCGAATGTCTACAACTAAGCGCATCAGCAACACGATTACCCTTACCAGGGGTATATAGGATATCGAAGTCATAGGAGGCAAGAAACTCGAGCCAACGCTGTTGCCTCATATTGAGTTCCTTCTGAGTGAATAGATACTTCAAGGATTTATGATCGGTATAGAGAATGAAGCGCTCGCCTAATAAATAGTGTCGCCAAATCTTCAAGGCGAAGACAATGGCGGCTAACTCAAGATCATGAGTGGCATAGCGAACTTCATTTGGATGCAGTTGCCTAGAAGCATAAGCAACTACCCGATCCTTCTGCATAAGCACGGCACCGAGACCACTACCACAAGCATCGGTGTAGACAACAAGATCATGATTACCTTCGGGAACCACAAGAATAGGAGCATTAGTGAGAAGTTCCTTTAATGTCTGAAAGGAACCTTCACACTTATCGGACCAAATATAACGAATCCTTTCCGAGAAAGGCTGGTGAGAGGAAGCACAACATGGGAAAAATCCTTAATGAACCGACGGTAATAACCCGCCAATCCAAGGAAACTACGAATCTCATGAACATTCTCAGGTCTCTTCCAATTTTGGATAGCTTCGATCTTTGAGGGATCGATAGAGATGCCGTCGGAAGATACAACATGGACTAAGAACTTAACCTTATTCTCCCAAAAATGGCACTTGGAGAATTTGGCTTTAAGCTGATGGTGACGAAGAGTACTCAAGACAATTCTCAAGTGATTAGCATGCTCGACTTCAGACTTAGAATAAACAAGAATGTCATCAATGAACACAAGGACGAACTTATCGAGATATTCTCGGAATACCCGATTCATAAGATCAACAAAGAAAGCAGGAGCGTTCGTCAAACCGAACGCCATAACGAGCCACTCGAAAGAACCATACCGAGTGTGGAAAGCTGTAAGGGGTATGCTATCTTCCACTACTCGGAGCTGATGAAAACCAGTGGCAAGGTCGAGCTGAGAGAAGACCTTAGCGCCACTCAATAGATCGAACATATCATCGATCCTCGGCAAAGGATACATATTCTTGATGGTCAACTCGTTAAGCTTGCGATAGTCGATGCAGAGCCTAAGAGTTCCATCGGACTTTTTCAGGAAGACGACCGCGGTACCCCATAGTGAAAAACTGGACTGAATCAACTGCTTGGACTCAAGCTCTAAAAGCTGCTTCTTGAGTTCCTCATTTTCTTTTGTAGACATCCTCGTGGGAGGACGCCCAACTGGCTGCGTGCCTGGAATGAGATCAATGCGGAACTCGATCGCCCGCTTGGGTGGAAAACCCGAAACCGGCTCAAAAACATCAGAGAAGTCACAAACAATAGGAATACGAGATATATTATCATCATCTCGTGAGTCAAGAGAATATAAAGCCATTTCGGAATTATCCACATTCCGAAGGACAAGTGATAGCTGAGAAGACGAATCTGGATGTCGAAGATATAAAATTCTTTCAGAACAAATAATCCTGGCATCGTATCTCACTAGCCAGTCCATACCCAAAATCATATCAAAATCCAAATAAGAAATAACGTGCAGATTCGCACGAAAAGTAAAGCCACATAAAACAATCTCAACATCATCACAAAGCATGCTAAGGGTTGCGGATCCCCCGATAGGATTCGCAATCCTCAACGAAGTAACCATACAAGAAACATCCAAAGACAAATCATCGACGAGCTTTTTCTGTACGAAAGAATGCGAAGCTCCCGTATCGAAAAGAACTCGAATATTACGGCCTTGAAATAAAATAAAACCTTCCAAAACAGATGGAGATATACCTCTGGGCTGAGAAGAATCCCCCGAAGCCTTAGCAACATTAAGCTTGCCAGACTTGGCATTAGGAACAGTAGGGCAGGAGGAAACATGATGGCCTTCCTTCTTGCAATAACGGCAGAAGAGAGGCTTAGGACAAGCCCGAATCAAATGATCAGGAGAACCACAATTGAAACACTTCTGAATGGAAGGTGTTCCAGCAGATTGAGAGTTAGAACCAGATTCAACAGGCTTCTTTCTCTTGGAAGGGAGAAATCCCTGCTTATGAAATGGAAACTTCTTCTTATTGGGGTTCTTGCGAACCTCAACATCATCACCACTATCACACTCCTTCTCGATGACCTCAAGATGAAGTGCCGAATCAACCAACTCCTTAAAATAAAGCTTAAGCTGGAGCATTAAAGATTTCTTAAGATATTTCTTAAGACCAGAGACAAACTTCATATTCTTCTTATAAGAAGTGCTAATGAATTCAAGACCATACTTAGATAAGGCCTCGAAAGATGCAACATATTCAGAAACAGACGACTTCCCTTGCTTCAACTCAAGGAAGCGACGGTCTAATAAAACTTTCTCAGATTCAGGAATGAATTTGAGTTCGAATCGTTCCCGAAACTTAGTCCAAGAAAGAACAGACTCATCAAGTTCAAATATAAGAAGCTCGTATGAATCAAGGGCATGCTCTTGTAATAAGCTAGAAGTTACAAGAACTCGATCATGGTCAGAGAGATCCATGCGAGAGAAGATACGTTCGCATGTGTGAATCCAAGCTTGGACCTCAAGAACGGACTCGGAGCCTTTGAATGGCTTTCCACCAAGATGAGCAAAATCACTGCACAGGCGTGCAAAGGCAGACTTGCGCGGAGGAGATGCACGAATAGGAGCTGGAGGCTGAGTGCTCCTAAACAACTCCAAAAACTAATCGGCAGACATATAAATGCCGTCCGGATGCGAGCCACTGGATTTCCCAGCATCCGAGCGTCGTCCCCTGCCTCTTCCGGCCATTAGCTGAAAGATAAGATAAGAAAAAGATTATTCAAAAGGTAGATATCATTATTTCAATTATGGAATACTACGAAAGAAATGCATTTCTAGACGTATTCCCAAAAATGCTATCTACCCCAAAGGCACAGAAAGAAATAAGGCACGATGATTCAAAGATTCGTAACCTTCGTACAACACTTTAATGTATCGTAATATGTGTCTCTGTTCTATGTTTATCATATATTTTTTCTGAACTCAGCTCTGATACCAAGCTGTGACACCCCACTCCGAGACCCACATTAACAAAGAGTATTACAAGGTAACACCGTCTACTAATGCGGAGAATAGAGCTGGTTAGGAGCGACCATCTATAGCCTTGTCTTAATTATCTATTGAATATGCCGACAATGCCACTTTTTACTTAAATGGATCGACATCTCCGCTAAATACTTAATACAAAGCCATAGGTGGCTGAAGGATCTATCAGAATAAAATATAACAACTCAAATGGAATTCACATCACAGAACAATAGATCATCACCTACACTTTCACACATACCGATACATTACAGAGTTTACAAAATGAGACGTGTCAAGCGGTAAAGCAAACCACAATATACAGACGATTCAATAGAGTAAATATCAGAGTTACAGTCAAAAGGACTACACAAAAAGCTATGACAAAAAGAAGCTAGCAGAATAGTCCATGCGAAAGCAAAAGAGGCTAAGTCCAATGTACCTAACCTGAAACATCTCGGGCTGACTCGAGTATAAAATACACGGGTCAGTCTAGCTAAACAAATCAGTTAGATATACTAATGATACTGCCCATACAAAATCATAAAGTACCACAAATATCTCCAAAGGAGATAACCAAATCATCTAACATAAGATGAATCATAACAAGCCTTATATCATAGGCAACTCAAATAAACAAAGGATATCATATCCCAAACAAGCCAAAAAGGCAATAACAAATACCAAATAAGGTAACACAAGTTTCCACAAGGTAATCGCTATATATCGTGTGGTTCAAAAGACCTACACCGAAGGGCGATACACTACGGAAATATAATAGTCAAAGAAACAAAAGATGCTCGAGCTCAGTACTGTATAACAAGGATCCACAAACACGAAGGCACAAACCCAATATCACTCGAGCGGTGACGATGGACCAACTCCAAAAGTGATACTATAGGGCAACAAACCCAAATGCACAAACCCGAAGGTACAACCCCAAAGGCAACATACCCGAAGGCAACATACCCGAAGGCAACAAACCCCGAAGGCTCAAGCCCGAAGGCCATAAACCTCGAAGGCAACAAACCGTAGTGGCGAAGGTCCGGAGGCCCAGTACTAGACACCACTAACTGGCGGAATGTGTCACAACTCTCAGAGAGGAACCCGAAAAATGTTAACGTGAGTCCCATACCACACGTTCGCACTAAACGATTTACTAACCGTTAGTCAATTTCACACTCAAAGCAGTACAAAGTTCACCTCATATCATCGGTAAACCAGACCCAAAGGTCAAAACGGTCAAACGAATAGATTAGGAATTAATTGAAAAGGTGAATGCACGTGTTCATAGAACGTGTTTTATCTAGTCATTTAATTCTCCTCCCTCTTCGCTCGAAGTGCAAAATTGTGTGTGTGTTTTAAATAGAAATTATGAATTGGAGAGACGAGCTTTTAATACACTTTAAAAAGATCATTTTATAAAAACCCGTATACGAAGTCAAAAAGAAATCATCAAAGTCAAAAATGCGACAACAACTAATTGGATCGACACGAATCGATAGAAATTGGAAAACCAAAGCAAATAACAAACCGGGCAGAGACAAGCAGGTCAGTCGACTGAACTAGTGGGTCAGTCGACTGGCCCAGAGCCTGGAAACTTTATGTTTCCAGGTCAGTCGACTGACCCAGGGTGTCAGTCGACTGACACAGGGGCAAGGAATATCTATCCCCCCAGGTCAGTCGACTGAACCCAGAGGTCAGTCGACTGATACAGGGGCAGAACATTTTCTGCCCTCCTGGTTCAGTCGACTGACCTACTGGTTCAGTCGACTGAACCTGCTTCCTAGGCAGAATCAATCTAGCCCCCTTTGGGGCAAAATCCGATAACACGAGTGGGAGCGACGAGCGAGCGACCACGGCCAAGGACTTATGTCAGGCGACAACCCAGGCTTGTATGGCCCTCCAAAACACTCCACTAACGTGTTCAAACATCAAAGATTGGTTTTTTATAAAAATTGGGTTCCAAAACCAAAAATTGGACAATTCACCAAATCGATCCAAATCGAACACAAATGAACATGAATTGATGTTAGGAATTCTTACCCAATAACAACAAAAGTTATAAGCTTAGATGTGAGTTCAAAAATCTCACCTTTTTAACTCAAAAACAAAGATGAGAAGCACAAACACAAGAAGAAAATCAACCACTCTTCACTTCAACTCCACTAGCTTCAATCTAAGATCAAAACTAGTTCTTCCTAAATTAGGGTTTAGGAATTTTCTGAAATTGAAGAGGAGAAGAGATGGAGAAGACGAAGATGGAGCTTACCTAAGCTTTTCCAAGAATTTGGAGCAAGAATTTTGGAGTTTGCAATTGAATCTAGGGCTTGGAATTTCTAATTCCTCTACTCTTCCCCCATTTTCAGTTTAGCAAGAGTAAAAGAAATGAAATAAGGATGAATGGATGAAGAGAGGGGCTGAGTTAGAGTATATTATGAGTTGGGTGAAACCCAAACCCAAAAGCCCAACAGAAAATAGCAAAATTCAACTTACTCCAAACATATCGAAGCTTATACTCAAAAAAGTCGCAAACGTCATTTTGGACTGAATGGAAGTGGTCCCGAGTCCTAATTCGACCGTTTGCAAAAAGTAGCTTTTCGGACCTAAATCCGACTAACGACGTTATATTTAAATAAAATATTTAAATATAAATTGTAAAATATGCGGGTTGTTACAGTAGTTATTGAAGAAAGGAAGTAAATTTGATCACAAAAAATTATTCTTGAGTAAACAAGTGATCAAAATATAAAGATATTCAGAATTGAAGGCTCGTAAGTTCAATAGCTAAGATAGAGATAATTAGGAATAGAATAGCTTACCAAAATATTGGAATTCTTTGCTTTATATAGTGCATAAAGGTTGTAATCGTTCGAGAAGAGTAACGGTGAGAGTTGTGACTACAACCATTGATTACGAGTTGTAAGTCTTCACGAAGGAGACACACCTTTTCAAAAAACTTGGCGTTATGTAGATTTAGCCGGATGAATAGAGTGTGGCAGCCAGCTGAATCGATCTTTTTGCATTTTGGCCGGTTTTAAGCCGGTTGAATATACTCATTCAGCTGGCTGTATATTCATGATATTCAAAAATTATGCACGTACATAGAATTCAGTCGGCTGACTTGATTGATTCAGCCGGCTAAATTCCATGTTTTTTGTGTTGTTCTTTAAAATTTTGTATCGGGAAAAACTTTCGCATATATATACCACATAGAAGAGATTTTAACAACTTTTACCTCTAGACACAGATTCTATGACTTATAACAACTTTGCAGCGTCATCTTGGTCTTCAATTTGATAAGTTTTTCTCTTTGTATAAGTGATATCATTTCCTGCAAAAGTGGTTAGTATATACAATATGTTTGTATAGTTGTCACTATCAAAACATCAAAGTACATGGTTCTAACATACCTAACTCGTTGACCAATCTTGTTTGAAATAAAGATGTTTTATTTCTATTATATACTCGATAAAATATGTTATATTAATTAATTTAATTAATAACATATTTAATAGAAAATCCATAAATGGTATGTTTATTGGTTGTAGCTATAAACTGTTGTAACAATGAGTAATTAATCATAATGACAACAAATATACTATTCTAAATGTTCCTAGTCAAGAAGCATCGAGATTGGATATTGATATATCCATTGAGACTAGAGTACAAATGCTTTTCATATTTGGGCAGTTTATTAGTTATGATTACCGGTGGCGCCTAGGGGTTACATACTGATAGTTACTGGATAACTATGGAATGACTCGATCAATTGTTTTCTGTTTTTAATGTAACTAAGGGCAAACATAAAATATCGATATGACTGATTTTCACATTTCTCTCGACTTGAGAATACTATGATCTTCAATATGTAAGCTTCGCTTTATTATAGTCAAATCATAGCATAGCGTCATTGAGTGACTATAGTTGAGTCGAGTCGAAGCATCAGAAGTGAAGCATTATTCAAGAAAGGATTTGTCTTCTCAGGTATATGGTATTAGTATCACGATCAACTCAAGCCAGCTTAAGTCAAAGTATCTGGCCAGAGCAGTTTGGTTCATAGTAATTGTTATTATCAAACCAAAGACTTTATGTTTAGAAGTTGAATATAGATGATATTAAAATTTTGACCATTACCAAATCCTATAGATCCAAAGTGATATGGTTTTGACAAAGAGAATTAGTGTAAACAAAAGCCACAAAAGAGTAGCGCTTAACAAAGTGAAATTGAATTTTACCGAAACAAGTAAGCTATAAATTTGGTCAAAATGTCACACCTCCAGCTAAATGACGCGTGAACATTAATATTTGATAGTTCGATGTTAATCGCTTATCAAATTTACACCTAACAAGTCACACAATCAAAATGATGGATTTTCTTTAGACCAAACGATTTAATTAGTTTATTATTGTAATAAATTAATTAATGTCTATGAAATATTAACTATAAAATTTTGAATATGATTTGAGAAATAAGTATTATTAATATGTTTATAATAGTTATAAATATAACGATCGAAATGAGATTTCGATAATCAAATAAATTAGATTTAATTAATAATATTTCTTTTGGCTTAAATGGGGTATTGGCCCATGATGATAGATTCAAAATTTCGACTATAATGAGGGCTATAAGGGATGGCTAAAATAGGTTAGAGTTGTTAGAATTGGATGGCTTAGATTTAGTGAGAATTGGTATGATACATGATCCATTATTTTCTCTCTCCCATCCACAATGTAAACACCTCAAACCCTAATTGAGTAGGATCTTTTTAGGTGCCATTATTCCCTTTTATTGTTAGCCGATTTCATCCCTAGAAGCTTAAGCAAATCCAAATTAAATCAATTCAAATGGCAATTACTTTTTGATAGGCAAAGGTCAACATTTCAAGACTTAGTAGTCTGTTGAAATCGAAAAATTTTCAAAATATAGAGAGTCCATCATTACAAGTGTACTTTAAGGCATTTGGTTTAGGTATGTTATTATAGTTATATATAATTTTTAATATCTATACAATATTTTGTTATATATATATTATATTGTTATTTAGGTGATTATTCCTATATGTATTGATGTTGTCACATACTAGATTGGTTATATGTATATAGAAATGTAATAATGTATATTGTGTTTCAAGAGTTTTTTGAATTGAAATAATTGTATACATATGTTGAAGAATGTAAATTGTATTAAGTGAATAATTGCTATTAAGTAAGCAACTATTAAAAATATTCCATTTTTTCTATAATTATTCAAAATAATTGCAGCATTTAAGTACATTTGTTAATTATATATGTTGTTTGTAGTTAAAGATTTCATTTGTTAATTGCATTTGTTAACTGCATTTTGTAACTGTAGTTATAAAATAAACTTTAGTGGTTCAATTTTATTTGCATTTCAATTACGCTATTAAAAATTTGTGGGTTTTTTAACTACATATCATATATGCAGTTATAAAAAACACTTTAATGGTTCGATTTTAACTGCATTTCAGTTATGTAGTTAAAAATTTATGGGTTTTTTAACTGCATATTTGATTAGTGTTCACTGAAGTGGTTAAATATTTTCTTATTTTTATGGAGAGATTTTGAATGTTTGCAGATAACGCTACAATTATTCTTAATTACTATAGAAATTTTTGACAACATTGATGTTTTTCGTTAAAAGTCTTTAAATATTATTAATGTTTTTCAATGAGATATGTAATAATGTATGTAGACTTTCAAGAGTTTTTTGAATTGAAATAATTTTATACATATGTTGAAGAATGTAAATTGTATTAAGTGAATAATTGCTAATGAGTAAGCAATTATTCAAAATAATTCCATTTTTCCTGTAATTATTCAAAATAATTGCAACATTTAAGTACATTTCTTAACTACATGTGTTGTTTTTAGTTAAATATTATATTTTGTAAATATGTTCTATATTTTTAGTAAAAATATTATAATATATGTTGGAGTTGCAATAGTTTTTTGAATTGAAACTAATATAGACATGCATTGAAGAATATAAATGGTTTTAAGTGAATAATAGCTCATAAGTAAACAATTATTCAAAATAGTTATCGTGTTTTCTGTAATTATTTTTAATAATAGTAGAGAAATTTGCAAATATTGAAAATGTTCAAATTTGAAGAACAATTTACTGTTTAAAAAGGTAGTTGTTAAATGTAATTTTTATTTACATATCTCATATGCAGTTAAAAAGTGCATTTAAATGGTGAAATTTTTTTTTGCATTTTAGTTATGGAGTTAAAAATTAAGAAGATTTTTATCGTAATTGCAGAAATACATGCAATTATCCAGAATAAATGGATACATTTTTGCAATTATTATGAATAGTTGCATACATCTTTTCAATTATCAGGAATAATTGCATTTTACTTATAAAGTTATAAATTGCACCATTAAATGCATTTTTCAACTGCATATTTGATATGCAGTTTAAAAATAAAACTAATGCAATTTTTAACTGCATTATCGAAATGCAGTTATAACTGATTTACGATAATGAAGATAAAAAATATATTTATACAGTTTGTTTGAAATGCAACCATAACTGCATTGTTTGTAATATGTTTAAAATATAGTTAAATAACAACTATAATAGAACATCAATTATGAACAATAGTTAATACTAGAAGATTTGATTCCATGTGTAGCATTGCGATTTTAACTGTTCTGTATTGATTTGCATATAGTTGCAGTGTTGTTCGCAATTATGGTAAATGATTAAAGATTTCTCTGCAATCGTTGTTAATAATTGTAGTTGAGTTTCCGATTATATATAATTGTATTAATTTTATTTTATTTTAAGGTAATTATTTATTATTTTGTTTTTGTACTGATGTTTGAATATTTTATTTTACAGTATTGCTGGCAAGAATGATGTTCTAGTGCTGTTGAAGTCTGGACAAAATAGCTTTTCTTTACGTGTTCATTTTGATAATTCAGTTATTATGTTGAGTAAAGCTATTTGTGAAAAATGGTCTGATTTAAGTATACAGACATTTGACATATATCATATTAGAGATGGTATGAGAAGGAATATTGAAACTAATTCTGATCTTCAATCTATCTTGTTATTATCCGCTCATAATCATGAGGATTACTTAGTTATTTTTATTGACATAGTTCTCACTGGTTCTTCAGCAAACAATGTTGCTAGTATTAGATCAGATGTTATTAGTTGTAATAGTGATTTATCAATTGTTACCACTGTTGATTCAAATATTCAATTTAGGCAGTTATTGAGAAATGATTCCAATCAATTTGTCTTTATGGGTGTTAGTCAATAGTTTGCAGGTGGTATATAGCATTAAGAGTAGGTACAATCTTAATTTGATAAAGAATGACAGGGAAAGAGTTATTGCTGTTTGTTCTCGATTAAAATGTGGCTTTAGGATACATGCTTCTCTTAAGTTTAATCTTCTTTGTTATAAAGAGATTTCTGTAACGACCCGTATTTTTACGGATCGACAAGTTCGTCAAAATCTGGAAAATTTAGCATCATTAAGTCATTTCAGATTTTGGGCTTGATTTTTTCTAAGTTTTAGGTCGTGACATTTTAGGTCGTGACATTTTAGGTCGTGACATTTTAGGTCGTGACATTTTTAGGTCGTGACATTTTAGGTCGTGACATTTTAGGTCGTGACATTTTAGGTCGTGACATTTTAGGTCGTGACATTTTTAGGTCGTGACATTTTAGGTCGTGACATTTTAGGTCGTGACATTTTTAGGTCGTGACATTTTAGGTCGTGACATTTTAGGTCGTGACATTTTTAGGTCGTGACATTTTAGGTCGTGACATTTTAGGTCGTGACATTTTAGGTCGTGACATTTTAGGTCGTGACATTTTAGGTCGTGACATTTTAGGTCGTGACATTTTAGGTTTCCAGCCTATAAATACACGTCCATTTCCTCACTTTTTGGGATTCGAATTTTGAAGCGACGAAGTCCTGCCATTTTGAGAGCTCGAGTGCTGCACTTCTTCACTTCTTTTCTCCACTCTAATCTTGTGATTCCTCCATCCAAATCGAAGATCAAGATCGAAGATCCAAGAGTTAAAGTTGAAGATCTAAATTCTTCGAAGAGAGATTTCATCGTTTGAAGTGGGATTTTGGTAGATCGAGTTAGATCCTTCGCTGTCCAGATCTGAAGTGTGTTGATTTAGGGTTGTTTAGGTGATTTGGTGAGTGGTGATTATCTCTCACACGGATCCAAAGGAGTAGATCGAATTGTTGGCTTGATTTGGTGTTAAAATAGTGATTTCTATGCATTTTTGTAAACCTAAGTGTAGATCCATGTAGATCCATTGTTCATGATGATTTGACAACCATTTTTGTGCATGATTAACCTATGCAAGTTTATTCATCAAGATGTAGAGATAATTCTCATGTTTTCATGCTTGTTAGACTTTCAACTCTTTAATTACGAAATTGCCATTATTGTTATAATTGTCCATTTTGCTTATAATTGAATGCTTGATTTCTTGGATTGATGTTTGACATGATTGATTACTGTGAATTAGATAATTGTTGATTGGTTTTAGACAAGATGGTCGAAGATGATTCAAAAGCTAAGAGAAAGGCTCTTGAAATGGGAAAGCTGCTCATGGCATATGTAGCGGGATGATGAAGCTCTTATGCATAGATTTGATGATGAAATGTTGAGATGAGGCTTTGCGAGGATGTGATGAAGCGAGGCATCATGTGATGAAGACTTGGTTTAATCCAGACGGGATCATCCCAAGCATGTTGATAACTCGGTGAAATGGTTCGAGTTGAGGATAATGGATGGTTATGGAAATAGTCGACGAGGAGGATGACTAGGAGGCTTGGGTCTCATCGTGGTTGAAGGTTCTAGCATGCTCAAAGCAAGAGTACGTTTGGGCAGATTCGATAGTCCCAACGGGTAACTGTTGATGGTCGAGTACTCTGGGCAGATTCGATAGTCCTAGGCACGGGTCACGATGACGTGCGGGAGTTATGTCTAGAACCGGGGTTTTCCTTAGCCCTTGACGGACGGCTGAAAGAATGTGCCGGTCATTCAATTAACGGTGATACCGAAGCAGTGATAACGGTGATAGCCAGAGTCATGGATGTTTGGATGTATCGTCATTCGGACTCAAGAGCAGTATTTTCTGGGTGCTTATCTGATTTAGGCCTTGGTACTTGGAAAACATCGTCCTTGACTCGAATGATTATTACTTTACTTTAAATTGTATGCTCTGCTATGTTGCTTCTGCTTAGTGTGTGTCTGGGGGCTATCACTGTAGAAAGAGGTGGAGTGGGAGGGTTGTATTCCTATTCCTTTTTTCTTTATGCTCTTTTGGTATGTTGTTAGTTAATTTACTATTCACTAAGACTGTTGTCTGACTCAAGGCTTTATGTTTTAATTCTTATTGCCTTGGGCTATTCGTCCATTTTGGGACGGGCAGACTAGGTAGCAGGTGACAGGTGCTGTTCTTGCTTCCCACGTTGCTGATATCGAAGACGAGCTGGAGGGTTGCATATTATCTTTTTACTATATGTACTGGATGTTCCGCTGCTTTGTATTCTCTGAGTGATATGTAGTGAGGCTTGATGTATTGACTGTTCAGATGCTTGTATTCAACTATTATGAAGTTTTATATGATGACATTTTATTCTGTAAATCTTCCCTATATATATGTTCTATTGTATTTTGTCCATGCGCTGTGAGTAATACGATAGATCCTGTTGTTTTAATTTACCCTGGCAATCGTCCATGGTCGCCTGGCACACTTTACAGCGCACTATCTCTAGATTCGGTGCAGGGGTCATGGGCGGTCGTCACATTTGGTATCAGAGCATTGGTTAATCGATTTTACCCAACGCTCGCTGACATAACTACGTATGAGAGACGTAATTGTAATTTTGATGGATGACTACTACATATAATATAGTAGATTAGTAGAGCTTGAGTCCTTTGTGCAGTTGTTCTCCAAGATGTTCTGATCATTCTCTTTTTATAGATACTGAGAATGAGTCGAAGAGGGAGACCAGCTGCTAGGGAAGGCCGTGCTGCTGAAGGAACTACTGATTATGCAGCTATGTTCGAAGCTATGATGACTTCGATCATGAGAAGGATACCAGTTCCGGGGACAGCAGTTGATGTTGGAGTTCAAGTCCAAACTCCAAAGCCGGTGGATTTTTCTAAGCTGAGTAAGGACTACACTGCTCTTGGAGGGAAGGTTTTCTTGGGAACAGAGTCAACTATCGAGGTCCAAAGATGGATAGATGCTTGTAGAAGGATCTTTGGTGATTTGGGAATTGATGATGCAACTAAGAGGAAGTTGGCATCAAGGCAGCTTCAAGGGAGAGCTTCTGATTGGTGGAACTCTATTATCATCAATACTGCGGAGGAAGAGATTACTTGGGAGCAATTCCAAGCTAGATTTGAAGCTAAGTTCATTTCTACAGCTCAGAAGTCTGTTCTGTTCAAGAAGTTTGTGGAGCTCAAGCAAGGTGGAAGATCTGTTCTTGAGTATGTTTCTGAGTTCGAAGCTCTGTCCAAGTATGCCCGATCATATATTGAATCTGCTTATCAGAAGAATGTAACGACCCACTATTTTGGACCATTCAAATCGACAATAATCCACACATGTCAGACTTGAATAATACAAAATAACAGATTGTAATAAAAATTTGGAGCAAATAAAATCATTCACAGAATCAAAGACACAGAAATATCAGAATAACTCGCAGCGGAATTTAAAAATACCATAGTGGTTCATGAAGCCACTAAATACATAGTCTAAAATCAAATACAAAATACATAGTCTGAAACCCAATACAGTTCTGAAACAAGTACAATAGAAATCCCAAATACACAAGTCTCTAAAACGAAAGCTGAAATAAGGCAACTGAAACTGAAATAGGAAGATAACTAGATAAGCAGAATCTCCAGTGATTCCGAGCTCCAGAAAGGTGAATCCAAAGCTGTGAATACTCAGGCTGACCCGAGCGTAAAATAAAACATAACACTCGAGTCAGGATATACATACTTATACAATGTAAACCAACTCAAATGAACTGTAGTAAAGGTACAAGTAACTTAGAAGATGCTTGGGACCGCTCATCCTCTAAGGATCCGTTAAACTATCTACTATGTAGTAATATTCGCTATTATAATAGTGTCTACATAAGTAAAGTATAATCATATCGGAAAATAGCGTTAAGGGGATGGAGAACCTTAACGCGGTCGGATCTTAAAATCATAATCGTAGTAAAGCTCGGTATGGTAGGTGACACGGCTCAACTAGGCAATGCCAGGGTAGATATACCAATTACGCACACGGACTGATGGATACGCATAGCAGCCACTACCGTTCCACCTCGAACAACATTCCCAAATCGGAGGATGGCCATCTAGTCAAATCAGTAAGAGTATAATATCGAAGAAATGTGTCCGAGAAGAGGTGCTACCTCACTGGTCCGAGATCGCTCCTGTTTTAGCCACCTTATGCCAACTCACGGGAGTTGGGTCCACGTAATACCTTAAGGACGTCGCCACCATCCTACTTCATTCTGGAATCTCCACCGCGTACACGGTTGTCAAAGTGGTTTTCGGTATCGACAGAGAGTATGTCCATATCCGATCCCGGTCTCCTTGCCAACCAATCGTTATTATAACCCGTGGTTATAGATTTAAAACAATTTATCAAATACTTCGAATTAAAAATCATTTAGAAACAAAGACATTATTCTTTTTAAAAAAATCAAATATTAAATTTCTAAAATCTAACCCTTCGAAGTTCACTTATTCACTTAAACAAAAGCATTAAAATTTTCAGCTTCCACGGCATTTAAAAGTGTGGCGGTAAGTTATATTCGAAAACAATTTTTTTTTTCAGCAAAACAATATTTATAATTGTTATATCAGTTCAGTTTTAAACAAAAATCATATTTCAGTCTACTGCAGTCCTTAACAAGTGCTACAGTAGCTTTTTTATTATTAGTTCAAGTTCAATTTAGTTTCTGCTACAACAGCACTTACCAAGTACTATCATAGCTTTAGTTCATTTTAGTCTTTTGGTTCACTTATAAAATCCACAACACTTAACAAGTGCTACAGATTCTACCTAGTTAAACTTATAAATCATACATTTAAAATGTTCATTTTCAATCCTTTAACAATTTCTTTAAAGGGAAATTTTACAAGTTAAAACCAAACTTACAAATTTGCTTATTTCGTTCATTTCAACATTTAAACTTAAACTCCATTTTTCCACCAATTTAAAACCAAATTTCATTTCAATTAAATTAACTTAAGTTTCCATCCTTCTTTTTTTTTATCAAAATTTTAAATTTAAGTTTCGTTTAAAAATCAATATTCCTCCATTTTATTTATATTTATCACATAGAAAAAAAATCATTTCTATTTTAAATAAATCTCTAAAAAATTTCGGTTTAAATCAATTTAATATTATTACAGTTCTTAAATTATTTAAAATATTCAAAAATACAGAAAAAAAATAACCACGGGTCTGTATAATATTTTCTAGCCTAATTCAAGTGATACGGATACTATATCATTTCAATCCGTAATTTACAAAGAAAAATCCGGGTTTTATCATTTCAAACCCGCAATCCCAAGTAAATAAAATTTAATTGAAAATCGCTCAGGCCTATCATTTCAGCCCATAACGACCTTCCCTTATTCTAAAGTCCGTTCAGGTATGTATCATTTCAACCCATAGTGATTCTATTCTACAGGGAACTTGCAGTGTGATTTAACAGAATAGAATAACAGTAAAATAAGAACATAATATAACAGATGATACGATATGCAGTTTTAACAATTAACATCAACTATAAATAAATCACAGGTAATCATAACATCATTTATTTATTTAATTATTTCTACACATTCAGTTGCGGTCGTTTCACAAATATATAAGTATGAATATTCGTGTGAGATTTACTCACCTCTACGGAGCTGGAGATTCGGAAAAGAAAGAAGTACGAAGTCAATCGAAAGCACGCGGGTAGCCCGATCAGTCGTTAGCGGATGCGCCAACTAGATTCAAACCAAAAGCACAATAAATAATCAAATCTAAGATCGCACGAATAACGAATTTTCAATGAAGCGAACAACGAAAAAGTAACACGTTTGAAAAAAAATCGACAGAAATAGCCCGATCACTTTTAAAATTTTAGATTATAACTTCGAAACAAATGCTCGACCAAACAAAGTGTTCAAAATTTTTTTTTTTTTTAAAACAAAGTTTCGGAAGAAAGAAGAAATTATATAACTTCAAAAGTTACAAAGGAACAAAACAACAACAAAATTTTTTTTTTCAACAAGGCAGAGGCCATACAACAAAACATTGTTCACCTCTCAGTAAAAAGCTCGGTCTGGAAAAATATAAAGTGACAAAAGCAACTTCCTTTTTCTAAACAACTCAATAGAGCTACCACCAAGTACAAGTGATAGGTACTACTCTTTTATTTTTTTTCAAACTGGTTCAGGGAAATCAACACAAAACAAAAAAAATAAAATAAAATAAAAGGGACGAACAGTTCATCACTTATTCTCATATGTAAGGCTTGGTCTGACCTGATTGGTCTCGGCATGGGTTTGATCTGACGAAGGGGTTGGCTGACATGAGTTCGTGGAGGAGGTCAGACAGGGGCTCAGTCTGGTGGTGGGGTTCGGTGGTGACAAGCGAGGGTTCTCGGTCTGGGCGAATAGGTGGTTCAAGCGAGGGTTCTCGGTCTGGGTGGAGTTTTGATCTCGTGGTGGATGTCAGGTGACTGCCGTGGTGTCGGCATGGAGGCAAATGGCAGTGGTTAGGCTGGAGAAGAACGTGGGTGGAGGAATGGTGGCGACTGGCTGTGGCTTTGTCGTGGTGGGATGGTCACGGTTGGAGTGGGAAAGGTGATCTCGACTTGGAGCTGTGGTGGCTCTGGCGTACGTGGCTGGTGGGCGTTGGATCGCCTAGGTGTGATGGTGGCTTCGATCGTGGTGGTCTGGAGAAGGGGTAGGGTCAGGTTGGATCTGGCGAAGGTGGTATGGTGTGGAGGCAGTTGTGGGTCCGTGGAGGCATGGGTTGGGCGAACAGGCGTGGGGTGGTGGCTCGGTTACGGTGGTTGGCAGGGCTGGGGTAGGAGTTCGGTGGACTGGGGTAGGCTGCCTGGGGAGGCGGAGGTGTGGCTGTGGGATCTCGTATGGGAAAAGGTCGTAAGGTGACAGATCGTGATAGCCTAAAGCTGGAAATGGATGAAACACAACAGGGGACAGCGAAATATAAATGTAAAGTGAACAAAAAGTAAAAAAATGATGATGCCCGTACCTTTCAGAGGGAGATGCTCAAGAATTTAGATTGATTCGTGGTATTGAAATTTTTGCTTGTTTGTGAATGAGGACTGATAAAAGCTATTCAAAGATTTGTAGAGAAGGCAAAAGAAATGGTCTTGAACGGTTAGAGAAAATTTTGGAAAAATAAAAGGGTTTTAAATTTTCAGTCAGTTGATGGAAACGTAGAGGCAGAAATAATATCTCATGCGCACGTTTTAGGCTTAAACTATGCTGCTGAACTTGAAAAGTTAAAGCAAAAAAAACGTACAACTCTATGATTTTGCTTCCTTTATTAAATAAAATTAAAATGCTAACAGTTTCTTTCAATATAACGTATATTTTTAACCCGAATTTAAAATAGCTATTATCATCAAAAAAAAAAATTCTAATGTAAAGTTAAGAACGGACAAAACGTAACGAAATGTAACGCTTTTAAATTTTCGTTTTATACAAATTACTACACTTTATATTTAAATTAATATTTCGAAATGTTTTGTTTTAATTAAAAT
The DNA here is from genome assembly GCA_030737815.1 of Allium fistulosum. Lineage (NCBI taxonomy): Eukaryota > Viridiplantae > Streptophyta > Magnoliopsida > Asparagales > Amaryllidaceae > Allium > Allium fistulosum. Next base: position 62,533,897 of record CM060903.1, read on the forward strand.
TTCGCTTAAAATATCGGGCTGTTACACTCTCCCCCACTCAAAGCTTTTCGTCCTCGAAAAGGAACGAAGAAGGAAAACAAAGAAAGATAAGACAGAATAGCAAAAGTACCTGAAATAAACAATTCCGGATTCGAAGCACGAATGCTCTCCTCCATCTCCCAGGTGCAATCCCGTTCATCAGTGCTCCACTGCACTTTGACCAGGTTGACAGATTTTCTTCTTAGTTGCTTCGTACCTCGATCGACGATACGAAGTGGCTTCCTCTCAACAGTCAGATTTGGCTCAATATCCAAACTATCAAGAGCAGAAGGCTGAATAGTAAGAGATGGATCATGCAGATAGCGACGAAGATGAGATACATGAAAGACGTTGTGTATTCCAGAAAATTTCTCGGGTAAATCCAGACGATAAGCGAGAGAGCCAATTCTTTCCAAAATGCGGAAAGGACCAACAAATCTAGGAGATAGCTTTCCTCTACGACCAAAACGAATAACATTCCTTAAGGGAGAGACCTTAAGGAAAACCAAATCACCAACAGCAAACTCTAAACTCCGTCTTCGACGATCGGCGTACTTCTTCTGTCTATCCTGAGCAATCCTCATCTTCCTCTTAATCTCTTCGACTCTCTCTGAAGCTTCCAAAACCAATTCAGGACCAAGAACCAAACGATTACCAGATTCAATCCAACAAGAAGGAGATCTACAAGGTCGTCCGTAAAGAGCAGAAAATGGAGAAGTCTCAATACTGGCCTGATAACTATTGTTATAAGTGAATTCGACAAGATGGAGATGATCTTCCCAAGATCCTCCAAAATCAAGCACACAAGCACGAAGAAGATCTTCTAAAATCTGATTCACCCTTTCCGTTTGACCGTCGGTCTGTGGATGGTAAGCGGTGCTCAGATTTAGATGAGTACCCAAAGAATCCTGAAAGGCTTTCCAAAACCTACTAGTAAAGATAGGATCACGATCACAAACGATACTGAGAGGAACACCATGGAGACGAACAATCTCCCTCATGTAAATCTCAGATAAACTAGAAGCTGAACGGGTAGACTTGACCGGAATGAAATGAGCTGATTTGGTCAATCTATCCACAATAACCCAGATACTCTCGTTACCCTTCCTAGTCCTCGGTAAACCATCAATGAAATCCATAGAAACTTGTTCCCACTTCCAATTGGGAATCTCAAGAGGCTGCAATAAACCAGGGGTCTTCTGATGATCTGCCTTGACTTGTTGACAAGTCGCACACCTATTGACGAAAATGGAAATATCTCGCTTCATACCTTTCCACCAATATAACTTCTTCATATCCTGATACATCTTGGTCACGCCTGGATGAATAGAAAGTCTGGACTGATGATTCTCCCGAAGTAACTCCTTTCTCAATCCATCAACATTCGGGACACAAATCCTATTATTAATCCTCAATACACCCTTATCGTCAATCTGAGCTCCATTACCATCAAGACTACTACTTCCAACTCTGCTTCGAACACTCTCCTTAATCAATCTAAGCATCTGATCCTCATCCTGTCTAGCCATAATACGATCCACAAGAGGTGAAGAAACAACAATCTGACACAACAAAGCTTTCTTCCTACTCAAAGCATCCGCCACAACATTAGCTTTTCCCGGTGTATAGTTGATGTCGAGGTCATAAGAAGCAAGGAACTCTAACCACCTAACTTGTCTCTGATTCAAGTCCTTCTGAGAGAAAATATACCTCAAAGACTGATGATCTGTGAAAAGCTCGAACTTGGTACCCAACAGATGATGTCTCCAAAGCTTCAAAGCGAAAACAACCGCAAGTAACTCTAGATCATGAGCAGCATAATTTACTTCATGAGTCTTCAACTGTCTACTAGCATAAGAAATCACTCTACCATCCTGCATCAGAACAGCTCCCAAACCTTCTCTACAAGCATCAGTGTATACCGTTAATCCCTCATCTCCATTTGGAACGGTAAGAACAGGTGCGGAAGTAAGCTTGTCTTTTAATTCATTGAATGCAGCTTCACACTTACTACTCCAAATAAACTTAGTATTCTTCCGAGTTAAAGCAGTGAGAGGTGCAGCAATCCGAGCGAAATTCTCAATGAATCTCCGGTAATAACCGGCGAGGCCCAGAAAACTACGGATATCAGTAGGAGTCTTAGGAGTTTCCCAATCCTGTACAGAATATGGAAAAAGAAGGATAATAGAAAAGATAGAGTAAATTGAAATGAAGCAAATGAAGAGAAAGAAAGAGAACTTACATTGATCGCAGCGATCTTGACTGGATCAACTGAAACTCCATTACTAGAAACAATATGCCCGAGAAATCGGACTTCATCCTTCCAGAAATGGCATTTGGAAAATTTAGCTTTTAACTGATGCTTCCGAAGAGTCTCAAGAACAGATTTCAAATGTGACTCATGTTCTTCTTCAGACTTAGAGAAAATGAGGATATCATCCACAAAGACTAGAACAAATTTATTAAGCACATCTCGGAAAACACGATTCATCAAGTCAACAAAGAAAGCGGGAGCATTAGTCAAACCAAAAGGCATGACTAACCATTCGAAGAATCCATTCTCAGTACGGAAAGCAGTCTTAGGAATACTTTCCTCGGCAACTCTGAGTTGGTGAAAACCTGTGGCAAGATCAAGCTGAGAGAAAACAGTAGCACCATAAAGCTGATCAAACATGTCATTGATGCGAGGCATTGGATATCTATTTTTCATAGTGAGTTTGTTCAACTCCCTATAATCAACACACATCCGAAGAGAACCATCGGACTTGGTGACGAAAACCACCGCAGCTCCCCATTCAGAAAAACTAGGTCTGATCAGACCCTTGGAAGATAGGTCTTCAATTTGTTTCCTTAACTCAACCTTCTCGCGGGGTGCCATTCTTCTAGGAGGAAGAACTATAGGTCGAGCTCCAGGAATGAGGTCAATGCGGAAATCAATTTCCCGCTTGGGAGGTAAAGCAGTAACTTCACCGAATACATCCGGGTAGTGATTAACTACACGGGTCGACTGAAGATCATCAATAGAAGCATCTAGAGAAAAGATAAAGCTACCAGCATAATCATGAGGCATACGGCCCTGAATAAGTAAAGAATTTCCTCGATCATCCTTAAGAGAAACAATTCGGGATTTACACGAGATACGGGCATCGTGTCTATCAAGCCAATCACTTCCAAGCAGCAAATCAAAAGCATCGAAACCAAGGATATAGAAATCGCCACTAAAACTATGATCGGAATGGAGGAGTTTCACATGTTTACAAATCTTATTAAGATTTGCGGGACCACCAATAGGATTAGAAACACATAAAGGAACAGAAGCATACTCAGGGGAAAGGAGATGTTCAAACTTATTACACAGGTCATCAGAAATAAAACTATGCGAAGCACCAGTATCAAATAAAACACGAACTGGATGATGAAATAAAGTAAAGGTGCCTTGAAGAGTACCTTGACTATCGCTAGGAGCAGGAGTAGGTGCAGGAGCAGGTGATGAAGCAGATGTGACAGCAAATACGCCAGATGGCTTTCCCTTCTGATATAAAGGACAGTCCTTCCTAAAATGACTCGGCTGAAGACAAACATGACAAAGATCGTTCCTGGTAACCTGGGGTGGAGGAACAGCAGCACTGGACGGATTAGGGCAACTATTGGCATAGTGTCCCTTTTGGTCACATTTGAAGCAAGTAATGGAGGAAAGATCAATAGGATGTCTCTGGGAAGGAGCAGATGCTGAAGATCCCAAGCCCGCATGTTTAATCCAATTCTTCTTCTGCTGGTGGAAGTTGGGCTTTCTCTTCTTGGAATTTGCAGAGGAAGATTGTGAGACATGAGTACCAGAAGTAGCAGGACCCTTGGAAGTAGGGTTCTCATAGCGGATAGCCATATCCATGAGCTCAGTAAATGTGCCATGAACATGTGAAATAAGGCGATCGTAGAACTCTGGGCGAGCTCCAGAAATGAACTTCTCGTTCTTCTTTAGCTGAGTGTCGATAAGACCAGGACCGAATTTTGAAAGTTCATTGAACTTCCGTTCATACTCTGAGAAGGACATGGTACCCTGCTTGAGGTCCATGAATTCACGGTAAAGCTGAGACTTTCCGGCTTCGGGCATCCATTTTGCCACAAAAGCCTCCCTGGAAGGAAGATACAGAAACAGAACTTTAGATAAATTAAAAAGAAAGGAAATGGGAAAATTCAAGTTAACTCAAAGGATACCTGAACTGCTCCCACGAAAGATCTCCTTCGTTAGTGCGAGTCGTAACAGACTCCCACCAATCTAGGGCTGACTCTTGCAGCTGCCATGCTGCTAACTGACGCTTCTGGGCATCAGTGATCTCTAAACCAGTAAAGATCCTTTCCAAACTTCTTAGCCATTGCTGGGCTTCGATGATACTTTCTGAACCGGTGAACTTAGTGCCACCGAGCTGAGAGAATTCTTTGCAAAGAACTGTAAACTTAACGGGTGCAACAGGTGGAGGAACTGGGGCAATACCACGACCCCTACCTCTAGGATTTCCACGATTCATCCTGGAAATATCAAGAATTAATTTAGGACAAGGTACAGAGAAGACAAAGATAAATTAAGATAAGACACGATAAGAACACTTGGGTGAATATCCTAATAACAAAATTCCTAACAAGGTAGATACGGAAAGAAGGAAGTTTAGGAAATTTCTTCTTAAAACAAGAAAACTTTATATCAAAATAATCTTTCAAAAATCATTTGAAAAATCATTTTAAAATCATTTTATACTTTGAAAATACGTTCACTCACAAGGAAATGATTCTGAGTTTGATTTTACTCATTCTAGGGTATTTCTACCCTATCTCTAATGAGTTTTTGTTCCATAGAACCTCGCTCTGATACCAAATGTAACGACCCACTATTTTGGACCATTCAAATCGACAATAATCCACACATGTCAGACTTGAATAATACAAAATAACAGATTGTAATAAAAATTTGGAGCAAATAAAATCATTCACAGAATCACAGACACAGAAATATCAGAATAACTCGCAGCGGAATTTAAAAATACCATAGTGGTTCATGAAGCCACTAAATACATAGTCTAAAATCAAATACAAAATACATAGTCTGAAACCCAATACAGTTCTGAAACAAGTACAATAGAAATCCCAAATACACAAGTCTCTAAAACGAAAGCTGAAATAAGACAACTGAAACTGAAATAGGAAGATAACTAGATAAGAAGAATCTCCAGTGATTCCGAGCTCCAGAAAGGTGAATCCAAAGCTGTGAATGATTTTATTTGCTCCAAATTTTTATTACAATCTGTTATTTTGTATTATTCAAGTCTGACATGTGTGGATTATTGTCGATTTGAATGGTCCAAAATAGTGGGTCGTTACAAAGAATGAGAAGTTTGTGACAGGCTTGGACAGTTATCTTGGGAGACAGTTGGTGGATCATTTGGACGATTCATTTGAGAAGCTTGTGGAGAAAGCTCTCAGGCATGAGAGTCTGTTTCCTAAGGAAGGATCTGTTGTTGCTATGACCATGGGAGAGTCTAAACCACAGCAGGGTGGAAACCAGAAGAGGAAGCAGCAGCAGCAGAAGGGTAAGGATGGCCAGAAGAAGCCGAAAGGCGAGGTGACTTGCTACAATTGTCAGCAGAAGGGTCATTTCTCTAAGGATTGTAAGAATCCAAAGGCACCGATGAAGTGTCACAACTGTGACAAGCCAGGGCATTTCAGGAAGAATTGTCCGGAACCGAGGAGGGACAAGCAGATTGTGCAAGCTTATGCTTTGGGAGCTGTTCCGTCGTCTTCAAAAGCTCCTACTGCGAAAGAGAAGGGGAAGAGTGTTGTGGTCCAAGGTACTCTTTTCCTATGTGGTGTTCCAGTTAGAGTTCTGTTTGATACTGGAGCGTCGCATTCGTTTGTTTGTAGTGAACTTGTAGACCGGTTGGGTTTGGAACCGGATATTGTTGATAGGCCATTGGTTGTGACTAATCCAGTTGGGGTTTCGTCTTGTTTGTGTATGATATGCCGTGGTCTAGTTGTATCGAGTCATGGTTGCTCTTTTGTTTGTGATTGCTTTGTTCTGAACTTTGCGGGGTTCGGAATTATTTTGGGTATGGACTGGCTTAGAAAGTATGCGGCAAAGGTTGATTGTGAGAGATTGGAGGTGACAGTCGAGAATTTGGAAGGGCGAAAGATTGTGATACGATGTAAGCATGAAGAAGGCGTATTCATGAGCTTCATGTATTCGCTGGTTGTTCCATGGGATGGACTGTCATCGTTGCCAATCGTTAATGGATTCGAGGATGTCTTTGACGAAGTCAAAGGGTTACCGCCGCATAGAGAGATCGAGTTTCGTATAGATCTAGTTGAAGGAGCCAGACCTGTTGTGATGCCTCTTAGGCGGATGGCGCCTAGGGAACAGCAAGAGTTGAGGGTGCAAGTTGATGATCTTTTACAGAAAGGATTCATTCGGCGTAGTGTGTCCGAATGGGGTGCACCAGTTGTGTTTGTAACCAAAGCGGATGGATCGCTGAGGTTGTGTGTGGATTATCGTGAGCTGAATAAGGTGACTAAGAAGAACAAGTATCCATTGCCGAGAATAGATGACTTGTTTGATCAGCTTCACGAAGCTAAGGTGTTTTCTAAAATGGATTTGGCAACGGGATTCCACCAGTTGAGAGTTGCTAGGGATAGTGTGCCGAAGACTGCTTTCAGGACACCATCTGGATTCTTTGAGTGGCTGGTAATGCCGTTTGGATTGACTAACGTGCCAGCATATTTTGTGGATCTTATGAATAGAGTGTTCAGAGATCAGTTGAACAAGTTCGTGCTTGTGTTCGTGGATGATATTCTGATTTACTCCAGAACTGAAGAAGAGCACAAGACACACTTGCGTATTGTTTTGGAAATCTTGCGGAAACATCAGCTGAAGGCTAAGTTTTCGAAGTGTCACTTCTGGAAGAGCGTAGTGAGGTTCTTAGGCCATGTTATTTCTGGAAATGGAATAGCGGTTGATCCCGCTAAGGTGGCAGCAATCCAGGATTGGGTTAGACCTAAGAATGCATCCGATGTGAGAAGTTTTCTTGGATTAGCAGGATATTATCGACGGTTTATCAAAGACTTCTCCAAGGTGGCTGCACCGTTAACAGGATTGACGAAGAAGAACCAAGTGTTCAAGTGGGAAGATAAGTGTGAGCCAGCTTTCAGAATCCTGAAAGAGCAATTGACAAGTGCTCCTGTTTTGACTATTCCAAGTGGGAATGATGAGATGGTGGTTTACACCGATGCATGTGGTACTGGACTTGGAGCAGTGCTGATGCAGAGGGATAAAGTTGTTGCGTATGCAAGTCGACAACTGAAGCCGCATGAAAGGAATTACCCGACTCATGATTTGGAGTTAGCGGCGATTGTTTTTGCTCTGAAGATGTGGAGACATTATCTATTGGGAGTTCGATTCGAGTTGTTTACAGATCATAAGTCGTTGAAGTATCTTTTCTCCCAAAAGGATTTGAATCTTCGGCAGCAGCAATGGCTAGAGTTTTTAGCATCATATGATTTTGGTATAGCTTATACTCCGGGAAAAGGTAATGCAGTGGCTGATGCGTTAAGTCGAAAACATGCAGAATTTGGAGCCATGTTTTCAGAATGGAAGAGTCTCAAGTATTTAGCTGGATTTGACTTCATGCCTAGATGCGAATTGGAACCTGAGATGTTGGCAAACTTATCAATAAGACCGACTCTTGTGGAAAGGATTGGCGAGAGTCAAAAGCGAGATGATAAGATTGTCAAGATTATCCGTGATTTGGAATCTGGATTGGATCCAGAAAAGGATAAAGGATTCGAGGTCGATCGAGAGGGTTGGCTTCGAAAGCAAGGACGACTAGTTGTTCCCGATATAGATGGATTGAGAGATGAAGTTCTAAAGGAAAGTCATCACTCGAAGTTGACGATTCATCCAGGTGGAAATAAGATGTATCGGGATATGAAGAGAACCTACTACTGGGAAGGTATGAAGAAAGATGTTGGAAATTTTATTTCCAAATGCATGAACTGCCAGTTGGTAAAAGCCGAACAGAAGAAGCCAAGTGGATTGCTTCAACCATTAGAAGTTCCTACATGGAAGTGGGAGCAGGTATCGATGGATTTTATCGATGGATTGCCTAGAACCAGAACGGGAAATGAAGGGATTTGGGTCATTCTAGATCGTCTGACTAAGAGTGCAAGATTCATTCCTGTTCGATTGACTAGGACTGCATCAAAGTTGGCTGAGTTGTATGTTAAGTGGATAGTTCGATTCCATAGTATTCCGAAGAGTATAGTGAGCGATCGAGACCCATTGTTCACTAGTGGATTTTGGAAGAGCTTCCAGGAAGTTTTGGGAACCGAGTTGTGTTTGAGTACAGCTTATCATCCTCAAACAGATGGTCAGACTGAGAGAGTCAACCGAGTTTTGGAAGATCTTCTTAGAGCTTGTGTTTTGGATTTCGGAGGATCATGGGAAGATCACCTTCATTTAGTGGAGTTTTCGTATAACAACAGTTACCAGTCAAGCATTGGTATGGCACCATATGAGGCATTGTATGGAAGACCGTGTAACTCTCCGACATGTTGGTTAGAGACCGGAGAAAAGTTAATACTTGGGCCAGAAATGATTCGACAGACTTCGGATTGTATAGAGATCTTTCGGCAACGAATGAAGGCAGCCCAAGATCGTCAGAAAAGTTATGCTGATAAGCGTCGTAAAGATTTGGAATTCGACATAGGTGATATGGTTTTTGTGAAGATTTCTCCTCTGAAGAATGTTATTAGATTCGGGAAGAAAGGAAAATTGACTCCGAGATTTGTTGGACCATTCCCGATCATCGAGCGAATTGGAAAGCTCGCCTACAGGTTGGAATTACCGGAGAAGATGTCGGGTGTGCACAATGTTTTCCATGTATCGTATCTACGGAAGTATGTGCACGACTCGAGTACGGTGGTTTCTGCTGATAGCTGTGAAGATTTCGAAGTTGATCCAGTTGATAGAAGACCTCGTAAGCCGCTTCGTGTTGTGGAAACCGACACGAAACAGCTTAGGAGGAAGGTAGTTAAGTTGCTCAAGATACAATGGAGTGATGATGATAACGACTGTACGTGGGAGGTGGAAGAGAGGATGAAGGCAGCTCATCCTGAACTCTTCGAGGTATGGCCCTAAGGTGTCGGGTCATCTCACAATATTGTAACTTGCTCTAGTTTTAGAATTCTGCATGCTAAGCTAGAATTGGATGCATGGTTTGTTGATTGCTATGGATGGTAGGCGTACAGAATAGTCTTTGATTGCTTTGATTGCTTGGAATTTCGGGGACGAAATTCCTAAGGGGGAGAGAATGTAACGACCCGTATTTTTACGGATCGACAAGTTCGTCAAAATCTGGAAAATTTAGCATCATTAAGTCATTTCAGATTTTGGGCATGTTTTTTCTAAGTTTTAGGTCGTGACATTTTAGGTCGTGACATTTTAGGTCGTGACATTTTAGGTCGTGACATTTTAGGTCGTGACATTTTAGGTCGTGACATTTTAGGTCGTGACATTTTTAGGTCGTGACATTTTTGGTCGTGACATTTTAGGTCGCGACATTTTAGGTCGCGACATTTTAGGTCGCGACATTTTAGGTCGTGACATTTTAGGTCGTGACATTTTAGGTTTCCAGCCTATAAATACACGTCCATTTCCTCACTTTTTGGGATTCGAATTTTGAAGCGACGAAGTCCTGCCATTTTGAGAGCTCGAGTGCTGCACTTCTTCACTTCTTTTCTCCACTCTAATCTTGTGATTCCTCCATCCAAATCGAAGATCAAGATCGAAGATCCAAGAGTTAAAGTTGAAGATCTACATTCTTCGAAGAGAGATTTCATCGTTTGAAGTGGGATTTTGGTAGATCGAGTTAGATCCTTCGCTGTCCAGATCTGAAGTGTGTTGATTTAGGGTTGTTTAGGTGATTTGGTGAGTGGTGATTATCTCTCACACGGATCCAAAGGAGTAGATCGGATTGTTGGCTTGATTTGGTGTTAAAATAGTGATTTCTATGCATTTTTGTAAACCTAAGTGTAGATCCATGTAGATCCATTGTTCATGATGATTTGACAACCATTTTTGTGCATGATTAACCTATGCAAGTTTATTCATCAAGTTGTAGAGATAATTCTCATGTTTTCATGCTTGTTAGACTTTCAACTCTTTAATTATGAAATTGCCATTATTGTTATAATTGTCCATTTTGCTTATAATTGAATGCTTGATTTCTTGGATTGATGTTTGACATGATTGATTACTGTGAATTAGATAATTGTTGATTGGTTTTAGACAAGATGGTCGAAGATGATTCAAAAGCTAAGAGAAAGGCTCTTGAAATGGGAAAGCTGCTCATGGCATATGTAGCGGGATGATGAAGCTCTTATGCATAGATTTGATGATGAAATGTTGAGATGAGGCTTTGCGAGGATGTGATGAAGCGAGGCATCATGTGATGAAGACTTGGTTTAATCCAGACGGGATCATCCCAAGCATGTTGATAACTCGGTGAAATGGTTCGAGTTGAGGATAATGGATGGTTATGGAAATAGTCGACGAGGAGGATGACTAGGAGGCTTGGGTCTCATCGTGGTTGAAGGTTCTAGCATGCTCAAAGCAAGAGTACGTTTGGGCAGATTCGATAGTCCCAACGGGTAACTGTTGATGGTCGAGTACTCTGGGCAGATTCGATAGTCCTAGGCACGGGTCACGATGACGTGCGGGAGTTATGTCTAGAACCGGGGTTTTCCTTAGCCCTTGACGGACGGCTGAAAGAATGTGCCGGTCATTCAATTAACGGTGATACCGAAGCAGTGATAACGGTGATAGCCAGAGTCATGGATGTTTGGATGTATCGTCATTCGGACTCAAGAGCGGTATTTTCTGGGTGCTTATCTGATTTAGGCCTTGGTACTTGGAAAACATCGTCCTTGACTCGAATGATTATTACTTTACTTTAAATTGTATGCTCTGCTATGTTGCTTCTGCTTAGTGTGTGTCTGGGGGCTATCACTGTATAAAGAGGTGGAGTGGGAGGGTTGTATTCCTATTCCTTTTTCCTTTATGCTCTTTTGGTATGTTGTTAGTTAATTTACTGCTCACTAAGACTGTTGTCTGACTCAAGGCTTTATGTTTTAATTCTTATTGCCTTGGGTTGTTCGTCCAGTTTGGGACGGGTAGACTAGGTAGCAGGTGACAGGTGCTGTTCTTGCTTCCCACGTTGCTGATATCGAAGACGAGCTGGAGGGTTGCATATTATCTTTTTACTATATGTACTAGATGTTCCGCTGCTTTGTATTCTCTGAGTGATATGTAGTGAGGCTTGATGTATTGACTGTTCAGATGCTTGTATTCAACTATTATGAAGTTTTATATGATGACATTTTATTCTGTAAAGCTTCCCTATATATATGTTCTATTGTATTTTGTCCATGCGCTGTGAGTAATACGATAGATCCTGTTGTTTTAATTTACCCTGGCAATCGTCCATGGTCGCCTGGCACACTTTACAGCGCACTATCTCTGGATTCGGTGCAGGGGTCATGGGCGGTCGTCACAATTTCAATCTGAGCATTCTTGTGGTGCTAGAATTTCAGATATAAATAATCCTCCTGTTAGTAGTAAATTGATTAAATTGTTGGTTTATGATCATATTCAAGAAAACCCATTGATGAAGACTAAAGACATTATTAATCTTTTTCAAACCGAGTATAGTATTATTTTGAAGTATTATTTTTCTTATAGTGGGAAAAGGTTGGCTTTAGAGGATCTACATGGCAGTGATATGATGTCTTATCATCATTTGAAGCCTTTTTGTGATTTTGTTCTTTAATCCTGGTAGTAAAGTTGTTTTGGAAAAAAACTATAGTATTCGTCAATTTGAGAGAGTTTTCGTCGGTTTTGAAGCTTGTGCTTAAGGTTTTCAATTTTGTTGACCATTGATATTTGTTGATGCTACTTTTATGAAGGGTAGAGCTCATGGTTGTTTAATGGCTGCTACTGGTAAAAATGGTAATGAAGGTATATTTTTTGCTTTAATTTTATTATTTATGTGTATTATTATGTTCAATTATTCTAATTTATTGTTGTTATATGCGCATTTTATTTAAAACTTGATGTTTTATTTCAATTCAAAAAACTCTTTCTACTCTAACATATATTTTACATATCTTTGTTGCAAAATTTGATCATATTTGCACAAATTTTAGAAAATTTCTCTATTTTTCGAGAGTTTTATATAAAAATTAACAATAATTGCAGCAATAACCACTAACATTCAGAATCTTTGCATAGAAATAAAATATTTTTTTGAAAAAGTTCTTACATTTTTATATGTATAACTAGATGTATTACAGCAAACGTTGACAATATTTTAAATGATTTATACAAATATTTTCTGTATTTGCAGACATTTCTACAAATATTGAGAATAATTGCAGGACAAACTTCAACTATTATCAAGTTTTTTTTGCAAATATCACTAATGCAGTAAATAATTTATGAGATTCTAATTATAATTGCAGAAATAAATGCGTTTATTCAGAACAGTTGCATATCAGAATTGTATACATACATGCAATTATTCAGAATAGATGCATACATCTTTATAATTATTCATTATTTCATATGCATTAGAAATTGCATCATGTAAGTTCATTTTTAAGCTGCATATTTGATATGCAGTTAATTAATACAGCATATTATTTATGTAATTTTTAACTACATATCACATGTTCAGCTAAACATTGCTCTTAGATCGTGTAATTTTAATTTACATTTCATTCATGCGTTATGTTGTTTAGAAATTAATGAAATACGTAACTGCATAAATATAATGCAGTAAAAAATTGCACTTAGATGATGCAATATTTGCATTTTGTATGTAATTGTTTTAAGTAAATACAGGTAAGATTGTATTGATGGTAAATTGTTTTATATTATTGACTTTACCTAAAATAGATTTTTTTATTATAAATTGTTTTATATTATTTTCTGTATGTTGACAATTATTATTTTTTTACTTTGAGCAATAATTTGTTTATTTTTTTTACTTAGTTATTTATTTTGTTTATTATTTTATAAAGTTTCTTCCCTATAGCTATTGCAATTGTTTCTGGAGAAGATGAAAATAATTGGATTTGGTATTGTGAACAGCTTAAAGACTTTTTGAAAGATGATCTTAGAAATTTTGTTTTCATCTCTGACCGTCATCCTGGTCTTCTTGTTGTTGTTCCAAAAGTGTTTCCCAATTTAGCTCATGGTTCTTGTTTCTATCATTTGAGCAATAATTTGAAAGTTGGTTTAAAGTCTGAATTTTTCAAATGTAAGAAGAGATATTTGATAGATCTATTTGCACGCGTTGCTTATGCTTCTAGTTTGGGTGATTTCAATATAGCATTGAGAACTTTTAAGGATGTTGGTGGTCATACTGTTTCAAACTTTTTAAATGGAATTCCTTTCGAAAAGTTTGCTAATGTATTTTTTCCTCAATTTCGTTATGATGAAATGTCATCTAATTGCTCTAAGAGTTTTAATAAATGGATTTTGGAAGAAAGGCATTTACCAATCACTACTTGTTTGGATAAAATTAGAATCAAGTTAATGAAGCTTATGTGGGAACGTCGAGAACTTGCTGATGGTTGGAATAGTATTTTATTTTCAATAAATGAAACTCGTCTAAGAAATGTTCATTTGGAGGGATCTAGATGGGTTGTTATTAAATCTAGTGAACATATATTTGAAGTTCATTCACTAGCTCGTCAAGTTGTTGACTTATATAAACGGGTTTGTTCTTGTAATATGTGGCAAATCTATGGCTTTCCTTATGCTCATGTTGTTAAATGCATCTTGAGTTGTGAAAAGTTAAATGTGTATGATTACACTAAAGATTATTTCAAAGTGGTGTATTTTCGATCAGCTTATTCTCATCCAATCAATCCAATTGTAAACTTGATGAAGGAAAATGTCTTGCCTGAAGATGTTGATATAGCACCACCTAAAGGTAGAAGAATGCCTGGTCGTCCATCTGCTTCTAATAGAATTATATCTATTGGTGAAATTACAAAGACAATTAGATGCAGTTTTATGCAAGAAGTTGGGTCACAATAAAAGGACTTGTTCTTTGAAACAGATATAGCAATTTTTTTTGTTTTTTAATGTAATAATTAAAAACCAAGTTTTAGTATTATAAATGCATAATATTTTACAATTATTTAGTATTATTGCTGTTATATATGCATGTTTTCTTGAATGATTGTATGTTGTTTGTTTTCTGCTAGGCTGATGTATTATTATGAAGTTTACATTAATAATTTAGCGATAATATATGTTATTAGCCAACTTATGTGTTATTTTTATAAACTATTGTGTATATTTGTTACAAGAATTAAAACAGACAACTACGCAAGTTTTTAGAATAATATCAAAAATTTCTGCAGTTATTTTGATACAACTGTTTTTATGTAAATTTAGTCTGTGTGACGTAAATTTACTTTTTTCCCTCGTTTTCCACCTGCACATATACACTTTTTCGTTTATGTAATACGAATAGTCTTTTTCTTTCAGCTTGTTTTCTTTTAAACGTAAAACCCATTTTAAACCCTAGAAATTTCCACTCAATCTCATTTGTCAGCGATTTGTAATTTCAAGTATTGAAATGAAAATTAAATTCGAAATGAAGGTGATAGAGAATAAGGGTGCAGAGGCTGTAGGTGAAATTGAGAGTTCTCAGCATAGCATTTCGAAATGTAAGATTAAAAAATGTGATGAAAAAACAGAATAGGTTCTTTGTTCCGTGCGCGGCATGGAAAACTTTACAATTCTAAGAAGGTATGTTTGTTCTGTATTTCGTTTATTTTACGCACATATTTTTGTTTGATGTTGTTATTATTTTATGTAGTATGATCAATTTAGTCATACAGTTGTGTTTTAGTTAAATAGGGATATGATTATGCAGTTATTTTAAGTTTTTTATATAAAAAAATTTCATTTAGGTTATGTAGTCAGTTAAATTGGTTTATTTGTTTATGTTTATCTACTTTATCGTTATACAGTTATGATGATAGTTTTTATATAAAATTATATGTTGCATGCCACATATGCAGTTAAACTGTTGATCTATATTGTGCAATATTTATCTACATAATTTTCATATCATATATGTAGTTAAAAGGTCAATGTATGTGGTGAAATATTTAACTACATAAATGAAATGCAGTTAAAAAATTATTTTAATAGTATAATATTTTGACTGCATAATTGAAATGCAATTAAAAATTGCACACATTAGTGCAATTATTTAACTGCATTTTGGTTATGCAGTCATGGTTATTGTTTTTCATGTTTGACTGCATTATGGTTAGATATTTATCGTTTGTAATAGTTTATGTAGTTATTGTTATGTAGTTATATTTATTATTAGTTTATGCAGTTATGGTTATGCGATTGTGTTAATTATGTTGTTGTGCGGTTGTGCTTTTGTATGTGTATTTACTGACTTTGAAATCTGATAATGTCATATGTATTTAAAGATTTAATATATATTTCATATGCAATTAAAAAAAATCAATCTAAACGGTGCAATATTTAACTTCATAAATAAGATAAAGTTATAAAATTCATTCAAATTGTGCAATTTAACATCGATATATATGGTGCAATATTTAACTGCATATGTGAAATGCAGTTAATTTTTTTTTCTAGTAATGCATTATGTTGATTGCATAAATTACACTTATTAATGCAATTTTTTAACTGCATTTCGGTTATGCAATCATGGTTATTGTTGTTCATGTTTGAGTGCAGTATGGTTACACTATTATAGTTTATGAAATTATTGTTACGCATTTATGTTTAATGTTTGTTAATGCAATTATAGTTATGTGATTACATTAATGATTATAGAAAATTTGAACTAAAATTAGATGAGCGAAATTTTAAAAATACAATGATTCATTGTTGTGTGGCATATAATTTAAAGACAAATTTATGTATGGCAAATATTTTAATGTGCATTGATGTTAATATTTAACTGCGTTATTATAGTAACTATTATAAGCATATTAGTTTTGAGTGTTTTATTAAAGTTATGATGCGTATTAATTGATTTATTGTTTTATTTTATAGGAAGCATCCAAGAAAGTTGTTCAGAGATTTGTTGTTGAATATTTTGAACATGGTGTACATTCTAAAATAGATACTCATCAAGATTCTGTTGAAAGAATTGAAGAAATTAAAAAAGACAATTTTAGAATAAAACAAGCTTATAGATGTAGTTTGAAGCCTCTTCTAGATGTTTTCAATCATTTCAAACAAAAAAAGATGTAAAAATGACCAGTTATTAGATGTTGTTAAAAAAAATCTTGTTTTTGGAATTTTGTAGAAGGTTTTTTTGGAAATCAATATGATTGTGGTGGTAGAAAATTTAGTGATGATATTGATCAAATTATTGATTATTATGAAGATGATGATTTATTTGATTTTAAAGTTCAGAAAGTATTATTGCTGCAAAGTGACATATCAGATATTTTTGCTTTGAACAATGAAGGTATGGTTGTTTATAAATATGTTAATTTTATTTTTTTCTATTAATTTACAAAATGATGTTTATTTTTTTTATATAGGGTCGCATATTTATCCTTTGAAAGAGAAATTTAGAGCTGAGAAATTTTCTATTGCTACTATCGGTTTTATGCAGACACATAACGTAGCAAAGAAGGGTTTCATTGGGAAGTTCATTTATAAGGCTCTTATAAGTCTTATAAATAATAAAAAGACTACTATTAGTGATGCTTTAGATTTTTTTAGGCTTATAGTTATGATATGTTTGGCACATTTTTCTTTGCCAATAGCACAAATTGTGTTCATAATTACCTTGTTCCTCTTATAATAGACTTTGAAAGATTTAACAATCAGTATTGGGCTCAAGCTATTCATTTTAAACTCATTGAGCAGTTGAACAAATATAAGAATGATCCATGGAAAATGCAGGCTTGTTCAATTGCTTTATTGGTAAAAAAAATTGGTTGTAATTTTTTTTTCTACATTAGTAAATGTTGTTTCTAATTTTTTTTGTATTTTTTTTCTTCAGTACTAGTTCTACAACAAATTTGATGTAGTTAAACCTAAGGCAGGTTGTTGTGAAGGTCGACCATTGGCTGAAAAGTGGGATTTGGTTCACATTCATAATGCATTTTGTGCTAAAATTGATGTGGGGAAAATTGATAAGGTATGAATAAAGTTCTTAATATGTACTTTTTATATATAATATTTTGTTAAAATTAATTTTATATGTATTAAATAATAGATATTGAGTTCTTTGTGTATGCTTTTAAGTTCATTTGAATTAAAATTTGTATTTCGTTTATATGCTGATGTTTTTTATTTATATGTATATTTGCATTTTAGAAAATATGGTTTTTATGGTATTTTTTGTAGCTTTTACGTTCAGAAGAAAGATTATCAAATGAAGATGTATGTAACGACCCGAGTTTCCAGACCCCGGAAAATCGAACCATTTTAGTTAAGAAGAAGAGGTAGAAGAAGAAAAATAGAAAACAACATCGGAATCTAACCATCGCAGCGGAACAAAATATAATATATATTAACAGATCTTTACACAAATCAAAACTATATCAGTTTTATATAATATAGCATCAGAGTATACACCAGAGAACACATAACATACAACTGGACAATAACCATCATGTCCTCAATACAACAGAGTACAACAATCAACACAGCGGAATATATATATAAACAAGTACGGGAGATACGTCTCACCATCCAGCTCATCTCCTGAGCTCCACAGCATCATATCCTGTAACCTATAATACTCGGTCTGACCCGAGCATCATATAAAACAATACCCGAGTCAGTCTGGAAAACCAGCGTGAGAAAATCACACTCAAATTTATTATTAAAGTTTCAAAATCCTTTGAAAATAAAAGCATCTCGTAAGACCGCGCCACAAATAAACATGTCGGGTTTTTACCTTACGATAGCTAAAACACTTTATATCAAAATCCTCTGATATTATAATAGTGTCTATAGAAAGTAAAATAGAATCTACCTGAAATGCTTGCATCTCACATTTCAACAATAGTTGGGCACAATAAAAACCGTACAGGCACGTAGGGAGAATGGATTTCCAACGAATGACTAGGCACTGGGGTACCACCTGTCACAGTACGTGGCCTAGATCACAGTACCGAGGAGTACGCCCGCTCCCCTGCAACACAAGGCCGGAATCATCCCTTACTGGATAATTCCAAATGAAATCACCCCACGGTTGGGATCAGCAACCGCACCACTAAGCCGAAATAAAGGGACATCTAGATAGGGATGACCTTACTCTCAAGTGGGGGCTACCCACGAAGCCTTGCTGCATAACCCCTGATTTTCAGTCATTCCCGGTTGATGAGGCTTGAGGCTAAACGATACCTTTTTCAGAACATATCCCTTAGAATGCCCATCGTCCACCTGACGATGTCACGAAAACATTCGTCCATACAAGTCCGTCCCGGGTTCGAACGGAACCGAAGGCACTATTCCTACTACATCCATTTTGGAAATATCCTCAGGATTAGTAGCGACTAGCCCTTGCACTTCACTGCTCCATCTTCGACTCTGAACACGTTACACGAAACGTACAAACCGGATCGAAGTGGTATTCGAGTCTCCAGACCTAGAATCCCGGTATACGGAAACCCGATCCCGGTCTCTTCGAAACGATCAGCGCATTTGGCCAATATTGATAGTCGGTTATTTAACTATCAATTAACATCCACAAGCAACCATCACACAATAAATAATTTCCCACATTATTTATTTGCCCAAATATCTTTCCAAGATATATTTCCAAATTTTCAAGCTCATTTGAAAACAATTTCAAACAGTTTCCGCTTACGGAATACATTTCCCAAATAATTATTTCCACTGAATCACCAAGTACAAAATACTTTTAATTTTAAAATAATTTAAAAACACTTTATTTTAAATATATCTTATAACATTGAAATTAAACTACTTTAATACTTTATTAAAAATATATACTTTAAAATAAACCACTTTATAAATATAAACTAAATTTCTCCTTTTAAAACATAATAGCAAATCACTTTTATATAATTACTACAATAATAGATTTTTGAAAATACTTACTTTGGAAATTAACCTTTAGAAATAATCAATTTCCTAAAACATGCATTTTTAAACAAATTAGAACTTTTAACTTATATTAAAAATTGCTTTGAAAACGTACTTGGCTATCCAGAGAAATACACTTCTCATTCCCATCTTTTAAAAATAAATCAACATTTATTTTTAAACCAAACCATATCCTTTTATAAATTCCCATCTTGAATTTATATTCTCAAATATCCACTGATATTTTAATTTACTTAATAACCCAGTTTCCAAAATCTCACTTCTCTTTAAATTTCAAATTCCCAAATATTTAAATCAATTTACAATTGATTTTCCAATTTACTTTGAAATAAATTTCCTTACTTAATCCATTTATTTCCAAATTCATTAACTTCCAGATTTTATTTCTCATTATGATTTAAAATCTTTAAACTGAAACACAAGTTTCAGATTTCCCAAATTCCTTCTTTCTTTTTAATTACATTTAAACATTGAATTAAAATAAATTATTTATTCCTTTAAATAATATCACATAAGTTTTCTTTAAATTCAATATTTCTCTGTTTATTCAAAATTCCTCTTTCCCATATTTAATTTATTCGAATTCACTAGAATTACTTAACTAAATTTTACTCTTTTATTTCTTTCCAAAAATCCAATTCAATTGCTTTTGGTAACTCATTATACTGGGAAATTCAATCCAACCAGATTATCCAATATAAATCATCACAGGATATCAACAATCATATCACAGAATATTTAAACAAAATTAAATATTTTGAGGAATCCAGTTGGATCCCTCCAACCTGTTTCCCTGCATCCACAGATGTTAGCACAATACCAATTCCACTTCAAGATGGAATATCGCGGTATATGGGTTTTATAAAATATCATCCGCTATTATGCGGCGCATAGGGTCTCATCCACTATATAATGTGGGAATATCAACAACTCCAATATATATATATTGGCATATACTACTATATACCATATCAATCAAATCAATCAATTCAACCATCCATCAATATTTAAATTTAACCAATTAAATTTAAATTATAATTTAACTAAGTGAGATTAACTCACCTTTGATTTTTAATATGAAATCCGATCCCATCTCGACTTGTTCACTTCATATTTTGACCTTGAATAAACAATTCACAATTTATTATTATTTGGACTTACCAAACAATTCATTACCGCTTAATTATTTTCCATTTTAAAATTTGAATTGACCAATAAATCATTCTACACAAATAAGTTGGGTTTAAACAAATAATTTATTTTAAACTAATTTCTTTGATACAATATTTTTAGTAACTAAAGTAATTAAACAAGTTAATTAAACAGGTTAACCACCCTAATTCATATTTTTAAAAGGTAATTTATATAAACCAAAAGTCCAAT
Source organism: Allium fistulosum (assembly GCA_030737815.1). Classification (NCBI taxonomy): domain Eukaryota; kingdom Viridiplantae; phylum Streptophyta; class Magnoliopsida; order Asparagales; family Amaryllidaceae; genus Allium; species Allium fistulosum. Next base: position 62,554,502 of record CM060903.1, read on the forward strand.
TTTCATATAACTATTCAAATCAAAATATTTTAAAATTCCTGTTCAGCCCTATATAGTTTCCAGTAAATAAATAAAATAAATAAAATAAAATAAAATAAAATATAAAAAAAATTTAAATCGAACTGATTTGAATGATCTTACTGTAAAAATATTTCTTATATCTCTTCTACTGTTTTTATAATATACATACATGCCTAAGTATTATCACTTTCAAATTGAAGTGAATAAACTGGATATACCTGACAGGATGAAACTCTCCTCGCACATGAACAACGATCCAAGCCTCAGTTGCGACATCGGCGAACCCACCGCGAGTCCTCAGCCTTGTTCGCGAACGCCATCGTGCTCGAGATTCACATCGCGACAATCAACTCTACCTCGATCACCACTTCGACTACATGAACCCGAGAGCCTCGCCGATTCGATCGAGCCAGCTTCCCCTGTCGCTAGACCTGTCAAAACCGACCCTTACCCATTTACCCAACCCAATAACTCTGATATTATAAGGATCGGGTCCGATCCGTTTATTTTTCTTTCATTTTTTACCCAACCCGTTCGCAACCAAGAAAAAACATACGCAGCCAAACCCAACCCGCCTAACCCTCTAACCCTAATTCTTATTTTTCAATTTCTCTGTCGGCTCAAATCTTTAAAAGGAAAAAGGCGATTCAATGTTTGAAAACCTTAAATTAGCATTCAACTCATGGGATTCAGCATCTGGCTGTGTCGAATTCAGGGAGAAGTTTGGATCTTGGCAAGTGAATCATTCTGCGGTTCAAAGTGTGAATGACGTAAAGTGCGATGGGGGCAAATGAAAAATTTGTTAGTGTTCTGGTAAAGGGGTGGACTTGGATTCTTGATAATTTGGACAATTTGTATCAATGTCGATGTGGGTTGGCTTGCTTATGGACCAAGTCTTCGATTCTTGTTGATAAGTCTGATGCTTTACAGTTTGAGAATGTCATGCCGCCTGCAATAGTTAGTTTCTTTTATTTACTGGATATCTTTTGGAATTTATATGCTTTATTTTGATTTTAATTTAGGCAGCACTTAGAAAGTTATAATGTGAAATGCTGAGCACAAACTATTCGGTGTTTCCTCATCATGTCTGCTTTTATTTATTTACATTCGTAGTTTAGTGATTGGTATATGATTTGTTACAGTAGACTTTTCACATATGAGGATATATGTTGCTTAAATCTGCATGATGCCTACTTATCAGATAGATATCAGACAATTTCAGCTCTGTATAGGAGTGAAAAACTAACTGGATAACTAAAAATTGACAATGTTTGTTTGCTAGTTAAACTATACTATCTTAAAGATGTTTGTGAGTTGGACATATATTTTCTGTTGAGATGTATCTCTTGATCCTTCTGCAATGCAGCCACATTTCCATAGTTTAACCGAGACTCGGTTAAAGGAAAAACAAATAAAAACAAATAAAAACAAAATATAACCTTTCGTTTATAGATCGATGTCTTGTTTTACCGTTGGCACGTTCAAATCTGTAAAAGGGAAAAAGACCTGTTTTTCTTCTATTCATAGTATGAAATGCCACTCACATTGATTTTTCTTTTTATCTTATTTGGTCATCTTTTCATGGTAAAGATTTAAACCTTAATCCTAACACATCTTAAGATTTTAATCAAGCTTGACCTAGAGCTCTGGCAATGTCATTAGCAGTGTTCTCTGAATCACTTGCAATAGCAGCCAGTCCTCTCTTTGCAAATCCTACAAAGTACAAACCATTTTTTCCTTTCCACTGGTTTGGAAATTCTTCTTTAGGGTATCCATCTTTGTTAAGCCACCTCCCTTCGTCATCCTACATCATTTGTTAATATTACATAAAATAAATCAAAGATTCATATATGTAACATAATTTTATAAAGATATTAATATACCTTCAACCAGTTCATAACTGAACTTGTATAACCAGTAGCAAATATGATAGCATCAAAAAATACAAGTTATTATAGACATAATAGTAAGTTAGAATTAATCACTGGGAATGAAGTATCGGTTAAAATTGATAATATATATTTTGTAACTTATGAAAAGAGATAAAATATCAATCTTATGTATGTTTGCTTTTAGAATATGACTTATAAAAATTGATTGTGACTGTGGCCTACTCTTCTTCTGTTTTTTGTACACAAATTTCTCTTAATTGCTAATGATATCATGACAAATAAACACTTATGAAGATTCTTAGTTGATGTTCTTTTGATCATTCCGATGTTCTTACGAATTCTTATTAAAATTCTGTTCATCATTAGTATATAAAATTATAAACTTCATGTTATATCTCATCAGAATTTCATGTTCTTAGCTTAAGAACAATTTTGAGAACTTAGCTTTATAATAGCACTTTGGGGTATTACAAAATTTAACAAATAACAATAAATATAGGGAGATTTTCACGCTGGTTTGAACTTTGCTTTTGTGATGGGGGTTCCAATCATATTCTTCTACAGAAATAATGGTTGGGCTATTAGCACTCCTGCTACAGAGCAATTTCGAAGTAAATGTTTACTGAACTTCAGTTATATTATTGTATATTTTCCTTCTTTACATATACCAGAAAGCTGCATGATAACTTATAATAAATGAACTGTGCAAGTGATGGATTGGTCGTAAAAGGCCAGGCTTATGGAATTCGTAGTATACGCATAGATGGCAATGATACACTTGCTGTTTTTACCGCTGTTCATGCTGCAAGAGAAATGGCTATAAGAGAATGCAGGCCCGTCGTAAAAGGCCAGGCTTATGGAATTCTCAAACTCATAAATCATTTGTAGTTTTATTACAGTGCCGCTATTTTTGCCGTTTTTTAGTTTATTTCAGTTATTTTGCAGTTTTTCAGTTTATTACAATGCACTCTTTGTATCCAATCTTGTGTATCATGGTGAATCGTTTAGTTTCTGATGTTGTTTTATGATGCAGTTTTGATGCAGTTTTTGTAGTTTTATGATGTAGTTTTTGTACAATGCAGTTTGTGTTTTGATTGTGCAGATTTTATTGGCATTTTTTTAAAAAGGGTCGGGTCGGGTTGACCTTTTTATTAAATGGGTCGGGTTGGGTCAACCCATTTATTAAATGGGTAAAACGGGTCGGGTTTGTTTTTGTCTTGAATGAATCGGGTTAAATTATATCCGACCCATTTATGACCCGACCCGACCCGTTTGACAGGCCTACCTGTCGCGAGTCTAACCCTACTCCCCCACAAGAGCCACCTTCGATCCTCCTTGAACGCCGGCCCCACGCGAGCTCGAGCCAACATCGCGATCCCCCATCATTCAAACCACCTCGCGACACTCACCTGACATCGATCGATGTCGATAAGGACCCCTGCCCAAGCCTCGAATCTCCAGATCTGATGCTCTATGGTGCGAACGAACAACGAGACTTCGTTCGATTTGAAGTCGAATGATTTAGATTTGCTTATTCGTTAAAGCTTCGACTCTTTAATTTATTTTCTTTTCGTTCTGAAGCTTTATTTCAGATGCGAGAGATTTTTTTTTTTAGTTCTGAAGATCTCGATCTATTTGAAGAGAATAAAAGAGGAATGCTCGGCTGAAATGTTTTAAGGAAGAAGTTGGCTTACATCAGAAGACAAGAAGGGGAACGTGACTTAAAGGAAAAGTAGGGAGACAAAATAAGACAGTTGCGTGTAGAATTGGGTTGTGAACAGAAATGTGAATTGAAGGAAAACGGCTGACATTTGAGTTAATTTAAAATTTAAATTTTGAATTGGATTCGATTTAAGTTCGACGCGTTTATGTCGTATGCTCGCATAACCACTCCGAAAAATACAAAATTTGATATCCGATAATAATTTAATATTACGGACCCAATGGAACTAGTTTCGTCGAATTCCGAGACTGTGCCTCGGAAGGCTATTTTAAGATTCAATGTAAATGATATAAAATTTCAAAACATAACAAACCATTTTTAAAGCTGATTCCAACACTTCTATCCATTTCAGTATTATCTATATAAATTTTATAAGTCTTCAAATTATTTTTAACAGGCTTAAAGCTCGAGATTCAATAATTTACCAATTTCAATAATTTAAATTCAACAATTACTTGTCAAATCAATAATGATATTTGAAATTAAAGTTAATAATTATCTTTTGAATATTTAAAATTAATTAAATATTCCTATTTCAAATGCTCAAAAATTCCGGGTCGTCACAATGTAGATATAGGTTTTGATAATTTGCAAACAAACGGTATTTCTGAAGAAAATCAAGTCATTCAAGGAAATGAAAAGGGGGAAGAAATTGAAAAGGTATTCATTACATTATTAGTTAATTAAATTTGACAACTTTAGTAGATTTTAACAAATGACAATTTTGCATTTTGTTGTCTTGATATAATTTGTTGAATGTATAAGTAGAGATAAAAAATAATTAAATTTAACTGCATAAGTTATTTGCGGATAAAAATTTCATTCTAGCAGTCCAAAATTATGATTTCATTTTGGTTACACAGTTCAGGTTTGTAATAGTTAATGTTGTCATATATTTATGTTTATTATTAGTTTATGTTGTTATAGTTATGCAGTTATGATAATTATGTGGTTGTGCAGTTGTATTTTTGAATTAAATATTTAGTTCATATCACATATGCAGTTAAAATATCAATCTAAATGATGAAATATTTAACTGCATAAGTAAACGCAGTTAAAAAATTCATTGAAATAGTGCAATATTTTAACTGCATAACTAAAATGAAGTTAAAAGTTGCACTTATTAGTGTAATTATTATATTGCATTTAGGTTATGCAGTCATGCTTACAAATAATTTTTTATTGTTACATTTAACTTTTATGCATTTAATTGTAGTAGCAATATTTTTTGTTTAAATTGTATTTTATAATTTTTAGTCTAATAGTTTAATTTCAAATTTTGCAGGTCCCCTCTTCCTATGAAGAAATTTTGAAAGAAAACAATTTTCCAAAGAATGAGATTTTAAATATTAACAAGAAGAATGATGTGCTGGAAAAGGTTTAGATGGTGTTATTTTAGATTTTTTTTAGTAATTGAAATAATATATATTAATATGTTTTTTTAATTTGTAGAAAAAAACATGTTATGTTTTTTAGTTATGGTCATGTGGTTAATTATAGTTATGCAGTTATGTGTATTTAAATATTTAGTTCATATCACATATGTAGTTAAAATATCAATCTAAATGATGAAATATTTAACTGCATAAGTAAAATGTAGTTAAAAAATCATTGAAATGGTGAATAACTAAAATGCAGTTAAAATTTGCACTTATTAGTGTAATTATTTTATTGCATTTAGGTTATACAGTCATGTTTAGAACTTATTTTTGATTGTTACATTTAACTTTTATGCATTTAATTGTGGTAGCAATATCTTTTGTTTAAATTGTATTTTATAATTTTTAGTCTAATAGTTTAATTTCAATTTTTGCAGGCCGCCTCTTCTTATGAAGAAATTTTGAAAGAAAAAGATTTTCTAAAGAACAAGATTTTAAATATTAACAAGAAGAATGATGAGCAGGGAAAGGTTTAGATAGTGTTATTTTAGATTTTTTTTAGTACTTGAAATAATATATATTAATATGTTTTTTTAGTTTGTAGAAAAAACATATTATGTTTTTTAGTTATGGTCATGTGATTATAGTTATGCAGTTGTGTTTTTGTATTTAAAAATTTAGTTTATATCACATATTCAGTTAAAATATAAATCTATATGATGCAATATTTAACTGCATAAGTGAAATGCAGTTAATTTTTTTATTGAAATGGTGCAATATTTTAACTGCGTAACTAAAATGTAGTTCAAATTTGCACTTATTAGTTTAATTATTTTATTGCATTTAGGTTATGCAATCATGCTTACAAATATTTTTTGATTGTTACATTTAACTTTTATGCATTTAATTCTAATAGCAATATATTTTGTTTAAATTGTATTTTATAATTTTTAGTCTAATATTTAATTTCAATTTTTGCAGGTCGCTTGTTCTTATAAAGAACTTTTGAAAGAAAGAGGTTATCTAAAGAACGAGATTTTAAATATTAAGAAGAAGAATGATGAGCTTGAAAAGGTTTACAGTGTTATTTTAGATTTTTTTAGTAACTGAAATAATATATATTAATATGTTTTGTTTTATTTGTAGAAAATTGTTTTTCAAAATGAATATTTTACACAATAAAGAGTTATATTTGGGATGGAGAAAGATGTTTTGGAAAAAGAAGTAGAAAATTTGAGGAAAATAAATGAAGATTTGACAAAAAAAATTCTGTTTCTGAGCAAAATAAAGGATTGAGTATAGATGTTTCTAGTTCCAAAGATCTGAAAAGAATTTTGATATGGAAGTTTTGAAAATAAAAGAAACTCTTGGTGAAGAAATTAAAAAGTTGAAAATGGAAAATGAAAGAAAAAAAATAAAAAATGAAAAAATCGAAGAATTGAAAAAGGAATTGGAATTATAGATCTTTCATCTTAAAAATGAAAATGAACAGAAGAAGAAGCTGCAAGAAGAATATGAAAATAGAATCAAATTTCTTGTTGATGAAAAAGATTTGTTGAAAAAATAATTGGAAACCATGAAATATAATTATCACACCTCCAACTTATAGTCTTGGTTTGTCTAATATTCATGCGGATTCTACTTGTGAAATTCAAAATGTAGCTTCTAATGTTGGAGATGATCAAAATGATGGTAAAAATGAAACAAAATGAATTGAAGAAGAACCAAAAAAGCTAAATAACTATTAGAGATTCTCTTGTTAAGAAAGTAAAATTGGCAGATAGGAAAAAGAAAATTAATCCTGATTATGAATATGATGATAAAAATGTGAAATTTGAGACGAAGAGAATTGCAAAAAGGAAGAAAGTGGTTGAGAATAAAGTTCTTGAAATTATTGAAAATTATGACCAAAGTGTTGTTGAAAAGTTATCACAGAGAAGCAAAATTTTGATGGAGTCATTTGTAAAGAATGTTTTAGTTCAACGTTTACCTGAAGATATGAGGAAAGTTGTTCAAACTTATTTGTACTTAGCTTATTACACGTAATTTCATTTTTTTATTGATCTAAAAAATATAGTATTAGATGCATTTTAATTATAAAATTATGTATATTAATTTATATGTTATCTGTAGGGAAATTGTTGGGCACAGTGATGACTTTGACATTTTGATCGATGGAAAATTAGTGACAGAATTGCTAGACGACAATCAATATATAGATTTTACTGTGAGTTTCTTTTAAAAGTTATTTTTCATAGTATATTTGAGTATATATTTTTATTTTTATTTTTTGTTAGATTATTGATTGGTATGGAAGACATTAAACTGATTTATACATTGGACATATTTTTTTCAATTAATACCACGGTATGTTTATTTTTATAATTTGTTTTATTTATTTATTATAAGTGATGATATTAATATCTTATATATATTCACATATTCTTTTTTTTGCAGTATGGTATTCTACAAAATGACATGGATTTTAAGAAGAAATATTTTGAAGATGTCATCGATCTAATTGATAATTCAATTGAAATTTTCTGTTTATTTTTTCCACTTTTGAATTCTAATCACTATACATTGTTGGTTTATGATAATATTGTTGGAAAATGGTTTTTTTAATTCATTAAAAGGACCAGTTCAAAGAATTCATGAAGAAGCAGCAAAGAAAATTTTAAGTTTTTGTTGTAATTAAATTTATTTTTTTGTTGGTTTATTGTACTTCAGTTAAATGTGTTAAAATATATATAAATATAATGTACCTAGGTGCTTGTTCATTAATATTGTTTGTTTTTTTTTTCCTAGAAATTTTTTATGACTCTGCAATGAAGAAGAAAGCAAAAGAAAAGACAAATTTGTTTGTACCAAAAAAACCAACAGCTGTTAAGTTTGTAAAATGTCCTCAACAAAAAAATAGGCAATAATTTTATTTATTTATTTATTAAATTTTAGTTAATGTTAATTTTGTTTGCTTTAAATACTGTTATGATTATGCTTTGTATGTTATGAGGTTCATGGCTCAGTTAACAGAGTTTGGAAAAGTTGAGGAAGAAATAGATGCACAAGATATTTGTTTAGATAGAAGTAAAATTTTGTATTGGTTACCTAGTGATCCTCCAAGAAGTTGGAATATTACAAAAATTAGTATTGAATTGAAATTATAATTTTATGCCATATATATCTAGATAGGATATATCAAGCTTCAAGTGAGTGAGAAGAAATATATGAATTATTCAGTATAATTGCAGACATCTTTCTAATTATTGTGAATAATTACATAAATCTGTGAAATTATTAGAAGTTATATATACATATATGCAATTATTATTAATAATTGTATTCTTAATTGTATTTCACTTATGAATTTATTGCTTCGTTTGAGCGTATTTGTTAACTGCATAGGTGGAATGCAGTTAAAAATTATAGTTGTCAAATACAATATTTAACTGCATATAACACATGCAGCTAAAAGATGCATTTAGTTAGTGCAATTTTTAACTGCATATAAATAAGCAGCTAAAAATGCATTTATTTGATGCAATTTTTAGCAGAAAATACTCCTTTATATGCAGAGATTTTGAATTTGCAGTTCCAGCAGCAATTATATTTAAAAACTGCAGAATTCTCTGCAAATATGATGGATATTTGTAATATAAAAAATGTAATAATATATTAACGAACCAGACATTGAAGGATATAGATGGTTTTAAGCGAATAATTGAAAACATTTATTGAAATGGATTATTCACACAATTGTGAACATCAAACGATTGTTCAGTATAATTGCAGACATACATGCAATTATTCAGTATAATAGCATACATCATTCCAATTATAGTGAATAATTACATAAATCTGTTAAATTATTAGAATAAATCTATACATATTTCCAATTATTATTAATAATTGTATTCTTAACTGTATTTCACTTATGAATTTATTGCTTACTTTGAGTGTATTTGTTAACTGCGTATAACATATGCAGCTAAAAAATGCTTTTAGTTGATGCAATTTTTAATGTTTTCAAAATAATTATACGAATATTTGCTGTTAACATTCATTCGGTAGGAAAATTTCAGAGTATGCAACAATTATTGATTTTAAATATAGATTTAACTGCAATTTTATGTGAATACATACATACATACATACATACATACATACATACATACATACATACATATATATATATATGGATAGGATATTTCAAACTTCAAGTGAGCGATTAGAAATATATGGATTTTTTAGTATAATTGCAAAGATCTTTCTAAATATTGTGAGTAATTATATAAATCTATAAAATTATTAGAAGTAAATCTACACATATTTGCAATTATTATTAATAATTGTATTCTTAACTGTATTTCACTTATGAATTTATTGCTTCGTTTGAGTGTATTTGTTAACTGCATATCTGGAATGCAGTTAAAAATTACAGTTGTTAAATGCAATTTTTAACTGCATATAAAATATGCAGCTAAAAAATGCCTATAGTTCATGCAATTTTTAACTGCATATAAGATATGCAGCTAAAAATGCATTTAGTTGGTGCAATTTTTAGCAGAAAATACTCATTTATATGCAATGATTTTGAATATTTGCATTTCTTGCAGCAATTATATTTAAAAACTGCAGAATTTTCTTCAAATATTGAGAATTTTATTTAAGTTCTGCAAATATTTTAAATATTTGTAAAACAAAAATGTAATAATATATTATCGAACCAGACATTGAAGGATATAGATGGTTTTACACAAATAATTGAAAACATTTGTTGGAATGGATTTATTTATACAATTGCTGAACAGCAAACAACTGTTCAGTATAACTGCAAACATACATGCAATTATTCAGTATAATAGCGTACATCTTTACAATTGTCTTGAATAATTACATAAATCTGTGAAATTATCAAAAGTAAATTTATATATATTCGCAATTATTATTAATAATTATAGTCTTAACTGTATTTTACTTATGAATTTATTGCTTCCTTTGAGTGTATTTGTTAACTGCATATGCGGAATGTAGTTAAAAATTATAGTTTTTAAGTACAATTTTTAAGTGCTTATAGCATATGCAGCTAAAAATGCATTTAGTTGATGTAATTATTAACTGCATATAAGATATGCAGCTAAAAAATGCATTTGGCTGGTGCATTTTTTAAGTGCGTTTGACATATGCAGCAAAAAAATGCATTTAGTTGGTGCAATTATTAACTGCATATAAAATATGCAGCTAAAAATTCATTTAGTTGGAGCAATTTTTAAGTGCGTTTAACTTATGCTTTTAGTTGATGTAATTTTTAACTACATTTCACATGTTCTACAATAATTTAACTGCGAACACAAAATCTTTCTCAACTGCAGTTAATAAAATCTAAAAACATCAAGATATTGTTATAGCAATTTAATGCCTGAATAATACAACAAGTTTTTATTATACATTATTTTAGAATGATTCAACAATATTCTCAGAATCATGTTTAACTTCACTCATTGTCTTGTTGTAGCTATGTACAATCTGGATAATGCAATCGGTACTTGTTAAAAATGATATAATGATTCTTATGTGTGAACTTTTGGGCTGTACCAGTAATATGCAAGTGCTGAACACTTGATGTTAGCTCAATGAATCACCCATTTTGTCAAATGGACAAAATGATTGCATTTTACTTTAATCTTTCATTTGAAATCAGAGAGAAGAGTACTGAATTTTTTTATCTTGTAACTCATCGTCTTCTTCTCTGAAGTGCAGCAACTATCAAGTTGGCACTCATTTTAGTTTGAGTACTAATGGAATAATTTGTAAAAGTCACCATCAGTACTCAAACTTAAAAGGATTGCCAAGAAGAGTAAGAAAAAATAACATATAATTGTAAATATCCATTGAATAAATAGTAAAGATATGATTTTTCATTAACGAAGAAGATGTAGAGCGAAGAAGAAGGATATATAGGCACAGAAAACAAATCTCCACCGTAGATATAAGTGGTCAAGGAATATAACTTTGGTCAAGATGTTAGACTAAAAGATGAAAGAATCACATGAATAATGGATGTTTTTGTCCTTTTATAACAAACAAACAAAGATATATCTTCTTTTTATATCTCATGAATGACTGAAAGCTGAATGATTCATAAAATGCAATTAAACTATTTTAAGTCTTATTCATTCTCCAAATTTCTAAGGCTGTAGTTTTAAAATGCGGCTAAAATTCATACAATAGTGAGCTATAAATAAAATATAATTATTATAACTAAAATAAATTTTATTCTAAATTATTAGCGTATAAAAAATGTTTAATTTTTTAACTGAATTTGTAATATGCAGTTGAAAATCTGATGAATTTTGAACCATAATATTTTAGAACATGCTTGAATTGTGAATTTTGTACTAAGATTTAGAACGTTATGTAGTTGTTCATAAGTGAAATGCATGAATTGTTCATAAGTGAAATACATGAATTGTGACTTTTAACCACATAAGTGAAATGCAGTTAAAAATGCAATTATTCGTAGTAATTGCAAACATGTATGCAACTATTAATAATAATTGCATATATATATATATCTGCAACTTTTCAGTATATTTGCATATTACTGAAAATAATTAACATATTTTCATATAAATGAATCAATATTTACTTAACATTTCTTACATATTTATTTGCAAAAGTGATCATTATTTTTACATTTTTCTATGCATTTATTTTTAATATTTGCAGATATGATTGCAAAATTTATACTACAGTGTTGATTTGCAATATTTACAGATTTGTCTGCAAATATTGCATATAATTGCATAAAAGGGTATAGTTATTTAAAACTTCTATTAAATTGCAGCAATATATGTTTGCAATTGTTTAAATAAATTTGATGAGTGTTCATTGAAGTGGTTAAATGTATCACATATGCTCTTTTATAAACAAATATTTTCAGTAGAAAATGTAAGAATTTTTTAGGTAAATATTTGCTTAATTTTATTGAGAGATTTTGAATGTTTGCAGAAAACACTGCAATTATTCTTAAAAATTGCATAAATTTTTGACAACATTGATGTTTTTTTGTTTAAAGTCTTTCAATATTATCAATGTTTTTCAGTGAGAAATGTAATAGTATATGTTGGAGTTTTAAAGAGTTTTTGAATTGAAATTATTGCATACATATGTTGAAAAATGTAAATTGTTTTAAGTGAATAATTGCTAATAAGTAAGTAATTATTCAAAATAATTAGAGCATTTAAGTACATTTCTTAACATCATATGCTGATTGCAGTTAAAGATTTCATCTGTTAATTTCAGTTTTTAACTACATATCATATATGTTGTTGTAAAATAAACTTTTATGGTTCAATTTTAACTGCATCTCTATTATGCAGTTAAAAATTTATGGGTTTTTTAACTGCATATCATGTATGCAGTCATAAAAAACACTTTGATGGTTCAATTTTAACTTCATTTCAATTTTGTAGTTAAAAATTTATGGATTTTTTAACTATATATTAGATGAATGCTCATTGAATTGGTTAAATGTATTATATATGCTCTTTTATAAGCAAATATTTTCACTTGAAAATGTAAGAATTTTTTAGGTAAATATTTGCTTATTTTTATGGAGAGATTTTGAATGTTTGCAGATAACACTGCAATTATGCTTAAAAATTGCAGGAATTTTGGAAAATATGATGTTTTTTGGTTAAAAGAATTTAAGTATTATCAATGTTTTTCAGTGAGAAATGTAATAATGTATGTAGGAGTTTCAAGAATTTTTTGAATTGAAATAATTGCATACATGTGTTGAAAAATGTAAATTGTTTTAAGTGAATAATTGCTAATAAGTATGTGATTATTCAAAATAATTGTATTTTTTCTGTAATTATTCAAAATAATTGCAGCATTTAAGTACATATCTTAACTACATATGTTGTTTGCAGTTAAATATTTCATCTGTTAATTCTAGTTTTTAACTGCATATCATATATGCAGTTATAAAATAAACTTTTATGGTTCAATTTTAACTACATCTCTATTATGCAGTTAAAATTTTATGGGTTTTTAACTGCATATTTGATGAGTGTTCATTGAAGTGGTTATGTGATATCCCGGAATTTTAGCAATATCAATTTAATAATCTTTATTAATAATTAAATTGATTTGTTGATTTTATTTTATAAAATTGACAAGTTTATTCATTTTAAAAGGTTAATAATATGAATAGGGAATCTTTTAATTTAATGAAACTATGTTTCAAATTATAATATATATATGTATATGTATATTGTTATTTGAAGTTATGTATTAAAATTCAATATGATAATTATCAAAATTTATGTTAAAAATATTTTCCATTTGGAATATAAAATAATTGTATATATTGAAATGGAAAGAATATTTGATTTGAATTTAATAAAGTATTTTCAAACTTTAATATATATATATATATATAATTTGTAATTTGGAAATTTGTAATTTGACTTAATACTTTTGAAAATGATATTTATGATTTAAATAACAAGAATAATTTCTTATTTATTATAAATATATATGTAAGCTTAAGTTTAAATAAGGTTTAAATTAAGAAGTTTATTTGTTTTAATAATCTTTTCTCTTTTTATTCAAATATAAGTCAAAATAGGTTTGTAAAAATATATAGAGAGTTAAAATAAGTTCTCAAGCATATAAAAATATGTTATATATATTTGATAAGCATAAGCTATTATAAATAATTGTTTCTCACAATTGTATATTTATTAAAATCTAAAAGCTTATTTATAAAAGATAAATACATTTTATATACATGTAAATATTTTATAAATACATAGGTATAGCTTAAGTAAATGTATTAAAAACAAGATTTACACTTGTTAGTATATTAGAGTGGTGTGAAGACAATTGTAAAATTGTAAGCATATGTGTAAGCAAATTAGAGCATTAAAGAAGACAAGTGGCTATATTTTAATTTAAGTTTTAAAATAAATAAAATTAGTATGAAAGAAGAAAATCTGTTTTCACTTTCAGTTAAGACTATCTTCTTCTTTCTCCATTAATACAATTCGAATCAAATCTAAAAAAAAAAGGAAACCTGGAAATCAAATTGCAAAGAGAAATGTAAATCTGTAAAATCTGGAAATGAATCAGAGGCAAGCAACTTCATCAATTCAAATGCAAGCTGGAAATCAAAGAAACAGGAGATCAAAATTCAACATCAGTTTAAAATCTTCAAACAAATTGAAGTTCAGAATAAGGAAATCAACAGCAAGTTTATATTCAACTAAGCAAAAGAAATCAAGTTCAAAAATCAACATGCAAGCCTGGAAACAGTTCCTATTTTCTGTTCTCTGATTTTAGGTGAGTAAACTTAAGTTTTAAAAACAGTTTTAAATTCTGTTTTCACTTTGATATGTGAAGTAAAATCATGTGTTAGCCTTCATGTTTGAATTGAAATGGATGTATGCATGTATACAATTGTTTATCTCCTGTGAATAACTAGTTTATGTGTATATTAGGCTCTAAGTATTTACAGAGTTTGAATCTTTCTTTTTAAAATCTATATCTCATCATATAATCACAGTTAGCTTTTGTTTTGTAAATGGAAAATGATGAAAATTGTAACGACCCCAAATTTAATTTTATTTAAATCGATAATTTATTGAATTTTTGAATAAAAATAGTAAAATAAATCGATAAAATGAAGCGAGTTTCCCCGGATTCAAGTATATTTTGTATAAATCATTTAAATTAAAAATATTGTAAATATGTGTATATTTGTATTTGGGCATATACGAGTGAATTTGAAAATAATAAATATATAGATATATATTTTGACTTGAATTTAAAATTGTAAATGAATGGTTTAATAATATTAAATGATAATAATAAATATTGTAATTAGAGTGATAATAATAATTTGAATTTATAAATTAAATATAAGATAATAAATACTAAAGTAAAATCAAATATTTATGTACAGGCAAGACAAAGAAGATAAGTAGGGAAACATAAGAAGAACACATAAACAAGTATCTCCATATTCATTTGTACAGCCGAGATGCAAGGCAAGAAGTGAGGACTAAACAATGGAAACAAATTGATAAGTATGTACACATGAAAACACAAAGGACATGCATTAAATGCTTGCCATGTTTTGATCATTCGAAATATATATAAAAATAAATAAAAAGGAAACCATGTCAGCCCCTTAGTACAACAAAAGATATCACCTTGTACAAAGTATATCATCATGTATAATGGTCAGCCGAAGACAAGAAAAAAATCTCTGATGATTGTACAAAGCAATATAATCACTTGTATAAAATATTATATGTATCACATTGTATTGTACAAATATAACACCCTGTAACTTCTTTTATATATCAAACTTCATTCTCAGTTCGTCCATTCCAAGCTGAGAAAGGAAAAGAAAATCTGAAACAATACCACCTCACTCTTAAACAAACTAAACTTAAACAACAATCCAATAATACCAACAAATTAAAGCCTGGTAATCAAAGTTTGAATTCAACTGGAAACATAGCAAATCAAATTCGAAAGGTAATCTGCTGTTTTTAAGTTCAGTCTCAACACAATGATCATCAAATGCAAAGTCTTCAGCCTAGGGATGATGATCTGGAATCCAAGAAATTGAACCAGAAACCAATCTTCAACCTGAGAAAAAAATCACTTCCAGGCATAAGCTTCTTCTCTGTTCTTCTCTGCTTCAATCTCTGGTGAGCAACTTTTCTTTTTAAACCAGATTCCCTTGTTTCTTTACCTGTGAGTAACAATTTTCTTTAAAAATTTAATGGTTTGAATCTGTGCAAGATTGATCTAAAATATGTATGTTATGCACATATTTATCATCCGTATATATGGGTAGCTTGATAGTATAATGCAGGCTGTTGTTTGAATGCATCTGTTCCTGGTTTAAAGTGTAACTGTGGTATTCAAAAATCATTTACTCTCTATCTGATGGATGATTTAACTTCAGATTCAAACAAAGGTTGGATGTATCATCATAAACTAGGTTTTAAAATTCATGTAAGATTAAAACAATTCAAGATGGTCTTTGGAAACCCAAAACTACCTGAAATAATTCAAGATTGTCCATTTTCGAACCTCTTGATTTTCGAATTCGGATATCTAAACTGAATTCCCATACGACAACATGATTTTTAAAGGTTGTATCATGATTTTTAGAGATAGGGATGGGCAGCAGTTTGTGTGTATCTATTTTCGACATTTCCAGTCGCTGGGGTCGGTCTCGTTGATCAGAGGGCCCGGAACTTGAACTGGGAATGAAGGAGTGTGAGGATGTCACAGGAAAAATACTGGGTGGTTGAACGAAGTGTTGGGGTGGCGGCAGAAGGTAATCTAATTCTGGTAACCTAGTTTTGGAGGGTGTTAGAATTTTGATCGATGAGGCTTGCTGAGATGATCGAGTGTTACAGCACTCAGGGGAAGGCTAGTGTGGGGTTGGACGGAGACGTAGTCGGAGGAGGTGGCGCGTTTGTGGTCGGAGGATGGTGTGCGAGGGGATTTCCGATCGGAGGTCTCGTTCTAGTTTGATCGAGTGGCCTCGATTTCGATGGCCAGTGAATCGATGGGTTCCAGTTGGTGGGGACGTTTGAGTGTGGCCGTGGCGACGTGCTGGAGGTCTCGACACGGACTGGAGTCGAACGGAGGGAAGGTGCACGTGCACGTGCATGTTTGGAATGGCGTATCTGTGCGTTCGAGAATTTGGGGAAGATGAAGACGAGCTGGAACTCGGGGGCGACTGGGGGAATTCATGAAATTGCTCGAAGCAGTTGGGTGATTCGCGAGTGATGGGGCAATAGGCTCGGGGAAACGTAAATTGACTCGGGTAATTTGAACGCTTGACTCGAAGCAGGAGGGAGGATGACTCGAAGCAGTTTCTATTTGCCTCGGGTTAGTTGTTGATTTCCAATTTTTGTAACTTGAACAATTTAAGTCAATTAAATTTCTAAACTTATTTTTCTTAAAAAAATAAAGATTGTTGTTAAGTACAGATATGAATTTGTGTTGAAAGGTTTTGAAATAACAATATTTCTGAAGTTAGTTAAAATGTTTTAAACTTATATTCGAGAGGGATTTATTTTAAAGAAAACTTAATTAAGTAATTGAGAAGTGGATTTAATGTTTTAAATTTATTAACTTAAAAGTTAAGTTAATATATATTGAATTATGATTTGAAATTAGCTAAAGATAAATTATTAACTTAAAGCTGATTAATTTATAATTAAGGATAATTAATTAAAAGGTAATTAATTAAAGGTTAAATTATAAATTGAAGACAATCAATTAAATGGTGAAATTTATAATTAAAAATTGATTATTTAAATAATTAAAGATTGATGAATTATAATTAAAGGTAAATTAATTTATTGTGAACGGTTAATAAATAAATGATTAAAGAGTAATTTACCAAGATGATTTGTAAATTTTTGAAGTTAATTAACCAGGATTAGAAATTTATTCATAAGAAATTAATCTGATTGGAATTAATCAGATATTAACTGACCTTACTTATGAATATTTGGATTCTATTGATTTGATTGTTTGATATCCCTGATTGTGATACTTTGTGATATATCCTAATTATGTTATGATCTGCAATTTACTTATCTGTGATGTATATATTGTTATGTGAATATGAAACCCTTTGCCGTGAAACGACACTTGAATTTCGATGCGACAGGGAGTCGGATTCCAGTTGGTTATCCGAAACCCACATCGAATTGTAATGATGAATCTTTGTGGCTGATAAATTTATTTTATCTATGAATCTGTGAATGAAGATAAGCGTTATCGATTATACCGCTTATCGATATATCTGTGATGATTGATGTTGCACTATTGTGTGTAAAACCCCTGGACTACACCATACACACACAAATATGGATTTTACGTGAAAATCGGTTAAGTCACAGATAATTTAAATCTGATGTTTTTTTGAAATTGAAATTTTAATTTCAATTGATTTTGAAATTAGAAATTTGGGTTTAAAAGTGAAAAGCTTTTGAAATGGAATTTCAGAGATAAAAGTTATTTTGAATAACTTAATCGACTTTTGAAAATTTAAATAATTTGATTTAAATTTAAATTCAAGATTTGAAATTTAATTCTATGATTTGAAACTAGGGATTAAAGATGTTTATATATGGGTTAAACTATTTTAAAAAGTATTGATTTTGAAAATATGAATATAATTCAAGGACTTTAACCCATGCAAATAAAATTGGATTGTTCTTAAATGAAAACTGTTTGTTTTCAAATGATAAAAGCTTTCGTATATATATAAGAAATGAAATTCCAATTTAAAGGAATTTCAGGTATGAATTGAAAGATGGTTTTCCCAAGTTATAAATGAATTCTTTTTTAAAAACTATGAATTGAATCTGTTATCTTTAACAGATTTAAAATGATGATTTGTTTAAACCATTCGAAATGAAATTGTTTTGAAAGCTATAAGTTGAATCTTTATTTTAAAGATTTAACGAGTTAATCCAATTGAAACAGAAATTGTTTTGGAAAAACTGTGAATGAATCTTTGTGAAAACTGAGTGAACTTTGTGAAATAAATCTTTTTGTTTAAAAGATTTGAAATGGTAATCGATTGAAACCATTTAAAAAGAAGTTGAATTATTAAGTTGTGACTTAATTGAAATCCCAATATCCATGTGTTTTTAAAGATTGCGCTCGTTATTCGGGTTAGCCGGGAAAAGACATTTGTGTCATATAACCCATTCCGAATAGTGATACGTCGTATATGGATAGCATTTGAAGACCGGTGTTGAAGACCGGATATTTACGAAAACGAAAGGACAACTCGTCGAATGTCTCTGCACCGACTGGTCCCCGGTATAGAGATTTTATCACCCTTTGTGATGGGAAGTCCGGACGGGATTGTGAATACCCGGAATTGCAAGGGCTTCGTGAGAAGTGCCTTCGGTTCTGTTCGAACCCGGAACAGACTTGTATGGATACATGTCTGACATTACACTTTGATATATAAAGCCGATTTCTTTCAAATACATATCTGTTGGTGGCGGAGAATTTATTCTCTTAGCTTAACACCCTTCTCTGAGACGTACGAGCTCAGAGGTTATGTAGTTGAAGGTTATCAGCGATATATCCCAATTTGGTAATGTGGCATGCTGAGTGTTGCTGTGTGATGATCAGTGTTTGATCATTTGCGATATGATCATTTGTTTGATCTTATATCTTTGTGATCATAGGTTGATCATTTGTTTGACCCGAAGCATGGCTTTGTGAACAAAGCGTAGCTTTGAGGACGAGACTTCGTCGAGCCTCACACCCCGGAAATGGTCAAAACAGGAAAGATGCGGCAAGGTTCTAGGGAGTAGCGCCCCTTAGTGTATGTCATTCCTTCTGGATAAAGGTGGTATCATGGTATGGAGCCCAGATACTTAACCTCTGTGGTTGCTACATTTTTACTATGTGGTTTGTTGCGAATCGGGGATCCTCGGGAAGATCGGTGACGATCGGGGGATGGCATACGCGTGTCAGTAGTTACCTATTTTTGCAGAGGTAACCCGGCCTTGTGTTGGCAGAGATCCGGTTAGGTTCTCGGGTCGTCTATTCCAGGGACGTACCCATCGTGGAAAAGGAAGTTCCTTGGCCTGACCATTTGTTGGAAATCCAAACTCCAATACGAACTTGTACGGTATTAGTTGTAGAACCTGCCATTTACTTATGGTGGTCACCACTGTTTAGATGGTAGCTATAGTAGGCATAGTTCGGAATGTCTATGCTGGCTAAGATTTATATTCTACTTTCGAAATGTTTTCTACACTATGCACTAATAATAATATCCAAAGTGATTTGATTTTTTTGCGTAGTAAGCATCTTTGACTATCATAAGAAGAAATCTCCTCCAATTCTGCGTTTGCATTGTGTGTGTGGTGGGAGGTCTTATGGTAGTTTCATTTTCCAAAAGCATTGCGGTTTTCAATGTTTAAATTCTTTTGTGTTGTTTAAAGATAAACTGTTTTTGTTGCTCACACCAGTCCCATGACTGATCCGGAGTTTATTGTTTCTTTCCTAAACTCTGGATGCTCAAAATTTTTCTACACGAGCAGTCTAGAGTTGAGTTTTTCAGATAGTCAGGTTCAGTAGATTTTCTGGAGCTAGTTCAGTCTTTGGATCGGACTGCACTTGCTTATTCTTGGTGTATCGTTATTGGGAGTTCGAGCTACTGCTGGAGTTCTCTCTTGAAGACTATCTTAGAGTTATTTGTTCCGCTGCTGATATTAGTTATCTATTTTTCTTTTCCGCTGCTATTTGTTGTATCATATCTCTGATGTATATAGATATTCATTGTATCATCATTGTATCTGGATATTGTATCAGATGTTGTATATCTATATTCTTTTTTTTTCCGCTGTGTTATTTACTTAATGTTGTTATAAGCTCCCGAGAACCAGATTCGACATTTGAATCTACGGCATTTTGAGTACAAGTGAAGTACGGGTGCCGATTTTCGAAGGTCGACTTTTGGGTCTTGACAAGTGGTATCAGAGCTAAGGTTGAACTTTAGCTCAGGAGTATAACACGTTAAGTAGCTCATTAGAGATAGAGTGAAGTAAACTCTAGAATGAGTGTATCCTTAAGATATCCGTCTGAACGTCTCAGTAAATTCTCTTACTATCCACTGATAGTGAGTATGAGTGCAAGAAGAGAACGAGATAGGGGACAAGGGAATACGACTATAAATGGTCAATACCCTGCAACAGTGGAAATAACCTTCTTATCAATCTTCTTTGATTCGTTTCCAAATTCTTTGATTTCTTCGTATCAACTATAAGAAAGAAGTTTCGGTGTGATGATGGCTCTACGAACCGTTGTAGGAGATTCTTATTTCGTATCTTCATCGACTTCTTATCAGCTTTTTGATTTAAATCTTAATGAATTTGAAATTGGAAATTTTAAATTGAATTTAATTGATTAATAGAATATGAAGCTGAATTTGAATTGAATCAATAAAACGATATCGTTTGAAACCAAATTTGAAATTCTATTGAAATTTCTTTTGAATACCGAAGTCCGAAGAAGGATAAATTGGTATGTATTCTGAGATATTCCGATTTGAATTCGGAATCCGTATCTTGTGTTTGAGGAGTTATAGGAGATCCAATCTGTCTATCTCTTTTGTTTTCGTGCCTGCGAATTTCGAGGACGAAATTCTTTTAAGGGGGGAAGTTTGTAACGACCCCAGATTTAAATTTATTTAAATCGATAATTTATTGAATTTTTGAATAAAAATAGTAAAATAAATCGATAAAATGAAGCGAGTTTCCCCGGATTCAAGTATATTTTGTATAAATCATTTAAATTAAAAATATTGTAAATATGTGTATATTTGTATTTGGGCATATACGAGTGAATTTGAAAATAATAAATATATAGATATATATTTTGACTTGAATTTAAAATTGTAAATGAATGGTTTAATAATATTAAATGATAATAATAAATATTGTAATTAGAGTGATAATAATAATTTGAATTTATAAATTAAATATAAGATAATAAATACTAAAGTAAAATCAAATATTTATGTACAGGCAAGACAAAGAAGATAAGTAGGGAAACATAAGAAGAACACATAAACAAGTATCTCCATATTCATTTGTACAGCCGAGATGCAAGGCAAGAAGTGAGGACTAAACAATGGAAACAAATTGATAAGTATGTACACATGAAAACACAAAGGACATGCATTAAATGCTTGCCATGTTTTGATCATTCGAAATATATATAAAAATAAATAAAAAGGAAACCATGTCAGCCCCTTAGTACAACAAAAGATATCACCTTGTACAAAGTATATCATCATGTATAATGGTCAGCCGAAGACAAGAAAAAAATCTCTGATGATTGTACAAAGCAATATAATCACTTGTATAAAATATTATATGTATCACATTGTATTGTACAAATATAACACCCTGTAACTTCTTTTATATATCAAACTTCATTCTCAGTTCGTCCATTCCAAGCTGAGAAAGGAAAAGAAAATCTGAAACAATACCACCTCACTCTTAAACAAACTAAACTTAAACAACAATCCAATAATACCAACAAATTAAAGCCTGGTAATCAAAGTTTGAATTCAACTGGAAACATAGCAAATCAAATTCGAAAGGTAATCTGCTGTTTTTAAGTTCAGTCTCAACACAATGATCATCAAATGCAAAGTCTTCAGCCTAGGGATGATGATCTGGAATCCAAGAAATTGAACCAGAAACCAATCTTCAACCTGAGAAAAAAATCACTTCCAGGCATAAGCTTCTTCTCTGTTCTTCTCTGCTTCAATCTCTGGTGAGCAACTTTTCTTTTTAAACCAGATTCCCTTGTTTCTTTACCTGTGAGTAACAATTTTCTTTAAAAATTTAATGGTTTGAATCTGTGCAAGATTGATCTAAAATATGTATGTTATGCACATATTTATCATCCGTATATATGGGTAGCTTGATAGTATAATGCAGGTTGTTGTTTGAATGCATCTGTTCCTGGTTTAAAGTGTAACTGTGGTATTCAAAAATCATTTACTCTCTATCTGATGGATGATTTAACTTCAGATTCAAACAAAGGTTGGATGTATCATCATAAACTAGGTTTTAAAATTCATGTAAGATTAAAACAATTCAAGATGGTCTTTGGAAACCCAAACCTACCTGAAATAATTCAAGATTGTCCATTTTCGAACCTCTTGATTTTCGAATTCGGATATCTAAACTGAATTCCCATACGACAACATGATTTTTAAAGGTTGTATCATGATTTTTAGAGATAGGGATGGGCAGCAGTTTGTGTGTATCTATTTTCGACATTTCCAGTCGCTGGGGTCGGTCTCGTTGATCAGAGGGCCCGGAACTTGAACTGGGAATGAAGGAGTGTGAGGATGTCACGGGAAAAATACTGGGTGGTTGAACGAAGTGTTGGGGTGGCGGCAGAAGGTAATCTAATTCTGGTAACCTAGTTTTGGAGGGTGTTAGAATTTTGATCGATGAGGCTTGCTGAGATGATCGAGTGTTACAGCACTCAGGGGAAGGCTAGTGTGGGGTTGGACGGAGACGTAGTCGGAGGAGGTGGCGCGTTTGTAGTCGGAGGATGGTGTGCGAGGGGATTTCCGATCGGAGGTCTCGTTCTAGTTTGATCGAGTGGCCTCGATTTCGATGGCCAGTGAATCGATGGGTTCCAGTTGGTGGGGACGTTTGAGTGTGGCCGTGGCGACGTGCTGGAGGTCTCGACACGGACTGGAGTCGAACGGAAAGGAAGGTGCACGTGCACGTTTGGAATGGCGTATCTGTGCGTTCGAGAATTTGGGGAAGATGAAGACGAGCTGGAACTCGGGGGCGACTGGGGGAATTCATGAAATTGCTCGAAGCAGTTGGGTGATTCGCGAGTGATGGGGCAATAGGCTCGGGGAAACGTAAATTGACTCGGGTAATTTGAACGCTTGACTCGAAGCAGGAGGGAGGATGACTCGAAGCAGTTTCTATTTGCCTCGGGTTAGTTGTTGATTTCCAATTTTTGTAACTTGAACAATTTAAGTCAATTAAATTTCTAAACTTATTTTTCTTAAAAAAATAAAGATTTTTGTTAAGTACAGATATGAATTTGTGTTGAAAGGTTTTGAAATAACAATATTTCTGAAGTTAGTTAAAATGTTTTAAACTTATATTCGAGAGGGATTTATTTTAAAGAAAACTTAATTAAGTAATTGAGAAGTGGATTTAATGTTTTAAATTTATTAACTTAAAGGTTAAGTTAATATATATTGAATTATGATTTGAAATTAGCTAAAGATAAATTATTAACTTAAAGCTGATTAATTTATAATTAAGGATAATTAATTAAAAGGTAATTAATTAAAGGTTAAATTATAAATTGAAGACAATCAATTAAATGGTGAAATTTATAATTAAAAATTGATTATTTAAATAATTAAAGATTGATGAATTATAATTAAAGGTAAATTAATTTATTGTGAACGGTTAATAAATAAATGATTAAAGAGTAATTTACCAAGATGATTTGTAAATTTTTGAAGTTAATTAACCAGGATTAGAAATTTATTCATAAGAAATTAATCTGATTGGAATTAATCAGATATTAACTGACCTTACTTATGAATATTTGGATTCTATTAATTTGATTGTTTGATATCCCTGATTGTGATACTTTGTGATATATCCTAATTATGTTATGATCTGCAATTTACTTATCTGTGATGTATATATTGTTATGTGAATATGAAACCCTTTGCCGTGAAATGACACTTGAATTTCGATGCGACAGGGAGTCGGATTCCAGTTGGTTATCCGAAACCCACATCGAATTGTAATGATGAATCTTTGTGGCTGATAAATTTATTTTATCTATGAATCTGTGAATGAAGATAAGCGTTATCGATTATACCGCTTATCGATATATCTGTGATGATTGATGTTGCACTATTGTGTGTAAAACCCCTGGACTACACCATACACACACAAATATGGATTTCACGTGAAAATCGGTTAAGTCACAGATAATTTAAATCTGATGTTTTTTTGAAATTGAAATTTTAATTTCAATTGATTTTGAAATTAGAAATTTGGGTTTAAAAGTGAAAAGCTTTTGAAATGGAATTTCAGAGATAAAAGTTATTTTGAATAACTTAATCGAGTTTTGAAAATTTAAATAATTTGATTTAAATTTAAATTCAAGATTTGAAATTTAATTCTATGATTTGAAACTAGGGATTAAAGATGTTTATATATGGGTTAAACTATTTTAAAAAGTATTGATTTTGAAAATATGAATATAATTCAAGGACTTTAACCCATGCAAATAAAATTGGATTGTACTTAAATGAAAACTGTTTGTTTTCAAATGATAAAAGCTTTCGTATATATATAAGAAATGAAATTCCAATTTAAAGGAATTTCAGGTATGAATTGAAAGATGGTTTTCCCAAGTTATAAATGAATTCTTTTTTAAAAACTATGAATTGAATCTGTTATCTTTAACAGATTTAAAATGATTATTTGTTTAAACCATTCGAAATGAAATTGTTTTGAAAGCTATAAGTTGAATCTTTATTTTAAAGATTTAACGAGTTAATCCAATTGAAACAGAAATTGTTTTGGAAAAACTGTGAATGAATCTTTGTGAAAACTGAGTGAACTTTGTGAAATAAATCTTTTTGTTTAAAAGATTTGAAATGGTAATCGATTGAAACCATTTAAAAAGAAGTTGAATTATTAAATTGTGACTTAATTGAAATCCCAATATCCATATGTTTTTAAAGATTGCGCTCGTTATTCGGGTTAGCCGGGAAAAGACATTTGTGTCATATAACCCATTCCGAATAGTGATACGTCGTATATGGATAGCATTTGAAGACCGGTGTTGAAGACCGGATATTTACGAAAACGAAAGGACAACTCGTCGAATGTCTCTGCACCGACTGGTCCCCGGTATAGAGATTTTATCACCCTTTGTGATGGGAAGTCCGGACGGGATTGTGAATACCCGGAATTGCAAGGGCTTCGTGAGAAGTGCCTTCGGTTCTGTTCGAACCCGGAACAGACTTGTATGGATACATGTCTGACATTACACTTTGATATATAAAGCCGATTTCTTTCAAATACATATCTGTTGGTGGCGGAGAATTTATTCTCTTAGCTTAACACCCTTCTCTGAGACGTACGAGCTCAGAGGTTATGTAGTTGAAGGTTATCAGCGATATATCCCAATTTGGTAATGTGGCATGCTGAGTGTTGCTGTGTGATGATCAGTGTTTGATCATTTGCGATATGATCATTTGTTTGATCTTATATCTTTGTGATCATAGGTTGATCATTTGTTTGACCCGAAGCATGGCTTTGTGAACAAAGCATAGCTTTGAGGACGAGACTTCGTCGAGCCTCACACCCCGGAAATGGTCAAAACAGGAAAGATGCGGCAAGGTTCTAGGGAGTAGCGCCCCTTAGTGTATGTCATTCCTTTTGGATAAAGGTGGTA
The DNA here is from genome assembly GCA_030737815.1 of Allium fistulosum. Taxonomy (NCBI): domain Eukaryota; kingdom Viridiplantae; phylum Streptophyta; class Magnoliopsida; order Asparagales; family Amaryllidaceae; genus Allium; species Allium fistulosum. Next base: position 62,580,574 of record CM060903.1, read on the forward strand.
TCATGGTATGGAGCCCAGATACTTAACCTCTGTGGTTGCTGCATTTTTACTATGTGGTTTGTTGCGAATCGGGGATCCTCTGGAAGATCGGTGACGATCGGGGGATGGCATACGCGTGTCAGTAGTTACCTATTTTTGCAGAGGTAACCCGGCCTTGTGTTGGCAGAGATCCGGTTAGGTTCTCGGGTCGTCTATTCCAGGGACGTACCCATCGTGGAAAAGGAAGTTCCTTGGCCTGACCATTTGTTGGAAATCCAAACTCCAATACGAACTTGTACGGTATTAGTTGTAGAACCTGCCATTTACTTATGGTGGTCACCACTGTTTAGAAGTAGGCATAGTTCGGAATGTCTATGCTGGCTAAGATTTATATTCTACTTTCGAAATGTTTTCTACACTATGCACTAATAATAATATCCAAAGTGATTTGATTTTTTTGCGTAGTAAGCATCTTTGACTATCATAAGAAGAAATCTCCTCCAATTCTGCGTTTGCATTGTGTGTGTGGTGGGAGGTCTTATGGTAGTTTCATTTTCCAAAAGCATTGCGGTTTTCAATGTTTAAATTCTTTTGTGTTGTTTAAAGATAAACTGTTTTTGTTGCTCACACCAGTCCCATGACTGATCCGGAGTTTATTGTTTCTTTCCTAAACTCTGGATGCTCAAAATTTTTCTACACGAGCAGTCTAGAGTTGAGTTTTTCAGATAGTCAGGTTCAGTAGATTTTCTGGAGCTAGTTCAGTCTTTGGATCGGACTGCACTTGCTTATTCTTGGTGTATCGTTATTGGGAGTTTGAGCTACTGCTGGAGTTCTCTCTTGAAGACTATCTTAGAGTTATTTGTTCCGCTGCTGATATTAGTTATCTATTTTTCTTTTCCGCTGCTATTTGTTGTATCATATCTCTGATGTATATAGATATTCATTGTATCATCATTGTATCTGGATATTGTATCAGATGTTGTATATCTATATTCTTTTTTTTTCCGCTGTGTTATTTACTTAATGTTGTTATAAGCTCCCGAGAACCAGATTCGACATTTGAATCTACGGCATTTTGAGTACAAGTGAAGTACGGGTGCCGATTTTCGAAGGTCGACTTTTGGGTCTTGACAAAAATTATGTAACATCACTAATAAAAATGAGTTCTGGAATTTATATAAAGCATTTGTCTCGAAATCTTATAAACAGCAGTAAAATATAAATTTGGTTAAAATTTGATTGATTAAATTTTAAGTTTTGATTGCATGATTAGATTCAATATAGAAAATCATGAATTTTAAAAAGTATAACTCGATTTTTAGTTTGGAATTTAAGGAGCTTTCTCGAGTTGTTCGTTTTGGGCAAGTTGATCGATTGTCGTCGATCGGAGGCGAGTGAAGACTTGATTTTTGGAATGGAGGTAGTTGAGATGTCGAGGCATTTGGGAAAAATAGTGATGAATTTTATTGTTGGCTGTAATGGTCAGCAATTATAGAAATAGGGTTTTCGTCTGTGTTTGATGTCGATGTTTTCAGAGGAGATTTGCGGCGACGACAAGCAACCGGAAGCGATCGCAAGTGGTTCTGTGGGTTCGAGGCGACGTAGGGTAGCTATGGGGAAGATGGCGAGGTTCCTCGAGACTGGGATGATCGGAGACGAACGATTTCTGGTGATGCTTTGTTCCAGGTGATGGGTTCGAAATAATCGAATTCGAATCTCGTTCGAATCATGAAGTTTGGGATGGTTGTACGTGCTTGCGTGATGGAGTCTGACTTGCTGGATGTCGGAATTGTGATCGCCGTTGATCATCGTGGTGTGCACGTTAACGTGCACGTTCGCGTGCATCAGGGAAGTAATGGGTTTGGAGAAGAATGCTTTGGCTCGGGTGTTCGTTCGAGAATTTTCGAGTTTGACTTGAAGCAGGGAAATAGTGGGATACGCGAGTGTTGCTTCGAGTTTTCTAGAGGTTTACTCGGGTTTGAAGATTAGCTGGCATTAAGAATTTTTACAGAAATGTTTTAAAGTTTAAACAAAAGAACTTTGTTTCTGTAGTGTTCCTGAAGTTTTAAAAACAAAAGTTAAACAAGTTTATTTATAAAAATTAAATTTGTTTTAAGTTAATGTTTTAAACAAAGTTCTTGTATTTTGAAATGTAAAAGTTTTTAAAATAAAATCAGTGAATTTTAATAATAAATTTTGTATTAAATTTTATTTGATAACTTTGGAAAAGTTTAAAGATTTAAAGGTTTAATTTAAAATGTGTTGATTATTAATTGATTTCTAAAATCTTATATTTTAATTAATTAAGGTTTAATGATTAAGATTTAGTAATAAGTTAAAATAAGGATTTTCTTAAGTATTAAGAATGTTGATTTAAATAAAGATAATTAAATTTGAAGAGAGAATTTAGAAAATTAAATTATAAAGTGTTATTGGTAAATAATTGATTTAATTAAGATAATAGTTTCTTAATTAAGAACCTTTAATATAGTAAGTTAAGAATCATTTAATTAAATTTAAATGATTAAGTTAAATTAATAATTAATTAATTAATTAATTTGTGATAAATTAGAGATAATTACTTATAATTAATTAAGTATAATTACTTGATGAAGTAATTAAGGAATAATTATTGAATTTAATTAAGTAAAGATAAAATATTTAATTAAGTAATTAGAGGATAATTATTTATTAAATGAAAATGATTAAGAGTTAATCACTTGTTATTAATTTAATAATTTATTAAATTAAATTAATTAAAGGATTTGATTAATCAAAGATGATTAATAATTGTGGTTTAATTAAGGTTAATTAATAATGTAGTTAATTATTTGTGAAGGTAATTAATTAAAAGTAATTAATTAATGGAAGTAATTAAAGGAAGTTAATTACTGGATTATATAAATCAAGGTGATTAATAATTATGGATTAATTAAGAATAATTACTTAATATGATTAATAAAATAATTAAAGATTGTAATTAAGGATCATTAGTTTATAATTAATTAATGATGTGATTAAGAGTTAATTAATTAAGATTAATTAATCAAATGATAAGTGATTAATTGTAATTAATTAAGGAATAAAGTAATTGATTAATTAATTAATTAATGAAGTAATTAAAAGTTAATTACTGTATTGGCTAAGAATAATTAATTTGTGAAATTAATTAAAGATAATTACTTAAATGTAATTAAAGTATAATTAATAAGGGTGATTAATTAAATGGATAATTAGAGAATGATTAATTAATTTATTTGTAATTAATTAATGATTATATAAATAAGATTTATAATGAAGTAATTAATTTAATTTACTTTAAATTAATTAAGAGATGAAGTAATTAATTTAAATTCACTTTAAATTAATTAAAGATAGAGATAGTTAATTTAATTCATTTTAAATTAATTATGTTGTGATTAAGTAAATCATTTCTTATATAAGAATGAATGACATTGATTGTCTTGAATGGATGTAATCTCAAAAATGAGATAAGATGTTGTGTGATATGAATGCTTGGTTGCATTATGATGGTAATATAGATTAACTATTGTGATGTTGATATGGATTACCTATTTGGTTATGAATCATCTGTTTAAATGATAATGTGATTATCAATTGTGAATTGTGAATTATCTATCCGTATGAATATAGATAAGTTAAATTGTTTAACCTTTAAACAACTTGGCCTTAAAAGATACGTTTTGGATTTCGATGAGACCGGAATCGGGTTTCCGTATACCGGTATTCCAGGTCTGGAGACCCGAATACCACATCGATCCAAATTAACGATAGGTCGTGAATCTCAAGTGAAGATGAAGATTCAGAGTGCAAGGGTTATTGTCGTTAACTCTGAGGGTGATTCCAAAACGAGTGTAACGAGATAATGCCTTCGGTTTCGTTCGAACCCGGAACGAACTTGTATGGATCGAATACTTTCAAAACATCGTCAGGCAGACGATGAGTATTCTAAGTGCTGATTTAAGGTAATCGTAACCTCAAGCCTCATCAACCGGGAATGGCTAAAACAGGGGAGGTGCAGCAAGGCTTCGTGGGTAGCGCCCACTGAGAGCAAGATAGATCCCTGTCTAGAGGTCCCTTTCTATATTTCGGCTTAGTGGGTAGTAAGAACTGCAGCCAACTACGGGGTTGTCTTGTTCGGGATTATCCAGTAAGGGATGGTTCCAGCTTTGTGTTGCAGGGGAGCGGGCGTACTCCTCGGTATGGTGATCTAGGCCACGTACTGTGACGGGCGGTACCCCAGTAGCCCTGCCATTGTATGGAATCCAAACTCCAATAAGTGCCGTACGTATTAGTTGTGCCCAACTATGTTGGACTGTGAGATGTAAGCATTTCAGCTATTTTTCTGTATTTTACTTGAAAACCCTAGACCCTATTATAATATAACCGGATTTCCTATCAAATGTTTTAGTTAGCGTAAGGTAAAAACTTACCCATGTTTATGTGTGGGAAGTCTTACGTGATACTTTTTGTAACGACCCGCCATTTTGGACCATTCGCATCCATTATAAGTGTATAGGAAGACACTCATGCCGGAGTTGAATTGCTCAAAATACCACGTTGTTAATTTAAATTCGGCAAAACTGAACATATACAGTAAATAAATAATCACAGATCACAGACACAGAGTAATAAGTGCAGCGAAAATAAAAGAGATAGTAGTTCATGAATCTACTATATGAATATATAAAATATATCAGAGTTTACAACAGAAGAGTAATACGTTACATCAGAGTTAAACCAGATACAACGGAAGAGTAACACGATACATCAGATACAAATCAGAATGCATCACTGGAATCATCGAGTACTGAAACAGAATAAATGGCTGAATCTTCAAGCAAAGCTCCAACTTCAAAGGTGAGTCTCGAATACTGGTACACTCAGTCTGAACCGAGCGTAAAGCAAAAACACAAGATACTCGAGTCAGGATTAACATTCTTATATTAATAAATCCAACTCAAGTGAAATAGCAATTGAAATACAAGTAACTCAAAGGATGTTTGGAATAACCATCCTTTAAGGATCCGTTAAACTATCTACTATGTAGTAATGTACGCTAAGTAGATAATGTCTATCAGTAATATAAGAAGATATCAAAATAGCGTTAAGTCATGGCTCATTCCACCCTTAACACATTTTTATTCCCAAAAGCATATACAAGACCGTAGTTTCCCCAAAACCGGAAGTCACCAGAGGGCAATCCATATACTAAAGGTACAAATCAAAATCGTAGTGGTCGCGCATAAATGGAATACAAGTATGACAAGGCACATGAGGCAATACCCAAGGTAGTGATACTACCGTTCGCCTGATCCGGACTGGTGAGAACGCAACGCCGCAGCGCCCGCAACACCGTGAAACAACACTCCTAAAATCAAGGGTGCACCAATCGACAACAAGTATAAGTAGTTCGAAGAAGTGTGTCCACTTGAGGTAGCTAATCCTCCATTGGCCCGGCACAGCTCCTGTTTTAGTCATTTCCAATTTGACACAAGTGTCAAGGCTATCCATCATCGTTCTCTTTCTTCAGTCAACATGATCACCATTCCAACCACTTCATTCTGGATCATCACTCCGCGTATAGTTATTAAAGTGGTTTTCGGTTTAGATAGAGAGTATATCCATAACCGAATTCCGGTCTCTTTAATAACTTTCGTAATTATTACACCGATTGGTCGTTTATATATTTCAAAACCAAATCAATTTAAATTTCAATTTCAATTCGCAAATCAACATTTCATTTGTCTTTCGAAATCAATTTCCAAAATTTTCGTTTCAAAACTTCCAATTTACCATTTCAAAACCTTATAATTCAATTTCAATCTTTATTTAAAACCATTCAAATATTGATTCAAGTTCGAATACAAGTTTCATTTCGAAAACATTTAAATTAAATCTTATTTAACATTCAAATCAATTTAAACTCATTTATCGATTCCATTCAATATTCGTTAAGTTACTTTATCATCCAAAACAATCTCCATTAAATTTCCAAATCATCAAATCAATTTCTTAAGTTCAACTTCGTTAAATCAAAACTTACAATTTTGAATTAAATTAAATTCGTCAAATCAATTCTTTCAATTTCAAGTCTTTCATCAATTCCAAAATATCACATTTTCATTTCTTATTAAAGAAATTCCATTTCGCTTATTTACTTTCTTGAATAATTTTCCAAAACTTAATTAATAAAGAAATTCAATTTCAATTATTTACAAAGTAAAATGCACTTATTCAAAAATTCAATTTTACTTATTTAAAGAATTCAATTCAATTTAATCATTAAATAATTCAATCTTATTTAATTATTAAATAATTCAAAACTTAATTATTAAATAATTTCAAAGTTTAATAATTTCAAACTTAATTATAATTTTAAACTTGATTATTAAATCATTTCAAACTTTAATCAATCATTTCTCAAATTTAACAACATTCTTCCATCAATTACATTGTAAATATTTTATTTCAGATTATTAAATATTACAATTTCCTTTCAATAAAATTCAAATTTCAACTTCATTTCAAAATTATATTATTTATTCAAATAAAATCTTCGTTTTATTTTTAAATCAAATTGTTGACCAATCGGGTTATTATTTAATTCTCTATCCTAGGTCAAAGTTCAATTTGGGTATTTATCATTTCAACCCGATTCCAATTCAATTCAAAATCGAAACATATCAAAGGGAACTTGCAGTGTGATAACTGGGATGGTGTCAAAGTAAATAAACAAGCAATAACAACAACCAATAACAATCCAATAATCAATTCAATTAATCCCGAAATAACCGTATTAATTCGCATTGTTATTTGTACGAATTAATATAATCATTTCTAGAATCTACACTATCATTTCATGTAGATTAAAGATTATTACATTACGGTTTTCAATTGTCATTCAATCATCAATTTAACAACATACATTCAGTGGTTCAAAGTATAATTAAACAAATCCTACGTGTCAATAAATTCAACAGTTAAAGGGGTCATATTATACAAATGTCAGTTAATCAAATTTAACATTTAATTATCCTATATCAAGTTCAATTTCATACTATTTAACATTTTAACATTAACAATTTAACGTCCAATATAAACATCAACAATCAATCAATTATCAGCCAAACTATATTATCATCGCATAAATAATTAACAGATAATGGTGTCAGATGTCACAGGTGAACTGATACGGGTAATAGCATATATAACGGTGTAATTAACTAACAGCAGCATATTTCAATTGTCGTTTCAATTGAAATCAAATTTAATAAATACAAGAACGTTAATCGTGAGTGAGTGCTCACCTTTCGAGACTAGAGAATAGGCAATGAAATCAAGTTACGAAATCCAGGCACGAATTCCAAAACAAAGCTAGACGGACATGATTCGACGGTCGATGCTGATAATAGAAATAAATGAATTCAAATCAGGATTTGATCGAGGAAGATAAACGATGAGAATGAACTTATATGTATAACTATACATACTATTTATATAAAATTAAATTTTAAATTTCAAACACATATTGAATTAGTATGAATATATATTTCACATTTATTGTTTCACTTTTATTGTTTACACAACTCGAATATTAAAGTCAACCACATAGAATATATTTTGAAACAACACATGTATATAACAGTATAAGCTATATTTAAAACAGTTTTAGAATTTTTTTTTTTATTATTTTTTTTTATTTATTTATCTAAATGCACGCATACCATGCCCAAAATCATATACAAACAACATATTATACTATACGTACACCAACTTAAATATAACCAATATCTAATAAACTAATATAACCTACAGCCGAACCATCATATACTTTACATATATAGACTTACTTATATGACAGCTCAACAGCTTCACAACTTATATACAATTTTTTTTCTTCTACAACCAACAGACAGCACATATCCATAAACTTATATAAGCTATTTTCTATATGTGCTATAAGCAATGCGAACTAATATGATACATCTTTTGAAACATAGTACTGACACATGCTACCTTATTACAAAGATATGGGAATGCTTTTATTAGTTTAAGTATTATATATACACGTATACTATAAAATTAATAGATTAACATGCCCATTTATATACTAACATATAATGTGTTTTTAGCCTAAATGCATGACTTACATTTTCCATAGTTTATAAATCGATATGTATTCACAACAGGTAATAAAATATACATGTAATAACTCATACAGTTAACGTATTTGAAACATCAGGCTATATAAAATGGACTAAGAGACTAACTTATAAAATTTATATAACTGCATAAAGGTGAGAAGGAAAAATACATATAGAGGAACCCAAAATATATTTTACTATACTATACATATAATACTTGAAAAGGATCCAACTTTACAATTTAAATATACTTATGTAAATTTGTATATTACCTTTATATATATAAGAGAGGAGAGGAGCAACTGCAGAAATGCTCGGCAGCGTACGAAGGTGGGCAGCGAGTATGATACGGTGTTGTGGTGTGGCTTTTATGGGCGTGCAGATCTGGGTGTGGTTGCTCAGGTGAAGGGGAAGGGAGGCCGTATGAAGGTGATGGTGAAACATCGGCGGTTGGGCTGTGATTTGCCGCGTGGGTCGGCAAGGCGCGGAGGAGGTCTGGTGGAGGGCTAGTGGGTCTCGGAGCGGCAGAGTGGCAAGGGCGTGGAGAGTTGCACGGTAGGAGCTGGCGAGGTGGTCGAGCAAAGGAGGGGACAGGTGGAGATCAGGTGGTTCGGTGATGGGATGGGTTCCGGGTGAGGTCTGCGCTCGGGTAGGGGAGATGGCCGAAGATTTGGGCGAGGCCGAGGTTGATGGAGATGCACGGAGGAGGAGCTGGAAACCACGACAGTGATGAGGGCTGTTGCACGGGGAAGAAAGTGGGTCAGGGCGGTTTTGGTTATACGACGTTGGGTTGAAGAAGGGGTGGCCATGGAGATGTTCGGTGGAAGTGGGAAGGTTGCAAGTGGCTGTGTGTGGGTTAGGGAAAAACGTGTGCAGCTTGCCGGCAAGAATGAAGAAAACGAGCAGGGTTGCCACAAAAAAAACAAACTACATATATATGTTTCCCATTTTTTCTTTTTGAAACCAAAAACCAGAGAGAAGTGAAGAGGGAAGATTGGAAATGGAGATCCAGGAAATAATATATTAGATCGGTGGGAATAGAGAAAGTCAACAGTTGGATTCTCAAAATATTAATAACCGAGGGCCATACGTTTACACAGTGGATAGTGAAAGGACAGGAACCCAAAAGGCTCAAGTACGGGTGCCGATACAGTAAATCATTTTATCGATTTCCTGGCGTGCCAAACTCCAAAATTGACAAACGAATATACTGTGGAGATCAACATGACAAGACGAACGAAACGGTGCACAGATATCAGTGGTTTGATTTGATTATCAAACTTCGAAATTTTCTACTGGCGGAAAACGCAAGAAAAACGCTGAAAAATAAGATCGACGGAGCCAAAGATGTCCGAATTTGGAAAAATGTCAAACTGAGATCTTGCTCAGAAGATGGTTTAGAATTTTTCTATGTAAAAATATTTAGGTTTTGAAAACATTTATTTTCAACGCTTTTTAACTGATTAAATTGAAGTGAATTTACGCGCGAAATAAACTTCCGTATTTTCGGACGAAAATTTACCAGTTGCTATGTTTAATTAGACGTATTTCAAATATTAAATTTTTATTTCAAAATTTTATCGTTTAAAATTTCACAAAATTTCAACTAATTACGTTATTAAAACAGTTGAAATTTACGGGTCGTTACATTCTCCCCCACTCAAAACTTTTCGTCCCCGAAAAGGAACGAGGTAGGAGAATAGAAACAACCAGAAAGAAAACAGATTTGAAATACAAAATAACAATTAATTTAAACCATATAAATTCAAATTTAAATTAATTGATATTCAATAATTGATTTAATCCATTTGATTTCACTAAAATCAATCTCAACTATTTCTAAATTCATTATCTTATCATCCCATTATCTTGAATTTACAATTTCTAAAGCCATAAATTTTGAATAATCTTTATTATAACCATATTTAATTTTCAACAATTTAAATTCTTCTTTATTCCAAATTATTGTTAAATTTATTCTACTTAATATATCTAACCACATATATTTAACCCATTAATTTAAACCATAAAGTTTCGATTTAAATTAATTTATATTTACTAATTGCTTTCAAATTCAAGGTATTTTCCTAAGTTGATCAAATTTCGATTTATTAATTCTTTCAAAACAATTTATTAATTCTTTCAAAACAATTTATTTCATTATTAACTGGGTTTTATTTATTATCTTATCTAACTCAATTGACGTCTTTATAATCAAAATTTAGTGTATAACATTTATTATAAACACTCAAATTTTATTTATAAATTCAATTTATCTTATATATTATCCAATTACATATTCAACTTCTGGATGATTTAGGTAAGTTGTATTAGAATGCAGTTGAACAATATACATATAAAATTTTCCCAATTCAATTATTCAAGTTTAAATATTTATTCCAAATTTTGGTTTTATTTATAATTAAAATCATCCTTTAACAAAATTTAAGAATTAGATTTCCGATTAACTTTAAACAATTTAGAGATATATATAATATTTTTATATCAAATCAAATTAAATTTTAAAATAAGATACCTGTATATATGTAAATCAAAATATACCAAAAATTCAAATCAAAATATTTTTTTTTTCAAAACAAAACCGTAGCAAAGCTACAGAATAGTATCTCCACTTCGAAACTCGAAAATGAATGTCAATGATGCGGCCGCCATCACCGAAATTATTTTCCAGCGACAAAGAGAAGAGCACTGATTTCAACATTTAAAATTCTTTGAAAACGGTTTCTATTCGAAAATACTTTCAATAATATACATTAAAATTTAAAGCCAAAGTTCGAAATCACCGGAAACTAATAAATTCTCAAATTTCTGAATTAAATTCATTTCAAATTCCAATCAATTTATAACCAAGTTTATAAATTCATTTATATATATTTATGCAATAGTCAATGGTTTACAAAACAATAAATGAAAATCAAATATTATTATTTCAGACAACAAATTCATTAACAATTTAATTTCAGAAAACTTATATTTATATATAATATAATCATTCAAAACTATTTTGTTTATCGAATTTGAAAACAACATTTTTAATATAAATTTAGAAATACATTTCTTTGCTCGACGATATAGGAATGGGTTTTCAAAATATGGATAGGGATTCAAATTTTTGTTGACTCAAATCAAAGAAATTTTGATTCGAAAATAAGTTTGAAACAGAAGATAAGATAATTCAATTACCACAATTGGGAGATGGATGAGTTTATTTAATTCACGGGCAACCTTAACCGGGTCGTCCGTAACTTCAAGAATAAGATCGATGCTGAATTCCGAGGTAAATCAACACTCGATCTCAAGAGATGGAATTCAGGTATAGCAAGGAATAGATAGCATCGTAAACCGAGGATACAGAAATCTCCGGTAAATTGATGCCTATTATAAAGGAGTTTTGCTCCTTTACGAATCGTTCGAAGATTGGCGAGACCGCCGATCTATTATAGATATCATTCAAAATGGAGTTATGGGGTGCTCCAGAATTGAAAGAAGACGAATAGTGAAGGACACGAATGAATTTCGAAACCGAGGGGAACGTTTCAAAATTCAAAGGAATTGAGTCAAAGGAAGAGATTGAAACTCGAATGAGAGTTATTCTGTAAATATATTTACCCTATATGTTAAGTTTTGCCTAGAGCTACCAAAGCTCTGATACCAACTGTAACGACCCACCATTTTGGACCATTCGCATCCATTATAATTGTATAGGAAGACACTCATGCCGGAGTTGAATTGCTCAAAATACCGCGTTGTTAATTTAAATTCGGCAAAACTGAACATATACAGTAAATAAATAATCACAGATCACAGACACAGAGTAATAAGTGCAGCGGAAATAAAAGAGATAGTAGTTCATGAAGCTACTATATGAATATATAAAATACATCAGAGTTTACAACAGAAGAGTAATACGTTACATCAAAGTTAAACCAGATACAACGGAAGAGTAACACGATACATCAGATACAAATCAGAATGCATCATTGGAATCATCGAGTACTGAAACAGAATAAATGGCTGAATCTTCAAGCAAAGCTCCAACTTCAAAGGTGAGTCTCGAATACTGGTACACTCAGTCTGACCCGAGCGTAAAGCAAAAACACAAGACACTCGAGTCAGGATTAACATTCTTATATTAATAAATCCAACTCAAGTGAAATAGCAATTGAAATACAAGTAACTCAAAGGATGTTTGGAATAACCATCCTTTAAGGATCCGTTAAACTATCTACTATGTAGTAATGTACGCTAAGTAGATAATGTCTATCAGTAATATAAGAAGATATCAAAATAGCGTTAAGTCATGGCCCATTCCACCCTTAACACATTTTTATTCCCAAAAGCATATACAAGACCGTAGTTTCCCCAAAACCGGAAGTCACCAGAGGGCAATCCATATACTAAAGGTACAAATCAAAATCGTAGTGGTCGCGCATAAATGGAATACAAGTATGACAAGGCACATGAGGCAATACCCAAGGTAGTGATACTACCGTTCGCCTGATCCGGACTGGTGAGAACGCAACGCCGCAGCGCCCGCAACACCGTGAAACAACACTCCCAAAATCAAGGGCGCACCAATCGACAACAAGTATAAGTAGTTCGAAGAAGTGTGTCCACTTGAGGTAGCTAATCCTCCATTGGCCCGGCACAGCTCCTGTTTTAGTCATTTCTAATTTGACACAAGTGTCAAGGCTATCCATCATCGTTCTCTTTCTTCAGTCAACACGATCACCATTCCAACCACTTCATTCTGGATCATCACTCCGCGTATAGTTATTAAAGTGGTTTTCGGTTTAGATAGAAAGTATATCCATAACCGAATTCCGGTCTCTTTAATAACTTTCGTAATTATTACACCGATTGGTCGTTTATATATTTCAAAACCAAATCAATTTAAATTTCAATTTCAATTCGCAAATCAACATTTCATTTGTCTTTCGAAATCAATTTCCAAAATTTTCGTTTCAAAACTTCCAATTTACCATTTCAAAACCTTATAATTCAATTTCAATCTTTATTTAAAACCATTCAAATATTGATTCAAGTTCGAATACAAGTTTCATTTCGAAAACATTTAAATTAAATCTTATTTAACATTCAAATCAATTTAAACTCATTTATCGATTCCATTCAATATTCGTTAAGTTACTTTATCATCCAAAACAATCTCCATTAAATTTCCAAATCATTAAATCAATTTCTTAAGTTCAACTTCGTTAAATCAAAACTTACAATTTTGAATTAAATTAAATTCATCAAATCAATTCTTTCAATTTCAAGTCTTTCATCAATTCCAAAATATCACATTTTCATTTCTTGTTAAAGAAATTCCATTTCGCTTATTTACTTTCTTGAATAATTTTCCAAAACTTAATTAATAAAGAAATTCAATTTCAATTATTTACAAAGTAAAATGCACTTATTCAAAAATTCAATTTTACTTATTTAAAGAATTCAATTCAATTTAATCATTAAATAATTCAATCTTATTTAATTATTAAATAATTCAAAACTTAATTATTAAATAATTTCAAAGTTTAATAATTTCAAACTTAATTATAATTTTAAACTTGATTATTAAATCATTTCAAACTTTATTCAATCATTTCTCAAATTTAACAACATTCTTCCATCAATTACATTGTAAATATTTTATTTCAGATTATTAAATATTACAATTTCCTTTCAATAAAATTCAAATTTCAACTTCATTTCAAAATTATATTATTTATTCAAATAAAATCTTCGTTTTATTTTTAAATCAAATTGTTGACCAATCGGGTTATTATTTAATTCTCTATCCTAGGTCAAAGTTCAATTTGGGTATTTATCATTTCAACCCGATTCCAATTCAATTCAAAATCGAAACATATCAAAGGGAACTTGCAGTGTGATAACTGGGATGGTGTCAAAGTAAATAAACAAGCAATAACAACAACCAATAACAATCCAATAATCAATTCAATTAATCCCGAAATAACCGTATTAATTCGCATTGTTATTTGTACGAATTAATATAATCATTTCTAGAATCTACACTATCATTTCATGTAGATTAAAGATTATTACATTACGGTTTTCAATTGTCATTCAATCATCAATTTAACAACATACATTCAGTGGTTCAAAGTATAATTAAACAAATCCTACGTGTCAATAAATTCAACAGTTAAAGGGGTCATATTATACAAATGTCAGTTAATCAAATTTAACATTTAATTATCCTATATCAAGTTCAATTTCATACTATTTAACATTTTAACATTAACAATTTAACGTCCAATATAAACATCAACAATCAATCAATTATCAGCCAAACTGTATTATCATCGCATAAATAATTAACAGATAATGGTGTCAGATGTCACAGGTGAACTGATACGGGTAATAGCATATATAACGGTGTAATTAACTAACAGCAGCATATTTCAATTGTCGTTTCAATTGAAATCAAATTTAATAAATAAAAGAACGTTAATCGTGAGTGAGTGCTCACCATTCGAGGCTAGAGAATAGGCAATGAAATCAAGTTACGAAATCCAGGCACGAATTCCAAAACAATGCTAGACGGACATGATTCGACGGTCGATGCTGATGATAGAAATAAATGAATTCAAATCAGGATTTGATCGAGGAAGATAAACGATGAGAATGAACTTATATGTATAACTATACATACTATTTATATAAAATTAAATTTTAAATTTCAAACACATATTGAATTAGTATGAATATATATTTCACATTTATTGTTTCACTTTTATTGTTTACACAACTCGAATATTAAAGTCAACCACATAGAATATATTATGAAACAACACATGTATATAACAGTATAAGCTATATTTAAAACAGTTTTAGAATTTTTTTTATTATTATTTTTTTATTTATTTATCTAAATGCACGCATACCATGCCCAAAATCATATACAAACAACATATTATACTATACGTACACCAACTTAAATATAACCAATATCTAATAAACTAATATAACCTACAGCCGAACCATCATATACTTTACATATATAGACTTACTTATATGACAGCTCAACAACTTCACAACTTATATACAATTTTTTTTTCTTCTACAACCAATAGACAGCACATATCCATAAACTTATATAAGCTATTTCCTATATGTGCTATAAGCAATGCGAACTAATATGATACATCTTTTGAAACACAGTACTGACACATGCTACCTTATTACAAAGATATGGGAATGCTTTTATTAGTTTAAGTATTATATATACACGTATACTATAAACTTAATAGATTAACATGCCCATTTATATACTAACATATAATGTGTTTTTAGCCTAAATGCATGACTTACATTTTCCATAGTTTATAAATCGATATGTATTCACAACAGGTAATAAAATATACATGTAATAACTCATACAGTTAACGTATTTGAAACATCAGGCTATATAAAATGGACTAAGAGACTAACTTATAAAATTTATATAACTGCATAAAGGTGAGAAGGAAAAATACATATAGAGGAACCCAAAATATATTTTACTATACTATACATATAATACTTGAAAAGGATCCAACTTTACAATTTAAATATACTTATGTAAATTTGTATATTACCTTTATATATATAAGATAGGAGAGGAGCAACTGTAGAAATGCTCGGCAGCGTACGAAGGTGGGCAGCGAGTATGATACGGTGTTGTGGTGTGGCTTTTATGGGCGTGCAGATCTGGGTGTGGTTGCTCAGGTGAAGGGGAAGGGATGCCGTATGAAGGTGATGGTGAAACATCGGCGGTTGGGCTGTGATTTGCCGCGTGGGTCGGCAAGGCGCGGAGGAGGTCTGGTGGAGGCCTAGTGGGTCTCGGAGCGGTAGAGTGGCAAGGGGTGGAGAGTTGCACGGTAGGAGCTGGCGAGGTGGTCGAGCAAAGGAGGGGACAGGTGGAGATCAGGTGGTTCGGTGATGGGATGGGTTCCGGGTGAGGTCTGCGCTCGGGTAGTGGAGATGGCCGAAGATTTGGGCGAGGCCGAGGTTGATGGAGATGCACGGAGGAGGAGCTGGAAACCACGACAGTGATGAGGGCTGTTGCACGGGGAAGAAAGTGGGTCAGGGCGGTTTTGGTGATACGACGTTGGGTTGAAGAAGGGGTGGCCATGGAGATGTTCGGTGGAAGTGGGAAGGTTGCAAGTGGCTGTGTGTGGGTTAGGGAAAAACGTGTGCAGCTTGCCGGCAAGAATGAAGAAAACGAGCAAGGTTGCCACAAAAAAAACAAACTACATATATATGTTTCCCATTTTTTCTTTTTGAAACCAAAAACCAGAGAGAAGTGAAGAGGAAGATTGGAAATGGAGATCCAGGAAATAATATATTCGATCGGTGGGAATAGAGAAAGTCAACAGTTGGATTCTCAAAATATTAATAACCGAGGGCCATACGTTTACACAGTGGATAGTGAAAGGACAGGAACCCAAAAGGCTCAAGTACGGGTGCCGATACAGTAAATCATTTTATCGATTTCCTGGCGTGCCAAACTCCAAAATTGACAAACGAATATACTGTGGAGATCAACATGACGAGACGAACGAAACGGTGCACAGATATCAGTGGTTTGATTTGATTATCAAAATTCGAAATTTTCTACTGACGGAAAACGCAAGAAAAACGCTGAAAAATAAGATCGACGGAGCCAAAGATGTCCGAATTTGGAAAAATGACAAACTGAGATCTTGCTCAGAAGATGGTTTAGAATTTTTCTATGTAAAAATATTTAGGTTTTGAAAACATTTATTTTCAACGCTTTTTAACTGATTAAATTGAAGTGAATTTACGCGCGAAATAAACTTCCGTATTTTCGGACGAAAATTTACCAGTTGCTATGTTTAATTAGACGTATTCCAAATATTAAATTTTTATTTCAAAATTTTATCGTTTAAAATTTCACAAAATTTCAACTAATTACGTTATTAAAACAGTTGAAATTTATGGGTCGTTACACTTTTGTTTTCAAAGGTTTTCAAAGTTAAGCAATTTAAACCGTTTACTCACACCAGACCCATGTCTGACCCAAGTATTTATTTTCTGTTTTATTAAACTCTTGGGTACTCAATATTGTATTGAGTAGTCGAGGGATTCTGGTTAATCTTGATGAATACTGGAGGAGCTGTGGAGTAGGAGGCTTCAGCGTGTAGATATATAGAGTTTCTGCTGTGTTTGTATTAGTCTGTATTGTACTGATATACTTGTGTTGTATAATAGACAGAAGTTTATAACTGTCTATTCTGTGATGTATAAATTGTGTACTCTGATGTATATGATACTATGTAATATCTTATGTGATAATATATTTCTCGTTCCGCTGTGAGATTTTTGATGTGTTGTTATTCTTTCTTCTTTTCTTTTCTTCTTCTATCCCTTTCTTTCTTCATAACGATGCGTTTTCCTGGGCATAGGAAGGCGGGTCGTCACAGTTGGTATCAGAGCGGTAGGTTGAGTGAATACCTAAGCTCTGGAGCGGTGTCTATCTTGAGAGAGCGTATTTGTAATTTTTATATAACTATATATATATTTATTCTACCTATTTGTTGGGTTACCTGTTCGGGTTTTCCAATATGAGTTATAGAGGTAGATAAGGTAGTGGTGTGTGTAACACGACTACCAATGATTAGAGTTTGAGTGTTGAGGTTGGAAGTGTATCTGACGAGACTGTAGACCAAATACTATCTCGAGTAACTTTGTTGTGGTGTAAGATTTCGCCGATCTCTGAAGGAAACCAGTTATGGTTCGGAATTTATCTTTGAAGTTGGATAAATAGAGTTAGATCTATTGGATGAGCTGAAGCGAGTGATGGTATCTTGGCGACTTCAGGAAATAGTAGCTGTGTGGTGAGACACAGTGACTATGGACGTTTCTGAAGATGTTTCTTCTGAAGCAAGTTTAAGGAAGAGTGTCTGCTTTGGTGTTGTGGCTGAGTCCAGCAGGGTGTTTCTGTTTGCTTTGAAGTCCGAATTTCTCGAGGAGTTTTGGATGAGAAGTCTTTGGCATCTGTGGCAGCAGTGGGGCTCAGAGTGTTCTGTGTTGGCAGAGAGTTTCTAGCTGAGCAGTCTTTTTGAGTTGGAGTCCAGAAGCAGTAGAGTGAATCCATTCTTCGATGGATTGGTTAGATAAGTGTAAGCTGTTCTGATTAGTGAAGAGAGAACAGTTATCTTTGGGAATTAGGCCGGGCTGATCGCAAAAGTGACTTGCGATTGTTTGAGTATTCTTTTGGGTTATTAGAGATTGAGATTCCGTATCGACTTGATTCGTGGAGTTACCGGTGGTTCAGCTTTATAGGAGGATGTCTCCTAGAGAAGAATTTGGTAAAGCAGCTCAGGATTCTTTGGAGAGGGATTGATCAGTCCTAATTTTCTAGAGGGGATTCTGCTAGGATGTTTTGACCAAATGGAATGGAGTCGCTAAGATTTTATGGTATGGTGAACTGTGGATGATCAAGTTTGTGCTCGAGTTTCTCCGATGGAATTCTCATCTGTTTTAGATCATAGTTGTGCAGCGAAAGCAAGATAGCAGCTATTCTAGAGTGGAAGAAACCGGGAGTTGCAATTTTCTTGGAATAGAGGATTTCTATAGGAAATTCAAGTGTATCTCTAAGTGTGAAGGAATTTTCAAGATCTGGGGTTAAGGTTGTCTAGTACAACTGTTTTAGCTGTTTCAGATAAGAGAAGTAGTTCGAAGTGCTCTAATGTTTATGGAGTAAAGTTGTGTTCTGGATTTTGGCATATTTTTGAAGAACCATTTTATTGAGTAGGATCCAGAAATTGGTTTGATGTTGGTCTAGATTATTTCAAGAAGCATCAGCAAGAGCTAAGCTGATTAGGAAAGATGAAGTGACTCAGGATCGTCAGGAGAGTTATGCAGTTAAGAATTGATGGAATTTGGAAATTGAAGTTGAGATTGGATATTGTTTAAGTTTTCTCCGATCAAAGGAGATATAAGATTTGGTAAGATTGGAAAGCTAGTTCCGGAAGTATTTTGAGTTTTTCTATGTTCTCTGGAAATTAAATTTTGATCCCCAGGATTGAGTTGCCAGTTCGGATAACTGGAATTCATTGTATTTCACGTATCTCTGAGGAATACATGTATGTTCTGTCACTGGTTGTGGAATCATCAATTCAGAAGGATTTGGTAGTTGAGATGGTTTTGAGTTTAGTCTGATATCTTGTTCAGATTTGTAGAACTAGATGGGAAGGAGTTCTAGATTTTTGTAGATAGTTAGTTAAGATCCTATAGAACGAGTATCCCGGTATATATATATACTTGGGGAAACTCGAGGAAATTCTATCCAGAATTTTTGACTGGATAGTTAAATTTGTTTGATTAAAATGGTTGCTATGGTTGCTAGAATATGATTGATATGTATGGTTGCTGTTTAAAATTAAAAATTTTACTGGGTTATTAAATTATCTTTGCTTTTAAATTTCGGGGACGAAATTATTTTAAGGGGGAAGGAATGTGATATCCCGGAATTTTAGCAATATCAATTTAATAATCTTTATTAATAATTAAATTGATTTGTTGATTTTATTTTATAAAATTGACAAGTTTATTCGTTTTAAAAGGTTAATAATATGAATAGGGAATCTTTTAATTTAATAAAACTATGTTTCAAATTATAATATATATATGTATATATATATTGTTATTTGAAGTTATGTATTAAAATTCAATATGATAATTATCAAAATTTATGTTAAAAATATTTTCCATTTGGAATATAAAATAATTGTATATATTGAAATGGAAAGAATATTTGATTTGAATTTAATAAAGTATTTTCAAACTTTAATATATATATATATATAATTTGTAATTTGGAAATTTGTAATTTGACTTAATACTTTTGAAAATGATATTTATGATTTAAATAACAAGAATAATTTCTTATTTATTATAAATATATATGTAAGCTTAAGTTTAAATAAGGTTTAAATTAAGAAGTTTATTTGTTTTAATAATCTTTTCTCTTTTTATTCAAATATAAGTCAAAATAGGTTTGTAAAAATATATAGAGAGTTAAAATAAGTTCTCAAGCATATAAAAATATGTTATATATATTTGATAAGCATAAGCTATTATAAATAATTGTTTCTCACAATTGTATATTTATTAAAATCTAAAAGCTTATTTATAAAAGATAAATACATTTTATATACATGTAAATATTTTATAAATACATAGGTATAGCTTAAGTAAATGTATTAAAAACAAGATTTACACTTGTTAGTATATTAGAGTGGTGTGAAGACAATTGTAAAATTGTAAGCATATGTGTAAGCAAATTAGAGCATTAAAGAAGACAAGTGGCTATATTTTAATTTAAGTTTTAAAATAAATAAAATTAGTATGAAAGAAGAAAATCTGTTTTCACTTTCAGTTAAGACTATCTTCTTCTTTCTCCACTAATACAATTCGAATCAAATCTAAAAAAAAAGGAAACCTGGAAATCAAATTGCAAAGAGAAATGTAAATCTGTAAAATCTGGAAATGAATTAGAGGCAAGCAACTTCATCAATTCAAATGCAAGCTGGAAATCAAAGAAACAGGAGATCAAAATTCAACATCAGTTTAAAATCTTCAAACAAATTGAAGTTCAGAATAAGGAAATCAACAGCAAGTTTATATTCAACTAAGCAAAAGAAATCAAGTTCAAAAATCAACATGCAAGCCTGGAAACACTTTCTATTTTCTGTTCTCTGATTTTAGGTGAGTAAACTTAAGTTTTAAAAACAGTTTTAAATTCTGTTTTCACTTTGATATGTGAAGTAAAATCATGTGTTAGCCTTCATGTTTGAATTGAAATGGATGTATGCATGTATACAATTGTTTATCTCCTGTGAATAACTAGTTTATGTGTATATTAGGCTCTGAGTATTTACAGAGTTTGAATCTTTCTTTTTAAAATCTATATCTCATCATATAATCACAGTTAGCTTTTGTTTTGTAAATGGAAAATGATGAAAATTATGTAACATCACTAATAAAAATGAGTTCTGGAATTTATATAAAGCATTTGTCTCGAAATCTTATAAACAGCAATAAAATATAAATTTGGTTAAAATTTGATTGATTAAATTTTAAGTTTTGATTGCATGATTGGATTCAATATAGAAAATCATGAATTTTAAAAAGTATAACTCGATTTTTAGTTTGGAATTTAAGGAGCTTTCTCGAGTTGTTCGTTTTGGGCAAGTTGATCGATTGTCGTCGATCGGAGGCGAGTGAAGACTTGATTTTTGGAATGGAGGTAGTTGAGATGTCGAGGCATTTGGGAAAAATAGTAATGAATTTTATTGTTCGCTGTGATGGTCAGCAATTATAGAAATAGGGTTTTCGTCTGTGTTTGATGTCGATGTTTTCAGAGGAGATTTGCGGCGACGACAAGCAACCGGAAGCGATCGCAAGTGGTTCTGTGGGTTCGAGGCGACGTAGGGTAGCTATGGGGAAGATGGCGAGGTTCCTCGAGACTGGGATGATCGGAGACGAACGATTTCTGGTGATGCTTCGTTCCAGGTGATGGGTTCGAAATAATCGAATTCGAATCTCGTTCGAATCATGAAGTTTGGGATGGTTGTACGTGTTTGCGTGAAGGAGTCTGACTTGCTGGAGGTCGGAATTGTGATCGCCGTTGATCATCGTGGTGTGCACGTTAACGTGCACGTTCGCGTGCATCAGGGAAGTAATGGGTTTGGAGAAGAATGCTTTGGCTCGGGTGTTCGTTCGAGAATTTTCGAGTTTGACTCGAAGCAGGGAAATAGTGGGATACGCGAGTGTTGCTTCAAGTTTTCTAGAGGTTTACTCGGGTTTGAAGATTAGCTGGCATTAAGAATTTTTACAGAAATGTTTTAAAGTTTAAACAAAAGAACTTTGTTTCTGTAGTGTTCCTGAAGTTTTAAAAACAAAAGTTAAACAAGTTTATTTATAAAAATTAAATTTGTTTTAAGTTAATGTTTTAAACAAAGTTCTTGTATTTTGAAATGTAAAAGTTTTTAAAATAAAATCAGTGAATTTTAATAATAAATTTTGTATTAAATTTTATTTGATAACTTTGGAAAAGTTTAAAGATTTAAAGGTTTAATTTAAAATGTGTTGATTATTAATTGATTTCTAAAATCTTATATTTTAATTAATTAAGGTTTAATGATTAAGATTTAGTAATAAGTTAAAATAAGGATTTTCTTAAGTATTAAGAATGTTGATTTAAATAAAGATAATTAAATTTGAAGAGAGAATTTAGAAAATTAAATTATTTTAAATTATAAAGTGTTATTGGTAAATAATTGATTTAATTAAGATAATAGTTTCTTAATTAAGAACCTTTAATATAGTAAGTTAAGAATCATTTAATTAAATTTAAATGATTAAGTTAAATTAATAATTAATTAATTAATTAATTTGTGATTAATTAGAGATAATTACTTATAATTAATTAAGTATAATTACTTGATGAAGTAATTAAGGAATAATTATTGAATTTAATTAAGTAAAGATAAAATATTTAATTAAGTAATTAGAGGATAATTATTTATTAAATGAAAATGATTAAGAGTTAATCACTTGTTATTAATTTAATAATTTATTAAATTAAATTAATTAAAGGATTAGATTAATCAAAGATGATTAATAATTGTGGTTTAATTACGGTTAATTAATAATGTAGTTAATTATTTGCGAAGGTAATTAATTAAAAGTAATTAATTAATGGAAGTAATTAAAGGAAGTTAATTACTGGATTATATAAATCAAGGTGATTAATAATTATGGATTAATTAAGAATAATTACTTAATATGATTAATAAAATAATTAAAGATTGTAATTAAGGATCATTAGTGTTTGTACCAAAAATGGGCACAACACTCTTCGGAAGTTTTTGAAGAGATAAAAGTGAAGAATGCAAATTAAAACTGTGGATTATCTAACAAAAACTCCAAATAACAGAAAGTAAATTGCAAAGACAAGCGATTTAGAGTGGTTCGGCGTTTTGCCTACGTCCACTATGAAGTTTCATGATTTTATTGATCGATACTTGAAGGTTACAGTAGTTTATAATGTAATACAACTGAATTTCTAAGTTAAGTCTCAATCTAAAGCAGCGGCGGTGTTCTGGAGTAGATCTGGCAGAATCTGGGCGCTCTTCAGTACTTAGAATTCTCCGACCCCTTTTCTGAATGACCAGGGGCTCTATTTATAGGTGTAGGAGGCTGATATTTCGCCTAAAATGAGGGGAGACCAGTTCTGGTACGTCGGGGGCCCACATGGCCGAAATTTGGAGATCCGGGCCCACTTTGGGATCGATTCGACCCTTGGTTCGAATCGATCAAGAAATCATCCAATCGAGCTGAAATTTGGTGTGAACATTCTTCATCATGTGTTTAAGCTTCTGTGAAAATTTCATGGCATTTGGACTTGTAGAACTCGAGATATGATCGATTCAATATTGCATTTCTGGAGAACAGGGATACTTCTAATCGATCTTAGTTCGAATCGATTCGGTCGACTCGATGCTTGTTGCGTCGTGGCGCACGTATCTCGCCTCAATCCGTTTTGTACTCCTGTTTGACTGGGTCGAATCCATGGCTTGGATTCGAAGATGGTGGAGTCGAGGACTCTCAGTTGAGTGGATTCGAAGATGGTGGAGTCGAGGACTCTCAGTTGAGTGGATTCGAAGATGGTGGAGTCGAGGCTTATCCAGTTGCATGGATTCGAAGGAGCCATCCCTCGATGGACTCGAACAGAGGGAAGTTCGATGGAGTCGAAGCAAGGGAGGTTCGATGGAGTCGAGGCAAGGGAAGTTCGATGGAGTTGAGGCAAGGGAAATTCGATGGATTCGAACTGGTTCCTGGCCAATGGATTCGAACATAGGTTTCGCCTATGGATTCGAACTAAGGGTGGCCTACTCCATCTTTTGTCGACGATATCTTGAGCATACGAACTCGGATTGACTTGAAACTTGGATCGTTGGTTCCCACGGCTTTGCTTGACGTGCCTTATCAATTGTAGCCCGATCCAGACTTGAACAAATTTCATCGATATCCGTAGCGATCCTTACGTGTAACCGATTTCTGAGACTGTGATATCCCGGGATTTCGAGGAATTTAAAATGTGGTAATCTCTAAATTTAAATTATTTAAATTTATAATATTAATATAAATAACCAAATAATATAATAATAAGATGTTTTAATTATGGTATAAATTGATTTGTAATAAGAATAATTGTTTAAATTATGTTATTTTATAAATTTGATTTTTAATAGATTTATCATTTCTAAAATTAATAAGTATTGTTTTAATATATTTTGATATGAAATGTATGAACAAAGTTTTTATTTAAAATAAGATTTGTTTACAATATTTTCTTTAAAAAGGAATTTTATTCATATAAATTTAGAAAGTGTTTATTTAATAGTAAATGAATACAAAAGATATGTTTACACTTAAAAATGAATGGAATACATTGTATATGATTTTAGACTATAAATGGATTTTTATTTTATTTTTCTTTCAAAGGTTTCATTTATGTATAATATAGAAAAGCATTTATTTAAAAAGATATGTATTTATCTATTTAGAAAATACATATAAAAGCTTTTAAAACTCTTTTTAAAAATAATATAAAAATAAATAATACAAGTGTTAAAAATTTAGACATCTTAAATACATGTGTAAGATCATTAAACAATGTAGAAGACAAGTGTCATTTTTTTTCTTTTCATTTTTCTTTAATTTTTAGTAAACCATAAATTAAGTTATATAAGCATACCTCTCCAATTTTTTTTTCTTTTCTTATCTTTTCATTTTGCAAAAACAAAGACAAAACCAAAATCAGAAATATACCAAACCGAAATCATCTTCAAAAGTTAAATTCTCAAATAATCAACCTGGAAATCATTTCCAATTCAAAAAGAAAACCCTGTAGCCTTCCTCAAATCAAATCTGCAACATTTTTAAGACCTGTAACCCTTTGTTCTTGCAAGCCTATAATAAAACTAAAATCTGAAATCAAATTTTTCAAACCTGGAGTCATACCAAAAGCCTGGCTTAATTCTCAAATTCAAAAGATCTGTAACCATGTCCTTGTTTCAAAATCAAGTCTGGCACCATTTCAAGTGCATGCATGTCATTTTCAAGTTGTCAAGAGCAAGAAGCATTTCAGTTTCAAACATAAGCAAGTGTTTCAGTTTTAAAAGCAAGCTCTTCTGTTTTTAAAGAAATGAAGCAGTTCAGTTTCAAAGCTATCAGTTATAACTTCTCTGCTCATCATTTAAAAAAGGTGAGTAAACTATTTTTTTTAAATTAAAAGTTAAGTAGAAATTTTCTGATTGCATTTGAAATATGTGATGATGATGCATATGTATAAGTAAGTGTAGAAATTTGGCATATATGGTTTTATTGAAGTGTGCTTGTCTGATTGAATCCATGTTGAATTCATGTTTATAACTTGATAAATTCATTTTACAGTTCTAATCACAGAAAGCTCTGTTTTCTGATAAGCAAGATCTGTGAGTAAAACATTTCTTTAAAAACCTAAGTAGATAAATGTCTGTTGCATGTGAATTTCTATATTGAAGATTGCTTTGCATGTATATATATAAGTAAATCTCTGTATATATGTATCTGTTTGAAGTGTGCATGTCTGATTGCATACGTATACCTCTGTTCATAGTTCAGAGCTTAAAATTTTGATAAAAAAAATTGAAAATCTTTTCATTTGTTCTCTGTTATGTTTTAGGATTCAAACAAAATAATTTAGTTATAACATAATCTAGGTAAATAAAATATAAACAAGTATATATGTTTTGAGATATGCTTGCATTTGTAAAACAACAGTGAAGATCTTTTAAAATATGATGAATTTGAATGATTCAAGTTCATGTCTTGAATCCATTTGTAAAATTAGGAATTTTAGAATCAAAGTCAAGATTTTAAAAGAAGTAAGGAATGAGAAATTAGGACTTTTCTGGAATTGGGATTTTGGGTGATATTTGAGGATCACGAGATCTATGGGGATCGGGATTTTGGAAGGAGGTAGAGGAAGAGTCTGGTGGTACGGGAAAAATGGGTGGTGAATTGTCTGATGGTCGTGGCAACGGTGGCAGGTGGATTTGGGTTTTAAACCTAATTCTGGTTGGCCTGGAAAATGAGATCACCACCACTTCTCTGAGCGATCGAGTTCGATGAGGTTTTGAAGGAAGGTTCGTGGATGAATGAAGATGGATTAGAAGGGGTCGGCGAAGTTCATCGGCGACGAGATGGGCGGCGTTGGGGAATTTTGTGTCCAGTTGCTGCTACAGTTTTTCGAGTGATTGGTCGAATTTCGTTTTGAGCTTGAATTGTTCGATCTGGACATATATGCATGCTCGCATGAGTTTGTGTGATCGTAGGCGAAGGTCGCGATGATCTACGGTGGCCGGAGGTGATGGGGTACGTGCACCGTGTATGTTGTGTGCACTGGAAATTATGGAACTAGGGAAGACGTAAGGGACTCGAAGTAGAGCTCGCGTATTCGTGGGATTCAACTCGAAGTTGAAGAAGTGCTGGGTTTGCTTCGGGATAGGCACGAGTTATTGAGGTGATCGACTCGAGTTTTGTGGTATTTGACGAGTTTGGCCGAGTCGCTTCCTTTTGTAAATTAAGTCATAAGTTTTCCAAAGAGGATTAAATTTTCAAAAGGGTTAACCGAACTTTTAAAGTGTTAATTGAATTTATTTTCAAAATTTAAATGGTTAAGATAAATTCTTTTGGTAGTAATTAATTTAATTAAATTTGGAATATTAAATTTAAAAGGGGAGTATTTTGAATCTAAAGTATTAAATCAAAATTTAAGTTTGAGAATAAATGAAATAAATTAAGAGTGATTTATTAATTAAATTAGTTAATGGTTAAGGATGGCAAATTAACAATTAAGTTTCAAGTGTTTTATTCATTTGTAATTAAGGATTGTTAATAAATAATTAAGGATAAGTAATTAATGATTATTTAATTTAATTTAATTAATGATTTTAATTAAGTAAGTTAATTACTAAGATCAAATGTTTTTAATGATAATGTTTTTATCTTAAGATTAATTAAGATTTTTAAAGAGTTGAAATGAACCAAGTTAATTAAGAAATTTAAGTTTAATTAATTTATTTAATTTATTTTTAATAAGGATTAATTAAGTAAATAAGGGTTAATTAAACTAGTAATTAAGAAGTACTTAATAAAGTTTTATTAAGTAATAATTAAGTTTTCTTAATTAATAATTAAGAAGTTATTAATCTAAAATTAAAGTTAATTTAGGATTAATTAACTGTTATTAAGGGATTAATTAATTGTCATTAAAGATAAATTAATAGATAATTATGGATTAATTAAATTGGTAATTAAGGTTGTTAATTAATAATTAATTTTTATTAATTAATAATTTAGAAGTAATTAAGTTTAATTAATTAATTATAAAAGTAATTAAGGATTGATTACTTTGTATTAAAGGATATTGATTAATAATTAAGGTTTATTAATTAATAGTTAAAGAATAATTAATCAAGGATTAATTAATTTGTTTAAATGGTAATTAAGGATGAGTTACTCAGTTATGATTTAAGAAATGAATGTGATTTATTTAAGTTAATTAATTTGTTAATTAATTAAGGATAGTCACTTGGTAATTGATTAAGTATAGTTACTTAATAAGATTGATTAAGTATAATTACTTAGTGTAAGTAATTAATAAATAAATTACTGTATGTAATTGGAAGTAATTATTTAATGCATGGTTAATTAATGTAATTAATTAAGGAATAATGAAATTAATTATAGTTAATTAATTAATGGAAGTAATTAATTAAGGATCATTAATTATTATAATTAAGGAGAGTAATTAAAGGTTAATTACTATAAATGATTAAGGATAATTAATTTGTGAAATTAATTAAGGATAATTACTTTATGTAATTAATAATTAATCAAGAGTGGTTAATAATTAATGATTAATTAATTAAATGGATTGTAATTAATTAATGGTTGATTAAGCAAAGATAGGAATTAATTCTTAAGTAATTAATTTAATTTAAATTGATTAAATTAATTATAATAGAGATTAATAAATGGTTGCTTATAAATGATGGTTGAGTAGAATGTCTGATTTGGTTGATATCTATTGGATGATATACTATGATATATCTGTGATAAATGGGTGATAGTTATCTATGTTAATGCTATGTGAATTCAAGTATTAAATTGAATTGAATTGTTTAAACCTTTAAACAACTTGGCCTTAAAAGATACGTTTTGGATTTCGATGAGACCGGGATCGGGTTTCCGTATACCGGATTTCCAGGTCTGGAGACCCGAATACCACATCGATCCAAATTAACGATAGGTCGTGAATCTCAAGTGAAGATGAAGATTCAGAGTGCAAGGGTTATTGTCGTTAACTCTGAGGGTGATTCCAAAACGAGTGTAACGAGATAATGCCTTCGGTTTCGTTCGAACCCGGAACGAACTTATATGGATTGAATGCTTTCAGCACATCGTCAGGCGGACGATGAGCATTCTAAGTGATATGTTCTGATTAAAGGTAATCGTAACCTCAAGCCTCATCAACCGGGAATGGCTAAAACAGGGGAGGTGCAGCAAGGCTTCGTGGGTAGCACCCACTGAGAGCAAGATAGATCCCTGTCTAGAGGTCCCTTTTCTTTTATTCGGCTTAGTGTGTAGTTGGTCGCGCCAACTACGGGATTATCTTGTTCGGGATTATCCAGTAAGGGATGGTTCCGGCTTTGTGTTGCAGGGGAGCGGGCGTACTCCTCGGTACGGTGATCTAGGCCACGTACTGTGACGGGCGGTACCCCAGTAGCCTTGCCATTGTATGGAATCCAAACTCCAATAAGTGCCGTACGTATTAGTTGTGCCCAACTATGTTGGAATGTGAGATGTAAGCATTTCAGCTATTTCTGTATTTTACTTGAAAACCCTAGACCCTATTATAATATAACTGGATTTCCTATCAAATGTTTTGGTTAGCGTAAGGTAAAAACTTTTCCATGTTTATGTGTGGGAAGTCTTACGTGATACCTTTGTTTTCAAAAAGGTTTTGAAGTTAAACAATTTTAACCCGTTTACTCACACCAGACCCATGTCTGACCCAAGTTGTTTATTTCTGTTTATAAACTCTTGGGTACTCAAATTTTTACGAGTAGCCAAGGGATTCAGGTTAGCCTTGACGAATTGTGGAGGAGCAATGGAGCAGGAGGCTTCAGCGTTGTAGATATAGATAGTAGTTTTCGCTGTGTTGATCTTGTGTTAGAGTCTTGTATTGTATTGAGTTGTAATATCTAGACAGATGTTTATAACTGTCTAGTATGTGTTGTATAGTTGTGTAAACTCTGATAAGTGTTGTATACTATGTAATAGTTTCCTTATGTTATTAATATAATTTATTCGTTCCGCTGTGAGATCGTTGTTGTTGTTTCTTTCTTCTCTTCTTTTCTATTTTCTACCCCTTTCTTTCTTCATAATGATGCGACTTTCTGGGCATAGAAAGTCGGGTCGTTACAGAGACGATCTGTCACCGGTATCTAGTCAAGTCCTTGGTGTCACGGCCTTGCCAAAAGGCGGGATAACATTTGCACCCCAAAGTACGTCTTGTGTAAACATGACGTGCTTTGAAAAGCTGCAGTCTCTCATTGGATAGCTACAACATGCTTTATCGAAAGTTGCATTCTGTATTGCAGTAATCGATTGTCGTATAATCGTGACTGGCTGTTGGGCTTTTGAGTCATGACGAGATGAACATTTGATTCCTGTTGATGATAAAGACCAAAACATTAGTCAAAAATACGTGCATACGTGCATTATCTTGACCTTGGTTAACGTTGCGTGATCGCAAGTTGTTGTCAGTTCGGTTTGCTATCGAAATCTGCATCGGTCCTCTCCTGAACCGATTTGAGATTTGAGTTAAAACATTGCTTTTATGATTGTCTATGGTCATCCTCTCGTATCGATCCTCTCCTGAATCGGTATGAAGAGTAGACAAGCAATTTTTCACATTGAAACGGTTCGTCCATTTTCATTAGTGGTTGGTGATGGATTCGAAGCTGTGCCTCTTCGAATTGATGGCCTTCGAATCGAGGGTTTGAGGGACCTCGTGCTTCGAATCGATACGACTTTCAATCCAGCCTCTGTTCGGTTACGGCTTCGAATCGATAATGCTTCGAATCGATATTGTGTGGATTCGATGTGGTTGCCTGAGTTGTTGGAGTCGAACGTTTTTTAAGGGATTCGAACGCAATGGGTTCGAATGTGATGGATTCGAAGGGATCAGCGCGTGACCGGTTGGAATTGGTCGTATTTACCGGGAGACGAATCGTCCCGTTTCTCTTGTGAGGTCCATATAAATACGCGAGGCCGGTGTCACTTTCATTTTTTACTTTTTACTGTTGCTATAGCTTCTTCTTCGAATCGATCTCTCTAAGGCCAAGGCGAACGCGCTTTCTCCAAATCGATCGAACCCCTTCACGTTTTCGTTCGTAATAAAATCAGGTAATCAAGGGATCGATTCGAGATGAGAAAGAAAGATAGAACTTAGAATTTTTTGGCTTAGATCTAGTTCTTTCCTTTGGAAAATATCGAGGAGCGATGAGATCTAAACGAAGTGGGTCGACTCGATGGAGCCAAGGAGTGATGCTTTTCGAGTCGAATCGATCAGAGTGTTGTCTTCCGCTGCTTCGCATCGATCCTAGAACGACCGGTTCGAATCGATCTTGTGGGCAAGGCTCCGAATCGACGACTTGGAGGAAAATGGCATAGAGTTGATCAATTCGAAGTGATATCATCCAGATCGATTCGAAGAAGTTGAATAAAGGTCGATTCGAAGCAACGTGGGGCTCATGGATTCGAAATGTTCCTCCATTACAAGGCTACATCGAGTCTAACCTCATGGATTCGAAACACCTGGAGTCGTATTCCATCGATTCGACCATCAATATTCTGTGCCGATGGATTCGAATGCCTCTGTCCTCTGAGACCGTTGCTCCTTTGATTTGCTCCATTATCTGAACTACGACCAACTTCAAGTTTGTACTATGACGAACGTAATGAACTTTAGCATACTCGACTCCGACGAGCTTCGGCCTTGCATAATTGATTTTGACTAAAAGGTTTAACTTGAATTTCCTTTGAGGCTCGTCGATGGAACCATGACTTAACCAATAATACAACTGAAAGATTTATACTTGAAGTGGGTAGTAGCCTTTGGATGGTGTGGAAGTGACGGTCAGCGATGACGGTCATCTTCGTTCTCAAATTCCCAAGTTTTGTTGTACGGACATCTTACTTTAATCTGTAGAATTTGTTTAAGTAATGTACAGCACTTGCACTGCATGACACGTTCATACACACTACACTGGGGAATGCACGGGCTCTTTATGAACTTAACGTTGCTTTCTGATGAGTTAGTTAATTATGGAATCTTCGAGCTCCCAACAACAAGAGGTACAAAGCTCGACTCCTCCGGTTCTTGAGATTCCCGATATCCCAGCCGATGTAATCGATCCAGCTCCAGATGAATTGCCGGAGGCGATATTTATTGAGGACCCTGTTGATTCGGTTCAGTCTAACATCTCTGAATCCTTATTGGGACGAATATGCTTAAAGCATAACATATCTCTAGGTGACGTATTATTGCCCAGCGCCACTGATAGACCGCATAACCCGCCTGAAGGATATACAACATTCTACCGTCATGCTTGTGCGGCCGGAACTCTTCCTCCTTTCAACCAATATATCAGAGGGATGCTATCATATTTAGGAATCGCTCCTTCACAACTTCATCCCAACGGGCACGCGTTGCTGAACAGTGCCTTTGTAATATTTATGGACTGTCTCTTTCGCCCGCCGAGGCCCTCCGAGATCAGACACATATTTAACTTCAAGAGTTGGGGTGATAGCCCGTCTTTTACATTTTTGGAGGCAGTTAGGAATTGCCAAGTTGTAGTTGGAGCTTGGACTCGACTGAGCTATTTCAAGAACAAGTGGTTCTACGTTCGGTGCCCTCCGGGTTTCGCTAGGCGATGGTTGTCTAGACGTAAGCGCCTTAACCTGTTTCCTTGACCAATAGCTCTTCGGTGTTAAAATTGACATTTCATTCCTTTTACAGCTATTATCTCTAGGCCCGATGGAGGGCGTTTCAAGGGTACCGTCCGGAGTCTTCAAGAAGTCCCAAGCGAGCTGAGGCATATTGACTCGGTGCTGAATGATTACAACTTAAGAGTTCTTGGTTTGATCGACATCAATCAAAGCATAGTTGTTGAGGGATTTGCAAAATCCGCCTCCAAGAAGGAAGATAAGAAGAAGACCAAGAAGAAAATCAAGAAGAAAAAAGTGAAGAAGTCACTCGAAATCAGAATAATTGAGGCGGGTGACGAAGAAAGAACCCACACAGATTCAGAGCCGATGGCCGATCTCTCGGGAAACTTTGAAGAATCGGGAGAAAAACGGAAAGGCAAGGCCGCCGTTTCCAAAAAACTTAAGTCCAAGGGGGGAAAATCCGTAGATGTGTTTCTTCCCGCTTCCGGGGTCATGATTTCTGAGGCCGCCCCATCTCATTCGAGATATTCTTTCAAAGGGCTAGACGATATTCCTATCCCAGATTATATATCGATTTCTCATAATCCTGGGTTGGAGGAATTTCAAGATGTTCTAAACATGAACGAGCCCTTTCCTTTAAGTGCGGTCAACACTTCCGGTCGGTTTGGGGGTTTACACATTTACACACACTTCCACGGCACTTCATGACTTTTGCATAGTAAACATTGCTTTATGAGACCCTAATCCGTAATTCTTTCTTATCGCAGGCGAGATGTCAGGACGTGGCTCTACTCTGGATAGGCTTCGGAATGTGCGCCAATCCTCTCCATTTTATGATTCCCGCAGGAGAGAAACAGATAGGGATCATGGGCGAAGCTATTCAAGTCAGGAACGTTATGACAGAGACAGAGATTACTCGCGTGGCCGTTCTGGCTATGATTATTGTGATATCCCGGAATTTTGGCAATATCAATTTAATAATCTTTATTAATAATTAAATTGATTTGTTGATTTATTTTATAGATTGACAAGTTTATTTATTTTAAAAGGCTAATAAAATTTTAATATTGGAAATATTTATTTATATCTTTTCTAACAATTTTAAATTGGGAAGTTTTATCTTTCTAAAACTAATATAAGTGTTTATATTTATAATGTATATATATAGGTATATATATTATAAATAGGGAGTCTTTAATTTAATAAAAGGATAAGTTTTCAAATTATAATATATATGTATATATATATATTGTTATTTGAAGTTATGTATTAAATTCAATAGGATAATTATCAAGCTAATGTTAAAAGTACTTTTCATTTAGAATATATATATTTGCATATATTGGAATGAAAAGAATATTGAATTTGAATTTAATAAAGTATTTTCAAACTTTAATATTTATATAATTTGTAATTTGGAAATTTGAAATTTGACTTAATACTTTTGGAAATGATAATGGAGATTTAAATAACAAGGATAATTTCTTATTTATTATAAAGATATATTTTAGTTTAATTTTTAAATAAGATTTAAAATAAGAAGTTAATTGGTTTTAAGATTCTTTCTTTTTTTAAAATTCAAATATAAGTCAAAATAGGTTTGTAAAAATATATATATAGAGTTAAACTCAATTTCTCAAGCATTTATAAATATGTTATAAATATTTGATTAAAGCATAAATTATAAAAGGATAAATACATTTTTATATACATATAGATATTTTATAAATACACATGTAGGATTTAAATAAATCAACATAAAAGGGAATTTACACTTGTAAACATATAAGGATAGTTGGAAGACATTTGTAAATTGTAAACATATGTGTAAGCTAATTAAAGAGGACAAGTGGCTTCATTTTTGTTTCTCTTTGATAATGTAGGTCTAAAAATTTTAAATTATAGAAGATAGATCTGGCATTTTCTTTCTTCAGCTCTAAACTATCTTCACTTCTTCATTCTCTACTAAAAATAATTCGAATCTAAAGAAAAATATAAAACCTGGAAATCAAATGCAAAGAAGAAATGAAAGTCTGGAAATTCAAAACAAAAAGGAGATCAAAGGCAAACTTAACTACAGATTCAAAATTCTCAAATGCAAATCAGTCAAGGCAAATCTATCAACAAATAACATGAGATCAACAGCTAAATGGAAATCAAACAGCAAGATTTTAATTCAACAAGCAAACATATCAGTCTGGAAATCAAGAACAGGTTATCTGTTCTCTGTTCTAAATACTGGTGAGTAAATATTATTTTAAAAACAGATTTAAGCTTTTGATATGTGATGATTTATTATCTGAAATGTTTGTAATGTATGCATGTTTGTATATGAGTGTTTGAAATGCCTGTATAGTAAATTTGAATGCCTGTACAGTTATAAATATAGCCTCTGTATAATGATAGCAGATTTGATTTCTAAATAAACCTATATCTCATCATCTAATCATTTTTAGCCTTTGATTTGTAAATGAAAAATGATGGAAATCATGTAATATCACTAATAAAAATAAGATCTGGAATATATATACATTATTTGTCTGGAAATTTTATAAACAGCAGTAGAAATGTAAATTTGGTCAAAAATTTATTGATTCAATTTTAAGTTTTGATTATATAATTGAACTCAATATAGCAAACCATGAATTTTAATGGTGGTATCACGATTTTTAGTTTAGAGTTTGTCGAGTATTTCTGAGATGAACGGAAATGTTATTCCGAGCAAATTTAGGCGATCAAGCGAATGGTGAACCTCGGGCTTGATGTCAGAGGAGGAGGATGTGACACAGATCGAAGGAAAAATAGTGATGAATTTTCTTGTTGGACGAGGTGGTGGCTTTTGGACGAAGTAGGGTTTAACACCCTGCTTTTTACGTTGATGTTCATACGAGTTTCGCGGCATCGTGATGCAATCTGAGGCGATCGCGTGGTGACTGGTGGTTGCTGGTAGACGTGACGAAGCGATGGTGAGAATCGCGTGGTGTCTCGAGGCAGGAATCAACGGTGATGGTCGTTTTCTGGTGATGTGCGATTTAGAGTTGATGGGTTCTATGGTCGAATTCAAATCTCGTACGAATCGAGGAGGATGGGGTGATCGAACGTGATGTCGTAGTTGAAGTCGAGTTGTTGGAGGCCAAGGCGAAGTTCGTCGTCGATCACGGAAGGAGTGCACGTGCACGAGCTCGTTCGTGTGCACTGGGAGTTTGAAGAATTGGGGAAGACGAGTTTAACTCGGGTTGGAGGTCGCGGTTCCATCGTGTAAGACTCGAAGTAGAGGAGAATGGTTTTTGTATCGAGAGTTGCTTCGGGAATTCTGAGTGTTTTACTCGGGTTAGTGATGAGCAGGTTGTAGGAGTTTGGTTCAGAAATGTTTTTAAGTTTTAAAGCAAAAGAAAATTGTTTTGTAATGTTTCTGAGTTGTAAAACAAAAGATAAAACAAGATTTTACCTAATTAAACTAATTTGTTTTCTAGAAATTTGTTTTAACAAGTTTTAAATATTTAATAGATAAGTTTTTAAAAGGGTAAATAAATAGATTTTCAAAATGGTTATTTGTATTAAAGTTAATTTAATAACTATGGAAGTTTAAAGATTTTGAAAGTCGAGAAGGAGTTTAAAATGTTAATTGAATTCTAAAATGTTTTATTTTAAATAAAGTTTAAATGATAAGGATTTAGTAAATCAATTATAATAAGGATTTATCTTAAGTAATTAAGAGTTTTGATTAAAGATAATTAATATGGGGAGATAATTAAATTGTTGGTCAATTTAATTTATTTAATTAAGATAATGATTTTCTTAAATTAAGTCTTTAAGTATAAATAGTTAAGAAAATATTTAATTAAATTTAAATAATTAGTTAAATAATTAACTAAATAGTTAATTAATGATTAACTTAAGATAATCACTTATGAATTAAATAAACTGTAATTACTTGATGAAGTAATTAAGGAATAATTACTGATGTAATTAAAGGTAATTAGTTAATAAACTAATTAGAGGATAATTATTTTATGAAGGTAATTAAATGAAAATAATTAAGAGTTAATTACTTAGTGTTATTAATTAAATAATTTAGTTAATTAAAGGATTAAGGATAATTAATAAGGTAATTAATTATTTGTTAAGGTAATTAATTAAAAAGTAATTAATTAATGGAAGAAATTAAGGGAAGTTAATTATTGGATTAGATTAATCAAAGGTGATTAATAATTGTGGTTTAATTGAGATTAATTATTTAATTAAATTAAATAAAATAAATAATTAAAGATGTAATTAGGGATCATTAGTTTATAATTAATTAATGATGTAATTAAGGATTGATTAATTAAGATTAATTAATCAAATGATAAGTGATTAAATGTAATTAATTAGGGATTAAAGTAATTGATTATAATTAATAAATTAATGAAGTAATTAAAGGTTAATTACTGTATTTGATTAAGAATAATTAATTTGTGAAATTAATTAAAGATAATTACTCAAATGTAATTAAAGTATAATTAATCAAGGTGATTAATTAAGTGGATAATTAGAGAAAGATTAATTAATTTATTTGTAATTAATTAATGATTATATAAGTAAGATTTATAATGAAGTAATTAATTTAATTTACTTTAAATTAATTAAGAGATGAAGTAATTAATTTAATTTACTTTAAATTAATTAAAGATAGAGATAGTTAATTTAATTCATTTTAAATTAATTATGTTGTGATTAAGTAAATCATTGCTTATATAAGAATGGATGACATTGATTGTCTTGAATGGATGTAATCTCAGAAATGAGATAAGAAATGTTGTGTAGTATGAATGCTTGGTTGCATTATGATGATAATATAGATTAACTATTGTGATGTTGATATGGATTACCTATTTGGTTATGGATCATCTGTTTAATTGATAATGTGATTATCAGTTGTGAATTGTGAATTATCTATCTGTATGAATATAGATAAGTTAAATTGTTTAAACCTTTAAACAACTTGGCCTTAAAAGATACGTTTTGGATTTCGATGAGACCGGGATCGGGTTTCCGTATACCGGTATTCCAGGTCTGGAGACCCGAATACCACATCGATCCAAATTAACGATAGGTCGTGAATCTCAAGTGAAGATGAAGATTCAGAGTGCAAGGGTTATTGTCGTTAACTCTGAGGGTGATTCCAAAACGAGTGTAACGAGATAATGCCTTCGGTTTCGTTCGAACCCGGAACGAACTTGTATGGATTGAATGCTTTCAGCACATCGTCAGGCGGACGATGAGCATTCTAAGTGATATGTTCTGATTAAAGGTAATCGTAACCTCAAGCCTCATCAACCGGAAATGGCTAAAACAGGGGAGGTGCAGCAAGGCTTCGTGGGTAGCACCCACTGAGAGCAAGATAGATCCCTGTCTAGAGGTCCCTTTTCTTTTATTCGGCTTAGTGTGTGGTTGGTCGCGCCAACTACGAGATTATCTTGTTCGGGATTATCCAGTATGGGATGGTTCCGGCTTTGTGTTGTAGGGGAGCGGGCGTACTCCTCGGTACGGTGATCTAGGCCACGTACTGTGACGGGCGGTACCCCAGTAGCCCTGCCATTGTATGGAATCCAAACTCCAATAAGTGCCGTACGTATTAGTTGTGCCCAACTATGTTGAAATGTGAGATGCAAGCATTTCAGCTATTTCTGTATTTTACTTGGAAACCCTAGACCCTATTATAATATAATCGGATTTCCTATCAAATGTTTTAGTTAGCGTAAGGTAAAAACTTACCCATGTTTATTTGTGGGGAGTCTTACGTGATACTTTTGTTTTCAAAGGTTTTCAAAGTTAAGCAATTTAAACCGTTTACTCACACCAGACCCATGTCTGACCCAAGTGTTTATTTTCTGTTTTATTAAACTCTTGGGTACTCAATATTGTATTGAGTAGTCAAGGGATTCAGGATAGTCTTGACGAATACTGGAGGAGCTGAGGAGCAGGAGGCTTCAGCGTGTAGATATATAGAGTTTCCGCTGTGTATAATGTATTGTACTGATGTACTTGTGTTGTATAATAGACAGAAGTTTATAACTGTCTATATTGTGATGTATAAGTTGTGTACTCTGATGTATATGATACTATGTAATATCTTATGTGATATAATATATTTATCGTTCCGCTGTGAGATTTCTGATGTGTTGTGGTTCTTTCTTCTTTTCTTTTCTTCTTCTATCCCTTTCTTTCTTCATAATGATGCGACTTTCTGGGCATAGGAAGCCGGGTCGTTACAATTATTCTGACAGAGACCGGGGATACCAGTGCCGACCCCGATCTCGCTCTCCTCCGCCTCCCAGGGTCCCAGTAGACCTCCCAGGGCCATCTCATCAGCAGCAGCTGCCTTCTCAATCTTCCCGGCCTGATGCTCAGCGGCCAAGAATGGAACCGACAGCAGCCGCTATAATTGAACAAGCTCCGGCTGAGTTGACAAGCGAGGGAGCTGCTAAACTTGCCCAAATGAAAAATGACTACCCGGAAATTTGCATGGATGGCTATATCTTCCCTCCTAACTTTAAAAGAATCCCTCCGGAAGCTGAGACCACTGCTCATAGTTATATCCACGACTTCTACGCTCAGTATAAGGAGTGGTACAAGGCAGCCGTGAAGGCTTCTAGAGTAGCTTTTGACAGGGCGAAGATCATTGTTGAACGTGATGCTGACATTGTCAAGCAGAAACGCATCATTCAGGTTCTTCAATCCGAAGTGGAGACGTCCCGGAAGTTAGAGCTTGAAACACTTCAGAAACATGAAGGTGTCGTGGCCAAATTGGCGAGGATGCAGCAAGAACACTGCGCCACGGTGGAAGAGATGGGCCACCGCAACACCACCATTGCAGCTGAGCGAGACTTAGCCGTTAAAGAGCTGAACGAGCTCAAGGCCAAATTCGCTGAAATGGTGAAGGAGAAAGATGATGCGAACACCACTGCTCAAGAGGCTTGCGACCAAGCAGTATCTCTCAGGACCGAACTTGCTGCGGCGGCGGTCAAGGCTAAGTCTGCGGAAGCAGAAATTCAGGAAAAGATCTTGGAGGAGAGGTCTAGGCTAGATGCTGAGTTTGACGATCTCTTAGTCACGTATAACGTTAATGTACTGGAACACAGAAATTTAGCGTGGCTGGGAGATGACTCCATGATCTTGTACAATGCCTGGACCCGGCTGGTGAATGAGAAAAGAGCAGCGCATCCAGATGGAACACTTGACGACTTTGAACTGGAGATGCGTTTACTTACCGAGGATGAGAGGAAGTCCCTTCATGAGGTGGTGATCTCTATGGCGAAAGAAAAGCTCGGCGTTCAATCTCTAGAGACAGGCGAAGGCTCGGGGATTGTGCATCACGGGACAAGTGTTGGAGCTGTAATTCCAACATTGCCCGAAACCACTGGTGCGGTAGATCCCCAGTCTGTTCCTGCCTATAATCCTGATCAACCATTATTATCTTCTGCCGAGGATTCTGCCCACGTTTCGGTCCAGACCAAGGAAGGTATTTGAACGCTTCTCGTAGTTTAGTTGTGAAGAACCTTAAGCAACACACTTGGCTAACAATCTTCGTTTTGTCGCATTTCAGTGACTGAAGTTATTGTTTCTGCGCCCCTTGCTCTATCAGTTCCTCATCAAACACAAGGGGTTGTTTTTTCTGAAGCCATCACGACTTCTACTTTGATTGGCGAGGAGGGAGATGCAAATATGTTTTCTTTCAGCGCTCAAATGATTGAGGAGCTTCTCAATGAACCCATCGATCCCTCTTTCAACCCGTCCGATGCTGTGAGTGGGGCTGCTCCGGCCGTTAGTTCATCTATGCCAGCTATTGGCACATCCGATGCGGCCCAAGTATCTCGTGAGGATGACATCATTGCTGAGATTGATGCCGAGATGGCGGCAGGGAATGCTGGTACTAATCCGCCCGGGCCTGCTCCGTTAATGGTGATTTCACCGGGCGGTACTGTAGTGATTGATACCGCTCCTGTCCCTCCTCCTGCTACTACTCCTATGCCTCCTGCTCGTCCTCCTAGAAGAACTTCCGTCGCCTCCAGCTCTGAGGAAGACGTCGACATTATATCGCTGCCGGAGGGCAAGCCTGAAAAGAGTAAGTGATTGAGGAAAAAATCAGGCAGTGGATCTGGTAGGGCTACCCCGAAGAAGAAGATAAGGAAGAAGAAAGATTGAACTCTTTCTTTAAATCTTTGTTGCGTAGGGTAGCATTTTGTTGATTTCTCTATTGCCGTGTATAGATGTGGATTCGGCTCCCACTAGCAGAATTTCCTTTTAACACTTTGTAATCAGATTCTTTTTGTCGATAGTGGAAATGAAAATTTATTCCCTTTTCGTCTTCAACTTGTCATGTGTTATGGTTCTGCCCCCAGCATTGGGGATAAGTGTGGAGTTGATGTATGTTTATACCCCGTCTCGCGCTCTGGGAGTACGGAGTTGAATGAATGTTTATACTCCGCCTCGCACTCTGGGAGTACGGAGTTAGATGAATGTTTATACTCCGCCTCGCACTCTGGGAGTACGGAGTTAGATGAATGTTTATACTCCGCCTCGCACTCTGGGAGTACGGAGTTAGTTAATGTTTATACTCCAGTTCACGCTCTCGGAAGCTGGAGTTTCTTGATGTTTATACTCCGGTTCGTGCTCTCGGAATCCGGAGTTAGTTAATGTTTATACTCCAGTTCGCGCTCTCGGAAGCTGGAGTTTGTTGGTATTTATACCCAGCTCGCGCTCTCGGAGTACTCTGGGGTTTTAGGAAAATGTTTATACTCCGCCTCGCACTCTGGGAGTACGGAGTTAGTTAAAAAGTTTGTACCCAGCTCGCGCTCTCGGAGTACTCTGGGATTTAGGAAAATGTTTATACTCCGCCTCGCACTCTGGGAGTACGGAGTTAGGTGAAAGGTTGTCGTGTATCAACCCATTTCTGGCCTGATGTGATGGCTTGCCCCCGAGCTCGGGTTTCATTTGGTGAGTGGT
The DNA here is from genome assembly GCA_030737815.1 of Allium fistulosum. Taxonomy (NCBI): domain Eukaryota; kingdom Viridiplantae; phylum Streptophyta; class Magnoliopsida; order Asparagales; family Amaryllidaceae; genus Allium; species Allium fistulosum. Next base: position 62,621,835 of record CM060903.1, read on the forward strand.
TGATTGCTTCATAGCCACTCCCTACTTGAATAAATCCCATTGTGTGATGGAATTTTGCTCTTCGTGCATCGTGATGTTGTACATTGTATTTAATGAATCACAGCTCTGGCTCAAAGAGATGGCATTTTATTGCTGAAATAAGAAAACATGGCAAAGTCAGTTGCCTTATTACATATTCTAATTTCGAAATGCAGAAACAAATTCTAAAACAGAATTTAAACTAAATAGATAAACATAGCCTGTTATGTGCAATAGCGACGAAGACTTTCGCCATCCAAGGCCTTTGGTGAAGCTAGACCATCAGCGGTCGTTAACACATATATACCATCCCCGAGCTCCTGCTTAATCTCATGTGACCCCTTCCATGTTGGTTTCATGTGTGGTAGTGCTGGGTATTCTTTTTTAACGACAATCTCATTGCGTTCAAAAGTTTTAAGTCGGTCCTCGGCATTGCGTAGTCGGGCGACTCGATTTCGGCGTATGACTATTCTCAAGTCAACCTGGTCGCCCTGGACAACTCCAACTCCGTTGACGGTAGGGAACTTTAAGGTTAAGCACCACGGGGCAATTACGGCTCTGAATTCAGTAAGGGCAGGTCGTCCTAAGAAAGCGTTGTATGGCGAGACTATGTTCAACACAGCGAACTGTAATGTCTGAACTCTCCTATGTTCCTTAGATCCCAAACTAACCGGTAGCTTCACCATCCCAATAGGTACGGTAGCGCTACCGTTAACTCCATGGAGGTGAGTTTGGCAAGGTTCCAAATCCCTGGCTTTCATCCTCATTTGATTATAAGCATGTATAAAAAGGATATTCGCAGAGCTCCCGCAGTCAATTAGTATCCTCTTCATCCAAGCTGGACCTACTTGTGCCGATATCACGAGTGGGTCAGTAGTCGGGCTTCCGACATAATCAATATCGTTGTCTCGGAAAGTGATGTCGTTAATTATCGCTCTCTTTCGTTTGGTCGAAGGTTTATTGTCCAAGTTATCATCGTACTCAAAGTCTGTTCGTCTAGCCAAGTTGTTATATGATTTCATTTCTCCCCAGCTTCGCTTCGCTGTACGAGGACTATCACTTACAACATTAATTACCAGTCTTCCTCTGACACGACCTGGTTCTTCCTGTCTTTCTGGATTCTGTACATGATTTTGATTTGAGGGGCCCGCCCCTTCAGACTGCGGTGCCCGCACAAACTGGTCCAACTTCCTCTCTCTGATCAACTTCTCAATGAGGTCCTGCAAGTGTCGACATTCATTGGTGTTGTGGCCATAACTTTCGTGGAATCTACAGAACTTCCCTGTTTGAATCTGCCTCTCCGACGATTGCTTCGGAGCCGGCTTCTTATATTGCATAGTATTGCAAGTCTGTAGCTACACATTTTCCAATGATGTATTCAATGGTGTGTAATTATCGAACATTGGAGCCTCACGCCGTGGACCTCGATTTGAGTCTCTTTTCTTATCTTGGCCGTTGTTACCTCTTGGCTGAGTTTGCTTGTTTTGTATGTTCAACTGAACCTTTCCGGAATTGTCACCGGACTGTTTAACTGCTACATTGCTATGTATTCCTTCGCTTCTGGGTCCCGCATCGTCCTGCTTCCTAGACTGTTTCGCGTCCTCTTGCCGTAAGAATTGTGCGGCTTTGGAGTAGAAACGGTCCAACGATGCGGGTGGTTTTCCAGCTAACCAGTTTCCAAATTCAGAATCAGGGTCAATTCCCTTTGTCAATGCCATTAAAATTGAGTGTTGGGATTACTAATCTCCACACATGCCGCATGGAATCTCTCCAAGTAACGCCTTAGCGTTTCCCCACGGGCTTGGGTAACACTGGATAAGGTGTTGACATCTTTGGGCCTAGCGACATGCATGCGAAATTGTTCAACAAATTTCTTAGCCAATTGATCAAATGAAGAGATAGACCTAGGTGGCAATCTCGTGAACCACATCGTTGCAATTCCACCTAGAGAGATGGGGAAACTTCGACATTTTACTGCGTCATCGGCCCTTGCGGCGCTCATCGACCATTCATATTTCAAGATGTGTTGATTGGGATCAGAATTTCTTTCGTACATAGGAAGGGTTGGCATTCTGAATCGCCGAGGAGGTTCAGCATTCAGTATCTCGTCTGTGAAGGGAGTATGACTACGGGAAAGTCCCCAGTCATCGTTGGTAAGGCCTTGGCTTTCGCGGATCATCTGACGTATCATAGTCGAGATGTCTGGCATTGCTACATTTTGAGCATGCTGAGCTAAGGTGTGGTCGGGTTCCACAATGCGAGTTTAGACCGGGCGCTGTCGATGGTCCAAGTTTCGCCTCCTTGGCTCAGCGTCTTCCGGGACGTATGGTTCAGAATTACGTCCCTGTTGTTGATTACTTGAATCCGGAAGATGTCGGGCATCAACCCTTGCTTCTACTGTGGCAGCTGTGACATGATTGTCCGTAGTATACTGTGGAGTACGACCACCTCGTGCTGAGGGTCCAGCCTGGAAGCTGGTTGACGGTCCTACCCTCAATTGTCTGACAGTCAGGGCGGGCTGATATCCAGCGGCTTGAGCATAATCTCCGTCTAATCGAGGACGGGTAGACCTATGATGATAGTCAGATGAGGCAGAACTTTCAGTGGATGAGCGGGAAACATCATCCCTTCTGGACCTTCTACGCCCCTGGCGGTTCAGTTGGTTTGTCAATTCAATATTGGCACGTAACTGCTCGGCTAATTGCTGCCGACTCTGAGTCAACTCTTGAAGCAACACTTGGAATTCTTGTCTAGTGACTGCCCCAGACGGATCTGAGTGGGCAGTATTGTCTTGATTGGATGGCTGCTGTTGAGCAGGATTCTGTCCATCCCTACCTTCTTGTCCAGCAGCTGTAGAAGTGGTTCTTGTGCTAACCATTTTGAATGAAGAATCCTTTTCCTAGACTTTATGCAAATCTGAATAGAATGGAAGGATTATGAATCAGAGATCTGGATCTTCCTCTTGGATTTGTGCAATCCGGTATCGATGGTAGATTCAAGGAGCAGGAGAAAAAAGCTGGTTTTTTCTCAGTGAAAGCACCAAAGTGTTTGTACCAAAAATGGGCACAACACTCTTCGGAAGTTTTTGAAGAGATAAAAGTGAAGAATGCAAATTAAAACTGTGGATTATCTAACAAAAACTCCAAATAACAGAAAGTAAATTGCAAAGACAAGCGATTTAGAGTGGTTCGGCGTTTTGCCTACGTCCACTATGAAGTTTGATGATTTTATTGCTCGATACTTGAAGGTTACAGTAGTTTATAATGTAATACAACTGAATTTCTAAGTTAAGTCTCAATCTAAAGCAGCGGCGGTGTTCTGGAGTAGATCTGGCAGAATCTGGGCGCTCTTCAGTACTTAGAATTCTCCGACCCCTTTTCTGAATGACTAGGGGCTCTATTTATAGGTGTAGGAGGCTGATATTTCGCCTAAAATGAGGGGAGACCAGTTCTGGTACGTCAGGGGGCCCACATGGCCGAAATCTGGAGATCCGGGCCCACTTTGGGATCGATTCGACCCTTGGTTCGAATCGATCAAGAAATCATCCAATCGAGTTGAAATTTGGTGTGAACATTCTTCATCATGTGTTTAAGCTTCTGTGAAAATTTCATGGCATTTGGACTTGTAGAACTCGAGATATGATCGATTCAATATTTCATTTCTGGAGAACAGGGATACTTCGAATCGATCTTAGTTCGAATCGATTCGGTCGACTCGATGCTTGTTGCATCGTGGCGCACGTATCTCGCCTCAATCCGTTTTGTACTCCTGTTTGACTGGGTCGAATCCATGGCTTGGATTCGAAGATGGTGGAGTCGAGGACTCTCAGTTGAGTGGATTCGAAGATGGTGGAGTCGAGGACTCTCAGTTGAGTGGATTCGAAGATGGTGGAGTCGAGGCTTATCCAGTTGCATGGATTCGAAGGAGCCATCCCTCGATGGACTCGAACAGAGGGAAGTTCGATGGAGTCGAAGCAAGGGAGGTTCGATGGAGTCGAGGCAAGGGAAGTTCGATGGAGTCGAGGCAAGGGAAATTCGATGGATTCGAACTGGTTCCTAGCCAATGGATTCAAACATAGGTTTCGCCTATGGATTCGAACTAAGGGTGGCCTACTCCATCTTTTGTCGACGATATCTTGAGCATACGAACTCGGATTGACTTGAAACTTGGATCGTTGGTTCCCACGGCTTTGCTTGACGTGCCTTATTAATTGTAGCCCGATCCGGACTTGAACAAATTTCATCGATATCCGTAGCGATCCTTACGTGTAACCGATTTCTGAGACGATCTGTCACCGGTATCTAGTCAAGTCCTTGGTGTCACGGCCTTGCCAAAAGGCGGGATAACAATTAGTTTATAATTAATTAATGATGTGATTAAGAGTTAATTAATTAAGATTAATTAATCAAATGATAAGTGATTAATTGTAATTAATTAAGGAATAAAGTAATTGATTAATTAATTAATTAATGAAGTAATTAAAAGTTAATTACTGTATTGGTTAAGAATAATTAATTTGTGAAATTAATTAAAGATAATTACTTAAATGTAATTAAAGTATAATTAATAAGGGTGATTAATTAAATGGATAATTAGAAAATGATTAATTAATTTATTTGTAATTAATTAATGATTATATAAATAAGATTTATAATGAAGTAATTAATTTAATTTACTTTAAATTAATTAAGAGATGAAGTAATTAATTTAAATTCACTTTAAATTAATTAAAGATAGAGATAGTTAATTTAATTCATTTTAAATTAATTATGTTGTGATTAAGTAAATCATTTCTTATATAAGAATGAATGACATTGATTGTCTTGAATGGATGTAATCTCAGAAATGAGATAAGATGTTGTGTGATATGAATGCTTGGTTGCATTATGATGGTAATATAGATTAACTATTGTGATGTTGATATGGATTACCTATTTGGTTATGAATCATCTGTTTAAATGATAATGTGATTATCAATTGTGAATTGTGAATTATCTATCCGTATGAATATAGATAAGCTAAATTGTTTAACCTTTAAACAACTTGGCCTTAAAAGATACGTTTTGGATTTCGATGAGACCGGAATCAGGTTTCCGTATACCGGTATTCCAGGTCTGGAGACCCGAATACCACATCGATCCAAATTAACGATAGGTCGTGAATCTCAAGTGAAGATGAAGATTCAGAGTGCAAGGGTTATTATCGTTAACTCTGAGGGTGATTCCAAAACGAGTGTAACGAGATAATGCCTTCGGTTTCGTTCGAACCCGGAACGAACTTGTATGGATCGAATACTTTCAAAACATCGTCAGGCGGACGATGAGTATTCTAAGTGATATATGTGCTGATTTAAGGTAATCGTAACCTCAAGCCTCATCAACCGGGAATGGCTAAAACAGGGGAGGTGCAGCACGACTTCGTGGGTAGCGCCCACTGAGAGCAAGATAGATCCCTGTCTAGAGGTCCCTTTCAATATTTCGGCTTAGTGGGTAGTTGGAACTGCAGCCAACTACGGGGTTGTCTTGTTCGGGATTATCCAATAAGGGATGGTTCCGGCTTTGTGTTGCAGGGGAGCGGGCGTACTCCTCGGTATGGTGATCTAGGCCACGTATTGTGACGGGCGGTACCCCAGTAGCCCTGCCATTGTATGGAATCCAAACTCCAATAAGTGCCGTACGTATTAGTTGTGCCCAACTATGTTGGACTGTGAGATGTAAGCATTTCAGCTATTTCTGTATTTTACTTGAAAACCCTAGACCCTATTATAATATAACTGGATTTCCTATCAAATGTTTTAGTTAGCGTAAGGTAAAAACTTACCCATGTTTATGTGTGGGAAGTCTTACGTGATACTTTTGTTTTCAAAGGTTTTCAAAGTTAAGCAATTTAAACCGTTTACTCACACCAGACCCATGTCTGACCCAAGTGTTTATTTTCTGTTTTATTAAACTCTTGGGTACTCAATATTGTATTGAGTAGTCGAGGGATTCAGGTTAATCTTGATGAATACTGGAGGAGCTGTGGAGCAGGAGGCTTCAGCGTGTAGATATATAGAGTTTTCGCTGTGTTTGTATTAGTCTGTATTGTACTGATATACTTGTGTTGTATAATAGACAGAAGTTTATAACTGTCTATTCTGTGATGTATAAATTGTGTACTCTGATGTATATGATACTATGTAATATCTTATGTGATAATATATTTCTCGTTCCGCTGTGAGATTTCTGATGTGTTGTTATTCTTTCTTCTTTTCTTCTTCTATCCCTTTCTTTCTTCATAACGATGCGTTTTCCTAGGAATAGGAAGGCGGGTCGTCACAGGTTAAATGTATCATATATGCTCTTTTATCATCAAATTTTTTCAGTTGAAAATGTAAGAATTTTTTTAGTAAATATTTGCGTATTTTTATGGAGAGATTTTGAATGTTTGCGGATAATGCTGCAATTATTCTTAAAAATTGCAGGAATTTTTGACAATATGATGTTTTTTGTTAAAAGTCTTTAAATATTATCAATGTTTTTCAGTGAGAAATGTAATAATGTATGTTGGAGTTTCAAGAATTTTTTGAATTGAAATAATTGCATAAATGTGTTGAAAAATGTAAATTGTTTTAAGTGAATAATTGCTAATAAGTAAGTGACTATTCAAAATAATTGCTTTTTTTCTGTAATTATTCAAAATAATTGCAGCATTTAAGTACATTTCTTAACTACATATGTTGTTTGTAGTTAAAGATTTCATCTGTTAATTGTAGTTTTTAACTGCATATCATATATGCAGTTATAAAATAAACTTTTATGGTTCAATTTTAACTGCATCTCAATTATGCAGTTAAAAATTTATGGGTTTTTTAACTGCATATTTGATGAGTGTTCATTGAAGTGGTTAAATATATCATATATGCTCTTTTATCAGAATATATTTTCAGTTGAAAATATATGAATTTTTTAAGTAAATGTTTGCTTATTATTATGGAGAGATTTTGAATGTTTGCAGATAACGCTGCAATTATTCTTAAAAATTGCAGGAATTTTTGAAAATATGATGTTTTTTTGTTAAAAGTCTTTAAATATTATCAATGTTTTTTAGTGAGAAATGTAATAATGTATTTTGGAGTTTCAAGAATTTTTTGAATTGAAATAATTGCATACATGTGTTGAAGAATGTAAATTGTTTTAAGTGAATAATTGCTAATAAGTAAGTGATTATTCAAAATAATTGCATTTTTCTATAATTATTCAAAATAATTGCAGCATTTAAGTACATTTCTTAACTACATATGTAGTTTGCAGTTAAAGATTTCATTTGTTAATTGTAGTTTTTAACTGCATATCATACATGCAGTTATAAAATAAACTTTTATGGTTCAATTTTAACTGCATCTCAATTATGCAGTTAAAAATTTATGGGTTTTTTAACTGCATATTTGATGAGTGTTCATTGAAGTGGTTAAATATATCATATATGCTCTTTTATCAGAATATATTTTCAGTTGAAAATATATGAATTTTTTAAGTAAATGTTTGCTTATTATTATGGAGAGATTTTGAATGTTTGCAGATAACGCTGCAATTATTCTTAAAAATTGCACAAATATTTTTATTGAGAGATTTTGAATATTTGTAGTTATTGCAGCAATTATATTTAAAAACTGCAGAATTCTTTGCAAATATTAAGAATTTTATTTAACTTGAAAATCTGTTGAATTTTGAACTATTATATTTTAGCACATGGATGAATTGTGAGTTTTGTATTAAAATTTAGAATATAATGTAGTTGCTAGTTAGTGAAATGCATGTATTTTTCACAAGTAAATTGCATGAATTGTGACTTTTAACTACATAAGTGAAATGCATTTAATAATGCAATTGTTCATAGTAATTGCAAAAATGTATGCAACTATTCATAATAATTGCATATATGTCTGCAATTTTTCAATATATTTGCATATAACTGAAATTAATTAACATATTTGCATATAAATGAGCAAATATTTGCTTAATATTTTTTGCATTTTTTTTACAAAATTCAACACTATTTTTGCAGTATTCTATGCATTTATTTTCAATATTTGCAGATATCGCTGCAGAGATTGTACTACAGTGTTAATTTGCAATACTTACATATTTGTCTGCAAATATTTATTATAGCCGCACTTATCATTGCAACATATATTTTTACCGAGTTTTGCATATATGTCTTCAATTGTTTCAATAAATTGCACGTATGTCTGCAATTGTTTCAGTAAATTGCATATATGTCTGCAAAAATTGCATATATATATATATATATCTGCAATTGTTTAAGTAAAAAAACTTTTATAGCTCCAACATATATTTTTACTGAGTTTTTTGCATTTATTAACAATAATTGCTGCAATAACTGAAAATAGTCAACATATTTGCATATTAATGAGCAAATATTTATTAAAAATGCATATTTGTAATTAATAATAATAATTTTTAACTGCATAAGATATATGCAGTTAAAAATGATGCAATTTATAACTTCATATGAGATATATATGCAAGTATAATGAGAATCTTATGAATTTTTAACTGCAAAGTGAATTGCACTTCAAAAATTTTGATTATCATATTAAACCATTAGCAACCAACATAGTTAATAATATACACATTTGTTAAATTTTTGATTAATAACATAGTTACAAAACAGGTGAGATAAAAAAACATCATTCTTATTGTAACAACCCTGTATTTTGTGATTATTTTAATTATTTATTTTGGTTATTTTAATTGATTTCCTGATTTAAAAACTTTATTTTATTTATTAAAATGAATAAATTTTGTTATTTTAAATATAAATTTTGATTTTGATGTGAATTAGAATTCCAAACATGACTAAAAAGGATATTTTCCAGAAAAGTGAATTTTGGTCAATATGGTCAAACTTTGACTTTTAATTTAGAAATTTTAAAGTTTGAAAATTTGAATTTTATCTTTTATTATGAAATTAAATAAAATTTTAAGAATAATGCTTTTCGTTTCGTTAAAATCTGATTTATAATGTGAAAGTTATACCCTTTTAAATATTGTGTGTAATTTGTTGTATTTAACAAAACTATTTATTTTAAATTATAAAAAAATAATATTTTATTTGGTCATGTAATATTATAATTTATATTTATATGGGTAAAATAACATGTTATGTATATACTTTGGTTTTAAAACATTTTAAAGATATAATTGGCATTTTCCAGTGTTAGCTGTATTTTGTTTAAAATTCTAATTTCCAGTTTCAATTAATTAAAGTAATTCTTTATTTGTTTTTCTATTTTTTTCTTAAAATCTTATTTTATTCTCATTCCCACTTTATTTTGTTCCTCATTTATTTTATTTATTTGACCTTTTATTTGTTTAAAGTGAAATAGAAATTTTATAAGGCTAGTGATATTTATTTGTAATTTTCATGTCTTATTTCCAATTTTTAAACATTTTTCTTTAGTTTTTTTTTTCTATTTTTTCTAAATTAAATTATTTATTTCACTTTGAAAATACTTTAGAAATTATTTTATTTCAAAATTTTTCTTTAGAATATTTTTAAAAGGAAGTAGATAATTTTCCAAAGACAATCGTGATTTATTTGTAATTTCTGGACCCTGTTTTCAATTTTTAAGCAATTTCTTATATTCTTTTTCCATTTTCTTTAAAATTATTTATTTATTTCTATTTATAATATTTTGTTTCAGTTGTTAGAGCTTATTTCTGAGTTTATTTTTGTTTTATTGGAATTAAAAAGAAAAAGAAATATGAAGGGTTTAAAATTGCTTAGAAACCGATGTCCTTTCACCTCCTTAAGTCTTTTCAATTGCCATAACCCCTCCTTTATGCTTTGCCCATGAATTTTACTTTTGTTTTCACGTGAAAACTCTCATTTTTCATTTCATCATTCGACCACTTCAGATCTGAAGCAAAAGCTTTTGGTAATGGTTTCATTTTTCTTCTTTTCTCCTTATTTTTCTATGAAAATTGCCTTGTTTTCTCTTGTTTTTGGATAGGCCTCTCCTCCACATCCATGGCCACAAACTCCTACATCTCTTCCCTGCCATCAACACCAGCTACTCCTCTGGTCTTGACCAAGGCCGAGCCACCATGATGCCAAAACTCCACAAAAATTGCAAAACAAGCCATAAAAACATGATTGTTTACCACTATTGCTTCACCACTCCATTTTCCACCACCACCACCTTAGGCCGCCTCCACCACCTCTGGCCAGACCACCACACACCTTTCCTTCCACTGACCTGATCCATACCCCTCTGACCTGACCACACAAGCCCATGGCCGAGCCATTTTTGTGAACAAAACCCACTTATTTTGCCTTAAACTCTTCATATTCCTTTGTATAAACTTCCTCCTCATATTCTACTACCTAGGCCATGCATACACATGACCAAACCTGAGCCAAACTTCTTCAAACCAGAGCCAAAACCATCCCTAGGCCATGAAAAAAGAATAGAGAAAGCATGGCAAAAGATTTGGCATTCGTATCTCTCTTTATTTAAAAGTTATTTCATTTCTAGTGTATTGAAATTTATGGTTTGCTTTGATTTTTGTTTGGGTTGTAACACAAGATCTATATCATTGGATTTGCTCTCCACACTCAAATTGTATTAGAGTTGTCGTGCCTTCGTAATCTTTGTGTTGTGTGCTTGTTGGCAAATCTCCAGCTTAACAGGTGAGTTATTCTCACCAGACAATATGTACATATATAACTAGTGAATTGACCCCTTTTGAATCTGTAAAATGCATTATCATGTTACACCTGCTATATTATGATTTTATGATGTTCACCCATGCTTAAACACCTATTATATTATATGTTACTGTTATCTTATGCTGTTCTATTATTTTTATCAGTTTATCACACTGCAAGTTCCCTTTAGATTAGAATCACTATGGGTTGAAATGATACATACCCGAACGGACTTTAGAATAGGAGAAAATCGTTATGGGCTGAAATGATAGGCCTGAATGATTTTCAATTATTTTCATTTACTTGGGATTGCGGGTTTGAAATGATCAAACCCGGGTTTTCTTTGTAAATTACGGGTTGAAATGATATATTACCCGTATCACTTTACCTAGGCTAGAAAATGAAATATAGACCCGTTGTTAAAATATGTTTTATATTTTTTTTTTAATATTTTAGAAATGTAAATATTATAATATTTTGATTTAAACTAAATAAAAATGATTTTTGTAAAGCATTATTGATTTTTTTGAAAATTTATAAGTGAAATAAATTAATGGTAAAGTTAGAAAATCTGAAATGTAAGTTATTTTGGGAAATTTTAATTTGGTGATAATTGTAATTTAAATTAAATATGAAATATGATAAATTCATGATAATTTGGATTAAAGTTAATTTAAATGATTTTATAATATATTAATGATTTTTGAATAAAGTAAAAATGTGAAATGAATGAATATTTAAGTTGAAATTTTGAAATATAACTAAAATTGGAAATTTGTGAATTTGGCTTAAAAGTGAAATTTAAGTTAAGTAAATAAAAATGGAATTAAGTTATATTTGAAAATTTAAACTTAAGTGTTAAGTTAATTTAATTTAATGAATTTATAATTTAATATTGGAATTTAATAAGTGAATTATTATTAAATTTTGATTTTTGAATGGAGGTTTAACTTTATAAAATCATGAATATAAGGGTATTTGAATGATTGTTTTAAAAGTGAAATTATATGATTTTATAAGTTAAAAATGATTTATATAAAAATATAATTGTTTGTGAAATTATACTGAATATTTGAAGTTAATTAACTGCATTTCTGAAATGTTATTAATTCTAATGTAAATGATAATACAACATTTGTAAATGCTGTAGTTGATAATAATGAACCAAATGGCTAAATTTAATTAAAGGCTATTATAGCATTTTTGTAAATGTTATAATGGTTGAATTTAACTAAGTTTATTTGAAACTAATGTAACCCTATTACAGCATTTTAAATGCTGTCTTTTGTTAAATTGAACTGTTTTAAATGTGACTTTTCGTAGCATTTTCTAAATGCTGCGAAAGTTGAATTTTCATTGTTTTAATTAATTTAAGTGAACGAATGAACTTTGAAAAGTTAAATTTTTGGAAATTTAATAATTTAATTATTAAATATAATAACTTCATTTTATGATTTAAAATGAAGTAATTTGTTTTGAAATATAAACTATTTTGAAATATGATATTTTGATATTTTGAAATGGATTTTTGAATGATATTGAATTTTGAAATGATATTTTATTTCGAAGTATAAAATACCATTTTGAAATTTTAACCACGGGATGTATTTAATTTATAGTTTAACTGATCCTTAAAGGATGGGCGGTCCCAAGCATCCTTTGAGTTATTGTGCATTTCTACTACAGTTCACTTGAGTTGGTTTACATTATATAAGTATATATTGTCCTGACTCGAGTGTTTTGTGTTTTACTTTACGCTCGGGTCAGCCTGAGTATTTACAGCTTAGCTTTGGATTTTGTTCTGGAGCTAGGAATCGCTGGAGATTCTGCTTGTCTAGTTATCTATTTCCTTCCAGTTCAGTTGTTCTATTTCAGATCTGGTATTTATAAACTTCTATGTATTTGGGATTTCTATTGTATATGTTTTTAGAATGATATTATGTAATATGTTTTTGAGAGTTTGTATATAGTAGCTTCATGAACTACTATGGTATTTTATTTCCGCTGCGAGTTATTCTGATATGTTCTGTGTCTGTGATTCTGTGTATTTGATTTCATTTGCTCCAAATTTATTTACAATCTGTTATTTTGAATTATTCAAGTCAGACATGTGTGGATTATTGTCGATTTGAATGGTCTAAAATAGTGGGTCGTTACAGTTGGTATCAGAGCTTTGGTTTTAGGCAAACCTTAGCCTGCGGAGCAAAAACTCATTAGAGATAGGGTAGAAATACCCTAGAATAAGTGAAATCAATCTCAGAATCATTTCTTTGTGAGAGAACGTATTTTCGAAGTATAAAATGATTTTCAAATGATTTTTAAAGAATTTTCAAAGATTATTTTGATATAAATTTCCTTGCTTTAAAAGTAAAATATTTCTTAAACTTCATTCCTTTCGTATCCACCTTGTTAGTAATTTCTTTGATTAGGATCCTCTAAAATTTTGAACTTCTCTCTTGATTGATCTAGATCCTTTGTTGATAGGAATCTATTGTAACGACCCGGCTTCCTATGCCCAGAAAGTCGCATCATTATGAAGAAAGAAAGGGGTAGAAAATAGAAAAGAAGAGAAGAAAGAAAGAAACAACAACAACGATCTCACAGCGGAACGAATAAATTATATTAATAACATAAACTATTACATAGTATACAACACTTATCAGAGTTTACACAACTATACAACACATACTAGACAGTTATAAACATCTGTCTAGATATTACAACTCAAATACAATACAAGACTCTAACACAGATATCAACACAGCGGAATACTATATCTACGAACGCCGAAGCCTCCTGCTCCATTTCTCCTCCACATTTCGTCAAAGCTAAACCTGAATCCCTTGACTACTCGTAAAAATTTGAGTACCCAAGAGTTTATAAAACAGAAATAAACACTTGGGTCAGACATGGGTCTGGTGTGAGTAAACGGGTTAAGATTGCTTAACTTCAAAACCTTTTGAAAACAAAGGTATCACGTAAGACTTCCCACACATAAACATGGAAAAGTTTTTACCTTACGCTAACCAAAACATTTGGTAGGAAATCTGATTATATTATAATAGGGTCTAGGGTTTTCAAGTAAAATACAGAAATAGCTGAAATGCTTACATCTCACATTCCAACATAGTTGGGCACAACTAATACGTACGGCACTTATTGGAGTTTGGATTCCATACAATGGCAGGGCTACTGGGGTACCGCCCGTCACAGTACGTGGCCTAGATCACCGTACCGAGGATCACTCCCAATCCCCTGCAACACAAAGCCGGAACCATCCCTTACTGGATAATTCCGAACAAGACAATCCCGTAGTTGGCGCGACCAACCACACACTAAGCCGAATAAAAGAAAAGGGACCTCTAGACAGGGATCTATCTTACTCTCAGTGGGTGCTACCCACGAAGCCTTGCTGCACCTCCCATGTTTTAGCCATTCCCGGTTGATGAGGCTTGAGGTTACGATTACCTTTAATCATAACATATCACTTAGAATGCTCATCGTCCGCCTGACGATGTGCTGAAAGCATTCAATCCATACAAGTTCGTTCCGGGTTCGAACGAAACCGAAGGCATTATCTCGTTACACTCGTTTTGGAATCACCCTCAGAGTTAACGACAATAACCCTTGCACTCTAAATCTTCATCTTCACTTGAGATTCACGACCTATCATTAATTTGGATCGATGTGGTATTCGGGTCTCCAGACCTGGAATTCCGGTATACGGAAACCCGATCCCGGTCTCATCGAAATCCAAAACGTATCTTTTAAGGCCAAGTTGTTTAAAGGTTTAAACAATTTAACTTATCTATATTCATACAGATAGATAATTCACAATCACAATTGATAATCACATTATCAATTAAACAGATGATTCATAACCAAATAGGTAATCCATTTCAATATCACAATAGTTAATCTATATTACCATCATAATGCAACCAAGCATTCATACCACACAACATTACTTATCTCATTTCTGAGATTACATCCGTTCAAGACAATCAATGTCGTTCATTCTTATATAAGAAATGATTTACTTAATCACAATATAATTAATTTAAAATGAATTAAATTAACTATCTCTATCTTTAAATTAATTTAAAGTAAATTAAATTAATTACTTTATCTCTTAATTAATTTAAAATAAATTAAATTAATTTCTTATCATTATAAATCTTACTTATATAATCATTAATTAATTACAATAAATTAATTAATCATTCTCTAATTATTCATTTAATTAATCATCTTGATTAATTATACTTTAATTACATTTAAGTAATTATCTTTAATTAATTTCACAAATTAATTACTCTTAACTAAATACAGTAATTAACCTTTAATTACTTTATTAATTAATTAATTATAATCAATTACTTTAATACTTAATTAATTACAATTAATCACTTATCATTTGATTAATTAATCTCAATTAATCAACTCTTAATCATATCATTAATTTATTATAAACTAATGATCCCTAATTACATCTTTAATTATTTTATTAATTAGATTAAGTAATTATTCTTAATTAATCCATAATTATTTATCCTATTTAAATTAATTACATAATTAATCTTAATTAAACCATAATTATTAATCATTTTTGATTAATCTAATCCAGTAATTATCTTCCCTTAATTACTTTCATTAATTAATTACTTTTTAATTAATTACCTTAACAAATAATTAATTACCTTATTAATTTAACCTTAATCCTTTAATTAACTTTATTAATTAAATTATTTAATTAATAACACTAGGTAATTAACCTTAATCATTTTCTATTTAATTACTTTTATAAAATAATTATCCTTTAATTACTTCATTAATTAATTTATCTTTATTTAATTATATCCAGTAATTTTCCTTAAATACTTCATTAAGACATTATACTTAAATAATTATAAGGAATTATCTTAAATTAATCATTAATTTAACTATTTAGTTAATCATTTAACTAATTATTTAAATTGAATTAAATAATTCCTTAACTCCTTATACTTAAAGATCTTAATTAAGAAAAATCATTATCTTGATTAAATTATTATCTATTCTTAAATCATTTTCAATAAATAAATTATCCTTATTAATTTCACATATTAATTTCTTTTAGTGAATCAAAATCTTAATTACTTAAGATAAAACCTTTATTATAATTAAACAATTACAACATTTAGTTTTTACCTTTAAAATCTTTGAAGCTTTCCAAAGTTATTTAAATAATTTTTAATACAAAGATCATTTTACAAATCTATTTTCTATTCTTTAAAACTTATTTATTTAAATTAATTTAAACTTGTTAAAACATTTAATTCTGAAAACAATTTATTTTACAATTAAAACTTGTTAACTTTTGTTTTTAAAACTTAGAAACATTACAAAATCAATTTCCTTTGTTTTAACTTTTTAAAACTTCCTGTACATTTCTTTTTAAAATCTTAAGGCCTGCTCTAAAACTCAAACCCGAGAAAACCATAAGAAAACCCGAAGCAACTCTCGAGTAATACCATCAGAAACTCGAAGTAACACTCACGTCATACCCACGTAACATCTTGCTTCGAGTAAAACTCGATTTCCCCTGAACAAAACCCAAGCTCTAGCTTCTTCCCCAATTCTAACTTCCAGGTGCACGAAATCGTGCACATAAACGTGCACACCCACGTCGATCGACGGCGAACTCCACGATGGCCTCCGACAAGTCACCTTTCATCACTACATCGCGATCGACCACCATTTTCTCTTCGATTCGAACGAAATCGAAATCGAGCTATGAACCCATCAGTTCGACAAACAAGATCACCAGTAAAATCGACTCGCCTCCGACGATCCATGATCGATGCACCACGCCATCTTCACCGCAGTTTCGCCTCGACTACCAGCAACCACCAGGACACATGCGATCAACTCCGGCCATCTGTCGACGTCTCGAGACTCGATTGAACATCAACGAAAAAAAAACAGCGTCTAAAACCCTACACTTATGATCTCCGATCATCACTGTTAAAGATAAATCACCATACTATTTTTCTGATGAACTCCAACATCCCCTCTACCTTCAAAACCAACCACGACGTCCAAATCGACGTTGATCGATAGAACTTGCTCGAAAAAGCCCAAATGTTCATCTCGACAATACTCAATCATTTCAAAATTTAAAATCGTGATATTACCTTTAAAATTTATGGTTTTCTATATTGAATTCAATTATGCAATCAAATTCAATAATTAAACTTATACATTTTTGACCCAATTTTTGAATTTCACTGTAAATTATAAAATTTCAAGATAAATTTCAAATATAAATTTCTGGAATTATTTTTAGTGGTGATATCATATAATTTTAAACATCTTTTGTTTACAAATCAAAGGCTATCTATGATTCAATGACAAGATATTGAATTTTTGAAGTAATCAAAAACCTGTAAATAATACAACAGAGCTATATTATGTCTACACAGGCATTCAAACAACCATGTACAAACATGCATACATTTGATTCCAACATTTCAGATAACAAGATATTTTCTTTCACAATCATCTAAATGAAATCTAAATTTAACTGTTTTTAAAATATATTTACTCACCAGACAGGTCAGAGAACAGAGAATAGAAGCTGTTTTCCAGGCTTTTCCAGATTTTTAAATTTGATTTCTTTTTGCTTTGTTGAATTTGTACTTGCTATTTGATTTCTTGCATTTAGTTGCTTGATCTTCATTTATCTGATTACATGACTTCAGATTGCATTTGTTCTGCTTCCAAGCTTTGATGAATTTCCAGATTTTTACTTCTCTTTGCATTTTGATTTCCAGGTTTTCATTCTTCTTTGATTCCAGGTTTTTATTTTTCTTAGATCTATTTTGTTTTAATCGAATAATGAGAAGAAGGATTTTTAGGACTGAAAAATGAATACATATCTTCTTTCATATGTTTTTAATTGATTTATTTTAATTCAAAAAAAGAAAATGTGGACATTTGTCCTTCTTAGAGGTTAATTAACTTACACATATGCCTATTTTCTTTACAAGTGTCTTATAAGTGTTATTTAATGTTTACAAGTGTTAATTCTTTTCTTTATTAATTTATTTAAGTTATACATATTTATTTATGAAATATTTACAAGTATAAAATGTATTTATCTTTTATAAATTAAGCTTCTACATTTCTAATACATATATATTATAATTTGAAAACATAACTTTTATTTAACTTAAAGACTCCCTATTTATAATATATATATACCAATATATATATATATATATATACATTATAAATATAAACATTTATATAAGTTTTAGAAAGATAAATCTTCTCAATTTAAAATTGTTAGAAAAGATATTCCCAAATTAAAATGTTATTAGTTTCCATAGAAATAAACTTTCAATTTAAAATATTATTAACATTTAAAATGAATAAGCTTGTCCATTTATAAAATAAAATCATCAAATCAATTTAATTATTTATAAAGATTATTAAATTGATATTGCCAAAATTCCGGGATATCACATTCCTCCCCCCTTAAAATAATTTCGTCCCCGAAATTTAAAAGCAAAGATAATTTAATAACCCAGCAAAATTTTAAATTTTAAATAGCAACAATACATATCAATCATATTCTAACAACCATAGCAAACAATTTAATCAAACAAATTTAACTATCCAGTCAAAATCTGGATAGAATTTACTCGAGTTTCCCCAAGTATATATATATATATATACCGGGAGACTCGTTCTACAGGATCTAAACTAACTATCTACAATAATCTAGAAGTCCTTCCTTTCTAGATCACAAATCTGAACAAGATATCAGACTAACTCAAAACCATCCCAACTATCCTTCTGAACTACTGATTCCATCACTCGATGAATCATACACATATTCCTCAGAGATATGTGAAATAAAATGAATTCCAGTTATCCGAACTGGCAACTCAATCCTGGGGATCAAAATCTAATCTCCAAAGAACACAGAAAAATCTCATAATACTTCCGGAGCTTACTCTCCAGTCTTACCAAATCTTATATCTCCTTTGATCGGAGAAAAACTTAAACAATATCCAATTTCAACATCAATTTCCAAATTCCATCAATTCTTAACTGCATAACTCCTTTGATGATCCTGAGTCACTTCATTCTTCCTGATCAGCTTAACCCTTGCTGATGCTTCTTGAAACAGATTAGACCAATATCAAACCAATTTCCGGATCCTACTCAACAAAATGGTTTCCCAAAAATCACCGAAATCCAGAACACAATTCTACTCCACAAACATTAGAGAACTATGAACTACTTCTCCTATCTGGAATAGCCAAAACAGTTGCACTTGACAACCTTATCTCCAAATCCTGAAAATTTCTTCACACTTAGAGATACACTTGAATTTCCTATAGAAATTCTCTATTCCAAGAAAATTACAACTCCCGAATGCTTCCGTTCTAGAATAGTTACTACCTTGCTTCCGCTGCACAACTCTGATCTGGAATAGATGAGAATGCCATCGGAGAAACTCGAGCAAACTTGATCATCCACAATTCACCATATCTATAAAATCTTAGTGAACCTTCCCACTGGTAAAAAACATCCCAGTATAATCCCCTACAGAAAATTAGGGCTGATCAATCCTTCTCCAAAGAATCCTGAGCTGCTTCTCCAAATTCTTCTCTAGAAGACATCCTTCTACTAAGCTGAACTTCCGGTAACTCCATGAATCAAGTCGATACGGAATCTCAATCTCCAATAACCCAAAAGAACACTCAATCAATCGCAAGTCTCTTTTGCGATCAACTCGACCTAACTTCCACAGATACTGTTCTCTCTTCACAAATTAGAACAGCTCATACTTAACTATCCAATTCATCGAAGAAATGGATTCACTCAGCTGCTTCTGGACTCCAACTTCAGAAAATTACTCAGCCAGAAACTTCCTGCTAACACACAGAACACTTCGAGCCGCACTGCTGCCACAAACCAAAGACTTCTTATCCGAAACTCCTCGAGAAACTCGGACCTCAAAGCAAATAGAAACACCCCACTGGACTCAGCCACAACACCGAAACAGACTCACTTCTTCAAACTTGTTCCAGAAGAAACATCTTCAGAAACGTCCATAGCCACCGTGTCTCATCACACCGCTACTACTTCCTGAGGTTACCAAAATATCATCACTCTCTTCAGCTAATCCAATAGATCAACTCTATTCATCCAACTTCAAAGATAAACTCTAAACCATAACTGGTTTCCTTCAGAGATCGGTGAAATCTTTACACCACAACAAAGTTTACTTGAGACGGTATTTGGTCTACAGTCTCGTCAGATATACTTTAAATCTCAACACTCAAACTCCAACCATTGGTAGTCGTGTTACACACACCACTACCCTATCTACCTTTATATCCTATATTGGAAAACCCGAACATGTAACCCAACAAATAGGTAGAAATATATATATATATTTAAAATGGTACTTTTTATATAGAAATTATTTCTGGGTAGAATTATTTCATCTACCTCTTTAAAACAATATTGTGTCCGTTGGCCTGGTTCAAGTGTTTAGAGATCCCTATCAATAACGTTAGCTACTCGTATTGACCAGAATCCATATACCACTCAACCGATCAATTAACACAATATAAAATCATTTTTATATAACTAACAATTACGCGCTCTCAAGATAGACACCACTTCAGAGCCTAGGTATTCACTCAACCTAGTGTTCTGATATTCACTTAACCAAAAGCTTAGGCATTCGCTCAACCTATGCTCTGATACCATATGTAACGACCCGGCTTCCTATGCCCAGAAAGTCGCATCATTATGAAGAAAGAAAGGGGTAGAAAATAGAAAAGAAGAGAAGAAGGAAAGAAACAACAACAACGATCTCACAGCGGAACGAATAAATTATATTAATAACATAAACTATTACATAGTATACAACACTTATCAGAGTTTACACAACTATACAACACATACTAGACAGTTATAAACATCTGTCTAGATATTACAACTCAAATACAATACAAGACTCTAACACAGATATCAACACAGCGGAATACTATATCTACGAACGCCGAAGCCTCCTGCTCCATTTCTCCTCCACAATTCGTCAAAGCTAAACCTGAATCCCTTGACTACTCGTAAAAATTTGAGTACCCAAGAGTTTATAAAACAGAAATAAACACTTGGGTCAGACATGGGTCTGGTGTGAGTAAACGGGTTAAGATTGCTTAACTTCAAAACCTTTTGAAAACAAAGGTATCACGTAAGACTTCCCACACATAAACATGGAAAATTTTTTACCTTACGCTAACCAAAACATTTGGTAGGAAATCTGATTATATTATAATAGGGTCTAGGGTTTTCAAGTAAAATACAGAAATAGCTGAAATGCTTACATCTCACATTCCAACATAGTTGGGCACAACTAATACGTACGGCACTTATTGGAGTTTGGATTCCATACAATGGCAGGGCTACTGGGGTACCGCCCGTCACAGTACGTGGCCTAGATCACCGTACCGAGGATCACTCCCAATCCCCTGCAACACAAAGCCGGAACCATCCCTTACTGGATAATTCCGAACAAGACAATCCCGTAGTTGGCGCGACCAACCACACACTAAGCCGAATAAAAGAAAAGGGACCTCTAGACAGGGATCTATCTTGCTCTCAGTGGGTGCTACCCACGAAGCCTTGCTGCACCTCCCCTGTTTTAGCCATTCCCGGTTGATGAGGCTTGAGGTTACGATTACCTTTAATCAGAACATATCACTTAGAATGCTCATCGTCCGCCTGACGATGTGCTGAAAGCATTCAATCCATACAAGTTCGTTTCGGGTTCGAACGAAACCGAAGGCATTATCTCGTTACACTCGTTTTGGAATCACCCTCAGAGTTAACGACAATAACCCTTGCACTCTAAATCTTCATTTCACTTGAGATTCACGACCTATCGTTAATTTGGATCGATGTGGTATTCGGGTCTCCAGACCTGGAATTCCGGTATACGGAAACCCGATCCCGGTCTCATCGAAATCCAAAACGTATCTTTTAAGGCCAAGTTGTTTAAAGGTTTAAACAATTTAACTTATCTATATTCATACAGATAGATAATTCACAATCACAATTGATAATCACATTATCAATTAAACAGATGATTCATAACCAAATAGGTAATCCATTTCAATATCACAATAGTTAATCTATATTACCATCATAATGCAACCAAGCATTCATACCACACAACATTACTTATCTCATTTCTGAGATTACATCCGTTCAAGACAATCAATGTCGTTCATTCTTATATAAGAAATGATTTACTTAATCACAATATAATTAATTTAAAATGAATTAAATTAACTATCTCTATCTTTAAATTAATTTAAAGTAAATTAAATTAATTACTTTATCTCTTAATTAATTTAAAATAAATTAAATTAATTTCTTATCATTATAAATCTTACTTATATAATCATTAATTAATTACAATAAATTAATTAATCATTCTCTAATTATTCATTTAATTAATCATCTTGATTAATTATACTTTAATTACATTTAAGTAATTATCTTTAATTAATTTCACAAATTAATTACTCTTAACTAAATACAGTAATTAACCTTTAATTACTTTATTAATTAATTAATTATAATCAATTACTTTAATACTTAATTAATTACAATTAATCACTTATCATTTGATTAATTAATCTCAATTAATCAACTCTTAATCATATCATTAATTTATTATAAACTAATGATCCCTAATTACATCTTTAATTATTTTATTAATTAGATTAAGTAATTATTCTTAATTAATCCATAATTATTTATCCTATTTAAATTAATTACATAATTAATCTTAATTAAACCATAATTATTAATCATTTTTGATTAATCTAATCCAGTAATTATCTTCCCTTAATTACTTTCATTAATTAATTACTTTTTAATTAATTACCTTAACAAATAATTAATTACCTTATTAATTTAACCTTAATCCTTTAATTAACTTTATTAATTAAATTATTTAATTAATAACACTAGGTAATTAACCTTAATCATTTTCTATTTAATTACTTTTATAAAATAATTATCCTTTAATTACTTCATTAATTAATTTATCTTTATTTAATTATATCCAGTAATTTTCCTTAAATACTTCATTAAGACATTATACTTAAATAATTATAAGGAATTATCTTAAATTAATCATTAATTTAACTATTTAGTTAATCATTTAACTAATTATTTAAATTGAATTAAATAATTCCTTAACTCCTTATACTTAAAGATCTTAATTAAGAAAAATCATTATCTTAATTAAATTATTATCTATTCTTAAATCATTTTCAATAAATAAATTATCCTTATTAATTTCACATATTAATTTCTTTTAGTGAATCAAAATCTTAATTACTTAAGATAAAACCTTTATTATAATTAAACAATTACAACATTTAGTTTTTACCTTTAAAATCTTTGAAGCTTTCCAAAGTTATTTAAATAATTTTTAATACAAAGATCATTTTACAAATCTATTTTCTATTCTTTAAAACTTATTTATTTAAATTAATTTAAACTTGTTAAAACATTTAATTCTGAAAACAATTTATTTTACAATTAAAACTTGTTAACTTTTGTTTTTAAAACTTAGAAACATTACAAAATCAATTTCCTTTGTTTTAACTTTTTAAAACTTCCTGTACATTTCTTTTTAAAATCTTAAGGCCTGCTCTAAAACTCAAACCCGAGAAAACCATAAGAAAACCCGAAGCAACTCTCGAGTAATACCATCAGAAACTCGAAGTAACACTCACGTCATACCCACGTAACATCTTGCTTCGAGTAAAACTCGATTTCCCCTGAACAAAACCCAAGCTCTAGCTTCTTCCCCAATTCTAACTTCCAGGTGCACGAAATCGTGCACATAAACGTGCACACCCACGTCGATCGACGGCGAACTCCACGATGGCCTCCGACAAGTCACCTTTCATCACTACATCGCGATCGACCACCATTTTCTCTTCGATTCGAACGAAATCGAAATCGAGCTATGAACCCATCAGTTCGACAAACAAGATCACCAGTAAAATCGACTCGCCTCCGACGATCCATGATCGATGCACCACGCCATCTTCACCGCAGTTTCGCCTTGACTACCAGCAACCACCAGGACACATGCGATCAACTCCGGCCATCTGTCGACGTCTCGAGACTCGATTGAACATCAACGAAAAAAAAACAGCGTCTAAAACCCTACACTTATGATCTCCGATCATCACTGTTAAAGATAAATCACCATACTATTTTTCTGATGAACTCCAACATCCCCTCTACCTTCAAAACCAACCACGACGTCCAAATCGACGTTGATCGATAGAACTTGCTCGAAAAAGCCCAAATGTTCATCTCGACAATACTCAATCATTTCAAAATTTAAAATCGTGATATTACCTTTAAAATTTATGGTTTTCTATATTGAATTCAATTATGCAATCAAATTCAATAATTAAACTTATACATTTTTGACCCAATTTTTGAATTTCACTGTAAATTATAAAATTTCAAGATAAATTTCAAATATAAATTTCTGGAATTATTTTTAGTGGTGATATCATATAATTTTAAACATCTTTTGTTTACAAATCAAAGGCTATCTATGATTCAATGACAAGATATTGAATTTTTGAAGTAATCAAAAACCTGTAAATAATACAACAGAGCTATATTATGTCTACACAGGCATTCAAACAACCATGTACAAACATGCATACATTTGATTCCAACATTTCAGATAACAAGATATTTTCTTTCACAATCATCTAAATGAAATCTAAATTTAACTGTTTTTAAAATATATTTACTCACCAGACAGGTCAGAGAACAGAGAATAGAAGCTGTTTTCCAAGCTTTTCCAGATTTTTAAATTTGATTTCTTTTTGCTTTGTTGAATTTGTACTTGCTGTTTGATTTCTTGCATTTAGTTGCTTGATCTTCATTTATCTGATTACATGACTTCAGATTGCATTTGTTCTGCTTCCAAGCTTTGATGAATTTCCAGATTTTTACTTCTCTTTGCATTTTGATTTCCAGGTTTTCATTCTTCTTTGATTCCAGGTTTTTATTTTTCTTAGATCTATTTTGTTTTAATCGAATAATGAGAAGAAGGATTTTTAGGACTGAAAAATGAATACATATCTTCTTTCATATGTTTTTAATTGATTTATTTTAATTCAAAAAAAGAAAATGTGGACATTTGTCCTTCTTAGAGGTTAATTAACTTACACATATGCCTATTTTCTTTACAAGTGTCTTATAAGTGTTATTTAATGTTTACAAGTGTTAATTCTTTTCTTTATTAATTTATTTAAGTTATACATATTTATTTATGAAATATTTACAAGTATAAAATGTATTTATCTTTTATAAATTAAGCTTCTACATTTCTAATACATATATATTATAATTTGAAAACATAACTTTTATTTAACTTAAAGACTCCCTATTTATAATATATATATACCAATATATATATATATATACATTATAAATATAAACATTTACATAAGTTTTAGAAAGATAAATCTTCTCAATTTAAAATTGTTAGAAAAGATATTCCCAAATTAAAATGTTATTAGTTTCCAAAGAAATAAACTTTCAATTTAAAATATTATTAACATTTAAAATGAATAAGCTTGTCCATTTATAAAATAAAATCATCAAATCAATTTAATTATTTATAAAGATTATTAAATTGATATTGCCAAAATTCCGGGATATCACATCTATTTTGGGTATGGCAAAATCAGTAGTTTGTTAGGATGCTTTGAGTAAACTCTGTTGTATCTTTTGCTTAGCTAAAGTTGTCCGACTAAAGATATTTAAGCTTCTGTTTTCGTATGTTATGAATTCGAGTCTTTCCAAATTTTGAATGGGAATTTTTATGTATCGATATAGGTTATATTTCTCTAATCTTCGTTTGGATTCTTATCTAATAAGATTGCTTTGAATTTTGGAATGCTCACTTGTTCTGAAATCCATTCCTATCTCCCCTAATTGTATTCTTTTAATTTTGGAGCATTGCATCACTCCACTTTGTATGACCTTTATAGGGTGGCGATTCCGCCAATCTTTGAATGATTATAATTGGCATTGATTCACCGGAGATTTCTGTATCCTTGGTTTACGATGTTTTCTATCTTCTGCTATATTTAGATTCTATCTCTGGCAATCGAAGGTCGATTTTCCTTAGATTTTCGCATCGATTATATTCCTGAAATCACGGTTGACCGGTTAAGGTCGCCCGCGATTCATATAGGCTTATCCATCTTGTATTTGGTAATTTAATTATCTTATCTTCGTTTGAGCCTATCTTTGAATTAGAATTCTATTTGATTAGAGTCCTTCTAAATTTGAATCTCTGTTTTGCTTTGAAATCCATCCTTGAATCGTCCCTTGGAAAGTTTGTGGTTGATTGTCTTTTAAAATTTTTGTATTCATCGTAGTTTTATTTTGATAAGGATGACCATATTTTTATATAAAGATGAAATGTTTTTTATAAGGATTATATACCTTTTAAATTTTTTTTGAGAATTTGAAATTGTGAAAATTTTATAAGAAATGGTTTCATATAAAATGATTTATAACTGAAGTTTTGAATCTGAATTTAAGTGATTGAACTCCGGCATTTTGGAACTGGTTTTAAGATTTTGAAATAATAAATAATATGATTGAAATTATTTTTCCGAATAAGTAATGTTTCAATGATTTTAATGGGTTTTAATGATTTTGAAGGAATTTCAAAGAAGTTTTCAAAGTAAATGGAAGTCCAGAACTCACTTGTGTCGCTGGAAAATAATTTCGGTGATGAGTGCACGCATCATCGACATTGATTTTCGAGTTTCTGAGTGAGGGAGAGGCCACTTTAATAGCTTTGCTATGCGAGTGATTTTGTGAAACCATTTTTGATTTCAAATTCCGAAGTATGATTTGATATTCGAAAGATATATGTAAATATATTTGAAACGATTTGAAATGAACCGGTGTTCAGTCCTCGAGTTTTGGATTTGATATAACCCTATCTATTAAAATTGATTTACTGATTTGTTGCTAATTTCCAACTCTTGAATTTGAAAATGATTTCTTCAACTATTTCGAAGTTCGAGTACTTCCAAATCAAGGTTAACTTTTCAAAGCTAAGAAATTTGAAAAGTATTTTGATAAAGTATATAAGTTTGTTTTGAATGTTTAAGTATGAAGTAATCGGATTTAAATAAGTTGAAACTATTTTGTTAAGTAAATGAATAAGGCAATTTAAATTTTTTTTCTAATATGAAATTTAGATTTGAAATGTTTTGAAAAGAAATTGTTCTTCAAAATATTTTGAATAAATTTTAAGTGTTTTAACTTAGTAACATCTTTATGAAACTATATAGGTAACAAGTTGGAATAAATATATAAGTTGTACGTATGCTGTTTTATTCGCATAATTAATTTGATCCAAGTTTGAGTACACAAGTTCGAGGTGAATTACACCATTTCGTGTTAGGATTTTTCATTCGATTCTTGATGACGAGTATTTGATATGGATTTTGGGCTCGATTCTAGAATTCTCTATCATAGTATATGGCTATGCAAGGAGACTGATGGCTTCTAGTCGAGAAACCATATCGAAATCTGCATTAGGGAAGTGAATGGACAATACTAGTTCGAAAGCGAACTTGTGTGATCGAGCGAGCGATCGAATGTGACTTTGCGAAATGATGACATATGTACATCTTATATTCTAATATCTTTGATATATTTTGACGCTGAAATTGAAAGCCGTCGAGTTATAATATCTTTGCTTACTAAAAGAAAATTTCCAATTTAAATTACAAAGATATATAACCCATAAAAGCAAAGATATTCAATCCCATATGGCTCTTCATACAGCGAAATTATTTTGAAAATTTGATCCTTATGTAAGATAGACCTTACGTAAGTATAAGATGATTTTGAAAACATTTGATTTTGGAAATGAATTGGTTGACTTAAATTATATTGATTTGGAAATTTGGATTTATTTTCTAAATCTATTATTTTGGAAACTTTGAAACTAAAGATAATTAATTTGAGAAGAAATAATTTGGTGAAATTGTATATGATTTTGAAATTGAACTGATATTGAAACAAATTGAAATTTGAGAACCTTATGTTACTAAACACTTGATTTGGGAGTTGTCGAACTTATATAAAATTGATTTGTATGAGTATGAAATTGATTCGAAAACTATAGATTTGAAAAGGTACTCAATTTGAATGTGAAACCTTATATAATTGAAGTCTATATAAGTATGATTTGATATACTATTGATTTTGGAAAGTATTCGATTTGAAAATTAAATCTTATGTATAATGGATTTTATATAAGTACGATATTTGAAAGTGATTTGAAAAGGTACTATATGATACATATTTTCGAAGTAAAGATATGGAAAGTGCCTTCTGCTTGATATCCGATTTGTGGCCACATCTTGGATTCATTCTATCGATATTATTCTCTCTGATTTTTGGTTTTCCGGATATGATACTCGAGTGTCCTTCGAATTCCATGGCGTTACCCATGGTCTTATTGTTCTCTCGTGACTGCATAGCGCAACTGCCTGGCTGAGTCTTGCCTAGGGGTACGGATTGTTTCCTGGGGGATCCAAGCGTAATCATTGTGTATCCTGCAATCTGTGTAGGTCGCGAATAGTAGCGCAAATGCTTGGCTGAGTCTTGCCTGGGGGTACGGATTGTTTCCTGGGGGATCCAGGCGTAACCATTGTGTATCCTGCATTCTACTAGTCATCATGGCGTAACTCGCAGGGCTGAGAAAGCTTACGGATATGGATTGTTTTCTGGGGGATCCAGGCGTAACCATTGTGTATCTGCGAACCATGGTTAGACAAAGGTTTTGTTTGTTTTTGTTTGGATTGTACTTTCCATATCTGTTTTAAAGGTTTTTCAAGTATTTTCACTGGGTGTTGAAACAAGTCTACTAAGTACCTGGAGAATTCTAGCTTTGCGCCTGATCAACGCATGGCCAGAGTCTGCAGGAACGAAAGTAAACTTGTTAAGACATCGAGTTAAAAAGTATTTTGATAAAATATTATATAAATGATACTTTGATTAGTTATTTCCTTTTTAAACGATTTTAAAGTTTTTTTAAATATTTTACCTCTTCAACCAACAATTTTAAATTAATGGCTCATCCTTGTCTTTCGTCCTATTTTCCCTTCTAGTTATTCCTATTCTCCACCTTATTAAACTTACCCATAACAATAGTTATCAGGTATAATTTTAATCTTCTTGTCATCTTGTCTTAATCCTATTCCATTTTATCTTTTCTGTGTTTTCCGTACCACATTCCTTTTCGAGGACGAAAAGATTTGAGTGGGGGAGAGTGTAACAACCCTGTATTTTGTGATTATTTTAATTATTTATTTTGGTTATTTTAATTGATTTCCTGATTTAAAAACTTTATTTTATTTATTAAAATGAATAAATTTTGTTATTTTAAATATAAATTTTGATTTTGATGTGAATTAGAATTCCAAACATGACTAAAAAGGATATTTTCCAGAAAAGTGAATTTTGGTCAATATGGTCAAACTTTGACTTTTAATTTAGAAATTTTAAAGTTTGAAAATTTGAATTTTATCTTTTATTATGAAATTAAATAAAATTTTAAGAATAATGCTTTTCGTTTCGTTAAAATCTGATTTATAATGTGAAAGTTATACCCTTTTAAATATTGTGTGTAATTTGTTGTATTTAACAAAACTATTTATTTTAAATTATAAAAAAATAATATTTTATTTGGTCATGTAATATTATAATTTATATTTATATGGGTAAAATAACATGTTATGTATATACTTTGGTTTTAAAACATTTTAAAGATATAATTGGCATTTTCAAGTGTTAGCTGTATTTTGTTTAAAATTCTAATTTCCAGTTTCAATTAATTAAAGTAATTCTTTATTTGTTTTTCTATTTTTTTCTTAAAATCTTATTTTATTCTCATTCCCACTTTATTTTTTTCCTCATTTATTTTATTTATTTGACCTTTTATTTGTTTAAAGTGAAATAGAAATTTTATAAGGCTAGTGATATTTATTTGTAATTTTCATGTCTTATTTCCAATTTTTAAACATTTTTCTTTAGTTTTTTTTTCTATTTTTTCTAAATTAAATTATTTATTTCACTTTGAAAATACTTTAGAAATTATTTTATTTCAAAATTTTTCTTTAGAATATTTTTAAAAGGAAGTAGATAATTTTCCAAAGACAATCGTGATTTATTTGTAATTTCTGGACCCTGTTTTCAATTTTTAAGCAATTTCTTATATTCTTTTTCCATTTTCTTTAAAATTATTTATTTATTTCTATTTATAATATTTTGTTTCAGTTGTTAGAGCTTATTTCTGAGTTTATTTTTGTTTTATTGGAATTAAAAAGAAAAAGAAATATGAAGGGTTTAAAATTGCTTAGAAACCGATGTCCTTTCACCTCCTTAAGTCTTTTCAATTGCCATAACCCCTCCTTTATGCTTTGCCCATGAATTTTACTTTTGTTTTCACGTGAAAACTCTCATTTTTCATTTCATCATTCGACCACTTCAGATCTGAAGCAAAAGCTTTTGGTAATGGTTTCATTTTTCTTCTTTTCTCCTTATTTTTCTATGAAAATTGCCTTGTTTTCTCTTGTTTTTGGATAGGCCTCTCCTCCACATCCATGGCCACAAACTCCTACATCTCTTCCCTGCCATCAACACCAGCTACTCCTCTGGTCTTGACCAAGGCCGAGCCACCATGATGCCAAAACTCCACAAAAATTGCAAAACAAGCCATAAAAACATGATTGTTTACCACTATTGCTTCACCACTCCATTTTCCACCACCACCACCACCTTAGGCCGCCTCCACCACCTCTGGCCAGACCACCACACACCTTTCCTTCCACTGACCTGATCCATACCCCTCTGACCTGACCACACAAGCCCATGGCCGAGCCATTTTTGTGAACAAAACCCACTTATTTTGCCTTAAACTCTTCATATTCCTTTGTATAAACTTCCTCCTCATATTCTACTACCTAGGCCATGCATACACATGACCAAACCTGAGCCAAAATTCTTCAAACCAGAGCCAAAACCATCCCTAGGCCATGAAAAAAGAATAGAGAAAGCATGGCAAAAGATTTGGCATTCGTATCTCTCTTTATTTAAAAGTTATTTCATTTCTAGTGTATTGAAATTTATGGTTTGCTTTGATTTTTGTTTGGGTTGTAACACAAGATCTATATCATTGGATTTGCTCTCCACACTCAAATTGTATTAGAGTTGTCGTGCCTTCGTAATCTTTGTGTTGTGTGCTTGTTGGAAAATCTCCAGCTTAACAGGTGAGTTATTCTCACCAGACAATATGTACATATATAACTAGTGAATTGACCCCTTTTGAATCTGTAAAATGCATTATCATGTTACACCTGCTATGTTATGATTTTATGATGTTCACCCATGCTTAAACACCTATTATATTATATGTTACTGTTATCTTATGCTGTTCTATTATTTTTATCAGTTTATCACACTGCAAGTTCCCTTTAGATTAGAATCACTATGGGTTGAAATGATACATACCCGAACGGACTTTAGAATAGGAGAAAATCGTTATGGGCTGAAATGATAGGCCTGAATTATTTTCAATTATTTTCATTTACTTGGGATTGCGGGTTTGAAATGATCAAACCCGGGTTTTCTTTGTAAATTACGGGTTGAAATGATATATTACCCGTATCACTTTACCTAGGCTAGAAAATGAAATATAGACCCGTTGTTAAAATATGTTTTATATTTTTTTTTTAATATTTTAGAAATGTAAATATTATAATATTTTGATTTAAACTAAATAAAAATGATTTTTGTAAAGCATTATTGATTTTTTTGAAAATTTATAAGTGAAATAAATTAATGGTAAAGTTAGAAAATCTGAAATGTAAGTTATTTTGGGAAATTTTAATTTGGTGATAATTGGAATTTAAATTAAATATGAAATATGATAAATTCATGATAATTTGGATTAAAGTTAATTTAAATGATTTTATAATATATTAATGATTTTTGAATAAAGTAAAAATGTGAAATGAATGAATATTTAAGTTGAAATTTTGAAATATAACTAAAATTGGAAATTTGTGAATTTGGCTTAAAAGTGAAATTTAAGTTAAGTAAATAAAAATGGAATTAAGTTATATTTGAAAATTTAAACTTAAGTGTTAAGTTAATTTAATTTAATGAATTTATAATTTAATATTGGAATTTAATAAGTGAATTATTATTAAATTTTGATTTTTGAATGGAGGTTTAACTTTATAAAATCATGAATATAAGGGTATTTGAATGATTGTTTTAAAAGTGAAATTATATGATTTTATAAGTTAAAAATGATTTATATAAAAATATAATTGTTTGTGAAATTATACTGAATATTTGAAGTTAATTAACTGCATTTCTGAAATGTTATTAATTCTAATGTAAATGATAATACAACATTTGTAAATGCTGTAGTTGATAATAATGAACCAAATGGCTAAATTTAATTAAAGGCTATTATAGCATTTTTGTAAATGTTATAATGGTTGAATTTAACTAAGTTTATTTGAAACTAATGTAACCCTATTACAGCATTTTAAATGCTGTCTTTTGTTAAATTGAACTGTTTTAAATGTGACTTTTCGTAGCATTTTCTAAATGCTGCGAAAGTTGAATTTTCATTGTTTTAATTAATTTAAGTGAACGAATGAACTTTGAAAAGTTAAATTTTTGGAAATTTAATAATTTAATTATTAAATATAATAACTTCATTTTATGATTTAAAATGAAGTAATTTGTTTTGAAATATAAACTATTTTGAAATATGATATTTTGATATTTTGAAATGGATTTTTGAATGATATTGAATTTTGAAATGATATTTTATTTCGAAGTATAAAATACCATTTTGAAATTTTAACCACGGGATGTATTTAATTTATAGTTTAACTGATCCTTAAAGGATGGGCGGTCCCAAGCATCCTTTGAGTTATTGTGCATTTCTACTACAGTTCACTTGAGTTGGTTTACATTATATAAGTATATATTGTCCTGACTCGAGTGTTTTGTGTTTTACTTTACGCTCGGGTCAGCCTGAGTATTTACAGCTTAGCTTTGGATTTTGTTCTGGAGCTAGGAATCGCTGGAGATTCTGCTTGTCTAGTTATCTATTTCCTTCCAGTTCAGTTGTTCTATTTCAGATCTGGTATTTATAAACTTCTATGTATTTGGGATTTCTATTGTATATGTTTTTAGAATGATATTATGTAATATGTTTTTGAGAGTTTGTATATAGTAGCTTCATGAACTACTATGGTATTTTATTTCCGCTGCGAGTTATTCTGATATGTTCTGTGTCTGTGATTCTGTGTATTTGATTTCATTTGCTCCAAATTTATTTACAATCTATTATTTTGAATTATTCAAGTCAGACATGTGTGGATTATTGTCGATTTGAATGGTCTAAAATAGTGGGTCGTTACAGTTGGTATCAGAGCTTTGGTTTTAGGCAAACCTTAGCCTGCGGAGCAAAAACTCATTAGAGATAGGGTAGAAATACCCTAGAATAAGTGAAATCAATCTCAGAATCATTTCTTTGTGAGAGAATGTATTTTCGAAGTATAAAATGATTTTCAAATGATTTTTAAAGAATTTTCAAAGATTATTTTGATATAAATTTCCTTGCTTTAAAAGTAAAATATTTCTTAAACTTCATTCCTTTCGTATCCACCTTGTTAGTAATTTCTTTGATTAGGATCCTATAAAATTTTGAACTTCTCTCTTGATTGATCTAGATCCTTTGTTGATAGGAATCTATTGTAACGACCCGGCTTCCTATGCCCAGAAAGTCGCATCATTATGAAGAAAGAAAGGGGTAGAAAATAGAAAAGAAGAGAAGAAAGAAAGAAACAACAACAACGATCTCACAGCGGAACGAATAAATTATATTAATAACATAAACTATTACATAGTATACAACACTTATCAGAGTTTACACAACTATACAACACATACTAGACAGTTATAAACATCTGTCTAGATATTACAACTCAAATACAATACAAGACTCTAACACAGATATCAACACAGCGGAATACTATATCTACGAACGCCGAAGCCTCCTGCTCCATTTCTCCTCCACATTTCGTCAAAGCTAAATACTATCATGCTTTTAGATCCTTGTTTTCACTTCTAGTTTTCTTCATATTCATTACAAACATTCCGCAATCAATCCTGCAATAATTGTAGATTGTATTCATCTTGGTTTGAAAAATTGCAACTAGTTAAGAAAATATTTCAAACTTATTTGTTGTCATGTACTTACGATTCACTATCTTGTTGTGGGGTGTCTGGAAATGTAAGTAATCTTGAAGTTTTGTGATTTTTCTTTTCAATTTTTTTAAGCAAGGATGTTACATAATTTCTCTGCAAATAAAAAAAAGATTTTATTAGACTAATTAATATATTATTTTCTTCAAAATATTAATATTTTTTCAATTTACTCACCACTTTTCTTGCTAATTTTTCATGTGTACCTTATGTTCTTGGCTTCATTGAATCATAATGTTGCCAATGTCTACTTTCTTTTATAAATTCCAAAAGACTGAAATGTAAGTCTACATGAATTGGGATGAACATTTTTTCACATTTTGGCCAAAAATTATGTATGATCTTATCAACTAGAATTGCTGAGTTTGATTTTAAGTCAAAATCTATAGTACTCTGCAGTAATACATGTTAGCGCATTCGATTTACAAATTTTTAAACAAATATTTCATGATAAGTTTATAACCATACAACAACATAAACTTTGAAGAACAAATTTCTTGGATTATCATTTCCCAATTGATGTGCATACCAATATATGACCTACAATAATAGTTATTTTGTTAAATAATAATATACTTGTAAATTTTTGATAATACATACATATTAATTTGTAACTATTATGTTAAATTGCTAATTTATCAGCAAATATTATGAATAATAGGAGATTTGTTTGTAATTATTTGGATAAAAATAACAATAATTCTGAATAATAAATATTTTGAAGTTTTAATACCTGGCCATCAATGAATCTTCTTGATACTAATTCATGAAGAGCAGCTCCAATTATTGAAATATCTTTGTCCGAATTGTAGTATGCAGTCTTGCTGTTTAATTGTTCACAAATGTTAGTAGTACTATAAATACTCAGATAATACAGGAAATATACATGTTATTTGTTGAAATCTTTGAATTATTAGATATATTTTTATAAAATACTGCAATTATTTAAATAATTTGTATATTTTGTATTATGTTATAAAATTATTCTTACCTGAGATCATTGTTTTTGGAAAAAATTTCTATTACTTGAACCTTCTATTCACTCAGCATTAGGATATATGGATATCGTTTGATATCCAATTTTGCACTTGTAGCCAAATCACGTGATTTTGGTTGTGATTCAAAATCATCTACTATTATTGGTCGAATTTTTTTTTCTTCTTTCTCCTTTGACAATTCTTCCATAGGTTCTTCAATAGCTTTTATTACAGCTTCAATAGTTGCATTAATGCCAGCAAAATCAGCCTGATATTTGTTTCTATCAGTTGTTTCATCTGAAAAAAAATATTAAAATAACAAATTTTAATGTTTTCAAAATAATTATATGAATATTTGCTGTTAACATTCATTCGGTAGGAAAATTTCAGAGTATGCAACAATTATTGATATTAAATGTAAATTTAACTACAATTATTTTGACAAAGTGCTTTTTTAACTATGTAATAGATATGCAGTCTTAAAATTCAGCAGTACACTACCAATATTTCTGAAGAATGTCATTATTTTTCAACTGTATATGTAAAATGTAGTGTAACGGCCCGAAGGATTTTCGACCCCGAAAATCGACACTAATACATCCACTATATAGAGTGTCGAACAATCGAGTGCTAGAAATCCCAGACTGTTAGGGTTAAGAAGAAAAGGGGATAGAATAAGAAACAGAAACAACAACACAGAATCTCACACTCGTAGCGGAACAAAATATAATATACAATAGCAGCATTTTATACAAAGAAAAGCTGTAACTGTCAATATATATACAAGATATCAGAGTACAACAAATCTGGACAGTTATAATAACTTGTCCTCTACTGCTGTCTATACAGCCTACAATATACAGCGGAATATAGTCAAATACATCTCTACCATCCAGCTCGTCTCCTGAGCTCCAAAGCGTCCTAACCTGAAATTATGTAATACACGGTCTGACCCGAGCATTACAATAAAGTAACACCTGAGTCAAGCTAGAAACCAGCGTGAGTAAAACCAACTCAATTTGAAAATACTTAAGTCATAAAGCTTCTTTTAAAACCAAGGTAACTCGTACAAACATGACGAGTTATCATCCATTTCCAACCGAATCATTTTTAGAAATCCATCGATATAAAATAGTGCCCAAATACAATACTGATTTAAATAGTTAAATCTGTGAAATATAGCCAATTCCTGCCTATTAAACTCTTTAATCAAACCCGTGAAAGTTCGAAGTGATTATTAAATTGAAGCGGTTTCGGATAACACAGATATCCGATTCTGGTCTCTTCGAACCCAAATAATAAATTTAAAAGGGTAAATTGTTTAAAATAAACAATTTATTATTTAGGGTGACAACATTCAAATATGGGAATTTATTATAGATTTTTGTTCCAATAGACCGTATCACCATTTTTAACCTACTATTAACTTGTCCGACCACTTGATGGCACAAACAAGAATAGTGGAATTAAATAACCAATAGAGTTAAACAAAGATATAGATCGTTAACCAAATTAACGATCTGTTACAACATCAAACCGTTTCACTTCGAAAGTTAATAACTTTAACTAACTGAAATCCATTTATGTTTTAAATCCACATTAATTTCAATTTTAAAGAAATTATAAAACAATTTATTTTAGTTAATTAGAATTTAACACTCTACCTAATATCTAGCTTGTTAATTTACATCAGTTTTAAGTCAACTAACAGTATAATTAATTACCCATTTAATTTATAAAACGTCATTACTTTAAATTTATGGATTTAATAAATTTCCAATAAAAGAAGACACAGATTTCCATATGAATATATATATATATATATTTCAGTTCCATTTTTCTTTTCTTTCTCTTATATATATTTTTTCACTTTCCTTTCCTTTCTTTTTACTTATCTTTTATTCTACTTTTCCCTTTCATTTTATTTTCCTTTTCCTTTTCTTTAACATTTCTTTATTTTTTCCCTACTTTCCTTCCTTACCATTTTTTTCTTCTGACCCGCCTTCTTTTCTTCAGCCCAAACCCTTTTCTTCCCTTCTTCCTTTCTCTCTTTCTAGTCCTTCTGAGATACACAGAAAAAAATGAGCTGCCCAAACTAATTTCGTGCACACGTCCATGCACGTGTACAACGGCAATCCACCACCTAGCCACCGAACAACCTACGCCACCTGACCCATCCCTCGAGCTCGACTATCCCCACGTCATTTCCGCACCTCCGATCCAACGCCTCAAACTTTTGCGACAGGAAAATTGCCTCCCATCGCCAATCAGCGCAACCAGATCATTCGCGACTCGACCATACCCACCACCATCCTCCGCTGCAGCTCCATAACCCCTTCGAACCCGGTCCGATCGCCTCCTACCACCGTAAATCGGACCATGACCGAGCACCATCAAATACACGCCTTAACCCTACATCCTCCTCGTCTACTACACATACGCCGCTAAAAAACATCCCTCTATTTTTCGTGGATGCACCACAGTCTAAGGCCCCTCCACGCTAAACAGCCTACCTAGAAAACCATCACGGCGTCGAAATTTGGCCAAAAACACATTTCCGGTCATCTCTAAATTTCTCACTCCTCACAAGATTTAAATTCACCAAAAAATTTCTAAAATTCACGATTTCCATTGACAAATCAAATCGCGTAACCCATTCCTTATATTATGATAGATAGATTTTTACCAAAACCAGACCATCCACTATAAAATAAGATGTTCTCGGCCTCTACTTAATGAAATCGAGTGGAATAAATTTTTAAATGAACTTGATTCAAAAACACACACTTTTGTTTCTGGAATCTTGTTTTAAAAATTAGAGGATTTCGAGTTATGGATTTTCAAAGTGGAAAGTTTTCTAGTTATTTTGAAATAAAACATGAGCATAGGGGATTCATTGGGTTTGATGTATCAGACAATAGACATATACATACTTATAGCACACAACATATATACATATTTTGTATATTCCAACAATTCATTCCTAACTCAGATATATATACTTATTGAATAACCAAGAATCAAAAGTGAAGTAATTCTACTCACCTTTCTCCTTTGAAACAGAGTACGGTTTTGACAAAATATGCTGCTTGCTTTGTTGATGATCCTCTATGTTTACTTGAGTGCTTTGATTTCTTTTAAGTTTTAAAAGACAGCTTGCAATATATATTTTTTCTTGTTCGAATGAATAAAAATGAACAAAGGCAAAGCCTTAATATAAAGAGGATGGTTGTAGCTTGTACAGGCTTTATTACTTGATCTTTTTTTTGATAAATATTTTTTTCTTCTTTACACGAGTACCAACAATTGGTAGATATAACTATGTGTATATATATATAGGAAAGGAAAGTGGAGTGTACAGGGTAAGCTAGCTGAAACATCTTGTACAGGTTTTGCATTTCTTTCTTTCATTTATTTAATTTTTGATTTGAAAATATATGACTTGATTTAATAAAAAGGTGATTTGATTTTTTTCCATGTTGATTTTCCATTTTATGTGCTTGACTAGATATGTTGTGACTTGAAATTGAAGTTTGGCCATGATGATGTCTCCTTGTTCATATATATGTATACATATATCTCATATGTATATATATGTATGGAAATTTGTTTTTACCAATTGTAAATGCATTTGTATTTGTTATCATATATTTAATCATACATTTCCCTATTTACAAACACTATATGCTTCTTTACTTATGTATATATATATATATATATATATTATCATATTTACATTTTACACATTCCTATATATATTTTACCTCATTTATATAAATTTGCATATCCATTTCCCCATATGGTACATGTATATATATATATATTACACTTTCTATATACTTTTATAATATTTTTATAACATACACCTATAATTACTTATAAATATTTTCACATCATAAGCCTGTGTATATATATATATGTGTGTGTGTGTGTGTGTGTGTGTTTATCTATACATATATTTAAGGATGTTTT
This sequence comes from Allium fistulosum, assembly GCA_030737815.1. Taxonomy (NCBI): domain Eukaryota; kingdom Viridiplantae; phylum Streptophyta; class Magnoliopsida; order Asparagales; family Amaryllidaceae; genus Allium; species Allium fistulosum. Next base: position 62,660,969 of record CM060903.1, read on the forward strand.
ATCGTAATTTAAATGGTGGAGTTTATATATATTTTCTATAAAATTTATCACATCCAGATACTTATAATTCAATATTTAATATAGTTTTAAATCAATTTATAGATACAGATATTTTAACTCTCGAAAAACTTATTTATTCGACTTATAAATATTTATAACCCAGTGATTTTAAATCAGTTAATTACTTAATTAACCGTCGTCAAAAACACGGGTCGTTACATGTAGTTAAATTTTGCATTTAACAACTGCAATATTAACTGCATACGATATATGTTTTAACTGCATAAGTGAAATACACTTTGAAATTTAACTTCATATGTTATATGCAGTTAAAAATTGCATTTAACAGATGCTATTTTTTACTGCATAACAAATATGCAGTTAAAAATGGTGTAATTTATAACTGCATAAGCGTAATGCAGTTAAAAATGCAATTGTTCATAAATAGTTGAAAACACCTATGCAACTATTCATAATAACTGCGTATATGAAATACACTTAAAGTTTAGATCATTTAACTACATTTTTTAACTACATATTTCATATATAGTTAAAATTTGCATGTAATAGCTATAATATTAAGCTGCATATCATATATGCACTTAAAAATGATACAATTTATAACTTCATATGTGAAATGCATTTAAAAATGCAATTTTTCATAGTATTTGCAAAGAAGTATTAAATTATTTATAATAATTTCATATATGTCTGCAACTTTTCAATAAAATTGTATATAAGTTAATATAATCAACATATCTACATATAAATGAGCAAATATTTAATGATATATTTTTTGAATTTTTTTTGTATAATTAAATACTTCACTGCAAATGTAACCAATATTTTTGTAGTATTTTATATATTAATTTCAATATTGTCAGATTTGATTGCAAAAATTGTATCACCGCACTGATTTTCAATATTTGCAGATTTGTCTGCAATATTTTTTGTCACATAATATTTTTTATTTGAAAGTTATTAATAATTCAAAATTTTACCTTCAACGACATCTTTATTTTTTGCAATTTGCATTTCTTTTTCAGCATGCTTTTCATCTTCATTTAAATTGTCTTTATCATTATTTTTCTTCTCTTCCACTTCTCTTTCTTCTTTTTTCTGTGCACCATCAACATAATCATCAACAACATGATTATCAGCATCATCAACATTTCCTTCTTTCTTATCACTATTATTTTTTCCATCATCAACATGGTCATTATCATCAATAAGATCACTATAATAAACATTACCATCTTTCTTCTCAATATTATCATCAACATGACCATCATCTTCATCAATCTCTTCACCATCACTGTCTTCAATATTTTCATCAGCCTCTTCATTTTCTTGTTCATCCAAATTTTTGTTAGCAAATATTTCATATTTGTCAACATCACTCTCCTTACCATCACTGTCTTCAATATTTTCATCAGTCTCTTCATTTTTTTCTTCTTCGGCTGAATTTTTGTATTTCAACATTTCATTTTCAGACAAATCATTTTCAGAATTAGTAGAAGTTGATTCTTGTTGATATTTGCTAAGTTGTTTTCTTAATTGCACATTCTCACTTTGAAGTCTTCTGTCGTCTGTTTCAAGTCTTTGTATCATTTCTTTATAATGTTCTTCTCTTTCTTTGTATATTTTTTCATACTCTCTGTCTTTATCTATGACATCTTTTAAGAAGTCAATTTGTTTTGCTTGATGTTCCTGGTAAAAAAAGTTGAGACAAATTACACAAGTACATTTACATATGTGATTGATATAATTGTGTGATTGATATAATTGCAGATCTAACTGAAATATTTGGTCATTTTTTGCAAACATTTATAATATTTGCACTTAATGCTACAATTTATTCATCATAATTGCATAAAGTTTTGAGATCCAACTTTTTTAAAATATCTTGCAGTTTAGTTTGTAAATAAAATAGTAATAATTGAAAAATATGCAAATATTCCACATATTTGTATTTTATTTCAAGCATTGTTAATGATAGGAAATTTTACTTATGTTTGTAATTATTGAGGATAATATTTTTTAGAGTTGAAATATTTTTAAAGTGGTGTAGATTACAATGAAATAATTTGTACACTTACAAATTTGTATTTCATTGTAAGAATTGTGATTGGTTTCAACTATGTAAGGTTCCATTTTTCGGCTAGTGGATATGAGCTGTTGTACATAGCTTTAGGTCTTCCCAACACATATGTTTTCTCACAAATCCACCACTGAAAAGAAAATAATTAATATCAAACAAAACATATATAAATAATTGTAAAAGTGATAAATTTACAGTTCAAATATAATACCAAAAGTAGAGTCACATAAGCTGTGATTTTTCTTGGCTTTTCAACATACTTTTCAGTTTGATCCATAGATATTTGTGTATTGTCTTTGGTCATGATATCATTGACTTTTTTTGTTGCATATGCAATAGGGAACCAAATTTGATGATACACTTGAGTTAGAATTTGATACAAGGAATGTTGCAGTCAAATAAAGGAAGCAAAGTTTTGCTGTATCTTCTTTATCTTGTTGAGTGGTTCCTCTAATTGTAGAAAATATTTCCTGTTCAATCTTCTTTTTGTTGACATTAGCATCACCTTTAAAATGTCTATCCATAAAAGAACTGAATTAAGAATCACCTTTTTCTTTCTTTTTGATGTGGCTGAAACTTTGATAATTTGACCTTCTATTTGAGCACCAAGCAGTTGTGCTATATCATCTTCTAACAATTTAATTTTCAGATCTTTAAACTGAAAATACTTGAAATTATTTTTGTAATTTCTAACAAATATATCAATAGTTGTAGAATTTTAGAGGATTTCTTCAGCAAAAATCATTTCATCGTAAATCATTTTTATGAACCTATAAAGAGGTAATCTTTTTAGATATTCTTTATGCGATTTGTTCAACAAATTTTCTTTCTTAATCCTCCTTAATATCTCAAGAAAAGGTTTCAAACTATTTCTATAAGTTTATTCTTTGGTAAAACCTTTTTCAAATCGGCTCCTTTCTGTTTTTTATTTTTGCATCAATCTTTTCTTCAGTAAGTTTTCCAGCAACAATTATGGATTTTTTTGGGGAAACCCTATGTTCTTTTTCTGTTGCCATCTCAGCTTTTCTCCGTAAAAATATACAAACAGACATTATATAATTTTTATAATAATTGCATTTTCTATGTAACTATTTTAAATAATTGCATACAAAGCTGAAAAAACTTAAATATGTGCATACAAATATGCAATTATTTGAAACATATACTGTTTTAATTAAAATATGTATTTTAGTAAAGATTTGTAAAAACCCGCTTATTTATCAGTTGTATATTTAAATATTTTATTTAAATATGACATCGTTCGTCGGATTATAGTCCGAAAAGCTACTTTTTGCAAACAGTCGAATTGGGACTCGAGACCACTTCCATTGAGTTCAACATGCCGTTTGCGATCTTTTTTAGTATAAGCTTTGATATGTTTGGAGTAAGTCGATTTTTGCTACTTTTTCTATTGGGTTTTAGGTTTAGGTTCAGCCCACTAGCTAACTTAACACCCTAACTCAGCCCTCTCCTCTCCATTCACTCATTCTCATCCCTCAAACTCAAGCTTCAACTGAAAATGGTGGAAGGGAAAGGGAATTACAAATTCCAAGCCCTAGATTAAATAGCAAACTTGAATCCTTGCTCCAAAATCAAGTAGAAGCTTAGGTAAGCCCAATCTTCATCTTCTCCATCTCTTCTCCTCTTCGATTTCTGAAATTTCCTAAAACCCTAACTTAGAAAATGTTTCATTTTCAGCTTTAGATTGAAGCTCCTTGGGTTGAAATTGAAGAGTGTTTGTTCTAGCTTAGCTTGTAGCGTCTCTCTTGTGTTTTTGGGATAAAATGTGAGGTTTTTATCTCACATCTTAGTCTATGATTATCTTTGAGTGTTAGGCATGAATTCCTAACTCTTATTCATGTGCATTTGCTTTGATTCGGATTGGTTTTGTGAATATTTCAATTTCGGTGTTTCGAAGTTAAATCCTTAAAAATCATTGCTATGGCGTTTGATCATGTTTTTAGTGTGCATCGAAGAGCCTATAGGGCTAGGTTGTCGATTGGCGGAAATCCTTAGCGCCTGTTGCTCGCCCGATTGCAATTTGGAAGAGTTTGATCTTCACATAGATAGGCTGGGAAGTGCTGGAAACAGGGTCCGGTCGACCAAAACTTTGGCCCGGTCGACTGACCTGCTACCAAAACACTTCCCAGGCTCTGGTCCGGTCGACCGACCTACTGGTCCGGTCAACCGACCAGCATCCCGCGGATTTTTCCAGGACTGAGTTCGGTCGACCGAACTCAGTGGGTCAGTCGACCGACCTGCTTGTCTCTGCCCAGTTTGGTATTTGCTCTGGTTTTTCGATTTTCGATTGATTCATATCGATTCCTATTAGTTGTTATTGCATATTTGACTTTGATAATTCCTTCTTGATTTCGTGCACGGGTTTTTATAAAATGATCTTTTCAAATTGTCTCGTTTCTCCAATTTATAATTTCTATTCAAAACACACGCACAACTTTGCACTTCGAGCGAAGAGGGAGGAGAATTAAATGATTAGATAAAACGCGTGCTATGAACACGTGCGTTCATCTTTTCAGTTAATTCCTAATCTATTCGTTGAACGTTTTGACCTTTGGTCTGGTTTACCGATGAGATGAGGTGAACTTTGTACTGCTTTGAGTGTGAAATTGACTAACGGATAGTAAACCGTTTAGTGCGAACGGGTGGTTATGAGACTCACGTTAACACTTTTCGGGTTCCTTTCTGGAAGTTTGTGACACATGCACCCTTTGGGATAGTGTCTTCGGACTGTCTCCTTCTGGCTTGTTGCCTTTAATATCGCTTTTGGAGTTGGTCCTTTGCCCCAGCTCGAGAGATATTTGGGATTGTTGTTGCCTTTAGGATAGTGTCTACGGACTGTCTCCTTTTGGCTTGTTGCTTTTAGTAGCGCTTTCGGAGTGGTTCCTTTACCACCGCTCGAGAGATATTGGAGTGGTTTCTTCACCACCGCTCTAGAGATATTGGAGTGGTTTCTTCACCACCGCTCAAGAGATATTTGGGATTGTTGAAGTTGGAATTTTCTATTGTTTCTTTGATACGTATATTCCCTAGGTATCGCCCTTCGGTGTTGGTCTTTTGAGCCACACGATGTATAGCGGGTACCTTGTGGAACCTGTATTACCTTCATTGGTAATTGTTATTTGCCTTTGGCTTGATTTGGGATATTGGTATCCTTTGTTTATTTGAGTTGCCGATGATATGAGGCTTGTTTTGTTATGATTCATCTTATGTTAGATGATTGAATTATCTCCTTTAGAGATAATTGTTATACTATATGATCTTGCAGGTTCATTATCGTTCAGTTTATCTAACTGATTGGTTTAGCTAGACTGGCCCGTGTATTTTATACTCGGGTCAGACCGAGATGTTTCAGGGTAGGTGCTTTTGGACTTAGCCTCTTTTGCTTCCGCATGGACTATTCCGCTAGCTCCTTTTTGTCTTAGCTTTTTGTTTAGTCCTTATCTGTTGTAACTCTGATATGTATTCTTGTGAACTCGTCTGTATATTGTGGTTTGCTATACCACTTGACATGTATCATTTTGTATACTCTGCTTTGTATCAGTATATGTGTTTATGATGATCCACTGTTCTGTGATGCATATTACATTTGAGTTGTTATATTCTGTTTTGATAGATCCTCCAGCCACCTATGGTTTTGAATTAAGTATTTATTGGATATGTCGATCCGCTTGGTATAGCAATTGTCGATGTACTCAGTAGATAGTTAAGGAAAGACTATAGATGGTCGCTCCTATCCAGCCTTATTCTCCGTATTAGCAAACGGTATTATCTAATAATACTCTTTGCTAATGTGGGTATAAAGGTGGGGCGTCACAGCTTAGTATCCGAGCGAGGTTCAGAACAAAATATGATAAACACAGAATAGAAGCACATATTAAGGTACATCAAAGTGTAACAAGTGTTACAAATCTTTGAATCATCTTGCCTCTATTCCTTCCGTGTTTTGGGGTACATAGGATTTGGGAATACGTCTAGGAATGTATTTTTATTCCGTAGTATTCCGTATTGAAATATCTACCTTGTGGTTAATCTTTATCTTCTTTAACTTTCAGCTTATGGCTGGAAGAGGCAGAGGACGACGTTCGGATGCTGGGCAATCTAGTGGCTCACATCCGGATGGCGTTTATATGTCAGCCGATTAGTTTATGGAGTTGTTTAGGAGCATTCAGCCTCCAGCTCCTACTCGTGTATCTCCACCTCGCAAGTCTACCTTTGCACGCTTGTGCAGTAATTTTTCTCATCTTGGAGGAAAGCCATTCAAAGGCTCTGAGTCCGTTCTTGAAATTCAAGCTTGGGTTCGCACGTGCGAACGTATCTTCTCTAGAATGGATATTTCTGATCATGATAGAGTTCTTGAAACTTCTAGTTTATTGCAAGAGCATGCCCTTGATTGGTACGAGCTTCTTGTAGCCGAAATTGATGAGTCTGCTCTTTCTTGGACTCAGTTTCGGGAATGATTCGAACTCATGTTCGTTCCTGAATATGAGAAAGCTTTGTTGGCCCGGCGCTTTCTTGAATTGAAGCAAAGGGAGTCTTCCGTTTCTGAGTATGTTGCATCTTTTGAGGCCTTATCTAAGTATGGTCTTGAATTCATTAGCACTTCTTATAAGAAGAATCTGAAGTTTGTTTCTGGTCTTAAGAAATATCTTAAGAAATCTTTGATGCTTGAGCTTAAGCTTTCTTTTGAGGAGTTAGTTGATTTTGCACTTCATCTCGAAGCCATCGAGAGGGAGTGCGATAGTGGTGATGATGTTGAGGTTCGCGAGAACCCCAACAAAAAGCACTCTCCATTGGATGAGCCGGAATTTTTCCCTTCCAAGAAGAAAAAGCCCGTTGAATCTGATTCTCAGTCTCAGTTTGCTGGAACACCTTCCATTCGGAAGTGTTTCAATTGTGGTTCTCCTGATCATATGATTCGAGCTTGTCCTAAGCCTCTCTTCTGCCGCTACTGCAAGAAGGAAGGCCATCTTAGTTCCACTTGTCCTATTGCTCCGAATAATCCTCTATCTGGCAAGCCAAGGATAGCGGATGCTTCTAGAGGTTCTTCTCAGGGATAAGGTATGTCTCCATCTATTTTTGCATATTTCTATTTTTCCTTTATGATTTTGATTCTAATTTGATGGCATCATTTTATTCTTTAAGCCCTCATGATGAGGAAAGTGTTATTTTTTCTCATTCTTGCAGTTTGAGAATTTTCCAGTATTTTTGATCTTGTCTTAGGATTATCACCTAAGCAATATCTTGAGTGGTGTTAAGGTCTTTTCAGCTCGACCTTGCCATCGGTTTTCATTTGATAGGAGTTGCGGAAGTTAGTCTTTCACTTACCGCATTCCGCACTCGTTATGATTCTTTATAGTGACTATTCTGTCATTCAGTTTTTTAGCTTGTTTCATCCATTTTATGAATCGAGTATTCTATGAATATCTCGATGACTCCATTTTTGTATTTATTGATTTTGGATGGAAAACAGCAATTTAAAATCTTTGCAAATCTTTTTCATAAGATTTATTTATAAGTATAATTGGATTTTGTTCTTAAAACAAACAATGAGAATTTTTAAAAGTTTTTAGAAACATGTTTATCATATAGAAGATGATTTTGTGATTGTATTGCCCATTGAGTGCTTTAAGAATTCTGGTCGATGCGCTTGATCAACGTTATCGATAGGAATCTCCTAAACGCTTTGATGAGACAATTTGACACACTAAATTGATTTGAAATAAGGAAATTTTTTCCAAAAAGATGATTTCATGAAGGTAATTGAAATTTTGAAGCTTTAGCTTTTCAGTAAAGAATATTATTTGAATGAACTCTTTTCAAATACTCTTATTCTTTTTATTCCCGAAAGGGGGATCGTGTTGCCAATACATTTAGTTGTACGTAATAAGTGATTGTTTCTTTGTTGATGTCCGAATGGAATGATCTTTTTACCAAGTTCATCGGATGTTTTGTTGCACTTCATTTGTGAGCTTCGGTTCATTTGACGTATTGTTTATACCACGTCGGTGTCCAGAATTGTTTTGAGCTTAGGAATCCGGAGAATTCCCCGAGCAAGCAAGTTCGAACTTATCCTTTTGTGCGCTTTATGGCGAACATCTTATTCCGTTATTATTTTGTGTTGATATGCTTTTTGGTTGTTACTCTTTATTTTTCTTAAGGAGGGGAGTCTGTAAAAACCCGCATATTTATCGGTTGTATATTTAAATATTTTATTTAAATATGACATCGTTCATCGGATTATAGTCCGAAAAGATACTTTTTGCAAACAGTTGAATTGGGACTCGAGACCACTTCCATTGAGTTCAAAATGTCGTTTGCGATCTTTTTGAGTATAAGCTTCGATATGTTTGGAGTAAGTCGATTTTTGCTACTTTTTCTATTGGGTTTTGGGTTTGGGTTCAGCCCACTAGCTAACTTAACACCCTAACTCAGCCCTCTTGTAACAACCCACATATTTATCGATTTTATATTTAAATATTTTATTTAAATATTTCGTCGATCGTCGGATTATAGTCCGAAAAGCTACTTTTTGCAAACAGTCGAATTAGGACTCGAGACCACCTCCATTGAGTTCAAAATGTCGTTTGCGATCTTTTTGAGTGTAAGCTTCGATAGGTTTGGAGCTAGTCAAAAATTTGACCATTTGCACTTTGGGTTTGGTTTTGGGTTCAGCAACTTAAACCCCAAACTGAACCATCCCTCCCCATTCACTCTCACTTCCTCCACTTGCTCAGTTCTAAAGCAAAAATGGTGGGAGAGATGGGAAATTAGAATTCCCAAGCCCTAGTTCCTCTTGCAAATCCAACTTCTAGCTCCAAAATCAAAGAGAACCCATTGGTAAGCATCTCCTTCTCCTTCTCCAACTCTTTCTCCTTCCAATTTCAGAAATTCCTAAACCTAACTTTGGGAATGTTCTTCTTTTTAAGCTTTGAATTCAAGCTTGTTGAGTTGGAATTGAAGAGTAGTTGCTCTTGCCATTGCTCCATAGCATCTTCTTCATTCGTTTGGGTTCAAAGGTGAGATTTTTTTATCTCACATCTTAGTCTATAACTATCTTCGATTGTTAGGTATGAATTCCTAACACTTATTCTTGTGCAATTGCTTTTGGTTTGGATTAATTTGGTGAATATTCCAATTTTTAGTGTTTTGAGTTCAATTCTTTGAAAATCCTAACTTTGATGTTTTGATCATGTTTTTGGTGATGAATCGAAGAGCGTATATGGCCGGGTAGTCGATTGGCGTAAACCCTTAGTGTCGTTGCTCGATCGATTGCATTTCGCAAGTGTTTGGCATTCATTTGATTGGCATGGGAGTGCTGGAAACTGGCTCCGGTCGACCGACCGCAGAGTCCGGTCGACCGACCTACTACTCTAGCATCTCCCTGCCTCTGTTTGGAAGTGCAGATTACAGGCTTCGGCCGACCGACCTCAAGGTCCGGTCGACTGACCTGCTACCCGAGCACTTCTATCTCTAGTCCGGTCAACCGACTCAGGGAGTCCGGTTGACCGACCTGCTCCTATTTGCCAGTTATGCCTATATTGCCTATTTTGTTTGAATTTCCAACTTTAATCGATTCGTGTTGTCTCCTATTTGTTGTTATCATTTCTTAAGACTTTGATGACTCCTCTTTTGGGATGGTACCTCGTTAGGTCGCTCGACCCTATCCCCCTTAGGTCGTTAGACCTCATTTTGTCTTCACTAGGTCGTACCGTTTTGACGGGGTGCTGCACCGCACCCCGCCGTGGGCGCTGCCCCCTGGACCCCCGCGACCTGACCGGGCAGGTCGAACCCCGTACACCTCTGCGTAGGCAATCTTATCTGAAAAACATTCATCAGAATTTCTACTTTGATGGATTTGATATTGATTCCTTTGGATTTTATTCACGTCTTCGAATGTGAATTTTTATGATTGATTGTTTCTATAATCACTTCTATGATTTGTCACTTTAAAAATATAAAGGTTTTCTATACTAATATTAAATATCAAAACGCTTCATCAAAACGATTTCAACTTTATTTTAAATATCAAAGCTCGTTCCTTAAAACCGTTTTCCAATCTATTAGTATATACAAACCTTTACCTCATTCGTATGAGAAAATATAATTAAACGGCTTAGCAAAACAAGTGGTATGAAACGCTTGCGTTTACTTCGTCGGTTAATTGATGGACTTGTTCGATTGAAACCCTTGTGACAATTTTCAAGTGGAGATCTACAATCTGTTCGTAAATATTTGAGTTAAGCAAGTGGTTATGGGACATGAAGCTAAACTCTTATATTTACTAGCTTAGTGTAATCGACACTTCTTCATGATCGATGATGATCATTTTATGGTTTAGACTAGCAGTGTGCGATGTCTCTTTGTCCGTATGAAGGACTGTACCTCATTTTATTGAGCTTCGTCTCATTTATCGCATGGGTCGTATCTTTCTAGATACGTCGATGTTTATTTATGCATGGGGCGTATCTTTCTAGGTGCGTCAATGCTAGAACATGGGTCGTACCTATTTAGGTGCGTCGATGTTTATTTACTTCGTGGAGCAATCGGCTCAATAAGTCAGGGCATGGGGCGTATCTATTTAGGTGCGTCGATGTTCGTCTATGCATGGGTCGTATCTTTCTAGGTGCGTCGATGTTCGACTTTGCATGGGGTGTATCTTTCTAGGTGCATCGATGTTAGACATTACATGGGGCGTATCTTTCTAGTTGCGTCGATGTCTATTTATGCATGGGGAGTATCTTTCTAGGTGCGTCGATGCTAGAGCATGGGTCGTATCTTTCTAGGTGCGTCGATGTTTGACTTTGCATGGGGTACGTCTTTCTAGGTGTATCGATGCTAGACTTTACATGGGGCGAACCTTTCTAGGTGCGTCGATGTTCAGTTTATGGGATTGGCCATCCTCTTTCTTGTGATTTCTGGATTTCTAATTTATTGATTTCTAGGATTTATGTTTCACCACCTTTATTTAGTTGGCATTGATATGTGTGTCATTTACTGTGGCTTGGTGAATTAAATAAAGAATATGACATTCTTTTAATCTTTGAGAAGATTCTTGTGATATTGATTAATCTCTTGTTGATTATCATTTTCATACTTGTAGTAGTATGCTTTTATGGTTATTATATGTTTATGCCATATCTCTTGTTCTATATCATCTTATCTGATAATTATAGCTAGACTGATCTGTTTATTATTTTCTTCTTAGATAATACTCGGGTCAGAATGAGATATTACAGGTGCTTCCTCATGACTTCTTATCTGGAGCCATCTTCTGACTTTTGGATAATTACTCTAGCTTAGTAGTTTTTGGTTGTACACATTTGAGATGTAGACTCCATGTTGTATAACTAATCTTTTGTCTAGCACTTGTATCTATTCTTTTGTGTTATTGTGGATCTTATTTGACCACTACTCTGATATACACTTTTAGGTGTTATATTCATATCTATTTCCGCCTTTGTGATATGAACTGTCTGTGACTGATTTATGTTATGTTTATTTCTATGTTTGTTTCCGAAGATTATATATAGCCATCGTGTGATAGCTTTGTGTTTGTATCGGTATGTCGGATTCCTCCTTAAAAGATGTGCATTCTATTCTATCTGACATATCGGTGCTCGCACAAAGAAGTTACACGGATGGTCGCTCCTCAACAGCCTTATTCTCCGTGCTAATTGACAGCACTACATCGTAGTATTCTTGGTTAGCGTGGGTATAGAGGTGGGGCGTCACACCTCTCCTCTCCATTCACTCATTCTCATTCCTCAAACTCAAGCTTCAACTGAAAATGGTGGAAGGGAAAGGGAATTACAAATTCCAAGCCCTAGATTGAATAGCAAACTTGAATCCTTGCTCCAAAATCAAGTAGAAGCTTAGGTAAACCCCATCTTCATCTTCTCCATCTCTTCTCCTCTTCGATTTCTGAAATTTCCTAAAACCCTAACTTAGGAAATGTTTCATTTTCAGCTTTAGATTGAAGCTCCTTGGGTTGAAATTGAAGAGTGTTTGTTCTAGCTTAGCTTGTAGCGTCTCTCTTGTGTTTTTGGGATAAAAGGTGAGGTTTTTATCTCACATCTTAGTCTATGATTATCTTTGAGTGTTAGGCATGAATTCCTAACTCTTATTCATGTGAATTTGCTTTGATTCGGATTGGTTTTGTGAATATTTCAATTTCGGTGTTTCGAAGTTAAATCCTTAAAAATCATTGCTATGGCGTTTGATCATGTTTTTAGTGTGCATCGAAGAGCCTATAGGGCTGGGTTGTCGATTGGTGGAAATCCTTAGCGCATGTTGCTCGCCCGATTGCAATTTGGAAGAGTTTGATCTTCACATAGATAGGCTGGGAAGTGCTGGAAACAGGGTCCGGTCGACCGAAACTCTGGCCCGGTCGACCGACCTGCTACCAAAACACTTCCCACGCTCTGGTCCGGTCGACCGACCTACTGGTCCGGTCAACCGACCAGCATCCCGCGGATTTTTCCAGGACTGAGGTCGGTCGACCGAACTCAGTGGGTCAGTCGACCGACCTGCTTGTCTCTGCCCAGTTTGATATTTACTCTGGTTTTTCGATTTTCGATTGATTCTTATCGATTCCTATTAGTTGTTATTGCATATTTGACTTTGATAATTCCTTCTTGATTTCGTGCACGGGTTTTTATAAAATGATCTTTTCAAATTGTCTCGTTTCTCCAATTTATAATTTCTATTCAAAACACACGCACAACTTTGCACTTCGAGCGAAGAGGGAGGAGAATTAAATGAATTTTTATGCAAGTTAATTAATAACTTTATATTAGGTATATATGCAAGTATAATAAGAATCTTATGAATTTTTAACTGCATAAGAGAAATGCACTTCAAATTTTGCATTATTCAAGTGTAATTTTAACTACATATGTTATATACAGTTAAAAATTACATTTAATAGGTACTGTTTTTCACTGCATAACACATATGCATTTAAAAATGGTGCAATTTATAATTGCATAAGTGAAATGCAATTAAAAATGCAGTTGTTCATAAATAATTGCAAACATCTATGCAACTATTCATAATAATTGCATATATGTCTGCAAGTATAATAAAAATCTTGTGACTTTTAACTGCATAAGTGAAATGCACTTAAAATTTACATCATTCAATTGTATTTTTTAACTGCATATTTCATATGCATTTAAAATTTGCATATAACATCTTTATTTTTAAGATGCATATTAGACATGCATATAATTTATGTAAAGTATAGTTAAAATTTCCATTTAACAGCTATATTTATTAACTGCATATCAAGTATGCAGTTAAAAAACATATTTAATAGTTGCAATTTTTAACTGCATAACATATATACAGTTAAAATAATATAATTAATAACTTTATATTAGATATGTATGCAAGTATAATAAGAATCTTTTGAATTTTTAACTACATAAGTGAAATGCACTACAAAATTTGCATGATTCAAGTGTATATTTTAACTGCATATGTTATATGCAGTTAAAAATTGCATTTAACAGGCACTATTTTTTACTGTTAAAAAACACATTTAATAGTTGCAATTTTTAACTGCATAACACATATGCAGTTAAAAATAATATAATTAATAACTTTATATTAGATATATGTGCAAGTATAATAAGAATCTTATGAATTTTTAACTGCATAAGAGAAATGCACTTCAAAATTTGCATTATTCAAGTGTATATTTTAACTGCATATGTTATATGCAGTTAAAAATTGCATTTAACAAGTACTATTTTTCACTGCATAACACATATGCATTTAAAAATGGTGCAATTTATAACTGCATAAGGGAAATGCAGTTAAAAATACAATTGTTCAAAAATAATTGCAAACATCTGCGCAACTATTCATAATAATTGCATATATGTCTGCAAGTATAATAAAAATCTTATGACTTTTAACTGCATAAGTGAAATGCACTTAAAATTTGCATAATTCAAGTGTATATGTAAACTGCATATGTTAAATGCAGTTAAAAATTGTATTTAACAGGTACTATTTTTCACTGCATAACAGATATGTAGTTAAAAATGATGCAGTTTATAACTACATAAGTGAAATGCAGTTAAAAATGCAGTTGTTCATAAATAATTGAAAACATCTATGCAAATATTCATAATAATTGCATATAAGTCTGCAAGTATAATAAAAATGACTTTTAAATGCATAAGTGAAATGCACTTCAAATTTTCATATTAGTATGTAAGTATTTCGATGCATTAAATTCGGCATAACATTGTTCGTATATGAATGTTTTTGAGCTTTTCTAACAAATATTTGCAATCTTGTCAAATTTAGTTATTAAATAGAATAAAAATCGAAATGACAAAATTTCTTAATAGATAACCTTCTATTTTCTGATTGAGTTGTTTTCATATTCTGAATCTCAATTTTCTTCAGTTCTTGACTCGATTCGAACATCGACTTTTGAAGCTGCAACTACTTCCGATTCATAATTCAGGCGATTAGGGTTTTGTTTTTTAAGATGTTGATCGATGAAAAGAATTTGAAGGGTTCTAGGTTTTGTTCGAGAAACACATAAGGGTATTTACGGAAATATTTTCGTCGCATTTAAAAATAAGGATAGGAAACTTATAAATAAAACGGAAGGATGTTTGGAGTATTTTCAAACCTATTAAGGATGTATGTCACATACCGAAATTTTCGACTTTCGAAAATTCGACATCGATACTCACTTTATCGACTGCCGAGAAATCGACTGCCGGAAACTCCAATAGTGAGGGTTTTAGAAAGAAGAAGTAGAAGAAAAGATAGAAGAAAGGGAGAAGAAGAGAAGAAGAACAACAGAACAACATCAGAACAGAAACAGAAAAACAATATCAGAATCTTACACATCGCAGCGGAACAATATATAATAGATAATCACTAGTCCTTTAAAAACAAAGAACTATATCGGTTTTATACATACATCAATCAGAGTCAATCTACAACTCAATACAATACATCACATCAATGGACAGTTATATAACTTGTCCTCATACAGAATACACAGCGGAATAAATACTATCAGATACAAATACTACGTCTCGCCATCCAGCTTATCTCCAAAGCTCCAGAATATCCAGAATATCCTGATAATATAACTCTAGGCTGCCCGTGTGGAAATTGGTGGGCACCCAGAGTTTAGAAGGGAACAATAAACTCCGAGTCAGTCATGGTGACTGGTGTGAGATCGTAAAACAGTTATCTTTCTTTAAAATAAACAACAGGAAGTTTTAAAATCAATTCGAAATGCTTTTGGAAAATGAAACTACCATAAGACCTCCCGCCACACACACAATGCAAACGCAGACTTGGAGGAGATTTCTTCTTATGATAGTCAAAGATGCTTACTACGCAAAATCAAATCATTTTTGATATTATTATTAGTGCATAGTGGAAAATCATTTCGAAAGTAGAATATAAATCTTAGCCAGCATAGGTACCATTATATTATGCCTGCTATAGCTGCCTCCTGAGGAGACAGGTTATACAATTGAAATCGTAAAGGCTCGTATTGTTTCTTTGGATTTCCAACAAATGGTCAGGCTAAGGAACTTCCTATCCACGATGGGTACGTCCCTGGAATAGACGACCCGAGAACCTAACCGGATCTCTGCCAACACAAGGCCGGGTTACCTCTGCAAAAATAGGTAACTACTGACACGCGTATGCCATCCCCCGATCGTCACCGATCTTCCCGAGGATCCCCGATTTCCAACAAACCACATAGATAATAATAAATGCAGTAACCACAGAGGTTAAGTATCTGGGCTCCATACCATGACACCACCTTTATCCAGAAGGAATGACATACACTAAGGGGCGCTACTCCCTAGAACCTTGCTGCATCCTTCCTGTTTTGACCATTTCCGGGGTGTGAGGCTCGACGAAGTCTCGTCCACAAAGCTACGCTTTCTCAAAAAGCCCTGCTTCGGGTCAAACAAAATGATCAACCTATGATCACAAAGATATAAAATCAAACAAATGATCATATCGCAAATGATCAAACACTGATCATTTCACAGCAACACTCAGTATGCCACGTTACCAAATTGGGATATATCGCTGATAAATTTCAACTACATAACCTCTGAGCTCGTACGTCTCAGAGAAGGGTGTTAAGCTAAGAGAATAAATTCTCCGCCACCAACAGAAATGTATTTGAAAGAAATCAGCTTTATATCTCAAATTGTAACGTCAGACACACAATCCATACAAGTCTGTTCCGGGATCGAACAGAACCGAAGGCACTTCTCACGAAGCCCTTGCATTTCCGGATAATTTTCAATCACGTCAGGACTTCCCGTCACTAAGGGTGATAAAACCTCTAAATCGAAGATCAGTCGATGTAGAGTAACTCGACGGTAATCCTTCCGTTTTCAAAAATATCCGGTCTTCAACACCGGTCTTCAAATGCGATTCATAACGACGTATCACATATTCGGAATGGGTTATACGACCCCATGGTCCTTTCCCGGTTAACCCGAATAGTGAGCGATTATTCAAAAATAAGTGTGGCATTCAATTTCATCCAATTCACAACAAATACCTATCTAAAGGTAATTATTGATAGTCGGTTATTTAACTATCAATAAAGATGCGCCACATCATCAGATTCCAAATAATTTTCCCAAATTATTTATTTTCCAAAAATATCTTTACTAGATATATTATTTTCCACACTTAACCATTTGAAAACATATTTCAAATATTCACGTTTCAATTTATCTTTAAAAGATAAAATCTCTAAAACAGTTCACTTCATATTGGAAAAGCATTTCCATACTTATTTAAAAATAAGTAATTCACAAATCATTTATTCTCAACACTTAGAAAATATTCGATATACTTAAAATCAAATTAAGTATATATTCATTCTTTAAGGAAATCATAAATTTTACACCTATTTGAGTCAAAACGAATGTTGCGTAAAACATCGTTACGACGACTCGAAATCACTAGTATAGGGATTCGGATTTAGATAGATATATAAATCCCAATACTACTTCAAAACATTTCCTTTCGGAAATCATTTACTATAACAACAGTGTTATAGTCCACCATTTCCTTAAATTTCTCGAAAACGTCTATTTCAACAAGAACTGTTGAAATCTATGATTTCGATATTTCACACGTTTTAAAACATCTTTTAAAACAATCACTTCATTTCAAATATCGCTTTCCCGAAACATATCCATTTTATTTAATAATATATTCACTGTCCCAAAATCGTGAATATACTTCAATAATTATATTTCAATCTTTTCTACACGTTTTATTCCAATAATAATTCGCTATCCAAAATCGCGAATATATCTCCTTTGATAATCTTCTGTATTTGAATTTATCAAATTCAATTGATCTCGAATTTATAAAACAACGTTTATAAATTCCATTTCCATTTCCATTTTATAACAACTTCGATTTATACTTCTTCTTTAATAACTCATTCAATTTATAAGTTAATATAACTTATAATTCATTTATCTTAAAAGAAATCGTTCTTTTAAACTTCTCAAAATTTAAAACTTTCAGATTTCATTAACTTATGAAATCCCATTTACACTTCATTTTAACCCTTATAGAAACTCGTTTAATAACACTAACATTTTAACTTATAAATGTCCACTTTATAAACCTTTTAAGTAAACCGTTTATAATATTTTTAAAAATCTCAATTTAAACCATTTTATAAATCAATCAACCATTTATTCAAAAAATCACTTTTCGGTTATATTTCACAAATCTATAAATTTTGTAACTTTAAAATTTGAACGTTTATTTATTTAAAATATATCACTTCAGAAATTTGATAAAACGTATAATTTCAAAGATCACTTTAAAATCCTTTTTAAAATAAAAGTCGTTATTTTTACATTTCAAAACTGAATCCGATGATGCAACAGCATCAATCAGTCCATCACAACAGTCAATATCATATATCAATATGATAACAGAATATATCACAATATCTGTAAATAAATAACTACTGGTGAGGAATCCAGTTGGATCCCTCCAACCTGTTTCCCTGCATCCAAAAACGTCAGCACAATACCAATTCCGCTCCAGTACGGAATTATCGCGGTATATGGGTTTTTTATAAATCCGCTTACTAACGGCGCAATAGGGTCTCATCCGCTATACGAGGCGGGAAATCATCAATCCAATATATACATATGCCAATATGTATATACTGCTATATATATAGATATATCCTATCATATCTAATAGCACATTCAAACAGTCAATCATCAATCAATAACTGTAAATAATTCCACATTCAAATTTGAGTGAGAAGATCTCACCGTGATTTTAATTCCGTTCCAACTTTTATTTCGAATGAAATTAAACGGACGTTTAATTTCACTCAAAATTTTCACTGACCCCGATCGTTCCCAATCTAGTTCCATATCGAAGAGCTCGATAATACGATTCCAACGCAACTGGATTCGTAATTTTCTGACAATATATGACAAAGTTATGATATTTTAAACTTAATACAAATTTAAATACAATTTCTTTTATAATTTTTAAACATCAACCTAATCTGGCCGTTCATCACTTCTGCACTAGATCTGGCCGTTCACGCGCATCATCTTCTCCAGGTAAACGAATCGCGAAACGAAACCCATGATTGCCGCCACTTAAACCTAATTCGTGCAACCCCATAACATCGTCGAAACCCCATCATTTGGCCACCATTCGAAGCGCCTCCGCGAATGCCACCCATGGCCACGAGCACGGTCAGCTCGGTCGACATCTGCTCCCCAGAAACGCGTGCGAACGCAACACCTTCCAGCTCCAATTGCCGTCAAACAGCTTCGCCTATGACCATCTCAGCCGTTGAATATGTAGAGCTCACTGGCCTCTACAATTCCCTAGTTGAAAGTTTCGTGAATTATTGATTTGATTTGAAGATCTAAGGGAAGAAAGGATGTTGTTTTCTGGCCGTTGGTTTCAAGAGTGGCGGCTGAACATTGAATTGAAACCCTAGCTATTCTCTTTTGCAAATGAAAGAGTGGAGGGGTTTATATAGAAAAAACGACGAACACTATTCATCCCAAAATTTCCGAACTCCGATTCGAGCGTGCCGGTTAGCGTTTCTAAGGTTTACCCCGTGTTCCGAACGCAATGGAACGTGTTTCAAAAGCTAATTCGGACATCTGTGCGAGATACGGAGAAAAACGATCAATTTAAATTAAACCGATTTAAATCGATTTCGAGGCGTTTTAACTCGTACCGGACAAACGGTAAATCCAAAAATTATGAAATTTGAAATCTTACAATAATATCACATTACGGATCCGTTGAAATTGGTTTCGTCGAAATCCGAGACTGTTTGAAAAATGACTATTTTTAACTCGACGATTTAAATTAAAATAATATCGATGCGTTTCGAGCTGCCACGATCAATCGACAACTCCGATGGATACGAAAATTGAAATCCGATAATAACTAACTATTACGGATCCAATGGAACTGGTCTCGTTCAATTCTGAGACTGTCCGAAAATTGGCTATTTTTCAGTCGATAATTAAATATTAAAATATCAAATTTTCACAGATTAACTCCAAATTCAATTCTGAAAGTTCTATAATATTTCTATAACTCCAGTATGATAAAATAAAATTTTCCAAATCAATTTCAATCATTTTAAATCCAGATTTCAATTATCTCTGGAATTTCACTATTAAATTATTGATTTAATTATCAAATAAAACCCGATATTCGAAAAATAAATCATTCGACTTCTAAATTCCATTTATTAATATTTAAAATCAATTAAATATTCGAATTTTAATTATCAAAAATTCTGGGTCGTTACAAACTTCCCCCCTTAAAAGAATTTCGTCCTCGAAATTACAAGTTAGGAAAAAATGTCCTTAACTCGTCTATCATTTTTCACAATCAATAGTTTTATCATTTTTCAAACGGATCTTCCTACTAAAGATTCGTTATCATCTCAACTAACTTTCGAACTTAAATTTTAAGTTTCAAACAACATTGTTTAACTTCTAAATTCAAATTCGAGTTTAAATTCAAATTTTAAACTTTCAAAATTTCTCAAAAAATTTTCTAACACCCTAAATTTCCGAAAAATTTCGCCAGCGTCTCCTTTGCGCGGCTAATACGGTACGACTACAAAACGTCCCTACGGACTCTTAGATTTCAAAAAGAAAAAGAAAAAGCCAAGCGGCTAGAGAGAAATCATCAAAAACTCATATTCAAATTTAAATACATACCTTTTGTCGAGCAATTCAAATTATCTGTGAAATCAAATTCAATTCCCTTATACCTGTATATCCTACTAGCCATAATATCTAGTTACATATATTCAAACCATTTTGCAAATTTTATTACAAATATTTCCAATACTTCTTATATCATCTTTACTTCCCTATTGAAGTTTCATATTCATTCAATTTCACATTTCAAATTTCATTTGAATTTAATTCACAATTCCAACCTAATTTGGATTCAGTTCGACTTCTGAATATTGAATTTTTTTATCAATTAACTTTAGTTCACTTCAAACTAATCTCAAAACTTCATTTTATTTCACACAACTCAAATTCGTTTTCAATATTCAGTTTTATCTCCAGTTTTTATTCTTTTGTTCAATCATCTAATTTTACTTAAGAATTTCACACTTCATTTCTTAAGTTCAATGTAAATACTCCATATACACATTATATTTATTTTCAATTCACTATTATGGTTTATAACCACTCATATTAAACTGGATTTCCAATAACATATGAATTTTTTTATCCACCTTTCAATTTACATTATTCAATTCAATTCATTTGCTTACGAATTCGAAATAAATTTCAACTTTCAATTTCATACATCATAAATCAAATTCAAATTTTAGTTCTATTCACTTACAAATTCATTCTACTAATGAATTTTAATTTCAATTATCTTTTCTGGAATTCCATTTTCCAATTATAAATTCACTTACAAATTTATATTTACAATTTCATTCATATGTGAATTCATCTCCTTATATTCTTAATTCACATTAATAATTCTCATTTGTTAAATGAATTTATTTTCAAATCTTTGGTTATTATTTTATTTCTCATTTTATAAGTTATATAACTTATACTTACTTTAATTTCAACTTAAAATTCCCTAAGTTAAATTTATTCAATCTAAATTCACAACAACTTTGTATAAGTTATCAACTCATTTAGTATTCTCATAAATACTTTTATATAGCATTCCAGAGTCTTAATAACATTTTCAAAAATCATTTTGAAAACAATTCAAATCATCCTTTGAATTTTCTAAAACAAAAATCCAAATTTTCAAAACAACTTCCATTTAAAACAATTTGGCAGCAATTTCTCTTTTGGAAACCCGAAAATGAACACCGGTGATGTCGCGATCATCATCGGAATTATTTTCCAGCGACCGAAAAGAGTTTAGAGCTTTTTATTCCGTCAAAACATTTTTCAAAACCCTTGAAATACATTTCCAACTCCAAAAAGATTTTTAAACTTTTCGAATCTCCAAAATTTACGAATTCCTTTCAAAACATTTCCAAAAACTTCTCTGGAATCTCATTTTAAATTACAAATTACATTTATAATTTACCTTCTCAAATTTCATTTGCATGTGAATTTATTTCTTAACTTTGGAGTTACAATTTCAATTACTTATTTGATTTCATATAATAATGATAACATTTCAATATTATCACTTTCCTAACATCCATGCAACCATATACTATAATAATTCATAGAAAATCATTTCTTTTCTATACAAAAATAGTTTTGGGTAAAATTATCTCATTTACCCTATTTAAAACAATACTGTGCCGAATTGTTCTATTCAAGTGTTTAGAGATCCCTATCAATGATCGTTAATTACTCGTATTGACCAGAATCCATATACCACTCAATAAATCAATCATCACAATATAAAACAATTTTATATTCAAATAACAAATACGCGCTCATATTTATTATTACACTCAAACTCATTCTAGAGTACTACTGACTCTATCTCTAATGAGTAACACCCAACAGAGCAGGGTTGTCGCTTAACCATATGCTCTGATACCACTTTGTCACATACCGAAATTTTCGACTTTCGAAAATTCGACATCGATACTCACTTTATCGACTGCCGAGAAATCGACTGCCGGAAACTCCAATAGTGAGGGTTTTAGAAAGAAGAAGTAGAAGAAAAGATAGAAGAAAGGGAGAAGAAGAGAAGAAGAACAACAGAACAACATCAGAACAGAAACAGAAAAACAATATCAGAATCTTACACATCGCAGCGGAACAATATATAATAGATAATCACTAGTCCTTTAAAAACAAAGAACTATATCGGTTTTATACATACATCAATCAGAGTCAATCTACAACTCAATACAATACATCACATCAATGGACAGTTATATAACTTGTCCTCATACAGAATACACAGCGGAATAAATACTATCAGATACAAATACTACGTCTCGCCATCCAGCTTATCTCCAAAGCTCCAGAATATCCAGAATATCCTGATAATATAACTCTAGGCTGCCCGTGTGGAAATTGGTGGGCACCCAGAGTTTAGAAGGGAACAATAAACTCCGAGTCAGTCATGGTGACTGGTGTGAGATCGTAAAACAGTTATCTTTCTTTAAAATAAACAACAGGAAGTTTTAAAATCAATTCGAAATGCTTTTGGAAAATGAAACTACCATAAGACCTCCCGCCACACACACAATGCAAACGCAGACTTGGAGGAGATTTCTTCTTATGATAGTCAAAGATGCTTACTACGCAAAATCAAATCATTTTTGATATTATTATTAGTGCATAGTGGAAAATCATTTCGAAAGTAGAATATAAATCTTAGCCAGCATAGGTACCATTATATTATGCCTGCTATAGCTGCCTCCTGAGGAGACAGGTTATACAATTGAAATCGTAAAGGCTCGTATTGTTTCTTTGGATTTCCAACAAATGGTCAGGCTAAGGAACTTCCTATCCACGATGGGTATGTCCCTGGAATAGACGACCCGAGAACCTAACCGGATCTCTGCCAACACAAGGCCGGGTTACCTCTGCAAAAATAGGTAACT
Source organism: Allium fistulosum (assembly GCA_030737815.1). Taxonomy (NCBI): domain Eukaryota; kingdom Viridiplantae; phylum Streptophyta; class Magnoliopsida; order Asparagales; family Amaryllidaceae; genus Allium; species Allium fistulosum. The sequence continues at coordinate 62,684,203 of CM060903.1, forward strand.
ACTGACACGCGTATGCCATCCCCCGATCGTCACCGATCTTCCCGAGGATCCCCGATTTCCAACAAACCACATAGATAATAATAAATGCAGTAACCACAGAGGTTAAGTATCTGGGCTCCATACCATGACACCACCTTTATCCAGAAGGAATGACATACACTAAGGGGCGCTACTCCCTAGAACCTTGCTGCATCCTTCCTGTTTTGACCATTTCCGGGGTGTGAGGCTCGACGAAGTCTCGTCCACAAAGCTACGCTTTCTCAAAAAGCCCTGCTTCGGGTCAAACAAAATGATCAACCTATGATCACAAAGATATAAAATCAAACAAATGATCATATCGCAAATGATCAAACACTGATCATTTCACAGCAACACTCAGTATGCCACGTTACCAAATTGGGATATATCGCTGATAAATTTCAACTACATAACCTCTGAGCTCGTACGTCTCAGAGAAGGGTGTTAAGCTAAGAGAATAAATTCTCCGCCACCAACAGAAATGTATTTGAAAGAAATCAGCTTTATATCTCAAATTGTAACGTCAGACACACAATCCATACAAGTCTGTTCCGGGATCGAACAGAACCGAAGGCACTTCTCACGAAGCCCTTGCATTTCCGGATAATTTTCAATCACGTCAGGACTTCCCGTCACTAAGGGTGATAAATCTCTAAATCGAAGATCAGTCGATGTAGAGTAACTCGACGGTAATCCTTCCGTTTTCAAAAATATCCGGTCTTCAACACCGGTCTTCAAATGCGATTCATAACGACGTATCACATATTCGGAATGGGTTATACGACCCCATGGTCCTTTCCCGGTTAACCCGAATAGTGAGCGATTATTCAAAAATAAGTGTGGCATTCAATTTCATCCAATTCACAACAAATACCTATCTAAAGGTAATTATTGATAGTCGGTTATTTAACTATCAATAAAGATGCGCCACATCATCAGATTCCAAATAATTTTCCCAAATTATTTATTTTCCAAAAATATCTTTACTAGATATATTATTTTCCACACTTAACCATTTGAAAACAGATTTCAAATATTCACGTTTCAATTTATCTTTAAAAGATAAAATCTCTAAAACAGTTCACTTCATATTGGAAAAGCATTTCCATACTTATTTAAAAATAAGTAATTCACAAATCATTTATTCTCAACACTTAGAAAATATTCGATATACTTAAAATCAAATTAAGTATATATTCATTCTTTAAGGAAATCATAAATTTTACACCTATTTGAGTCAAAACGAATGTTGCGTAAAACATCGTTACGACGACTCGAAATCACTAGTATAGGGATTCGGATTTAGATAGATATATAAATCCCAATACTACTTCAAAACATTTCCTTTCGGAAATCATTTACTATAACAACAGTGTTATAGTCCACCATTTCCTTAAATTTCTCGAAAACGTCTATTTCAACAAGAACTGTTGAAATCTATGATTTCGATATTTCACACGTTTTAAAACATCTTTTAAAACAATCACTTCATTTCAAATATCGCTTTCCCAAAACATATCCATTTTATTTAATAATATATTCACTGTCCCAAAATCGTGAATATACTTCAATAATTATATTTCAATCTTTTCTACACGTTTTATTCCAATAATAATTCGCTATCCAAAATCGCGAATATATCTCCTTTGATAATCTTCTGTATTTGAATTTATCAAATTCAATTGATCTCGAATTTATAAAACAACGTTTATAAATTCCATTTCCATTTCCATTTTATAACAACTTCGATTTATACTTCTTCTTTAATAACTCATTCAATTTATAAGTTAATATAACTTATAATTCATTTATCTTAAAAGAAATCGTTCTTTTAAACTTCTCAAAATTTAAAACTTTCAGATTTCATTAACTTATGAAATCCCATTTACACTTCATTTTAACCCTTATAGAAACTCGTTTAATAACACTAACATTTTAACTTATAAATGTCCACTTTATAAACCTTTTAAGTAAACCGTTTATAATATTTTTAAAAATCTCAATTTAAACCATTTTATAAATCAATCAACCATTTATTCAAAAAATCACTTTTCGGTTATATTTCACAAATCTATAAATTTTGTAACTTTAAAATTTGAACGTTTATTTATTTAAAATATATCACTTCAGAAATTTGATAAAACGTATAATTTCAAAGATCACTTTAAAATCCTTTTTAAAATAAAAGTCGTTATTTTTACATTTCAAAACTGAATCCGATGATGCAACAGCATCAATCAGTCCATCACAACAGTCAATATCATATATCAATATGATAACAGAATATATCACAATATCTGTAAATAAATAACTACTGGTGAGGAATCCAGTTGGATCCCTCCAACCTGTTTCCCTGCATCCAAAAACGTCAGCACAATACCAATTCCGCTCCAGTACGGAATTATCGCGGTATATGGGTTTTTTATAAATCCGCTTACTAACGGCGCAATAGGGTCTCATCCGCTATACGAGGCGGGAAATCATCAATCCAATATATACATATGCCAATATGTATATACTGCTATATATATAGATATATCCTATCATATCTAATAGCACATTCAAACAGTCAATCATCAATCAATAACTGTAAATAATTCCACATTCAAATTTGAGTGAGAAGATCTCACCGTGATTTTAATTCCGTTCCAACTTTTATTTCGAATGAAATTAAACGGACGTTTAATTTCACTCAAAATTTTCACTGACCCCGATCGTTCCCAATCCAGTTCCATATCGAAGAGCTCGATAATACGATTCCAACGCAACTGGATTCGTAATTTTCTGACAATATATGACAAAGTTATGATATTTTAAACTTAATACAAATTTAAATACAATTTCTTTTATAATTTTTAAACATCAACCTAATCTGGCCGTTCATCACTTCTGCACTAGATCTGGCCGTTCACGCGCATCATCTTCTCCAGGTAAACGAATCGCGAAACGAAACCCATGATTGCCGCCACTTAAACCTAATTCGTGCAACCCCATAACATCGTCGAAACCCCATCATTTGGCCACCATTCGAAGCGCCTCCGCGAATGCCACCCATGGCCACGAGCACGGTCAGCTCGGTCGACATCTGCTCCCCAGAAACGCGTGCGAACGCAACACCTTCCAGCTCCAATTGCCGTCAAACAGCTTCGCCTATGACCATCTCAGCCGTTGAATATGTAGAGCTCACTGGCCTCTACAATTCCCTAGTTGAAAGTTTCGTGAATTATTGATTTGATTTGAAGATCTAAGGGAAGAAAGGATGTTGTTTTCTGGCCGTTGGTTTCAAGAGTGGCGGCTGAACATTGAATTGAAACCCTAGCTATTCTCTTTTGCAAATGAAAGAGTGGAGGGGTTTATATAGAAAAAACGACGAACACTATTCATCCCAAAATTTCCGAACTCCGATTCGAGCGTGCCGGTTAGCGTTTCTAAGGTTTACCCCGTGTTCCGAACGCAATGGAACGTGTTTCGAAAGCTAATTCGGACATCTGTGCGAGATACGGAGAAAAACGATCAATTTAAATTAAACCGATTTAAATCGATTTCGAGGCGTTTTAACTCGTACCGGACAAACGGTAAATCCAAAAATTATGAAATTTGAAATCTTACAATAATATCACATTACGGATCCGATGAAATTGGTTTCATCGAAATCCGAGACTGTTTGAAAAATGACTATTTTTAACTCGACGATTTAAATTAAAATAATATCGATGCGTTTCGAGCTGCCACGATCAATCGACAACTCCGATGGATACGAAAATTGAAATCCGATAATAACTAACTATTACGGATCCAATGGAACTGGTCTCGTTCAATTCTGAGACTGTCCGAAAATTGGCTATTTTTCAGTCGATAATTAAATATTAAAATATCAAATTTTCACAGATTAACTCCAAATTCAATTCTGAAAGTTCTATAATATTTCTATAACTCCAGTATGATAAAATAAAATTTTCCAAATCAATTTCAATCATTTTAAATCCAGATTTCAATTATCTCTGGAATTTCACTATTAAATTATTGATTTAATTATCAAATAAAACCCGATATTCGAAAAATAAATCATTCGACTTCTAAATTCCATTTATTAATATTTAAAATCAATTAAATATTCGAATTTTAATTATCAAAAATTCTGGGTCGTTACAATGTATGCCAAACATTCCCTTTCAACAATTCATATACGATAACTTTTTGTAAACATCATATTAACAAGCTGTATTATCATTGTTAAATCATAAATTTTATAATCTTTCGAATGAAGAACATTGCGTACATGTAAAAATCAAAGTTTTGAATATCAAATTTTAATCAATAATTTATTTTAAAAGTATAAGCATGATTCGTCTTGATCAGACAAATATGTAAATCAATATTTTTAACTGCATCTCTCGGAATTAATCTTTAAATGTCTTCAAATCGCATAAAAAGACCTTACAAATATAATACTAATGCAATTTTAACTGCATTACACACATGTAGTTCTAACTGCATTTCTCAAATGCAGCTTCATCATCAACATAAGGTAGTAAGTACAATAATGTAATGTTGCTAAAATTGCATTAGTATGTTCGGAGTTGAAACTCCACATCTCACATGCAATTTTAATTGCATTCGCACTATGGTGCAATTGAAATCAGATATCTCATATGTAGCTTTGATTGTATTAAGAGTGTGCATTTAAAACTACATCATTAAAATGCAGTAAAAACTACATCAATATCGTTATATTAATTGCATATTTTTTTGATGCATTAACTACAATGTAGTAAACCTAACTAACATGATTCTGCTTTAACTACATTATCGATCATGATGTTGTTAAAAACTACATCTCTCAAGTGCTGTGAAAATTACATTTGACTTGAACTTTAACATAATTAATCACGCCATGCTATACAAAATGTAAAATATAATGTTTCGAAATCAAAAACCCACATAATTAAGTAAACCTTATTCAAGTTGTTTAAAAACTAACGAATTACAAATAATATTTTTAACCATCTTTCAAAAATACAGTAGACTCATATAGTTTACAATAATTCATTTAACAAGGTTAAAAGTTAATAAATTTGCAGTTAATTATATACTGCCTTTTTAGCCAACATGGTTGGTTCAATTGGTTGGTAGTTTAGACTACGAGGTTAAAGGTCACGGGTTTCGATTATAGAGATCAACACTTGTTGACGTTAATGAGCCATGTTAAAAAAACTGCCAGTGGGTGTAAGATCAATGGAGCAATGATTATAACTACAATTTAGGATGTAGAAGACCCGCTTTGTACTTAGTAGGGATGCAAAACTAGTAAGTAGTAATTTTGGCCAAAGATGCGCAAAACAATCTAATTGGAAGATTTCAAGGAAAATTTATTATATTTTCTAAAATTTTATTTTGCTTAAAGTTTAAAAAATTGGATGCCGAAGAGTACACAATTTTTATTCTAAAAAATAAAAATTGATCAAAAATTGTATAATTTCAAAGACAACTAGCTCAATTGGCAATTGGTATGACGCTTTAGGTTGAGGTTCTAGAGGTCATTGATTTGAATCGCTGTAGCACAAAAATTAGTGTTGTATTCGAATATATACGACTTTTATTCTAAAAAATATATTTAATGGATCAAATTAATAAATATATCTAGTTGCAAGTTAATTAGTTAATAAAGTAATATATTTGTCATGTAATATGAGTTTAGATCGTCACACACACATGTGTGTGTATGACGCCAACTATAATACCCTAAAAATTTGAAACATAGTATAATTAAATATTAATAATAATATAATGTAAACTAATCGGATTTAATTTAGTGGGAATTAGCCACAAGGGCCTCTTTAGCAAGTGAAATTAATTTCTAGGACACACAACTAAAATAATTACTTTTAAGGACAATAAGAAAAATAATTAGTTTCTAGGGCCAAAAACCTATGAAATTATGTCCTTGAAAGTAATTGGACAGCTGACTTTGTCCTTGAAAGTAATTATTCAGCTGACTTTGGCCTTGAAAGTAATTATTTCAGATGTGTGTCCTAGAAATTAATTGGATTGCAAAGTTTGTCCTTCTAGTGTAATGCCTCTTTAATTTAAATATAGAATTTATTAAAATAACGAGGGGCAAAATGGACATTTTTTCAACTTTGAAATCTGGTGATGAAACCAGTGTCATTGCGACCATCTCATTTTCTTGATTCGTGCAGTATATTTGTTTGCTTCTTTTGGAGTCGTATGAAGAAGTTAGGGGTGAATTTGCATTGAGCTAAACGAGCGCTAAAATTTAAATTTTGAATTCAATCGACTGTTGTTTTTCCCTCTATCTATATAAACCAACATACGTTTAAGAAACTAATATCACTCACTCCTTCTTCCACTATTCCCTCTTTCATTTTAATATTCAAATTAGCATATCTTACTCGAATCTCAGCGGATTCATGTGAAATCGACAGCATCGCGAAGCTTATGGAGAGGACTATGCATCTGTATCAAATTGAGAGTGAAATTATGAACCATGGAGGTGCAACAGCCCGCACAATGAAGGCATAGGTAGTAGTGAGCGATTCAGTAAGTGATTCGTGCTTTTCTCTCGATATAATGCAATTATAATTCAATGAATATGATCTGTAGTCTAATATAGAGTATATACACTGTAAATTCACTTAATTAGGATTTAAACATGGGTTTACGTGGGATTTGATAAAAATAGTAAACTATAAACATGATTTCAACTTTTTTCTTGAATTTAATGAATAAATAATGAAAATTGATGAATACACGTGTGGGGAGGCCATAAAAACATAGTGTAAGAGGCTAGGGAGGCGACTGAAGGAAAAATGATGCAGATGAATGATTGAGATTGTAAAGGACCGCAAATCCGTACCCCTTGAATCAACCATAATTCACATCAGTTCGACTCAAATTGAACGAAAAATACAAATCTTTAGCGTGAAGAGGAAAAGGTAGAAGAAAAATAGAACAACAAACACAGAATCTCACAATCGCAGCGGAACAAAATATAATATATACTAACATATTTTTTATACAAAAGAATATGTAACTGTTTATATACTTACAATCATCAGAGTACAATATACAACAATCAATTTGGACAGTTTACTAACTTGTCCTCATATAGTGGAATTATAAATCGAATACGGAGATACACCTCTACTCATCCAGCTCACCTCCTGAGCTTCAGAGCATCCTATCCTAAATCTGTAATACTTGATCTGACCCGAGCATTATAATAAAATAACACCCGAGTCAGCTGGAAAACCAGCGTGAGAAACACACTCAATTTGAATTATTAGAGTTATCAAAATCTTTTGAAAAACAAAGGTATCTCGTAAGACCGCGTCACACATTAACACGATGGGTTTTTCCCTTACGATAACCCAAACATTTTATAGAAAATCTAGTGATATTATAATAGTGTCTAAATACAAATACTTATTCAAATAGCTGAAATTGTTACATTAATTAAATTCCAGCATACTAGGCTCTACAAACAAAACCGTAAGCTCGTGTTGGAGAATGGATTCCAACGAATGACTGGGCCACTGGAGTACCGCCCATCACAGTACACCTCTAGAACAATGTACCGAGGACCACGTCGGGATCCGCTGTTACACAAGACTGGCCTACCCTAACCTGGATAGACCGAATATGTTATCACCCCGGGTGTTCCCACCCTTACTATCGAGCGCTTCTCCTTTTATGTATACCCATATCTAAGATAAATTAGGTTTCGAGGACATCTAGAAAAGTGATAACATACCCTACTTAGGTGCGACCCACTTAGCCTTGCTGCATCTCTCCTGTTTTATTCATTCCCGATTGATGAGGTTCAAACCTAAGCGTTACCATTCAAGAACAATTTTACTTAGAATGCTCATCGTCCTCCAATGAAGACGTTCTGATAGCATTTGTCCATACAAGTTGTTCTAGGTCTGGACAAACTGAACCACCGACTTCATCATCTTTACGGTATTCATTCGTTACGTTCAAACCGGATCAGAGTGGTTTTCGGATAATTAAATCTGATCTCGGTCTCTTCGAAACGATTAACGAAATTGGCCAATATTGATAGTCGGTCATTTAGCCATCAATAACACATCCATAAGCAATCATCTGGCCTTATTTTAAATTTTTTCCAAAAATATTCTCAAAAAATCTATATAAGATATATATATATATATATATATATATATTCAAACCCTTCCAATATTTCAATAGTGGAAATCAAACTTAAATTCTTATATCCTTAACAGGATATATATTTTATTCAATTCATTTCAATACTTAGAATATATTTTTCTCGCTTCCAATTATAACTCTTCCCTTGAAAAATATTTTTCTATATTTCAAATCTCAAAGTTAACTATTTTCAAATCCTTTCCGTCCAATACTTAGGAATATTTATAAACATCTTCCATAAGATCTTTTATTTCCAATATTGAAGGAGTAGTCCATTTATTTCCTATTCTGCATTTCTTTACAAATTTTATTTGTAACCCCCTAATATTTCCAAAGTCGAATGCACTTGTCTATAACTCCAATTTCCCGTTCTAACCTCTTTTTATGAATTCTAGTTCATTTTCCACATTTCTCGTATTTTAAACACTTTGGAAGTCTCTTTAAGCTCCCAAAATCTCACTATAAGATTCCTCTTCTAAAATCATACTCGTTTAACAAACTTCGCTTTCAATCTCGAGAGGATTTATAAATAAATTCCATCCTTTAAAACTATATATATATAATAAGTATTTTTAAAGAATAATAGTTTATTTGTAAAATATGTTTAGGTAAATTTAAAATATCAAAACATTTTAAATAACATCAATAACCCATTTCTAAATCATTTTTTTAAAATAACCAAATAAATTAACAAAGCTGATTAATAACATTAGAATTTATTTCAATAAATATTAAATATTAGAATAACTAACTTTTCAGAATATTCTAAATCTCAATGATAGTTTAAATTATAGAGCGTAGTAATTAAAATTCCCATTTTTACAAACTTTTAACTTCTCGACAAAAATCTATTTTAAAAATCCAAGATTACCAAGTTCAGTTTATAAATCCTTCTCGATTCGTATCACATCGATTATATCTCAATTTTATCACCATTCTCATATTCAAAAATAGATTCCACTATTGCTTTCCCAACGATTTTTGTAAGTTGATATAAATTCACATCGTAAATCTATATTTCCAATTTATCAATTGGCCATCATTTTCCTTATTTATAAACATCGTTTATAGATTTATAAACTCCTTTGAGTTTTACTTGTTTATAAAACAAATCTTGTTTATAAAATTTCATTGTATAAATTCATTGCTTATAAATTCAATTTACACTTCCAATCTATTTGTAACATTGATTTTAACTCTGTTTCATATTCCCAGATACCATTTATAAATTCTTTTATATAGGTCATTTTTAAAATCTCCATTTAAAAATTCACAATAGTAAGTATACCCAAAAATCAAATCTATTTTCTAATTCAATTTCTTTAAAATAACTCCAGTTCCAACATATATATATATATATATAATATCAAATTCCCTTAAATTCCATAAATTTTAAAAATATATTTATAGTTTTAAAATTATCAAAATTCATGCCAGTGCTACGATAGCATCCAATAATTCCAATCACTACAATAATCTATAATAGATTATTCTACACAACTCATATATCACCATATATGAAAAATAAACAACATATTTAAGGAATCCAGTTGGATCCCTCCAACCAGTTTTCCTGCATCCACAGATGTTAATACAACATAAAATAATACAAATCCCACTTCAAGGGGGATATCGTGGTATATAGGGTCATCCGCTATTATGCGGGGCGCATAGGGTCTCATTCGCTATAATGTGCGGGAATATCACTCCAAGTACCGGTATATATATATATATTACTATATATATTCAACATCCAACAAATAAGAATTTATAAATTCATCCAAACAACCAATAATTTAAATTCAACATTCTTAAATTGTACTAGCTATCCAAATGAGTGAGATTTTACTCACCTTGATTTTTATTTTTCCGAACATCCAGATTTGAAACAAAATCGAACAACGTTCGCTTTAATTTAAAATTCTAGCTAACTTTGATCTACTCCAAATTGATTCTAGATGTCGTATTCATCAATATGATCCCATCACGTCTTTCTTTGTTAAATTTCGATCTGGTATGAACACATTAGGAATTTTATTAGCATATGATTTTAAATATTACTTAGTCTAAACCATTAAATTTTTAATTACTAAAACAATCTCACCTTTCCCAAATCTTGTTTGTAGTCAAACAATCCAAGTTGAACCCTAACCGACCCCTCCCTAGATTTGCATGTATGGGAAGCGTCGAACCTCCGTTCACCATCGCTGCCTCCTCCCAAGTTAACCCCTAAACTGCTCGACACACTGGCCAACGCGACCATCCATTCTTCACGCGCGGACCATCGAGGAACCCTACCCTCTTCGATCGCGAAGCCAAACCCAGCATGTACGTCTCCTCGAACCACCCCACCGCTTGACCGGACCACCTCGCTATGCTCCTCCGCTCGCACAAGAGCTGCAGCCGCGACCTCGCCCACAACCTCCAGCCTCCGCGACTTCATCGAATTCAACTTTGATTTCTTCCGCGATTTGATATACGATCCCGAGTTCAACTTTGATTCGCACCAGAAAGAAGAAAAAAAAGTCGCGATCCTCTTGAGCTCTGATTTTCGACCGATACCTTTTTTTTCATTTAACCTAAAAGAAGGAGTAGAAAGCCTCGTGCTCGAGTTTGAATTCATGAGGATCGATTTCGATTTGCATTTTTTTTTAAAATAGTCGGGATTTCGATTTGTTTGAACGAAGTGAAAGAATGACGCGAGATATAATCTGTGCATTATCTTTTTTTTCCTTTCAGTTCAAATGTCGCTCTGAGGATTTGAAAAATGATGGAGGGAGGAGACGTGATTTAAAACGGGAAAAAGGGAAACGTATAGCAAAAGGAACGATCACCTCCGATTTGGAAGAGTATACGGTAGGATTTTTATTTAAAAACAAATTTCAAAATATTGTTTTAATTTTCAAATATCTCAATTAAAGGAAGCTTTAAATCTCGAACTCCTATCGAGGCGTGCTGCTAGGAATTTATAATGTTTTACCCATATTCCGAACGCAATGGAAAAGGTTTTGGTCCTAATTCGATCGCATGTAGAAGATAGCTTTTTGGACCCAATTATTATATTGAGTTTTCGATATAAACTTCCACGCATTTCTATCCCGTACGATCAAAAGATAACTCCAAAAGCTATGAAATTTGAAATCCGATAATAATAAAATATTATGGATCCAATGGAATAGGTTTCGTTGAAATCCGATAATGTGCCCCGGATAGCTATTTTTAAACGTCGATTCGAACAAATTATTTTTAAAATTGAACAGATCACTTCTAAATTCAATTAAAAACTTTTATTATCTTCATTATTATTAATATAAATTTTACAAGCCTTTAAATTATTTTTATCGAGCTTAAAACTCAAGATACAAAAATTTAACCAATATTCAATTATAAAATTCAATAATTAAATTATCCAATAAATCGCCATATTTAAATTCTGAATTTATTTTATAAATAAAAACCCAAATTTTCCATATTCAAAATCAATCTATAATTAAAATTCAATATTTAAAACCACTTAAATATTCCAACTCAAACGTCGAAAAATCTGGTTCGTTACATTTCTCCCCCCTTAAAAGAATTTCATCCCCGAAATTGCTAAGGTTGGAAAAATGCTCCAAACACATTAACTTATTAAAATCCAATTAGTGAAAACTTGATATTTTAGTTTCCTAATCTTTTACCTTCAACCCAAACAATTACTTTTCCATCCTAACCAAAATCCTTTATTTCGATTATAAATTCGAAATTGATTTCCGTTTAAAAAAATTCCAAAAATTTTCAATTTTTTTTCTAACACCCTAAATTTTCGAATTTTTTTCGTAGCGTCTCTTTTGTACGGAGGACCTTTTGCAATATGATAAGAGAGATAAATATATATACACTGACCCACACGGTCGGAAATTTATATATATATATATATATATATATATATATATATATATATATATGTTGCAGTATTTAATCCGAAAACGTACCTTATTTAGCGTTTTTAGGCAAACGGCTTATTTATTTTGCAATTCGCGTAATCAAAGTCAAGCAAAACAGCTCCAGGTACCTGTACTTTACTCAATTTAAACCTGTAAGTACCGAAACATGAATTTAAATAACATTTCACTTATTTAAAAGGTTAAAACACATAAGTTTCACAAGCAATGAATGCTAAACAATTTGGTTATAAGCAACCATAAGGTTCCAACACAAATTTAACTACTTTCAATCAATATGTATATCATTTTATTCAATTCAAATGATTTACAACCAAATTTTCTTGCATTCAATTAATTTTTAAACCAAACAAACTCACATCCATTTCAAATTGATTAAAAATCAATTTATTCACTTTACATTCATTCGTAGAATTTAATTTATTTTCGTTTGCGTCAAACGACCAATTTTTCTATGCAAATTCGGCGATATTCGCTTAAAAAATATCCACTTTAGTTTATTACTATTTTAAATTGATTCCAACTCAATTTACATTTAATTCTATTCCATTTCAGATTTGTTCATAATCTATTCACTTACATTCCATTCATATTCACATTACTATACTTAAATCCATTTAATTAAGCCCGGAACCTTTTCACGCTATTTATTAAATAACCATTCCATAAAAATTTTTAAGCCAAGTTTTCATTAAAATATTAACTCAAGTTAATCTATTTATTTCCAACTATCCAACTATATAACTTAAGTTTATTTCATTTGCAACCCAATTCTATTTCAAATTTAATTCCATATTCAGATTCATTTTTGAATTTATCTAAATGATATCAAGGCCATATCCAATTTATGTATACTCAAATTGAATTTATTTCTAACTTAATTCATTACTATTTCAATGCATTTCTATTTTATTTGATCATCCTTTCAAATATATTTAATTCACTAACTTTTTAAGACGAATTTAATTTATAACTCGAGTTCCACTTCTAATATTCACTTTTGATCCACAATCCAATTTATTAACCCAGGTTAAGTTCCATTTCGATATTTAATTAACTAATTTATGTAGCTAATTAGTTCACTTACAATTCATAATTCAATATATGGTTTTTATTTCAAAAATCACTTCATTTAATTTTCTTGAGCTCCAACTCATTTTTATAATTCAAGTTGGATTTATTTCCCTTACCAAAATATCAAATAAATTTTATTTTGCGTTTTCTATTTCACTTTTCAATTTTCATAATCACACAACTTATTTTTCACATTTCCATCAATTTTATAATCGAATATATTCACATTTTACTTTTAACTCGAGATTATATATTTATTTATAGCCCTAGTATATTTCTATTTCATAAATTTCAATCCTTGTAAGTTATTCCAATTTATTTATTCGCAATTCCAATTTTCACTAAATTTTTATCTTATTCAAAATTTATACCATATGGTTTCATAATATTTCACAATTCCAAATTTATACTTACTTCAATTCGATATTATTACTAATCCAATTCAAATTTTATAACTTATAGTTATATAGTCTCTTTACAATTCACATTTACATATTTAATTCAATTCCATACAATTCAAATCCAATTCACCTTTTTATTTAAATTTCAATTCCTTTTTAACCAACATTTCTAAAACCAAATTCGATTTATTCATGTTTAAATTAAATTCCACTCCAAACCAATTTATTTTAGCTTTATTCAATCTCATCCTACCATTTATTTCATTACAATCCCCATTTAATTCGTTTTTGCTTTTAAGTCGAATTCTATTGTTAACTCAAATCCATATTAGATATTAAATACTATTTGATATTCTTTTCAATCCATTCCAATTTCATTTAACTTAGCTCGAGTCAAATTCAAATTTCTATAAATTTTCTTTACCAATTCAATTTATTTAACTTTCACAAGTTAAATTCAATTCATACAATCCATTTTAATTAATTCACTAATTCCTTTTATTATCGCCATCACTTCCTTTATTTATTCCATTTAACTTTGCTTAAGTTAAATTCTATTCATTTTAACTTTCTAAAGTTAAAATTTAATTCCGACATTCAAATTCCACGGTTTTCTCTCTTCTTTAAAATCATTCTCAATTTTATAAGTTTATAACTTATTTTCTAATGTTTTCTAAAACATTCAAATAAGGATTCTAGAATTCAAAAACCTAGTATTAATATCAAATCATTTGAAATAAAATATATACATATATATATATACATACACACACACACACACTCTTTTTGGTTTAACAAACCACTTCCTTCGAATTTTAAAATCAACCTGATTTTACCCCAAACAATTCATTTTTGGAATTTTCAAAACAACCCTTGTTTTTACCAAAAATATCCATGTCAATTCACTATGGTAGCAATCCATCACTTAGAAACTCGAAAATGAATACTGATGATGCATCCATCATCATCAGAATTATTTTCCAGCGACTGAAGTGAGTTCAGTGCTATATCCCTTCCAAATCCATTTAAAACAATTTTCTTTCAAAAATGTCTCCAAAATAATATTAATATTATTTATTTCAAAATACTTTGGAAAACACTTCCAAAAATCTCCGGGATTTAATTTTCCAAACTCTAGTTTTAATCAAGTCTTAGTTTTAATTTTATTTGTATACTTCACTTATACAATTTAAATTGGTTTGTTTTATAACCATTCCAAGTTTTTAAGATCTTACTTTGGTTATATAAAAAATAATCTAAACACATCAATCTATTATAATAATCTCTGGAAAATTATTTTCTTTTATATCAAATAATAGTTTGGGTAAAATTATTTCATTTACCCACTTCAAAACCATACTGTGTCGAATTACTCTATTCAAGTGTTTAGAAACTCCTATCGAATTAGCGCGTCCCACTACCCGACCAGAATATATATACCACTCAAAAGATAAATTAACACAATATAAAACCATTTATATTCACTAACAAATATGCGCTCATATCTATTATTACGCTCAACTTATTCTAGAGTACTACTGACTCTATCTCTAATGAGTAATCCCCACCAGAGCCAAGGTTCTCGCTTAACCTTCAGCTCTGATACCAAAGGTAAAGGCCCGCAAATCCATACCCCTTGAATCAACCATAATTCACATCAGTTCGACTCAAATTGAACGAAAATGTGGATATTTAAGGTGAAGAGGAAAAGGTAGAAGAAAAATAGAACAACAAACACAGAATCTCACAATCGTAGCGGAACAAAACATAATATATACTAATAGATTTTTTATACAAAAGAATCTATAACTGTTTATTTACTTACAATCATCAGAGTACAATATACAACAATCAATCTGGACGGTTTAATAACTTGTCCTCATACAGTGGAATGATAAATCAAATACGGAGATACGTCTCTACTCCTCCAGCTCGCCTCATGAGTCCAGAGCATCCTATCCTCAATCTGTAATACTCGGTCTGACCCGAGCATTATAATAAAATAACACCCGAGACAGTCTGGAAAACCAGCATGAGAAACACACTCAATTTGAATTATTAGAGTTATCAAAATCCTTTGAAAAACAAAGGTATCTCGTAAAACCGCGTCACACATAAACACGATGGGTTTTTCCCTTACGATAACCCAAACATTTTATAGAAATCTAGTGATATTATAATAGTGTCTAAATACAAATACTTATTCAAATAGCTGAAATTGTTACATTAATTAAATTCCAGCATACTAGGCTCTACAAACAAAACCGTAAGCTCGTGTTGGAAAATGGATTCCAACAAATGACTGGGCCACTAGGGCACCGCCCATAATAGTACACCTCTAGAACAATGTACCGAGGACCACGCAGGGATCCCCTGCTACACAAGACCGGCCTACCCCTAACCTAGATAGACTGAATATGTTATCACCCCGGGTGTTCCCACCCTTACTAACGAGCGCTTCTCCTTTCATGTATACCCATATCAAAGATAAATAGGGTTCCGAGGACATCTAGAAAAGTGATAACATACCCTACTTGGGTGCGACCTACATAGCCTTGCTGCATCTCCCCTGTTTTATTCGTTCCCAATTGATGAGGTTCGAGGCTAAGCATGTAACGACCCGTATTTTTACGGATCGAATGATTGAAACCGGTGTTATTTGGACGATAATGTTGTAGCTTGAATCGAGTTGAAGATAAGACATCACGAAGTCCAGGCGAAAATTTGACTAAGTCTTAGGTCATAGACGACCTAAGACATATAGTAAGTCGTGTGCGACCTAGGGAGCTTTAGCTCCAACTTACCAGTTGCGTCATCATAGGTCGTTAACGACTTAAGTGATAAGTCGTGAGCGACTTAAGGAGGTCTGCAACTTAAGGGGTTTAGCGAGTTAAGGAATGATGCGACTTAAGTTAGTGGCGACTTAAGGAGATAGGTCAGAGACAGTTAAGTCATTGAGTAGCTATAGCACGAATAGTTATGTCGTAGACGACTTAAGGAAAATAGGCACGTTAACGACCTAAGAGATAGACGACCTAAGGAACTGACCGACTTAGGAGAGTTGGCGACTTAAGGTAGTAGACGTGCGTTAGGTCGCGTGTGTGTTAAGTCGACCAGAGATAGGTCGTAAGTCGTATACAGTTAGGTCGCACCTGTTGTTGAGTTGTTATGTCGTATACTTGTTAAGTCGTAGGTCGCGGAGTTCTGCTAAGTCGTAGGTCGCGTGAGTTGTTAAGTCGCGCATAGTTAGGTCGCGAAGTGTTAGTCGTATGGTTTCTGATAGGTCACGCGCATATGCTATGTGTTAAGTCGCGAGCGACCTAGGAGTTAGGATGTTAAGTCGTATCTCGTTGAGTCCTGGTTCGTTAAGTCGCACGCATTGTTTTAGGTCGAAGGACTGTTAGGTCGTAGGTCGGAAGAGTTAGGTCGGCAACGACTTAGGAAGGGCGGACGACTTAAGAATCAGCCTATAAATATGGGAGTTTTTCCTCACTTTTTGGGATCCGGATTTTGAAGCGACGAAGTGCTACCATTTTGAGAGCTCGACTTCTACACTTCTTCACTTCTTTTCTCCACTCTAATCTAGTGATTCCATCCATCCAAGTTGAAGATCAAATTGAAGATTCAAGAGCTTAGATTGAAGATCTACATCCATTGAAGTGAGATTTCATCGTTTGAAGCGGATTGGTGATAGATCAAGTTAGATCCTTCGCTGTCCAGATCTGAAGTGGGTTGCTTTTGGGTTGTTTAGGTGATTTGGTGAGTGGTGATTATCTCTCACACGGATCCTAAGGAGTATATCGGATCGTTGGCTTGATTTTGGTGTTAAGATAGTGATTTCCATGCATTTTCCTAATCATATGTGTAGATCCATATAGATCCATTGTTCATGATGATTTGACATCCATTTTTCTACATGTTAACCTATGCAAGTTCATTCATCAAGATTATAGAGATATTGCTCATTTTTTCATGCTTGTTAGACTTTTGACTCTTTAATTATGAAATTGCCATTATTGTTATAATTGTCCATTTAGCTTATATTTGAATGCTTGATTACTTGGATTAATGTTTGACTTGATTGATCGCTATGAATTAGATGATTGATGATTTGAATTAGACAAGTTGGTCAAAGATGGTTCAAAAGCTAAGAGAAAGGCTCTTGAATTGGGAAAGCTGCTCGTGGCATATGTAGCGGATGATGAAGCTCTTATGCGTAGATTCGATGATGATGATGTTGAGATGAAGCTTCGCGAGAATGTGATGAAGCAAGGCATGATATGAGATAGTCTTGGATTAATCCAGACGGGATCAATCCAAGCATGTTGATAACTCGGTGATATGGTTCGAGTTTGAGGATAATGGTTTGCTCGAGAGGCGCTTGAGCTAGTATGGAAATAGTCGTCGAGGAGGATGACTAGGAGGCTGAGATCTCATCGTTGTTGAAGGAGCTAGCATGCTCAAAGCAAGAGTACGTTGGGCAGATTCGATAGTCCCTGAAGGCTAATGATTGATAGTCAAGTACTCTGGGCAGATTCGGTAGTCCTAGGCACGGGTCACGATGACGTGCAGAGTTATGTCTAGAACCGGGGTTTCCATTAGCCCTTGACGTACGGCTGAAAGAATGTGCCGGTCATTCAATTAACGATGATATCAAGGCAATGATAATAGTGATAGCCAGAGTCATGGATGTTTGGTTGTATCGTCATTCGGTCTCAAGAGCGGTATTTTCTAGGTGCTTATCTGATCTTGGTTTAGGCCTTGGGGGTTTGTACTTGGAAAACATCGACCTTGACTCGAGTGATAATTGCTTTACCTTAAATTGTGTGCTTTTCTATGTTTGCTTCTACTTAGTGTGTGTTTGGGGGCTATCACTGTAGAAAGAGGTGGAGTGGGAGGGTTGTATTCCTATTCTTTTTCCTTTATGCTCTTTTGGTATGTTGTTAGTTAATTTAGTGCTCACTAAGACTGTTGTCTGACTCAAGGCTTTATGTTTTAACTCTTATTGCCTTGGGATGTTCGTCCATTTTGGGATGGGCAGACTAGGTAACAGGTGACAGGTGTTGTTCTTGCTTCCCACGGTGTTGATATCGAAGACGAGCTGGAGGGTTGCATATTATCTTCTTACTATATGTACTGGATGTTCCGCTGTTTGTATATTCTCTGAGTGTTTTGTAGTGAGGCTTGATGTATTGACTATTCATATGTTTGTATTCAACTATTATGAAGTTTTATTGATGAGATTCTATTCTGTGAAGCTTCACTATGTATATATTCTATTGTATTTTGTCCATGCGTTGTGAGTAATACGATAGATTCTGTTGTTTTTAACTTACCCTGGCAATCGTCCATGGTCGCCTGGCACACATTACAGCGCACTATCTCTAGATTCGGTGTAGGGGTCATGGGCGGTCGTCACATTTGGTATCAGAGCTTTGGTTAATCGATTTTACCCAACGCTCGCTGACGTAACTACGTATGAGAGACGTAATTGTATTTTGATGGATGATTACTATATATACTATAGTAGCTTAGTAGAGTTTGAGTCCTTTATGCAGTTGTTTCTCTAGGTGTGCTAATCATTCCTTTTTATAGATATTGAGAATGAGTCGAAGAGGGAGACCAACTGCTAGGGAAGGCCGTGCTACTGAAGGGGCTGCTGATTATGCTGCTATGTTCGAAGCTATGATGACTTCGATCATGAGAAGGATGCCAGCTCCGGGGCCATCGGTGGATGTTGGAGTTCAAGTTCAAACTCCAAAGCCGGTGGATTTTGCTAAGTTGTGTAAAGATTATACTGCTCTTGGAGGGAAGGTTTTCTTAGGGACAGAATCGACCATTGAAGTCCAGAGGTGGATAGATGCTTGTAGAAGGATTTTTGGTGATTTGGGAATTGAAGATGCAACTAAGAGGAAGTTAGCATCAAGACAGCTTCAAGGGAGGGCTTCTGATTGGTGGAACTCTATTACCATCAATACTCCGGAGGAAGAGATTACTTGGGAGCAATTCCAAGTCAGATTTGAAGCTAAGTTCATTTCTACAGCTCAGAAGTCTGTTCTGTTCAAGAAGTTTGTGGAGCTCAAGCAGGGAGGAAGACCAGTTCTTGAGTATGTTTCTGAGTTTGAAGCTTTGTCCAAGTATGCCCGATCGTATATTGAATCTGCATATCAGAAGAATGAGAAGTTTGTGACAGGCTTGGACAGTTATCTTGGGAGGCAGTTGGTGGATCATCTGGATGATTCATTTGAGAAGCTTGTGGAGAAAGCTCTCAGGCATGAGAATCTGTTTCCTAAGGAAGGATCTGTTGTTGTTGTAACCAGGGAAGAGTCTAAACCCCAGCAGGGTGAAAATAAGAAGAGGAAGCAGCAGCAGCAGAAGGGTAAGGATGGCCAGAAGAGACCGAAGGGCGAAGTGACTTGCTACAATTGTCAGCAGAAGGGCCATTTCTCTAAGGATTGTAAGAATCCGAAGGTACCGATGAAGTGTCCCAACTTTGACAAGCCGGGGCATATCAGGAAGAATTGTCCAGAACCGAGGAGGGACAAGCAGATTGTGCAAGCTTATGCTTTGGGGGCTGT
Organism: Allium fistulosum; assembly: GCA_030737815.1. NCBI lineage: Eukaryota > Viridiplantae > Streptophyta > Magnoliopsida > Asparagales > Amaryllidaceae > Allium > Allium fistulosum. Next base: position 62,704,411 of record CM060903.1, read on the forward strand.
TCCATCGTCTTCGAAAGCTCCTACCGCTGTAGAGAAAGGAAAGAGTGTGGTGGTTCAAGGTACTCTTTTCCTATGTGGTGTTCCAGTTAGAGTTCTGTTTGATACTGGGGCATCGCATTCGTTTGTTTGTAGTGAACTTGTAGGCCGGTTGGGTTTAGAACCGGATATTGTTGGTAGGCCATTGGTTGTGACTAATCCAGTTGGGGGTTCGTCTTGTTTGTGTATGTTATGCCGTGGTCTGATTGTGTCGAGTCATGATTGCTCTTTTGTTTGTGATTACTTTGTTCTGAACTTTGCGGGGTTCGGAATTATTTTGGGTATGGACTGGCTTAGGAAGTATGCGGCAAAGGTTGATTGTGAGAAGTTGGAGGTGATAGTCGAGAATGTGGAGGGGCGAAGGATTGTGATACGATGTAAGCATGAAGAAGGCGTCTTCATGAGCTTCATGTATTCGCTGGTTGTTCCACGGGATGGACTGTCATCTGTGACAATCGCTAATGGATTTGAGGATGTCTTTGACGAGGTCAAAGGGTTACCGTCGCATAGAGAGATCGAGTTTCGTATAGATCTAGTTGAAGGAGCCAGACCTGTTGTGATGCCTCTTAGGCGGATGGCGCCTAGGGAACAACAAGAGTTGAAGGTGCAGGTTGATGACCTTTTACAGAAAGGATTCATTCGGCGTAGTGTGTCCGAATGGGGTGCACCAGTTGTATTCGCAACCAAAGCGGATGGGTCATTGAGGTTGTGTGTGGATTATCGTGAGCTGAATAAAGTGACTAAGAAGAACAAGTATCCATTGCCGAGAATAGATGACTTGTTTGATCAGCTTCACGAAGCTAAGGTGTTTTCTCAGATGGATTTGGCAACGGGATTTCACCAGTTGAGAGTGGCTAAGGATAGTGTGCCAAAGACTGCTTTTAGGACACCATCCGGTTTCTTTGAGTGGTTGGTAATGCCGTTTGGATTGACTAATGCGCCAGCATATTTTGTGGATCTTATAAATAGAGTGTTCAGAGATCAGTTGAACAAGTTCGTGCTTGTGTTCGTGGATGATATTCTGATTTATTCCAGAACCGAAGAAGAGCACAAGACGCACTTGCGTATTGTTTTGGAAATCTTACGGAAACATCAGCTGAAGGCTAAGTTTTCGAAGTGTCACTTCTGGAAGAGTGAAGTGAGGTTCTTAGGCCATGTTATCTCTGGAAATGGAATAGCGGTTGATCCCGCTAAGGTGGCAGCAATCCAGGATTGGGTTAGACCTAAGAATGCATCTGATGTTAGAAGTTTTCTTGGATTGGCAGGATATTATCGACGGTTTATCAAAGACTTCTCCAAGGTGGCTGCACCGTTAACAGGATTGATGAAGAAGAACCAAGTGTTCAAGTGGGAAGATAAGTGTGAGCAAGCTTTCAGAATCCTGAAAGAAAGATTGACGAGTGCTCCTGTTTTGACTATTCCTAGTGGGAATGATGAGATGGTGGTTTACACCGACGCATGTGGTATTGGACTTGGAGCAGTGCTGATGCAGAAGGATAAAGTTATTGCGTATGCGAGTCGACAACTGAAGCCGCATGAAAGGAATTATCCGACTCATGATTTGGAGTTAGCGGCGATTGTATTTGCTCTGAAGATGTGGAGACATTATATATTGGGAGTTCGATTCGAGTTGTTTACAGATCATAAGTCGTTGAAGTATCTTTTCTCCCAAAAAGATTTGAATCTTCGGCAGCAACGTTGGCTAGAGTTTTTGGCATCATATGATTTTGGTATAGCTTATACTCCGGGAAAAGGTAATGCGGTGGCAGATGCGTTAAGTCGAAGACATGCAGGATTGGGAGCCATGTTTTCAGAATGGAAGAATCTCGAGTATTTAGCTGGATTTGACTTCAGGCCTAGATGTGAATTGGAACCTGAGATGTTGGCAAACTTATCGATAAGACCGACTCTTGTGGAAAGGATTGGCGAGAGCCAAAAACAAGACGATAAGATTGTCAAGATTATTCGTGATGTGGAATCTGGAATGGACCCAGAAAAGGATAAAGGATTCGAGGTCGACCGAGAGGGTTGGCTTCGGAAGCAAGGGCGACTAGTTGTTCCCGATATAGATGAATTGAGAGATGAAGTTCTGAAGGAAAGTCATCACTCGAAGTTGACCATTCATCCAGGTGGAAATAAGATGTATCGGGATATGAAGAGAACCTATTACTGGGAAGGTATGAAGAAGGATGTTGGAAATTTTATTTCCAAGTGCATGAACTGTCAGTTGGTAAAAGCCGAACAGAATAAGCCAAGTGGATTGCTTCAGCCATTAGAAGTTCCTACATGGAAGTGGGAGCAAGTATCGATGGATTTTATTGATGGACTACCTAGAACAAGAACGGGAAATGAGGGGATTTGGGTCGTTGTAGATCGTTTGACTAAGAGTGCAAGATTCATTTCTGTTCGATCAACTAGGACTGCATCAAAGTTGGCAGAGTTGTATGTTAAGTGGATTTTTCGATTCCATGGTATTCCGAAGAGTATAGTGAGCGATCGAGATCCATTGTTCACTAGTGGATTTTGGAAGAGCTTCCAGGAAGTTTTGGGGACCGAGTTGTGTTTGAGTACAGCTTATCACCCTCAAACAGATGGTCAGACCGAGAGAGTCAACCGAGTTTTGGAAGATCACCTTAGAGCTTGTGTTTTGGATTTCGGAGGATCATGGGAAGATCACCTTCATTTGGTGGAATTTGCATACAATAACAGTTACCAGTCAAGCATTGGTATGGCACCATATGAGGCATTGTATGGAAGACCGTGTAACTCTCCGACATGTTGGTTTGAGACCGAAGAAAAGTTGATACTTGGGCCAGAGATGATTCGACAGACTTCGGATTGCATAGAGATCATTCGGCAACGGATGAAGGCAGCCCAAGATCGACAGAAGAGTTATGCGGATAAGCGTCGTAAGGATTTGGAATTCGACGTAGGTGATATGGTTTTTGTGAAGATTTATCCACTGAAGAATGTTATTCGATTCGGGAAGAAAGGAAAGTTGACTCCGAGATTTGTTGGACCATTCCCGATCATCGAGCGAATTGGAAAGCTCGCCTACAGATTGGAGTTACCAGAGAAGATGTCGAGCGTGCACAATGTTTTTCACGTATCGTATCTACGGAAGTATGTGCACGACTCGAATACAGTGGTTTCTGCTGATAGCTGTGAAGATTTCAAAGTTGATCCAGTCGATAAGAGACCTCGTAAGCCGCTTCGTGTTGTGGAAACCGACACGAAACAGCTTAGGAGGAAGGTAGTTAAGTTGCTCAAGATACAATGGAGTGATGATGATAACGACTGTACGTGGGAGGTGGAAGAGAGGATGAAGGCAGCTCATCCTGAACTCTTCAAGGTATGGCCCTAAGGTGTCGTGTCATCTCACAATATTGTAACTTGTTCTAGTTTTAGAATTCTGCATGCTAAGCTAGAATTGGATGCATGGTTTGTTGATTGCTATGGATGATAGGCGTGCAGAATAGTCTTTGATTACTCTTGTTTGTTTGGAATTTCGGGGGCGAAATTCCTAAGGGGAAGAGAATGTAACGACCCGTATTTTTACGGATCGAATGATTGAAACCGGTGTTAATTGGACGATAGTGTTGTAGCTTGAATCGAGTTGAAGATAAGACATCACGAAGTCCAGGCGAAAATTTGACTAAGTCTTAGGTCATAGACGACCTAAGACATATAGTAAGTCGTGTGCGACCTAGGGAGCTTTAGCTCCAACTTACCAGTTGCGTCATCATAGGTCGTTAACGACTTAAGTGATAAATCATGAGCGACTTAAGGAGGTCTGCAACTTAAGGGGTTTAGCGAGTTAAGGAATGATGCGACTTAAGTTAGTGGCGACTTAAGGAGATAGGTCGGAGACAGTTAAGTCGTTGAGTCGCTATAGCACGAATATTTATGTCGTAGACGACTTAAGGAAAATAGGCAGGTTAACGACCTAAGAGATAGACGACCTAAGGAACTGACCGACTTAGGAGAGTTGGCGACTTAAGGTAGTAGACGTGCGTTAGGTCGCGTGTGTGTTAAGTCGGCCAGAGATAGGTCGTAAGTCGTATACAGTTAGGTCGCACCTGTTGTTGAGTTGTTATGTCGTATACCTGTTAAGTCGTAGGTCGCAGAGTTCTGCTAAGTCGTAGGTCGCGTGAGTTGTTAAGTCGCGCATAGTTAGGTCGCGAAGTGTTAGTCGTATGGTTTCTGATAGGTCGCGCGCATATGCTATGTGTTAAGTCGCGAGCGACCTAGGAGATAGGATGTTAAGTCGTATCTCATTGAGTCCTGGTTCGTTAAGTCGCGCGCATTGTTTTAGGTCGAAGGACTGTTAGGTCGTAGGTCGGAAGAGTTAGTTCGGCAACGACTTTGGAAGGGCGGACGACTTAAGAATCAGCATATAAATATGGGAGTTTTTCCTCACTTTTTGGGATCCGGATTTTGAAGCGACGAAGTGCTGCCATTTTGAGAGCTTGACTTCTACACTTCTTCACTTCTTTTCTCCACTCTAATCTAGTGATTCCATCCATCCAAGTTGAAGATCAAATTGAAGATTCGAGAGCTTAGATTGAAGATCTACATCCATTGAAGTGAGATTTCATCGTTTGAAGCGGATTGGTGATAGATCAAGTTAGATCCTTGGCTGTCCAGATCTGAAGTGGGTTGCTTTTGGGTTGTTTAGGTGATTTGGTGAGTGGTGATTATCTCTCACACGGATCCAAAGGAGTATATCGGATCGTTGGCTTGATTTTGGTGTTAAGATAGTGATTTCCATGCATTTTCCTAATCATATGTGTAGATCCATATAGATCAATTGTTCATGATGATTTGACATCCATTTTTCTACATGTTAACCTATGCAAGTTCATTCATCAAGATTATAGAGATATTGCTCATGTTTTCATGCTTCTTAGACTTTTGACTCTTTAATTACGAAATTGTCATTATTGTTATAATTGTCCATTTAGCTTATATTTGAATGCTTGATTACTTGGATTAATGTTTGACTTGATTGATCGCTATGAATTAGATGATTGATGATTTGAATTAGACAAGTTGGTCGAAGATGGTTCAAAACCTAAGAGAAAGGCTCTTGAATTGGGAAGGCTGCTCGTGGCATATGTAGCGGATGATGAAGCTCTTATGCGTAGATTCGATGATGATGATGTTGAGATGAAGCTTCGCGAGGATGTGATGAAGCGAGGCATGATATGAGATAGTCTTGGATTAATCCAGACGGGATCAATCCAAGCCTGTTGATAACTCGGTGATATGGTTCGAGTTTGAGGATAATGGTTTGCTCGAGAGGCGCTTGAGCTAGTATGGAAATAGTCGTCGAGAAGGATGACTAGGAGGCTGAGATCTCATCGTTGTTGAAGGTTCTAGCATGCTCAAAGCAAGAGTACGTTGGGCAGATTCGATAGTCCCTGAAGGCTAATGATTGATAGTCAAGTACTCTGGGCAGATTCGATAGTCCTAGGCACGGGTCACGATGACGTGCAAAGTTATGTCTAGAACCGGGGTTTCCATTAGCCCTTGACGTACGGCTGAAAGAATGTGCCGGTCATTCAATTAACGATGATATCAAGGCAATGATAACAGTGATAGCCAGAGTCATGGATGTTTGGTTGTATCGTCATTCGGTCTCAAGAGCGGTATTTTCTGGGTGCTTATCTGATCTTGGTTTAGGCCTTGGGGGTTTGTACTTGGAAAACATCGACCTTGACTCGAGTGATAATTGCTTTACCTTAAATTGTGTGCTTTTCTATGTTTGCTTCTACTTAGTGTGTGTTTGGGGGCTATCACTGTAGAAAGAGGTGGAGTGGGAGGGTTGTATTCCTATTCTTTTTCCTTTATGCTCTTTTGGTATGTTGTTAGTTAATTTAGTGCTCACTAAGACTGTTGTTTGACTCAAGGCTTTATGTTTTAACTCTTATTGCCTTGGGATGTTCGTCCATTTTGGGATGGGCAGACTAGGTAACAGGTGACAGGTGTTTTTCTTGCTTCCCACGGTGTTGATATCGAAGACGAGCTGGAGGGTTGCATATTATCTTCTTACTATATGTACTGGATGTTCCGCTGTTTGTATATTCTCTGAGTGTTTTGTAGTGAGGCTTGATGTATTGACTATTCATATGTTTGTATTCAACTATTATGAAGTTTTATTGATGAGATTCTATTCTGTGAAGCTTCACTATGTATATATTCTATTGTATTTTGTCCATGCGTTGTGAGTAATACGATAGATTCTGTTGTTTTTAACTTACCCTGGCAATCGTCCATGGTCGCCTGGCACACATTACAGCGCACTATCTCTAGATTCGGTGTAGGGGTCATGGGCGGTCGTCACATTTGGTATCAGAGCTTTGGTTAATCGATTTTACCCAACGCTCGCTGACGTAACTACGTATGAGAGACGTAATTGTATTTTGATGGATGATTACTATATATACTATAGTAGCTTAGTAGAGTTTGAGTCCTTTATGCAGTTGTTTCTCTAGGTGTGCTAATCATTCCTTTTTATAGATATTGAGAATGAGTCGAAGAGGGAGACCAACTACTAGGGAAGGCCGTGCTACTGAAGGGGCTGCTGATTATGCTGCTATGTTCGAAGCTATGATGACTTCGATCATGAGAAGGATGCCAGCTCCGGGGCCATCGGTGGATGTTGGAGTTCAAGTTCAAACTCCAAAGCCGGTGGATTTTGCTAAGTTGTGTAAAGATTATACTGCTCTTGGAGGGAAGGTTTTCTTAGGGACAGAATCGACCATTGAAGTCCAGAGGTGGATAGATGCTTGTAGAAGGATTTTTGGTGATTTGGGAATTGAAGATGCAACTAAGAGGAAGTTAGCATCAAGACAGCTTCAAGGGAGGGCTTCTGATTGGTGGAACTCTATTACCATCAATACTCCGGAGGAAGAGATTACTTGGGAGCAATTCCAAGTCAGATTTGAAGCTAAGTTCATTTCTACAGCTCAGAAGTCTGTTCTGTTCAAGAAGTTTGTGGAGCTCAAGCAGGGAGGAAGACCAGTTCTTGAGTATGTTTCTGAGTTTGAAGCTTTGTCCAAGTATGCCCGATCGTATATTGAATCTGCATATCAGAAGAATGAGAAGTTTGTGACAGGCTTGGACAGTTATCTTGGGAGGCAGTTGGTGGATCATCTGGATGATTCATTTGAGAAGCTTGTGGAGAAAGCTCTCAGGCATGAGAATCTGTTTCCTAAGGAAGGATCTGTTGTTGTTGTAACCAGGGAAGAGTCTAAACCCCAGCAGGGTGAAAATAAGAAGAGGAAGCAGTAGCAGCAGAAGGGTAAGGATGGCCAGAAGAGACCGAAGGGCGAAGTGACTTGCTACAATTGTCAGCAGAAGGGCCATTTCTCTAAGGATTGTAAGAATCCGAAGGTACCGATGAAGTGTCCCAACTTTGACAAGCCGGGGCATATCAGGAAGAATTGTCCAGAACCGAGGAGGGACAAGCAGATTGTGCAAGCTTATGCTTTGGGGGCTGTTCCATCGTCTTCGAAAGCTCCTACCGCTGCAGAGAAAGGAAAGAGTGTGGTGGTTCAAGGTACTCTTTTCCTATGTGGTGTTCCAGTTAGAGTTCTGTTTGATACTGGGGCATCGCATTCGTTTGTTTGTAGTGAACTTGTAGGCCGGTTGGGTTTAGAACCGGATATTGTTGGTAGGCCATTGGTTGTGACTAATCCAGTTGGGGGTTCGTCTTGTTTGTGTATGTTATGCCGTGGTCTGATTGTGTCGAGTCATGATTGCTCTTTTGTTTGTGATTACTTTTTTCTGAACTTTGCGGGGTTCGGAATTATTTTGGGTATGGACTGGCTTAGGAAGTATGCGGCAAAGGTTGATTGTGAGAAGTTGGAGGTGATAGTCGAGAATGTGGAGGGGCGAAGGATTGTGATACGATGTAAGCATGAAGAAGGCGTCTTCATGAGCTTCATGTATTCGCTGGTTGTTCCACGGGATGGACTGTCATCTATGCCAATCGCTAATGGATTTGAGGATGTCTTTGACGAGGTCAAAGGGTTACCGTCGCATAGAGAGATCGAGTTTCGTATAGATCTAGTTGAAGGAGCCAGACCTGTTGTGATGCCTCTTAGGCGGATGGCGCTTAGGGAACAACAAGAGTTGAAGGTGCAGGTTGATGACCTTTTACAGAAAGGATTCATTCGGCGTAGTGTGTCCGAATGGGGTGCACCAGTTGTATTCGCAACCAAAGCGGATGGGTCATTGAGGTTGTGTGTGGATTATCGTGAGCTGAATAAAGTGACTAAGAAGAACAAGTATCCATTGCCGAGAATAGATGACTTGTTTGATCAGCTTCACGAAGCTAAGGTGTTTTCTCAGATGGATTTGGCAACGGGATTTCACCAGTTGAGAGTGGCTAAGGATAGTGTGCCAAAGACTGCTTTTAGGACACCATCCGGTTTCTTTGAGTGGTTGGTAATGCCGTTTGGATTGACTAATGCGCCAGCATATTTTGTGGATCTTATAAATAGAGTGTTCAGAGATCAGTTGAACAAGTTCGTGCTTGTGTTCGTGGATGATATTCTGATTTATTCCTGAACCGAAGAAGAGCACAAGACGCACTTGCGTATTGTTTTGGAAATCTTACGGAAACATCAGCTGAAGGCTAAGTTTTCGAAGTGTCACTTCTGGAAGAGTGAAGTGAGGTTCTTAGGCCATGTTATCTCTGGAAATGGAATAGCGGTTGATCCCGCTAAGGTGGCAGCAATCCAGGATTGGGTTAGACCTAAGAATGCATCTGATGTGAGAAGTTTTCTTGGATTGGCAGGATATTATCGACGGTTTATCAAAGACTTCTCCAAGGTGGCTGCACCGTTAACAGGATTGACGAAGAAGAACCAAGTGTTCAAGTGGGAAGATAAGTGTGAGCAAGCTTTCAGAATCCTGAAAGAAAGATTGACGAGTGCTCCTGTTTTGACTATTCCTAGTGGGAATGATGAGATGGTGGTTTACACCGACGCATGTGGTACTGGACTTGGAGCAGTGCTGATGCAGAAGGATAAAGTTATTGCGTATGCGAGTCGACAACTGAAGCCGCATGAAAGGAATTATCCGACTCATGATTTGGAGTTAGCGGCGATTGTATTTGCTCTGAAGATGTGGAGACATTATCTATTGGGAGTTCGATTCGAGTTGTTTACAGATCATAAGTCGTTGAAGTATCTTTTCTCCCAAAAAGATTTGAATCTTCGGCAGCAACGTTGGCTTGAGTTTTTGGCATCATATGATTTTGGTATAGCTTATACTCCGGGAAAAGGTAACGCGGTGGCAGATGCGTTAAGTCGAAGACATGCAGGATTGGGAGCCATGTTTTCAGAATGGAAGAATCTCGAGTATTTAGCTGGATTTGACTTCAGGCCTAGATGTGAATTGGAACCTGAGATGTTGGCAAACTTATCGATAAGACCGACTCTTGTGGAAAGGATTGGCGAGAGCCAAAAACAAGACGATAAGATTGTCAAGATTATCCGTGATGTGGAATCTGGAATGGACCCAGAAAAGGATAAAGGATTCGAGGTCGACCGAGAGGGTTGGCTTCGGAAGCAAGGGCGACTAGTTGTTCCCGATATAGATGAATTGAGAGATGAAGTTCTGAAGGAAAGTCATCACTCGAAGTTGACCATTCATCCAGGTGGAAATAAGATGTATCGGGATATGATGAGAACCTATTACTGGGAAGGTATGAAGAAGGATGTTGGAAATTTTATTTCCAAGTGCATGAACTGTCAGTTGGTAAAAGCCGAACAGAATAAGCCAAGTGGATTGCTTCAGCCATTAGAAGTTCCTACATGGAAGTGGGAGCAAGTATCGATGGATTTTATTGATGGACTACCTAGAACAAGAACGGGAAATGAGGGGATTTGGGTCGTTGTAGATCGTTTGACTAAGAGTGCAAGATTCATTTCTGTTCGATCGACTAGGACTGCATCAAAGTTGGCAGAGTTGTATGTTAAGTGGATTGTTCGATTCCATGGTATTCCGAAGAGTATAGTGAGCGATCGAGATCCATTGTTCACTAGTGGATTTTGGAAGAGCTTCCAGGAAGTTTTGGGGACCGAGTTGTGTTTGAGTACAGCTTATCACCCTCAAACAGATGGTCAGACCGAGAGAGTCAACCGAGTTTTGGAAGATCACCTTAGAGCTTGTGTTTTGGATTTCGGAGGATCATGGGAAGATCACCTTCATTTGGTGGAATTTGCATACAATAACAGTTACCAGTCAAGCATTGGTATGGCACCATATGAGGCATTGTATGGAAGACCGTGTAACTCTCCGACATGTTGGTTAGAGACCGAAGAAAAGTTGATACTTGGGCCAGAGATGATTCGACAGACTTCGGATTGCATAGAGATCATTCGGCAACGGATGAAGGCAGCCCAAGATCGACAGAAGAGTTATGCGGATAAGCGTCGTAAGGATTTGGAATTCGACGTAGGTGATATGGTTTTTGTGAAGATTTATCCACTGAAGAATGTTATTCGATTCGGGAAGAAAGGAAAGTTGACTCCGAGATTTGTTGGACCATTCCCGATCATCGAGCGAATTGGAAAGCTCGCCTACAGATTGGAGTTACCAGAGAAGATGTCGAGCGTGCACAATGTTTTTCACGTATCGTATCTACGGAAGTATGTGCACGACTCGAATACAGTGGTTTCTGCTGATAGCTGTGAAGATTTCAAAGTTGATCTAGTCGATAAGAGACCTCGTAAGCCGCTTCGTGTTGTGGAAACCGACACGAAACAGCTTAGGAGGAAGGTAGTTAAGTTGCTCAAGATACAATGGAGTGATGATGATAACGACTGTACGTGGGAGGTGGAAGAGAGGATGAAGGCAGCTCATCCTGAACTCTTCAAGGTATGGCCCTAAGGTGTCGTGTCATCTCACAATATTGTAACTTGTTCTAGTTTTAGAATTCTGCATGCTAAGCTAGAATTGGATGCATGGTTTGTTGATTGCTATGGATGATAGGCGTGCAGAATAGTCTTTGATTACTCTTGTTTGTTTGGAATTTCGGGGGCGAAATTCCTAAGGGGAAGAGAATGTAACGACCCGTATTTTTACGGATCGAATGATTGAAACCGGTGTTAATTGGACGATAGTGTTGTAGCTTGAATCGAGTTGAAGATAAGACATCACGAAGTCCAGGCGAAAATTTGACTAAGTCTTAGGTCATAGACGACCTAAGACATATAGTAAGTCGTGTGCGACCTAGGGAGCTTTAGCTCCAACTTACCAGTTGCGCCATCATAGGTCGTTAACGACTTAAGTGATAAATCATGAGCGACTTAAGGAGGTCTGCAACTTAAGGGGTTTAGCGAGTTAAGGAATGATGCGACTTAAGTTAGTGGCGACTTAAGGAGATAGGTCAGAGACAGTTAAGTCGTTGAGTCGCTATAGCACGAATATTTATGTCGTAGACGACTTAAGGAAAATAGGCAGGTTAACGACCTAAGAGATAGACGACCTAAGGAACTGACCGACTTAGGAGAGTTGGCGACTTAAGGTAGTAGACGTGCGTTAGGTCGCGTGTGTGTTAAGTCGGCCAGAGATAGGTCGTAAGTCGTATACAGTTAGGTCGCACCTGTTGTTGAGTTGTTATGTCGTATACCTGTTAAGTCGTAGGTCGCAGAGTTCTGCTAAGTCGTAGGTCGCGTGAGTTGTTAAGTCGCGCATAGTTAGGTCGCGAAGTGTTAGTCGTATGGTTTCTGATAGGTCGCGCGCATATGCTATGTGTTAAGTCGCGAGCGACCTAGGAGATAGGATGTTAAGTCGTATCTCGTTGAGTCCTGGTTCGTTAAGTCGCGCGCATTGTTTTAGGTCGAAGGACTGTTAGGTCGTAGGTCGGAAGAGTTAGGTCGGCAACGACTTAGGAAGGGCGGACGACTTAAGAATCAGCATATAAATATGGGAGTTTTTCCTCACTTTTTGGGATCCGGATTTTGAAGCGACGAAGTGCTGCCATTTTGAGAGCTCGACTTCTACACTTCTTCACTTCTTTTCTCCACTCTAATCTAGTGATTCCATCCATCCAAGTTGAAGATCAAATTGAAGATTCAAGAGCTTAGATTGAAGATCTACATCCATTGAAGTGAGATTTCATCGTTTGAAGCGGATTGGTGATAGATCAAGTTAGATCCTTCGCTGTCCAGATCTGAAGTGGGTTGCTTTTGGGTTGTTTAGGTGATTTGGTGAGTGGTGATTATCTCTCACACGGATCCAAAGGAGTATATCGGATCGTTGGCTTGATTTTGGTGTTAAGATAGTGATTTCCATGCATTTTCCTAATCATATGTGTAGATCCATATAGATCCATTGTTCATGATGATTTGACATCCATTTTTCTACATGTTAACCTATGTAAGTTCATTCATCAAGATTATAGAGATATTGCTCATGTTTTCATGCTTGTTAGACTTTTGACTCTTTAATTACGAAATTGTCATTATTGTTATAATTGTCCATTTAGCTTATATTTGAATGCTTGATTACTTGGATTAATGTTTGACTTGATTGATCGCTATGAATTAGATGATTGATGATTTGAATTAGACAAGTTGGTCGAAGATGGTTCAAAACCTAAGAGAAAGGCTCTTGAATTGGGAAGGCTGCTCGTGGCATATGTAGCGGATGATGAAGCTCTTATGCGTAGATTCGATGATGATGATGTTGAGATGAAGCTTCGCGAGGATGTGATGAAGCGAGGCATGATATGAGATAGTCTTGGATTAATCCAGACGGGATCAATCCAAGCATGTTGATAACTCGGTGATATGGTTCGAGTTTGAGGATAATGGTTTGCTCGAGAGGCGCTTGAGCTAGTATGGAAATAGTCGTCGAGAAGGATGACTAGGAGGCTGAGATCTCATCGTTGTTGAAGGTTCTAGCATGCTCAAAGTAAGAGTACGTTGGGCAGATTCGATAGTCCCTGAAGGCTAATGATTGATAGTCAAGTACTCTGGGCAGATTCGATAGTCCTAGGCATGGGTCATGATGACGTGCAGAGTTATGTCTAGAACCGGGGTTTCCATTAGCCCTTGACGGACGGCTGAAAGAATGTGCCGGTCATTCAATTAACGATGATATCAAGGCAATGATAACAGTGATAGCCAGAGTCATGGATGTTTGGTTGTATCGTCATTCGGTCTCAAGAGCGGTATTTTCTGGGTGCTTATCTGATCTTGGTTTAGGCCTTGGGGGTTTGTACTTGGAAAACATCGACCTTGACTCGAGTGATAATTGCTTTACCTTAAATTGTGTGCTTTTCTATGTTTGCTTCTACTTAGTGTGTGTCTGGGGGCTATCACTGTAGAAAGAGGTGGAGTGGGAGGGTTGTATTCCTATTCTTTTTCCTTTATGCTCTTTTGGTATGTTGTTAGTTAATTTAGTGCTCACTAAGACTGTTGTCTGACTCAAGGCTTTATGTTTTAACTCTTATTGCCTTGGGCTGTTCGTCCATTTTGGGACGGGCAGACTAGGTAACAGGTGACAGGTGTTGTTCTTGCTTCCCACGGTGTTGATATCGAAGACGAGCTGGAGGATTGCATATTATCTTCTTACTATATGTACTAGATGTTCCGCTGTTTGTATATTCTCTGAGTGTTTTGTAGTGAGGCTTGATGTATTGACTATTCATATGTTTGTATTCAACTATTATGAAGTTTTATTGATGAGATTCTATTCTGTGAAGCTTCACTATGTATATATTCTATTGTATTTTGTCCATGCGCTGTGAGTAATACGATAGATTCTGTTGTTTTTAACTTACCCTGGCAATCGTCTATGGTCGCCTGGCACACTTTACAGCGCACTATCTCTAGATTCGGTGCAGGGGTCATGGGCGGTCGTCACAAAGCGATACCTTTCAAGAACAATTTTACTTAGAATGCTCATCGTCCTCCAATGACGATGTTCTGATAGCATTCGTCTATACAAGTTGTCATGGGTCTGGACAAACAGAATCACCGTCTTCATCATCTTCATGGTATTCATTTGTTACATTCAAACCAGATCAAAGTGGTTTTCGAATAATTAAATCTGATCCCGGTCTCTTCGAAACGATTAATGAAATTGGCCAATATTGATAGTCGGTCATTTAACTATCAATAACACATCCATAAGCAATCATCTAGCCTTAATTTAAATTTTTTCCAAAAATATTCTCAAAATATATTAATAAGATATATATATATATATATATATTCAAACCCTTCCAATATTTCAATAGTGGAAATCAAATTTAAATTCTTATATCCTTAACAGGATATATATTTTTTTCAATTCATTTCAATACTTAGAATATATTTTTCTTGCTTCCAATTATAACTCATCCCTTGAAAAATATTTTTCTATATTTCAAATCTCGAAGTTAACTATTTTCATATCCTTTCCGTCCAATACTTAGAAATATTTATAAACATCTTCCCTAAGATCTTTTATTTCGAATATTCAAGGAGTAGTCCATTTATTTCCTATTCTCCAATTCTTTACAAATTTTATTTGTAACCCCCTAATATTTCCAAGTCGAATGCACTTCTCTATAACTCCAATTTCCCGTTCTAACCTCTTTTTATGAATTCTAGTTCATTTTCCACATTTCTCGTATTTTAAACACTTTGGAAGTCTCTCTAAGCTCCCAAAATCCCACTATAAGATTCCTCTTCTAAAATCATACTCGTTTAACAAACTTCGCTTTCAATCTCGAGAGGATTTATAAATAAATTCCATCCTTTAAAACTATATATATAATTATTATTTTTAAAGAATAATAGTTTATTTGTAAAATATGTTTAGGTAAATTTAAAATATCACAACATTTTAAATAACATCAATAACCCATTTCCAAATCATTTTTTTAAAATAACCAAATAAATTTACAAAGCTGATTAATAAAATTAGAATTTATTTCAATAAATATTAAATATTAGAATAACTAACTTTTCAGAATATTCTAAATCTCAATAATAGTTTAAATTATATAGCATAGTAATTAAAAATCCCATTTTTACAAACTTTTAACTTCTCGACAAAAATCTATTTTAAAAATCCAAGATTGCCAAGTTCAGTTTATAAATCCTTCTCAATTCATATCACATCGATTATATCTTAATTTTATCACCATTCTCATGTTCAAAAATAGATTCCACTATTTCTTTCCTAACGATTTCCATAACTTGATATAAATTCACATCGTAAATCTATATTTCTGATTTATCAACTTACCATCATTTTCCTTATTTATAAACATCGTTTATAGATTTATAAACTCCTTTGAGTTTTACTTGTTTATAAGACAAATCTTGTTTATAAAATTTCATTGTATAAATTCAATTCTTATAAATTCCATTTACACTTCCAATCTATTTTTAACATAGATTTTTACTCCGTTTCATATTCCCAGATACCATTTATAAATTCTTTTATATAAGTCATTTTTAAAATCTCCATTTAAAAATTCACAATAGTAAGTATACCCAAAAATCAAATATATTTTCTAATTCAATTTCTTTAAAATAACTCCAGTTCTTATATATATATTTATATATATATATATATATATATATCAAATTCCCTTAAATTCCATAAATTTTAAAAATATATTTATAGTTTTAAAATTATCAAAATTCAGGCCAGTGCTATGATAGCATCCAATAATTCCAATCACTACAATAATTTATAATAGATTATTCTACACAACTCATATATCACTATATATGAAAAATAAACAACATATGTGAGGAATCCAGTTAGATCCCTCCAACCTGTTTTCCTGCATCCACAGATGTTAATACAACATAAAATAATACCAATCCCACTTCAAGGGGGATATCGTGGTATATAGGGTCATTCGCTATTATGCGTGGCGCATAGGGTCTCATCCGCTATAATGTGCGGGAATATCACTCCAAGTACTGGTGTATATATATATATATTACTATATATATTCAACATCCAACAGATAAGAATTTATAAATTCATCCATACAACCAATAATTTAAATTCAACATTTTTAAATTGTACTAGCTATCTAAATGAGTGAGATTTTACTCACCTTGATTTTTATTTTTTCGAACATCCAGAATTAAACCAAATCGAACAACATTCAATTTAATTTAAAATTCCAGCTAACTCTGATCTACTCCAAATTGATTCCATATGTCGTATTCATCGATATGATCCCATCACGTCTTTCTGTGTTAGATTTTGATCTCGTACAAACATGTTACGAATTTTATTAGCATATGATTTTAAATAATACTTAATCTAAACCGTTAAATTTTTAATTACCAAAACAATCTCACCTTTCCCAAATCTCGTTTGCAGTCAAACAACCCAGGCTGAACCCTAACTGACCCCTCCCTAGATTTTGCATGTATGAGAAGCATCGAACCTCCGTTCACCATCGCTGCCTCCTCCCAAGCTAACCCCTAAACTGCTCGACACACTGGCCAACGGGACCATCCAGTCTTCACGCGCGAACCATCGAGGAACCCTACCCTCTTTGATCGCGAAGCCCAACCTAGTATGTACGTCTCCTCGAACCACCCCACAACCCCATCGCTTGACCGGACCACCTCGCCATGCTCCTTCGTTCGCACATGACCGCATTTGATATATTATATTTTTTTCCTTCTGTCGTTAAACTCTAAAAGTTATTAGTTAGAACCGCATTTGTTTCTTATCAACATATCACGGCGACCCGTTCTTTACTATTCTTGAGGCATTAACGTCAGTTCGAGCATTGAACTCGGGGTTTGAAAAAGTGAACTGTTGCATTTGGTATCAGAGAAAATTATACCCTTAAAATAGGAACTAGGAATGTATTGAGAAAGCGTATTTGTATTTTTTTTTATTAGATACACACACACACTCTCTACAAGAGTTAAGTACATATGCATACACCATTTATTGTTCAGGTTTTGTTTACTATTTATTAGGGAGTTTCTAATGAATCACAATTTTACAAATAGTTGAAAATGAGCAATTCAGTCAAAACCGAAATGGAGATTAACACAGCTACTACAAATGGGGTAGAGATAAGGGCAGGGATTAGCACCCAAGTAGATGTACTGGATATCCTCGGAGTTAATATTCCAATATGGTTCAGATGCTATATCCAAGAAACAAGCCAAGCTAGTACCAACCCTACTGAACCTATAGCCATCACTACCACTACCAACCAAGATGTTATTCCATCCCAAACAAAACCAACTATTTACTTTACTAAGCTGTGTAGGGATTTTTCAGCCCTGGTGGGAAGCCTTTGCTGGGATGCAACCATACTCAGTGACTCGAGCATGGCTTATCATTTGGGAAAGATTTTCAAGTTGTTGGGGCTTAGTGATGTTACTAGGAGATAGTTGGCATCTTGGCATTTGCATAGTGAGGCCGCATGTTGGTGGAAGGTAGTGACGGGAGAAGTAGACAAGATACTATTACTTGAGTAATGTTTAAGATAGAGTTTGAGATGAAATTCTTTTCTAGGGCTGAGAAGGATCTGTTATTGGAGAAATTTATTCACCTTAAGCAATGAGAGATGACGATTGGGGAGTATATGAGTCATTTTAACGATGAATACTCTTAATGAACCATATGATTTAATTAATTTTTAATCATTGAAAATTAATTAAATTATTTAATATTTATGAGTATTAATGATTAAATTTTATTTGATCTGTTTGAATACCATTAGTATTTAATAATATGCGTATATAAAATTTATAAAAGCATGTATCGATATACGATATCGGTGGAAAATTTAAATAGGATTAATACTAATTAGGTTTTGGAATTGTTTGGGGCCTAAACTCCATTGGTCGGCCATAGCTTGTGGGATAGGAAGAGTGTTTTGATTTTGAAATGTAAGGGCAAATCTTTGTTAAAGAAAGTAGATTCACTACATCTTTAATGACATATTAATTTCCTCCTTTATGAATTATTTTCCTTTGTAATTATCTCTCCCCACTCAGATCTATTCTAGCTGAAATTTCTATGGTAGCATAAAGTTCCAGAACACCAAAACAAAATTAAATAAAAAAGGTGGTTATCTATCGATTGTTGCACTTGCACTTTCACATATATATGCATTTGATGCACTCATTAGAATATACGTACAACTTAAATTAAACTCAAATTATTTTTATTAAATGAGATAAAATGAAGATTTTATTTAAAACTTTGGATTAGATCTAAAATCCAATTTACGCTTCATAGGATTACTAGAATCAAAATAGAATTTTTTTGAAATTCCCCATCTGATTGGCCTAGTTCCTTTCATGCACAACTATACATTCCATTCATGATGCCCACTAAAATGAAGCCATTGCTACCATGCTCCATTATCCACTGGTCTTACCAAGAAAAAGCTATCATAGTGGAGAAATCGAGCTATTGAAATCCTATCATCTGCCTAGTTATTCATTTTTTTTGCAATTGCCTCACTTTTCCAAACGACGTTAGATGATGATTGATCAACTTCCCTCGAGATTCCTCACTTATCTATACCATTTAAGACATTTAACTTCATTGTTGCAAAATCCTTAATTTTACATTAAACCACTGTCACCACCAACTTTGATTAGCAATTTCTAATAAATTCATGTACCTAATAAAAATATTAACACTTTCTCTCTACTCATCTCGTCAAGAGCTTTAATTTGACAATAAGAAAATTTGATTTGATTACAAATTATTTTAAATTATTTAGATATTTGGGATATTAAATAGATGTTAATCTTGGAATTAATGGTTTATGAGAGTGTGGAGACTGCCACCTCGAGGTTAGGACTAGGGTTATGGTATTTAAATAGTATCGGCTATACTCCTTACGAAGCCAACCTTCTCAGTCGAGTTCCTATTGCTTTATACCTTCAGACTATACTCCTTCTATCTTTACTATGATCTTCGCTAGCCTAACATCCTGCTTCTGACCAGTATCGATCCTTTCAATTAGGCTAGGTCTAATCGACAAACTTGCCAGCATTTCAGGTTCTAGCTCGCAGTGAGGCTTGAAATCAAATCTAGCAATATACTCTATCTACTTCCATTCCAAGAATATTGCTATTAAGCCAGCAATTCTTCTACTTAATGCATCGGTGACTACATTCCATTTTCCTAAAGTATAGGAAATACTGAAATCATAAGAGGCCAAGAACTCCAACTGCCATTGTTGTCAAAGGTTGAGATCCTTCTGAGAGAAAAGTACTTCAAGGATTTATGATCTGCAAATAGCTCAAACCTCTCTCCTAATAGATAGTGCCTCCACATCTTTAAAGTAAAAACAATCATCGTCAACTCCAAATCATGAGTTGGATAATTCCTCTCGTGCAGCTTTAGTTGTCGACTAGCATAAGCAACAACTTTTCCTTTCTACATCAATACCGCACCTGATCCAGTACCATAAGTATCTGTGTATACTGTCAACTCTTCATTCCCATTTGGAATAGTCAACACTAGTGCACTCATCAACATCTCCTTCAGAATTACGAACGCATGTTCACACTTCGCATCCCATATAAAAGTCGGATTCTTCTTTGTTAAATTGGTCAATAATGTCGTTACCTTTGAGAAATCCTTTATGAAGCGTTTATGGTATCCGATTAATCTTAGGAAACTCCTCACATCCATAGCATTCTTGATCTGATTCAAACCTTGGACTGTTGCCACCTTCGTAGGATCCACTTCTATACCTACTCCCACCATGAGTCACGAATCAAAGATTAATAACATTCATCATGTTGTTGCATCGTCTTCAACCTGATTCGAACAAGCAAACTCCAGCACGACTTATAGAACCTCAACAAAATTCTCCAGAAATTCCATCCCATTTGGACTTAACCCAATAAGTTGGTACAGACCTCCCAACTAGGTGCCGACCTCACTAATTTGCCAATCTATTGCTAGGTTTTTTTTCTACTTCTTCCTTGCTTCTAGTACTCCATGCCCATATGCT
Organism: Allium fistulosum; assembly: GCA_030737815.1. Classification (NCBI taxonomy): domain Eukaryota; kingdom Viridiplantae; phylum Streptophyta; class Magnoliopsida; order Asparagales; family Amaryllidaceae; genus Allium; species Allium fistulosum. Next base: position 62,724,434 of record CM060903.1, read on the forward strand.
TTGACCTCGACTTCTCTGCACAAATTAAGTCGTTATAGAACAAGTACTCTCTTCAAAGCACCATACTTCATATTTTAGAAACACGTTGGCATAGCCTCCAACAGTTAGCCAATCACTGATCCATCACCTTAGGCAACCTCCACTAGCAACACCCTTGCTCTCACCAAAGACGCTGACCTCTTGGACCAAACAAAACATCTCTGACTTGACTTCTCATGTCAGTGCCGACTTCCATACTTTTCCAAGTGAGGACCCATGATTTGAACCCTAAGCTTATCCCATGCTATGGAGCCTCCCCTTTAAGTTTTATCCAATTCTGATCATCTTTGCATTCGATTTGCTCGATCTACAGCCCATCATTCTAAACACCCAAAATAGCCACATCACATCACATCATATAAACATAGAACAACATCCACATTTTATCCATTCAAACATCTAATCCATAGAATTAAGATATATAAGTCAATTTCTAATATGGATCTACATACAGCATGAGTATTTGATCATAAACAAAGGTGATTTCTAATCATTCTATATCATATACACAGATTAACATGTAATTAAAGTTAGAAAAGTTTTTATGGCCAAAAATCAAATTAAAACATGTTAAATCCTACAATCACTAATCGACAATCTAGTTGGATTTAAAGAAATTTTTTGATGAATTGGGATGGATTGAAGGCTAATTGGGGTTCAGACCTGATTTAGAATGAGAGTGAAAGTTTTCATTTGATTCCTACAACCCCTATTTATAGCGATTCTCTAATTAGACTATAGGGCCAATTAATAGGCTTCACTGATTATACGCTAATTCTAACTAGTAGTTTTCAAAACATAAAACAAGCATAATTCCATAACCATAAATTTTACTATAATGACCACTCTACGAAATGGGAAACCATCATTGTAACAGCTCGCACCTCACCTAACCTTAAGGACCATTTCTCGATTTGTGTGTGTCATCCTTGCGCAGGGGCCATGCTAATCTTCTCTGTATCGTTCCAATTTTATCGGATGTCCTACCGGATTTTCTACTGATAGTAGTTCATGTGTTGTAATATTAGTGTGCAAAATTTCATAGCAAAACTCTTTTGTTTGATACTTGAAAACTGCATTGCAAAATCAATTCACAGCCTGGAAATCACCCGCACATCTTTGTTTTTGAAATGTTGCAAACATGGCCTGAGTCCATGTTTGAGACATAATAACTTTCGCATACCTTGTCCAAATTGCATGCGTCTTTTTGCAGTTTAAAGTATAGTTGTTGAACTTTGTGCACACCAATATTTAGTTAAATCAAAAGTCGTTCGGCCATCTGTTTTGTCCGAAAGTTCAACCCAGAGAAGATTTCAGACCTGGGTATTATTTGCCTAAGTGTTTTTATGTTCGTTTTCTGTCCGATTTTTGACATTTACTTCAGTTTTTGTGATATTTCTGAAGTATTTTGAGGGCTATGATGTCTATCAATAGGTTAGCCCAGTTTTGATGAATTCAAATTTTGAATTATTTGAATTTAATTTGAATTTAAATTTGAATTTCGGTTTGAGTGAAATTTTGCTTGTTGTTGGTCGTTTTCGAGCACGGTTTCTCCAAATCTTTTTGAAACGATTTTATAAAATTTAGGGGATTTAAATATAATTATTATATAATATTTTTAAGTATTTTCAAGTATAAAGCCTATTTATTCTTTATAATAAGGGAAATTTTCAAATAGGGTTTCCAAATGGTATCAGAGCCATACCCAACCGGAATTGTGGTCTGTACGTGTTATAGCCACGACGCTTGGGTTGTATTGTGTTCATGAGCCAATGAGGGCGTTGGGCTCTAAAGGGGGAAGGATTGCACCACCCCTTCAAAATGAGAATAATAGTCCCACATCGTGGATAATACTATAAAGCGGCTGCTTATATACCAAAGCCTTCACCTCATAACAACGTCGAGGCCTTTTGAGGAACAAAACCCCACACCTTGGCTTTGGCCCATGAGGCGGAGGTGACTAAGTTGGGGACAATATATGTGTTAAGTGAGGTGCGGACTGTTACAATCATCCTGAAGCAATGGAACTGGTTTGAGACTCTAATTCAACTCCTATCAAAAGTTATAGCCCAACGGTTTTGAATGTCAAAATAGTCACATAAAAATTCGAGAAAAATCACATGCATGTAAAATGTCCCTAAGATTCATATCCGAAAGTTATAGAATCTTACGACCTCATACAATAAAATAAAAATAATTTATGATCCTCCAATACGTAAAATACGGATCGTTACAAATTATGTAATTCGTTACATTTCCTTGAAAGTGATTAAGGACCGAGTAACATGAATAATTGTCTAAGTTAATAAACTTATGCAAAGTAAAAATAAAAAGTAAATAACTTAAAGTCAATAATACAGGAGATTATTATATTGGTTCAAACTTCCCGCTCTACGTCCAGTCCCAAACTCCTTCTGGATTTAAACTGATACCCTCTCTTAACTCGAAGGAATATATATTACAACCGCTTGAGCAATCGAACATAGCTTTTACTGCCTAGACAACCAAATAGGACTTCAACCGCCTAAGGATTATACAATATTACTTTTTATTACAATTAATAGAAAAGTATTTGACCGAGTATGCTCTTGAATAGCACTAATAAGTCGATAATATATACCCTTCCTATAATCTTCTTCTTTATGGTATATTGTGTAGTTTGTAAACAAAGAAAGTAAATTTGATCACTAGAAAATATTCTTAAATAAACATGTAATGACCCATAAATTTTGATAATTAAAACTATTAAATTTAATAAGATTTCAAAATTTAATATTGGAAGAAATTAAAATTTGTGCTTTATTAATGAGAAAAATAATTAGAATGTAATTTAATAATGTTGATTTAATGTAATTGTTAACTATTTTAATGTAATTTCAATCAATTGAAATAATGATAAAGTTAATTTGGTTATAATTGAAAATAAGGAATAAATTAAATGTTGGATTTAATATTGAAATTTTATGTAATTAATTGAAAAAGGTTAATATAGAATGGAATCAATATTTAGTAAGTAATTTATCAACCTTTGTTTGTAAACAATAGGTTAATAGAGGTGAATTATTAATGTATTACAATTGATTGATTATCGTCTTAATATCTAATCCATTTGAAATTAAGTGTAAACCAATTGAAATTAATGTAATTAAATATTGCATTTAATATGAGTTAAGATGATTACCGAAGAATATGAATGTAATAAAATGTAAACTTATGTTAATAAAATTCATAGTGTATAGTTGATTGAATAATAAGACTATAAATCGAATAAATGAATTTATTAGAATTTTAAATTATAATTAATGAATTTATTACAATTGTAACTTAACGATGTAATTAGTGCAATATTTAAATATTGAAGGTGGCATGGAAAATTTACTTTAAGAATATAAATTCTATGTAATCAAGAATGATGGAATTTGTTAACTTTTAAATTTGAATTTAAAAGCGATTAAATCAATTAATAATAATTTATTTAATTAACGTGAAAAATGACCATTTTGGCCACTGTCTCGGATATTGACGAGACTAGTTTCATCGTATCCGTAACAGTGAATTATTGTAGGATTTCAAGTTTTGTAGCGATCATACTTATCATTTGATTGTGCGAGCTTGAAACGCGCAGAAATAAATTAATTGAATTTAAATGAATATAATCTAATTTTGAAAGCTAACTTCCATATACAATGGAATTAGGATTTGAAACTAGTTCCATTGAGTTTAAAAATATCGAAAACCTATATTTTGATATATTGGATGACCCATTTTCGTTTCGAAAACAAAACGGGTTTTTCGGGTCATTGTTATAGTTTCGACCCAATTAGATCTGTCCATTCGTTCTTATCTACATTTGCCTATATATAGGCTGTTATAAAACCTAGCAACCTTTTTATTTTATATTGTTTGTACATACATTTCCTTCTCATCTCCTCTTTTCAATGGCAGACAAACCAAAACCCAATTCCCAAATTCAATTTCAAATCAAAATCAAATCGAATAATTTAAACTCTTCAAATTATGTCATATTATATATCGTTGGAAAGCTCTCGGCGAGTGCAATCTACTGCAGAGATTCATTTTTCGATTTGAATCATGATTTGGCCAGAAATTGACGATCTTTTTCAGCCGTCCGTTGCTAGGGTTTTGGATTTAACGGCGGATCGTCGACCAATCGACGATCGGGAAGTTGCTGTAGGTAGATGATGATTAGCAACGTTCATCCAGGACCATCGTTCATCTCGGTGATCGTCAGGTTCACCAGAAAATGCACATAAAGGCAGTGACGACGGTTGTTTCTAGGAGGCGTCTGGGAGGGTCGCGCCACCATGGTTGGAGGTCGCGTGGATTGGGTAAGGTGGCACTAGGGTCTGATCATGGTGAAATTGTGTATGGCGGCGGTGTTCTCGAGATTAGCATTGGCTGCTGTAGCATTGTTTGTGCGTGCGTTTCTGTCTTAGGCGAGGGTTAGGGTTGAATGAGGTAAACGATATTACTAATTTTCCCTCCTTTGTTTATAATTTATATTTTAATTTTTAAAACTTCAAACTGACGTAACCTTTGTATACGAACTCGGATTTGGACGTGGTTTCTTCCGTTATGATCGTATCGAAACTTTGGACAATCTGGAACTGATTTGGTTGGATTCGAAGACTGTTCAAATTTTGGACTTTATTCGGATTTTAAATCTAAAAATCAAAGGTGAGTGATTTAACCCACTCACGAATACTAAATTATCTTATGTTAGTTAAATTAAATTTATGACGTGATTAGAAATTTATTGGTTGATGTTTGGTATTTTAAATTGTCATTTAAATTTAATTTGAATTTATATAGACTTAAAATGCCTTTTAAATTAATATTGAATTTAAAATTGTTTGTTAAACACCTGATAATGATACCCAGTTAATTGTTGTGATTTATTGGTTGATTTGAATGATGATTGTGATGGATGCTTAATTGTTGACATTTTGGATGATCTAATGTTATGTTTAATTTATATGTTGTTATCACACTGCAAGTTCCCCTAGTTATCATTAGGAAATCACTATGGGTTGAAATGATACATACCCGAACGATCTTATAGATTAGGGAAAAATCGTTATGGGTTGAAATGATAAACTCGAGCGATTTTATGGATTTGGAAATTGTGATTCGGGATACGGATTGAAATGGTATATATCTGGAAACTTAAACTTTTATGGGTTGAAATGATATATATCGTATCACTTGACCATAGGGTAGAAAATTATATAGGGACACCAGATTGGTTAAATTAAATGATTTTAAATCCGTAAATTTTGAATCCAGTTAAATGATATTATGAAATAAAATTAGATTTATATGAATTGAATTATTTTCAAAATCCAAGCTTTAAAATGTTGAAATTGAAATTGGTTTAAATGAATTGTTTAAAAATTTTAAATTGGAATCTTAAAGATGAATTTTGAAATATAAATGAAATTTATAAAAATTGAGTTATTGTAAATGTCTGAATATTTAAACTTTGAAATATATTGAATTTGAAGTGATTTAAATTTGTAGTTCAAACATGGATTTGAAATCGATATAAATTAAAATGATCTTAATGAGAATTTGAATTGAAACCTTTAGCCTTTTGGATTGAAATCATTGAACTGAGATTGATTTAAACTGAATTTTTGGAACTAAAATTGATTTGAATTGATTTGTGAAATTGGAAGAAATAATTCTAATTTGAAACTATCTTCGATATAAATTCTAATGCGAAATTGGCCACTATCTCGGATTCCGACGAAACTAGCTTCATCGGATCCGTAACAGTGAATTATTGTAGGATTTCAAGTTTCGTAGCGATCGGACTCATCGTTTAATCGTGCGAGCTTGAAACGCACAGAAATCAATTAATGGAATTTAAATGAATATAATCTAATTTTGAAAGCTAACTTCTGTATACAATAGAATTAGGATTTGAAGCTAGTTCCATTGAGTTTAAAATATCAAAAACCTATGTTTTGATATATTGGATGACCCATTTTAGTTTCGAAAACGAAACGGGCTCTTCGTGTTGTTGTTACCGTTTCGACCCAATTAGATCTGTCCATTCGTTCTTATCTACCTTTGCCTATATATAGACTATTATAAACCCTAGAAGGCTTTTTATTTTATATTGTCTGTACATACATTTCATTCTCATCTCCTCTTTCCAATGCCATACAAACCAAAACCTAATTCCCAAATTCAATTTCAAATCAAATCGAAAAATTTAAACTCTTCAAATTATGTCATATTATATATCATTGGAAATCTCTCGACGAGCGCAATCTACTGCAGCAATTCATTTCTTGATTCGAATCATGGTTCGACTAGAAATTGACGATCTTTCTCAGCCGTCCATTGTTAGGGTTTTGGATTTAACGACGGATCGTCGACCAATCGACGATCGCGAAGTTGTTGTAGGTAGAGGATGACTAGCAGCGTACATCCATGGCCATTGATCGTCTCGGTGATCACCGGGTTCGTCAAAAAATGAAATCAAAGGCAACAACGATGGTTGGTTCTAGGAGGCGTCTGGGAGGGTCGCGCCACCATGGTTGGAGGTGGTGGGGACTGGGGGAGGCGGCGCTAGGGTTTGACCATGGTGAAATTGCGTATGGTGGCAGAGTTCTTGAGATCAGCATCGGTGGCTGTAGCGTTATTCGTGCGTGCGTTTCTGTATTAGGCGAGGGTTAGGGTTGAAGGAGCTAAACGATATTACTAATTTGCCCTCCTTTGTATTAATTTAAATTTAAAATTTAAAAACTTCTAACCGACATAACCTTTGCATACGAAGTCGGATTTAGACGCGGTTTCTTCCATTGCGCTCGTATTGAAATTTCGGACAATATGGAATTGGTTTGGTTGGATTCTGACACTATCAAATTTTGGGCTTTATTTGAATTTTAAGTCAACTAAAAATGAAAGGTGGGTGATTTAACCCACTCAGGAATACTAAATTATCTTATGTTATTTAAATTAAAATTACGATATGATTAGAAATTTATTGGTCGCTGTTTGGTATTTTAAATTGTCATTTAAATTTAATTTGAATTTATATTGAATTAAATTACCATTTAAATTAATATTCAACTTAAAATTGTTAGTTAAATACCTGATAATGATAACCGGTTAATTGTTGTGATTTATTGATTGATTTGAATGATGATTATGATGCATGCTTAATTATTGACATTTTGGATGATTTGATGTTATGTTTAATTTATATGTTGTTATCACACTGCAAATTCCCTTAGTTATTGTTAGAAAATCACTATGAGTTGAAATAATACATATCCGAACGATCTTATAGATTAGGGAAAAATCGTTATGGGTTTAAATGATAAATCCAAGCGATTTTATGGATTTGGAAATTGTGATTCGGGATACGGGTTGAAATGATATATATCCAGAAAATTAAATTAATGCGGGTTAAAATGCTATATATCTATATTACTTGATATGGTAGAACATTATATATGGACATCAGATTGGTTAAATTAAATGATTTCAAATCCTTCAATTTTGAATCCAGTTAAATGATATTATGAGATAAAATTAGATTTGTATGAACTGAATTATTTTCAAAATCCAAGCTTTAAAATGTTGAAATTGAAATTGGTTTAAATGAATTGTTTAAAGAATTTAAATTGGAATTAAAGTTGAATTTTGAAATATAAATGAAATTTATCAAAATTGAGTTATTGTAAATATTTGAATATTTAAACTTTGAAACCTATTGAATTTGAAGTGATTTAAATTTGTAGTTCAAACATGGATTTGAAATCAATATAAATTGAAATGATCTTAATGAGAATTTGAATTGAAATCTTTAGCCTTTTAAATTGAAATCATTGAACTGAGATTGATTTAAAATGACTTTTTGGAACTAAGGTTGATTTGAATTGATTTGTTAAATTGGAAGAAACAATTCTAATTTGAAACTATTTTCGATATAAACTCTTTTATTATACAAACCCTTTTAACATATAAACTATTTTTCTCATATAAACCATTTTAATATATTAATAATTTTTAATACATTAACTATTTTTAATATATAACCTATTTTAATATATATACTATTTCTAATATATAAATTATTTTAATCTATAACCTGCTTTTAAAATATATATTATTTTAATATATATTATTTTGAATTTATAAACAACTTTTAATATATATACACACACATTAATATCTATACTATTTTTACTGTCTAACTATTCCAATATATAAACTACTTTCAATATTCAAACTGGTTAAAGTCCGAGCTGTTATGATTTAGATTTAATTGGTTTAAATGCGAATATTTTGATATGACGGTTTAACCTATTTTGTGGTTGTGATTTTGAAAATGAATATGATTTAAAGTGAATAATGATTTCGAAAGTGAATATGATTTCGAAAGTGAATATGATTTCGAAAGTGATATGATTTTGAAGTGAATATGATATTTTGATATCAATTATGAATCGGTTTTGGAAATGTAAAAGAACCAACCATTGTGAAATAAGCGTTTGGTTGTTAAAGAGACCGGGATCGGATATTGTTATACTCTTTGCCAATACCGAAACCACTTTAACAACCGTGCACATGGTGGAGAATCCAGAATGAAGTATGATGGTTTGGCGAACACTATTGGAATGAAGTAAGAGAACGATGATGGATAGCCTTGATTTTCGGTTCATAATTAAAATGATTAATACAGGAGTTATACCTAGGCCAAGAGGGGTCGTTCCTCCTATCGGGCACATTTCTTCGATACCATATTTATTACTTTATGATTGATTTAGTGGCCACCCTCGATTTGATTATAGGAGTGTGTTCCGAGGTGGGCGGTAGTAGCTGCTATGCGTTACCACCAGCCCGGATCCCCAAAACGGTAGTATCCTACCTTGGGCATTGTCTCGCATGTCTTTTCATATTTATCTTGATCGCGCCCACTACGATTTTGGTTTGTGTTGTATCTATGGAGTGCTCTCTGATAGCCCACTAGTTTACGGTGGAGTTTACAGTTCTGTATAGACTATAGCGTTATATAAAAATGTGTTAAGAGGATATGGGTAAGGCCTTAACGCTATTTTAATACTTTACTTTACTGTAGTCGTATTATAATAGCATATTGTATTATATATATAGATAGTTTAAAAGATCCTTAGGAGATGGAATCCCGAACATTTCTTAAGTTATTGCACGCACATTGGACACTGGATATGAGATGTAAAATCCCGTATACATCTCTGAAGCCACTACACTCATATTTACTTATTTTGATTTAATTTACATAAGATCTTTTAGTTCTGGCTCGAGTGTTTTATCTTTTCATTATGCTCGGGTCAGCCTGAGCATTTCAGTGTTGAAGACTTTATTTCTAGAGGACGAAGAAGAAGATTTGTATACTATTTATTATATTTATTCCACTACATCATGTTGTTCCGCTGCATTATTTATTTATTCCTGTTGTATGTTTAACTCTGATCTGTATTGTAAAAGTGTAATCAAATGTTGTTTGTAAAACAGCTTCATGAACTATTTATTTGATTATTATATTTTGTCATTCCACTGTGAGATTCTGTGTTTTGTTTTCCTCTCTTTTCTCTTATTTTCTTATTTACCCCATTAACAATCCTCCCTTTTGAATGGTTTGAGTTGACTTGTGTGGTTTACTGTCGATTTAAACTGTCCAAAAAGGTGGGTCATTACAAAACAAGTGATGAAAATATAAAGATATTTAGAATTGAAGGCTTGTAAGTTCAATAGCTAAGAAAGAGAGAATTTGGAATAAAATAACTTAACAGAACTTTGAATTCTTTGCTTTATATAGTGTTTAAAGGTTGCAATCATTCGTGAAGAGTAACTGTGAAGAGTTCTGACTGCAACTCCTGATTAAGAGTCGTAACTCTTCACGAAGGAGACACACCTTTTAAGAAAACCAATGGTTATGCAGATTCAGCCGGCTAAATACAGTGTGGTAGCCAGCTGAATTGATGATTTTGAAATCAGCAAGGCCATAGTTCATTTTGGCCAGTTTTTTGCTGGCTAAATATACTTATTCAAGCAGCTGAATATTAATGATATTCAAAAATTGCGCACGTACACAGAATTCAGTCGACTGACCTAGTTGTTTCAGGTGGCTGAATTTCATGTTTTTGTGTTGTTCTTTAAAATTCTTTATCTAGAAAAATTTATGCGTATATATACCACGTAAAAAAGATTTTAACAACTTTTTACCCCTAGACACAAAATCTATGACAGATAACAACTTTTTAGCATCATTTTGGTCTTCATTTTAATATGTTTGCCTCTTTGTATAAGTGATATAATTTCCTACAATCATGGTTAGTATATTCAATCTATACTTGGATAGTTATCATTATCAAAACATCAAAGTACAGTGTTTTAAATTTCTCCCCGTTTTGATGATGACAACCATAGAAGTTTAATTTCAAATTTAATCATGTTATCCATAAAATATTCACAAGAGAAAATGTATGGAAGAAGAGGGGAGGACACTGATAAAGATCGGAAAGTGCTGTAATGGTCTATTTAAACATAGCTTTCGACAAGAAGATGAGAGTGCTAGTAGCACCCTTCGAAGAGGTCAAGAGGACGTTTCAAAAGAGTAAGCAAAAAGCTTTCGACAAGGTCGAAGGCTACCTCTCGAAGGCAAACATGTTAACAGCTCCCAAAAGGCTTGAAGGACACTTCTTGAGGGAAATGAATAGCAGGCTCTCTACATTTTACGCTGAACTATTCGAAACGACTTGGTTTCGCCTTCATTCATCTCCGCCAGAAATATATTCAACCAAATCAGCCCTTTTGAAAGCATATAGAGCCTTTCGAAACGGTTAGGGCCACTCTCACCTATGAAGAAGAACTACACATCTACTACCATAAAAGCATAAGGTTCCGAATTAGCTAGCAAAAGCTTTCGAAGGGAAGCATTTACAACAAAGCCTTTTAGGCGTTTCGACTCATTCGAAACCAAAAGAAGGCATGTTTCAACAGCATCGAATGCCAGCACCCAGGCCAACTCATTTGACACATCAACATTCAAGTCAAAAGCTCATCAATAGACCTTTCGACGAGATTGAAGGCTATCAAGCAACATCTTTCGATGAAGTCGAAAAAAGACAGCTGGAGCGAGAAGCCCAGCATCCAGCGGCAGCGGAGGATTGACTAAAACCCTTTCGACCAGGTCGAAAGGTAGCATTCATTAGACACTCACTAAAGCATAGAGGTTGACCTTTTGACCGCATCGATAGCTTGGGGTCGAAAGGTCCTAGCCCGCACCTATAAATATGACCCCAGGGGTCAATTGTAGGGGATCCGATTTCTTTACTACTCACTTATATTTTCTAAAGCTTGAAAAATCTAATTCCCAAACCAAATTGGGATTTAGTCAATTTTTACAATTGAGTTCAATAAAAAGAAGATTGTGATAATCTTAATTACTTTACAATTCAGACTTTATTATTTCTCATAAATATGTCATCCTGCAGCCAAACTGATCGAAAAGCCCCCTTAGGCCCGGTCGAAACCTTTAGTTTTCATATTTCTTGGAAGCCTTAGCTCAAATTTATGAGATAGCAAGTGCTACCCCTTTCGATAGAGTTGAACCCTTTCCAGTTCTACTATTTCCAGAGATTACTAAATCCCTAACCTAAACTGTCTTGTCTGTGTCGAAAGGTGGTTGAGACAGAGTTCTAATCCAACCCATTCGAATGGGTTTTCCAAAAGAGATGGCACCTTTTTAACTGTGTTGAAAGGTACCAAGGATGTGTCGTTGATCAATTTTACCTGCTTGAAGAGCGTTAATAGCCTCCATTCGCTCAAAAGGATGTTTCGAAAGCATAACTCATACCCTAAGCTTCAATTTGAGGTGTTGACAAGTTTTCTTGTCAACAAATCAATCTTTGGATAGTTCTCCCCCTAAGTGTGTACTCTCCCTATTGATATGATCGCAGGTTAATCTCCCCATTTGTCATCGACAAATAAGAAGTAGATATCTATAAGAGAAATATATAAAAAATAATGTAGGGAAAGAGCTTTTTTGGATCACATCAAAGTACAAAAGTATTATAGACAAATAATATTAAACCATCACAAAATATAGACAAATTTGTGAATAACATCATAGACATTTAACATAAAAAGGATGAACATTTAAACATCATGAAACATAATTCACAGACGTAACAATATAGAAATGATGTTAGTACTACTTCCTTTGTTAAGGTCCTAAGAGTTAGATCTTCGGAAGCCAAACCCATGAGGGTTTAGAATTCCCTTTATAAAAAAATTATTATTCTTATGAACAGAAGTCATAAAAGATTTTACGTACTTATTTCTAATCAAATGATTATTAGTCTTTGGAACTCAAATCTTATAGATTTTGAATGATATATAATTTTGTTTGACTAATAGATTTTAAAACTGGTTTTTCATGACTATTATTTTTCTTCTTGACATTTGTATATAGAGAGTTATACTATTTTGGGCTAGTTTTTACTTTTGCAAATTTTTTATATCCTAATCCTTTTTTATTAGAAGTGGATTGTGAATATTTCTATAATCTTAGAAATTTTTTATCTTCCTCTATTATAATTAGAAACATTTTTGGTAATATTATCTAACTTGTTTTAAGATTAGTAATATCTAGTTCTAGTATTTCAACAGTTGAATTCGATTCATGATTTTCTATTGATAATGTGTCATTCTTTTCTTTTTGAGTCTTGATTTCACTACTTAACATAGTAAGTTGAGAAGCACTATTAGAACAAGATTTTTGTGAATTAACAAGTTCTTCTTCTAAAGATTTTCTTTACATCTATTAGGATATCAACTTCGATTTCATTTCTATTTAGCCTTTCTACTAAATCCTGATACTTTCTCTTAAGATTTCTTAGTCTATCTAATAATTCAGAATTTATATCAACTAAATCATCAAAAATAAGATCACTTAAATCATCGTTTATGGCCATAGATCATACGTTGGCTTGTTCTAAATCGTTGTCACTGTCGCCGTCTGATGAGGAAGAGGAATCTGAATCATCCCATGTAACTAAAAAAACATATTTCTTATTATATCTATCGCTCTTGCTTTTGTAGTTATTTCTATCTTTCTTGCGATCTGGATAGTCTTTCTTTATATGCCTTTTTTGTGGCATTCGTAGCTTTCAAGAGTTGAGGATGATGGTTTGTTGTTCCTGTTATTCCCAAACTTTCCGTTCTTTCTAAATTTTATATACGTTTTGAAATTCTTGGCTATAAACTCTATATCGTCTTCATCTTTGTCAAATTCTTTTTTTCAGCCTAGAATGCTATTGTTTTCTATCTTGAGCTAGAACTCGTTTTACCTACAAATTAACTTCATATGACATAAGATTTCATATTAACTCTTCTGGTTTTATGGTAGAAATGTCGTTAGCTTCTTCAATTGGTAAGACTTTTCGTTTCCATTCATTCGTTAAAGAGTTTAGGATTTTTGAAACAATATCAAAATCAGTATACTTTTCTCATATTGCCAGAAGTGAGTGATATATATCATGAAACCTGGAATACATCTCATTTATGATTTCATTTTGCTTCATTCTAAAATCCTGAAATTGATTCTTAAGCATAGATATCTTGCTTTGTTTAACCTTATTAGTACCTTCATACTTTAAGAGTGCGCCAAATTTCATATGCTGAAGTACACATACTAGCTCTATTAAACTCATTTTTTTATTTAAGTAACAATACAACATATTCATAGCTTTAGCATTTGTAGTAACATCTAATTTATATGTATTTAACCATTGTGCATATGGAGTGGTAGGTACAAAATATTCTTGTTGAGTGATATTCCAAGTGTCATATTTATTTGCTTGCATGTAAAGTCTCATCCTAGTTGACTAAATATTAAAGTTCAATCCATTAAATAGTGGTGGTCATGCAGTGGATTGACCTTCAACAAAACTTGATGTTGTGTTATTTTCCATATTTCTTGAATATAAAAAACTTTTTTACGGTTATATGTTGACCTTGCTCTGATACCAAATGAAAGTGACTAAGGATCGATTTAATAATTTATCTAAGTTATAAACTTGTGCGGAATAAAATTAAAAAGTAAATAACCATGAGTAAATAACATCAGAGATTTTTATACTGGTTCAAACTTGTCGTTCTATGTCCAGTCTCAAACTCGTTTTGGATTTAAACCACAATACCCTCTCTTAACACGGATGTGAAGACCTGTCTCCTCGACTCTCGGAAATCGACACTAATACATCCATGGTATTTACATGTCGTAAATCCAAATACCGAGGAGGCAGATTTTCAGGGGTAAACTAAAGTTAAAAATAGAAACGCAAATTCTCACATTATGTTAAACAAATAAATAGTACATACAATCATCATCACTAGGGTACATCAAAGTTTTTGTATGCACTAACCCAGCCAGGAACAGTTATAACTGCCTGCTCCACAGTTGCTGGCATTAACTAAATTGGACACAGCGGAAAAACAAAAACTGATAGATAGATATCCCCATTGGGTGCTCCAGCTCATGCTCCAAAAATCTCTTCCAGCATGCTCTCCTCCAAAATACTCTAAACAGAATCCTGACTACTTGGCTTCTCGGGAAAATAAGGCACCCAGAGTTTAAAGGGAAAATAAAATAAACTCCAGATCTATTATGAGACTGATGTGAGAACTCAAAATACGTGTTTTGAAAACAAAAAGGTATCTCATAAGACCACGTCTCACATAAACACGGAACGGGTAAGAACCTTATAATAACCAAAACATTCTTACATAAAAATAAGGGATATTATTTTTAGTGACATATCTTTGAAAACATTTGCAAGTAAACTTATTAATCTTAGCCGAAATTGTTACATCGATTAAATTCCTACAATACTAGCCACGAACGCAGGTTCTATAAACAAACTAGCAGGCACTTATTAGAGAATGAATTTCCATACAAAAGACTAGGTGAAGGGACTACCTTCCGGCAGTACATCTCTAGAAGAATATACCGAGGCCCGATTGATGGTCCTCTACCAACACAAGACGGACCTACCTCTTTTCCTAGATAGTACCTAATATGTCATCACTTCGGTCATCACCGACCTATCTGAGACGTCTCTTAGCATACACCACAATAATTAAACCCGAACATCATAGTGGGTAGAAATTTATCTAGAAGGGGATGATCATACCCTAAGGGTTACGAACCACATAGCCTTGTTGTATCTACCATGTTTCGACTATTCCTTGGTGTGAGGCCTGAGGTAGTGATTACCTTTCACTTTGCACATCATCTTTCTTTGAGTGCCACACTACCATTCCATCGATCCCTATTGACTTTCATAACCATACGACCTCCGAGCTCATACGTCTCAGAGAAGGGTGTTAAGCTAAGAGAAGTTGCCTTCTCCGCCACCAAGAAGAAGTATGTTAATAAAAGTCAACGACAAAATCTTAAGAATGCAATGTCAAACATCCATCCATACAATTTCGTTCTGGGACTGAACGAAACCGAAGGCACTCTTCTACCATATCCTGTCAGTAATTAAATATAGGATTAATAGCGAGAAGTCCTTACAACCCAAAGAGTTTCAGAAATGAAGGGACCACTGCTAGTTAACCAGAATTATCAACAAGCAGTCCTTACATCCCAAAGATCTTTGTTCTTCATCCTTCATTCTCTCTATCAGGTCTTTATTTTTCGAACGCATATACTGGTTCGAAGTGGTTTTCGGATTGGAATTTCCAGATTTGACCATGTTTCCTTCGAGCTAATAATCGATAAAAAAAAGTTCTAGGAATAGGGAACAGTTCTTTAATTGATTTAGTTCTTTCTATTAAAATCTCTTTTGGAGATATACATTTATAAAACATCTTTCCAGTATATACGGAAATATTAAACCTCTCTTATAAAATTCTTGATAACATTTCAAACTTTTTAAACTAGAAATAAATTCGAAATCATTTTATTTTTCATTTAGAAAGATATTGATCAGAGTAAATCAAATTCACTATCCCCTTCGTCAGCCTGATAGCCAAGAGAGCAAGAAACTGATTTTCCAAACTCAAGCCTAGACACCATCTCTCTAACACCCATAAGGCGATCAAATTATTTGATCGGCTCTAAATATTTAATCATTCCAAAAATTCTTCAAATCATCTTTAAAACACTTTACAAATCATTTAAAAACATTTATAAAAGATTTGTAAAAGAATTGTTAAGTTTAAAACTATATTTCAAAAGTTATAGAAAAGTATTGCGGAAAAGTGCCGCGGAAAGTGCTTTTTAAGCTCTGTTGATCACGACTTTTTATTATTTGAAAATTCAATTTTATTACTCAAATCACTTTTAAAACATTTTACAGATCTTTTTCACATTTTTGAACATTAACATTCCTTTTCAAGGAATCTAGTTTTGAATTCCGAACTGCCAAATGGGGATTTTTCTAAAACTTGTTTTACTCATATTTCAAAATATACTTATCGTAATCTAGATTTTCTTTCTTCGTTGGAAAATTATGGATATGATAGTTCGAGAAATTCTTGTCTCGAAGAATTCCAAGCTATATTCCAATTTTTATACTAGTTTGACTTTTATAGTGCGAAATCGCAAGCTGCTTTTACGCGACACGCTTATTTTTAAATAAAATTTTCACTTCTTCTCAAATTTCATCAAAACACTTTTAAATGTTCATAAAACATTTCAAATACATTTTAAACCATTTTTAAGAGGTTTAACAGTTCCATATACGCCATTTCATTAATTCAAAGAAAGAGATTTCTTTTGTGCTTATCGACGTGTATTTTCGTGACTTGCATAGATATTCAACATTCATATCAAAACGACCAAACTTGATGATCAAAGCATACCAAACATTCATTTGAAACATCATATCATCATGCAACATATAGTATAATAGTTTAAGAGTTCTCATCTTGAGTTTTAAATGATTTACTTAAAAATTCGTTGTAGTTCCGATATTCGAATTATGAAGTTCACTATTCTTCAGATTTTAGTTCCTAGATGCCTCAACCAAGACTTAAGAAGGCTAGGGGATGCACGACCTAGGGGGTAGCAAGGAGTGCGCTTAGCGTAGGGTGGAGTGAGGTGGAGACAAAGAGAAAATGAGGAGTTCTGGGATTGTTTTGAGGTGCTTTATTATATATAACTATATATTATAATTTTAGTTTCTTTTTAGTATAAATTTTGATATTATTTCTCTAAGGATGGAAGCCATTAAAGTGGAAGCAAATTCTTAAGAATATAAAGAAGAAGATGAATGAAAAAGAAGAGAAGATGGTAGGGTATTTATAGGAAAGGAAGAGTGTAGAAGTATACAAGACCACGTCATCATATTCATCACCCTTTCAAGGCTTCTCCAACACACCTCCCCCCTCAAATACACGGCTAGAAACCTCCCTCCATATGCACATCACTTCCATCTTCTCATATGTATATGTTGACTTTAAAATCTTAAGGAGTAAGTTTGCTCAAAAATATCTTGTATATTTTATATTATATCTTTATACTTATTTATTTTTATATATGTATGTTTATGTGCATGTTTTCATGAATGCACATGTACATAATATGTGTATGGGACATATTCTTACAACGTTGCACAATTTTCACACATTATATCATTACAAATTCAAATTTCGTTCTTCGGTCATATTTTCTCTTTTATATTACTATGCATATTTTTGTAAATAAATTTTCCTATCATTCTTAACTAATAAAAATGATCATATTTTATTTATAAAACCATATAAATTAATAATAATAATTGTTTTCAAAATAGTTTTATATCGATATGGCTAAACGATCATTTATTTAAAGTGATATATTTACAGGTCGTTACATCGGAGGAATAGGTATTACAACCACCTGAGCAATCGAACAGGACTTCAACTGCCTAGACAACCAATAAGTCGATAATGTACACCTTTCCTATATCTTCTTCTATGTGGTATGTAGTGTAGTTTGTGAAGAAAGAAAGTAAATTTGATCAAAAAAATTATCCTTGAATAAACAAGTGATCAAAATATAAAAATATTCAGAATTGAAGGCTTGTAAGTTCAATAGCAAAGATGGAGAGAACTAGGAATAGAATAGCTTATCAAAACATTGGAATTCATTGCTTTATATAGTGTTTAAAGGTTGTAATCATTCGGGAAGAGGGCGGTGAAGAGTTGTGACTACAACTCTTGATTAAGAGTTGTAAGACTTCATGAAGGAGACACACCTTTTCAAAAAAACTAGTCGTTATGTAGATTTAGCCGGCTGAATAGTGTATGGCAGCTAGTTGAATCAATGATTTTGAAATCAGCAAGACCATAGTGCATTTTGGCCAGTTTTAAACCTGTTGAATATACTCATTCAGCAAACTGAATATTCATGATATTCAAAAGTTGTGCACGTACACAAAATTCGATCGGTTGACTTGGTTGATTCAACCGGCTAAATTCCATGTTTTTTGTGTTGTTCTTTAAAATTCTTTATCGGGGAAAACATGTGTATATATATACCACGTAGAAGAGATTTTAACAACTTTTTACCTCTAGACACAGATTCTATGACAAATAACAACTTTGTAGCATCATTTTGGTCTTTATTTTAATATATTTGTCTCTTTCATGGTTTTAAATCTCCTATATATCGCCCGAGATCTCCTCCGAGATCTCCTTTTCACACTTAAACGAGACGAGACATCAAATATCCTTCATATCTCCCTCCATACTCATCTCGTCCGAGATATTCAAATCTCACCCGAAATATGGATCAAAATCTCAATCCGAGATCTCATCCGAAATTATACATTTTTCTTATTTTGCATAATAATTTTTATTTTCATATTGATTCAAAAGAAACTACTCAATACAATTATAATTTACCAACTTCTTGAATATATATTCTTTACTTTTTGTCTTAATGAGTCATAGCGAAAGGCTTTACTTCTTTATTATGTTCAAATAAAAGGATATTATTCAACTTTATCAAATCAATTAAGCTAATCAAGCTACCACCCTTCTAAAAATATTCTTCTTTCTATGTAAATTAAGTATGTTATCATTTTTATTTCTACTAAGAAAGTTATAACCATTAAATAAATTTTTGACACATCAATTTTAGACACATAAGTACGTTCGAGATATTCCCGAGATGCATTATAAGGCCCGAGATGTCAATCCGAGATGTACACCCGATATGTACTCATCTCGTCCGAGATCTCCCCCGATACGAGATAGCTTGTGTAAAAATTCCGAGACGAAACGTGACCGAAATCCGATATTTAAAACCTTGGTCTCTTTGCATAAGTGATATCATTTCCTGCAAAAGTGGTTAGTATATATAGTATATGTTTGTATGGTTGTCACTATCAGAACATCAAAGTACATGGTTCTAAGATACCTAACTCGTTAACCAATCTTGTTTGAAATAAACATATTTTCTTTCTATTATATACTTGATATAATATGTTATATAAATTAATTAATTTAATTAAAAGCATATATAATAAAAAATTCATAAATGGTATGTTTTGTGATAGTAGCTACAAATTGTTGTAACAATGAGTAATTTATCACGATGACAACAAATATACTATAATAAAGTTCCTAGTCAAGAAGCATCGAGATTGGATATTGATATATCTATTGAGACTAGAGTATGTAACGCTTTCTAAATTTGTGCAGTTTTTTACTTATGATTACTGGTGGCACCTAAGGGTTACATATTGATAGTTACTGAATAACTATGGAATGACTCACTCAATTGTTTTCTGTTTGTTAATGTAACTAAGGACAAACAGAAATTATAGATGTGACTGCTTTTCACAATTCTCTCGACTTGAGAATAGTGTGATCTTCAGTATGAAAGCTCCGCTTTATTATAGTCAAATCATAGCATAGCATTCATTAAGTGACTATAGTTGGGTCGAGTTGAAGTATAGGAAGTGAAGCATTATACAAGAGAGGATTTGTCTTCTCAGGTATATGGTGTTAGTACCACGGTCAACTCAAGTCAACTTAAGTCAAAGTCTTTGGCCATAGCAGTTCGGTTAATAGTAATTGTAATTATTAAACCAAGGACTTTAAGTTTGGACTATAAGTTGAATATGGATGATATTAAAATTTTGACCATTTGGTGTAAACAAAAGCCACAACAGAGTAGCGCTTAACAAAATGAAATTGAATTTTACCGAAACCAAGTAAGCGATAAATTTGGTCAAAATGTCACACCACCAGCTAAATGATGCGTGAACATTAATATTTGGATAGTTCGATGTTAATCGCTCATCGAATTCACACCTAACAAGTCATACAATCAAAGTGATGGATTTTCTTTAGACCAAACGACTTACTTAGTTTATAATTGTTATAAATTAATTAACATCTATGAAATATTAACTATAAAATTTTGAATATGATTTGAGGAATAAGTATTATTAATATATTTATAATAGTTATAAATATATCGATCAATATTAGATATCGGTAATCAATTAAATCGATTTAATTAATAATATTTCTTTCGGCTTAAATAGGGTATTGGCCCATGATGATAGATTTAAAATTTCGACTATAATGAGTGCAACAACCCAAATTCTAGTGGATCCAGACTTTTCGCAAAAATGCAAAATCCAAACCCAATGAAGCCCGAGTTGGGTATCTGGTCTCCTGCAAATAGGCAAAGACAAATATATAAGAGCTTAATAAATATCTTACAGCGGAACTGACTAAAATATAATAGTAAGTAAATACTCATCAATATACTAACACTTTCTAAACAAGGGTCTCAAAGCTGGAAAGTATCTGCCATCTACCTAACCTGTAGGATGTTATGAGGAGGGGGTCGGAAATAAGTTCTGGTGAATGGACAAATTATACACTTCTAAGCTTAATTCTACATATACCGTTTTATTTCCACTTACTTTTATATTAGGTTCATTGGGTTTACAATACTCTCGCCTCTATGCGTGAATCGTACACATCTACTCCCTAGTAGATTAAAACCTAATAACTAATATATATGTAGCTATATGCCCAATGACCGTATTGGTCCTACGTACTACCCTTAGTACCTTCTGTATCCTCCTCGAAAAGGACTCCATCGTCTTGCTGCTAGGGCGTGCTGTGACTACATCTGTAAAGGACTGCCTCATAAGGCCTACAATACAGATGTTCCGTCATCTACTATGAAAACGTAAAACTGCATCCGCACTAGTCTATATTAATGCACGGACATTCACAATGTACCACCCAGTGCGTACCTTGAGGACTATACGTAATCGTTCTGTCTACTCTGTGAATCCCGCTTAACAAGGTCTACCTTGTACGGAACTCAGTCGGAGATTTTCTATTTCTGTAAAGGACCACCTCGTTAGGCGTACAATACTTATATTCTATTTGGTCTGTCACTTTTGTTATCGTGGCTATGGCCCCACGCAACCATCCCTCAACTAAGCGAAAGACCTCTAAAGAGTTAAGTGGCTGTGTCCTACTGCAAACAATCTAACATCCAATTGGCAGCGCCCCTCATCCAATGTCTCGATAGTGAAAGTATCATTGGAACTGTTGGTTTAACTCCAGTCTTTCCCGAACTCGCTCTTGGTTTTGATGCTGGCTTGATATCCGCATGCGACTATCCTTTTGGGTCCTTCCCACTAAACTTACTTGCAAGTACTAGGACATACGAATATCCTACTCCAAACATCAACCCCTTTTGACTACCTACAAAGGTCCTGCCATCAAAAATCATTCAAGGCGTACTCTTTTGATGGAACACCTACAGACCTGCCTCTACAGAACCGCATCATTACGCCGACACCAGAGGGCCATCCTAGAGTACCCTCACGTCCTGTTGAAGTCTCATACTTCCTTCTAGCCCAAAATAACTAAGTTGGACGTGCTTCTTCTGTGCTGAAATATGTGATGAACTGCTTCGTTAGGCTCTTCATCCTTTGGGCTGCTCCAAACGCATCTCACTCTTTTATTAGACTCTAAATCTAATCTTTTAATTTGCGTTTAGTTTACTTTTCTTATTCTGTTGGCTACTTATTTACCCTAATTAGCATAATCTTGTCCCAGCCTCACCTAACTATTGTGAGACTATCAGTTTCTGACTGAAAGGGAATGTCGTTGGTATGATCCACTTGTATTATCTTGCTTATTAACTTAATTTAAGTCTTAAGTTTATTAAAATAAGCTTCTTCTGTTCTTTTTACCTAATTATAATAACCTATGTTATAATTTTACTTGTACATGTCTCTTTTATTTTCTTTTATAATCTGTACATTATAAATATAATTACAAGCATCTCTTTTCTATTCTAGTCTGACATCTTTTATTATGATATTAAATTCTCTTTAATTCTCTTATATTATATGACAAGCTTAGCTTGGGACTATGTCCACTTGTCACAAATTTACTTTTCATAATAACTACTTTGCTTTTATTCTATCATCTGCACAGTAAATGCAGATCTAGGTACATTACCGTTTATAGCTTCTAATCTTATCTAATAATTAACTTGATTCCTTCAGTTCTTTACTTTATTTTTTTATATTCTAGGAAGTAGTTCTATCCTATTTGGTTGGTTACAAAAACTGTACTAAAAATCCACTTCCATATTTTAATACTAAATAATGCTATAAACAATAATCCGTAACTGCAAAATATTTCTTTACTTTTTGGATAGTGAAAAATACAATGGTTTCTTTATTTTACATTAATTTCCTTTTTCTTTCTTTTATTCTTGCAATTACGTTTATCGGTATCTTTTTAAATATTAAACTATAGAAGTCTATTCTATTTTCCAAACCAACCAATTAATTTATCGCTTACTTCCAAATCAAGTTATTAGATTTTTCTTTAATTTATTACTCCCGTTTTAGCATAACTACTGTAAATGTCTTCCTTCTAGGCTTAAGTCTTTTTCTATAATCGTTAAGCATAATTTTATTCATATCTAAATGGGTTTCTATCTTTCTTTTCCATATAAATAGTTAAATATAAATTTATAGTCTCAGCATAATAAATTTACAAAATTAACTATTGAAATAAATGCTTAACTGAATAATTAACGGGAATATAACAATAACATATCATAAACGAAAAGGTATATAATTAAATCCACTCACATATCGTCCTTAGCTTCAATCTTTATCCCTTTTAATTTGCTATGCTTTTCTCCGTTTTTTCCCCTTTTTGATTCGCTGTAAATTCTCTGAATTGTTTGCGCAATTCTCTGATTTGCTTGTATGTATTTTCTTGCTTAATTTTATTTTTTTAGTTTGGGGAAAGATTTGATTGACAGGGGAGAAAGGAAGAGGAAGAAGAGAAGAGGAGTTTGCTGTAAACGATAGCAGTTGATTCAGAGAAAATAGTGTGGGTTAGGGTTAAGTTACGTTCAATTTATAGGTGTAGTGAACAACTATGAACTATCCGATTAACCATAAAAACAATCTTCATCATCATTTATTGATTTGTTTACGTTAGCTTATAATGTATAATTCTCCAATCTTATTCATTTATTCCTTTGTTATACGACCCTATTAATTCACGTTTCCTTCTAAATAAGATTCTCCCGTTAATTATCCAATTAATTGGATCATACACATATATATGTATATCCAATATTAATTGATTCTTATACATTATAACTTCTTACCTATTTGAACACGTCAATTAATAACTCTATTAATTGAATGCATATAAAAGTTATACATTTTAATTTATTCTTATTAATTTACCTTCATCATAAACCTAATTACTCTGTTTGATGTTTGTACGCATTCCAATTTTTTTTTTCTATTTAACTTGAAAACAAATAATCCTATAACTGGCGTTTTCTTCAAACTAATTAATTTACATTATTAGCTATTGTAACAATGACATATTCTTTGATTAATTAACACCCTTTTTAAAACGCTCAACTAATTGTCAATTAATTAATTGACACGTTTTCCCATTTTAATCGATATCCAAATTAATTTTTATGCTCAACTAAATAACACATTTATTAGTTGTACGTATTTAAACCGTCAATTCATTACCCAATTAATTGACATATAAGTTTCACTCTTTTATTAATTGACGCTTACTTAACGTCTTTAATTAATTTCTTAATTAATTGATTGCATCAATTATAAATTAGTATATGTATGTTATCATTTAATTTATTCCCCACATACTTTTTTCCTCTTGCATCTAATTCTCTTAATAATTTACATTCATTACAAACATAATAAATTTGTTACTACTTTTATAAATATCCTATAAATTAATTGCAAATGTTTATAATTTATAAAATTTCCATGTGACCAATTAATGTAAATTAATTTCATCTAATAGATGATTTGATTACATTGTGTGCTGATGTTAATTAATTACCTTTAATTACTGATATCCATTAATTTCATATATGATAGCAATGTTCACTAAATACCTTTATGACGCGCGTCTATTTTAAAATTCAAATGCGCGTTATTTCTGAAATTTCATACGCACGTATATTTATTTATAACAAATATATTTACGTACATTTACATGTATAATTATTTCTCAATACAAAACTTCAAACGTCAATAACTTTTTCGTACGAACTCCGTTCGATACATATTATATATGTAAATTGATCAAAAAATCGCCACGAACACAATGATATAAGTTTCGAGGCCATTTTCTGACAATCACAAAAAAATGTTTATTTTCACTATCATCATTATTTGATTATTTAATTATATAAAAATGCAGGGTGTTACAATGAGGGCTATAAAGGATGGCTAAAATAGGTTAGATATGTTAGAATTGGATGGCTTAGATTTAGTGAGAATTGGTATGAGACATGATCCATTATTTTCACTCTCTCATCCATAATTTAAACACCTGAAACCCTAATTGAGTAGGATCTTTTTAGGTCCCACTATTCTCATCTATTGTTAGCCGATTTCATTCGCTAGAAGCTCAAGCAAATCCAAATCAAATCAATTCAAACCACAATTGCTTTTTGATAGCCAAAGGTCTACATTTCAAGAATTAGCAGTCTGCCGAATCGAAAAAATTTCAAAGGAGAGAGAGTCCATCATTACAAGGTGTACTTTGGGGCATTTGGTTTAGGTATGTTTTTATGGTTATATGTAATTTATAATATCTGGACAATATTTTGTTATTCATATATATATTATTATTATATTGTTAGTTAGGTGATGATTCTTGTATGTATTGATGTTGTCACATAATAGATTGGTTATATATATATATATATGTATATGTATATATATGTGTATATATATATATGTATATGTATATATATGTATATGTATATATATATGTATGTATATGTATGTATTCATTTAATTAAAAAAAATTCACATATAGGTCGGATATGCACAGCCGAATAATTTTATTTATAATAATTATTATTTTACTTATGTGTATATATATATATATATCATTTAATTATACTTATATAGTTTGTATTTAATTATAAGATCATTTCATGCTAATGATTAAACATATACTTTATACATGTATATCTATAGTAATTATAATGGTTGTGAAACATTTATAACAATTATTTACTATTATTTAACATTATTTAAACCAATATACTATGTAAATAATTTATATAAAATAAAACATGTTTTGAAAAATTAACTTTAAATTTTGTAAAATTATTTTATCATGAAATAAGCTCTTGGCCAGAATACAAGAATTACAGTAAAGTGGTATTCCTAATTTTTAAAAAATTACTATAATATACGGTCAAAAATAATAAATGAACAAAAAATAAATTTTCGTTGAGAAAAATTATGGAAAATATTTCAAGTCTACAAAATATCATGCTAGATTCTGTGAAAGTTTAAAAATCTGAATAATATGTTTAAAAATGTTTTTTATTAATATTTTATTGTTTTTCGACTAATTAATCAATTTATACATATTTTTTAATGTAATATATTGTGTTGTAGATACGATCTAGAAGTGTTTTAATAAAATAATTTAGTTTTATTCATTGATATATATATCTATGTATGTATGTATGTATGTATAGGTATTGTAAATATGCCTATGTGTGTATGTATTCAATAAAAAAAAATGTCGCTGTAGTATGTACATAATTTGTTAATTAAAAAAAAACCTTTTTATGTAAATATGTATATTATTTTAATATTTATTACAATAACACATTAAAACATAAATACATACATACATACGTATATATAAACTATTAATATTTTGCATATATAAACAAGTTATATGTATACGAATATATATATATATATATATATATTTGTAGATTTATAATATTTATATAAATAACAAGTTCAAATATGTACATATATCTAGACAACATACAATACATATCGGACGAACTAACATGTCTGTTACGATGTAAATACCAACGTATATATACAGTCATGTTATACCTTGTACGGGTTATCATGTTACACATGCTCACATAAACATATATGTGTATGATACATATATGTACATTTATATGTATAAAATATATTTTAAATAAAACTTTATATAATTTATAAATAGAAATAAAATAAGATAATTTATTTAAATAAAATTTTAGAAATGTTCAATATGAATTAGACTTCATAGGCCTAATAAAGATCTAATAAGGGATTTTTTTTTTGAAATTCACTCATAACTTTTGTTGCGGGCTAATCCAGTTCCAACAGTACTTTGGTGATAGTATGTGTTCGAACACCGATATAATAGATACATAGTGTTTTCGCTAATCTTAGTGATGGTCGAACAGGTTATCATATACTAAAGGCATCCTAGTGGTGATTCGAGGCCTAGCTAGTGATTGTTGTGTTTTCTATGATTACAATATCTGTTGTGGTTGTTGTATGATTGGGATGGATGTTATGTGATGTAGGTATTAGTGAGTTAGGCACCCCAAACACCCAATATTATACATAGTGTAGTGTACTTATACGATGATAGTATGACATATATCATGTTATGTTCTAACCTATACTGACACAACTAATCTATGAGAGACCGTTTTATTTGGGTTTTATTATTCATATGTATAAATTCTTTAGCATTCTTTTATATAACTATAATGGACCTGTCGTTATATAATGGACCTGTCGCACTCTGATTCTGTTTGGTTCATCTAGTATATTGTTATCTCGCTTGTTTTATTTCTATGTGATTACTATATTTTATCGTATTTGCTATGATATATACGATAAGTTCTGCTTTGGATTGTTATTACTTTACCTTGAATATCATTTTACATCAACCAGTTATCGTAATAGCGCACTATTCATGGTATTTGTACCATGTTCAATAACTGATTGATTCTCACCTTTGGTCTCCAAACGTATTCACTCTTCCATATTGGATGAAGTAGGATCCTCATCATAGATGTCTTCCGTAAGAATCACTTCCAATTTCGCTTCTCTCGCTTAGTCAAAAATATTCTCACATATAGCCCAGCTCCATCTTCTAAGCTCCTTCTTAGTATTCTTTGATATATGTGTGAAAATTGGGTGAAATTATAGCTGATTCGATGATGGAAGCCGAGTACACGACATATTCTTTACAAGTTCCACCCCATTAGAATTTTTTTGAGAAGAAAAGGGTCGTGGTACAAAGGGTAGATACTAAGGACAATATAGCAGATCCATTCACTAAGGTACTAAATAGGTTACATACTGATAGTTATTAGATAATTATGGATTGACTCACTCGATAGTTTTCTATTGGTTAATATAACTAAAGCCAAACAAATTTTTTTGATGTGACTAATTTACACAATTCTCTTGACTTGAGAATACTGTTGAATTTCAATATGAAATCTCCGCTTTAATTATAGTCAAACCGTGGCACGTCGTCTATGGAATGACTATAGTCGGGGCGAGTGGAAGTATGTAAGTGAAACACTATTGAAAAGAGAATTTGTCTCCTTAGTTACATGAGGTTAGTATCACGATCAACTGAAGTCAACTACAAGTCAAAATCTATGTTCATTGTAGTTCGGTTAATAATAATTATTGAACGAAGGACTTTAGGTTTGTAATAAAGAGTTGAATGTGGATGATATTGGAATTTTGACCATTACCAAATTCCATAAGTCTAAAGTGATATAGTTTTAACGAAGAGAATTGATGGCACAAATAAAATAAAATTAGATTTTTCCGATACTAAGTAAGTGATAAGTTTGGTCATAATGTCACTCCACCTGGTAAGTGAAGTGTGAATGTTAATATTCGAATTGTTCGGTTTTAATTGCTGATCAAATTTACACCTAAGAGTCACAAAACCGAAATGCAAGAATAAGGTAAATGCTTTAGAATGCAGCATTTCTGGATCAAAGTCCAACCAGCTCGCAGGACAAGCAGAAGTAAAAGCATAAACAGGCATCTCAAAGCCCACGCCAGATTTGCAGCAATTGAATAGTGAACTCTCCCTGACCAGCACATATGTATGCATTTCTCCACACGTAGGGTCCGTTCTTTTTTAACGAAAGGGGCAAATGAAATGGGCTAGGAAAGGGGCAAGTTCGCGAAAGGGGGATGCGTTCTTTTTACGAAAGAGGCAAAATTATTATTTATATTAATATTTTATTTGTGTTTATTTTTAATTAAAATAGATATACACCGAATACAGAATACATAATATTGAATATATAATCCAGAAATCAAAATGCAGAATACAAAATACGAAATACATAGCAGAATTTGCAAATACAAACTACTGTGGAAGGTATTGTGGTGGAAAGATAGGTGGAAAGTTCGGTGGATATGTAGGTGGAAAGGTAGATGGAAAGTTCGGTGGAAATGTAGGTGGAAATGCAGCTGGAAAGGCAGGTGGCGGCATAAACACCTTATACTGTTGGTATCTAATTATATGAATGCATTTGTCGATCTCATACCGCAACCATTCTCGGGCATCGTCGTCTTCCAAAAGTGTGAGCGTATCTCTGTTTTCCTTGATTAGGAGTAGTGAAATTGCTTTGGAAAGTTGAATATCTTCTTGTAGCCTTCAAATCCAAACTTGGGGTTGTAGACTGTGGGATTGCATTAGCATAAGGGAAGCTACTAGCATTAGTGGATGGATTAAAGGATGGACTATCCGTTTCAGAATAATATTTCTTGTTTATATGTTTTTCATACATCATATCAACAATTGCATCCATTTTTTCCTCGTTCTCCGTCCATCTTCTTCTACTTGATCGAGACTTGGAAGAAGAACCTATGTCACGTGTTTGTGCGGGTTGTTGAAACGACTGTTGCGTGTTGATGTCTTCATGTGGGACTTGAAAACCTTATGTTCTCCATGTTCGGTCAAAAAACGTGTTTGAGATGTCTTCTGGAAGAGGAGAACGGGGTGACTGTTGGGCGTTGAAATCTTCGGTAGTGCCAGGAGTGAAAGCATCGACACCAGTTGTAATACTTTTACCAAAAATTTGTTCAAGTTTGTTCAAATTCTCTATCAACTGTCTCATATACTTCAAAACCGAGTTGCCAAACTCCTAAAATTTTAAAAAAACTTAAATTAGTTGCGGTAAATTAGAAACATAAACCGAGTTCGAAAAAGATAAAAATTATTACCCCGTGCGCTCGATCCACCAATTTTCGCTTCCACTAATCGTTCCTCGAACATTATCCAATCTTGTGCCCGTTTTATTTCTCAAATTGCGCCAAACTGCCCATTTCTTCTTCAGCGCGTCGTATTTGGCCGTAACTTGTTCGATAGTGAACGGTGATTCGTTCGGAACACCCATTAAAGTCTCGTTTAGTTCTGCCTTTATCTTCTTATGAATTCTTTTTTGGATTGACCGGCGGCTTGATAAGCTTCGGCAGCTATTCGGAAAAATGCAAAATTTGCGTTGGCAGACCAAATTCTTGGCCTACGGCGGGCATTTCTATGTACATTTTGTTCGCCATTTTTGAGACAAAAAATGTCAAAAAAAATCAGAAAAATGAGAAAAAAACGAAACGAAAATAACAAAAAACAAAACTAGAATTACCAAAATACGATGCTACTACGACGAATGCTCGGATGTACGAATTTGTAGAATGAAAGTGAGTGAGGAGAGTAAGAGAAGGAGTTTATATAGGAGATTGTGGAAATATGACCGTTGAGGGGAGGCCGTTCGCGTCCGACTGGCGTCCGACGCCTCGGACGCGAACGGCCTCCCTTTAACGTTTAAGTTGAACTGAGAAAACATGTGGGGCCCGCCTCTGATGCGTCCGACGCGGACGCCGACGTAACGCATTGAAATATATGCATACATCTCTTCTGTTTTGGGACACTTGTATTAAATCACCCTTTTCTACCTTATGCTCTTCTTCAGTGTTCTGAATTTAAAATGAAATAGGCTTAACTTTAATTCATCTACGGAGAGTAGTTGTTGCAGAAGATAACACGATTTACCTAATTATAACCATGGAGAAAAGGCAATCTGCAAATCCGTCAAAAACAGTGAACAATTATAATTGTTCAACTTGGTTAATTCATTATTCTCTAAGTGGAGAAGATAAATCAATGTTCTACAAGAAATCTGCCATCATATTTTGTGTATAATGATATATAGCATTAACTAATGTGTCTTATTTTCAGAGTTGGTCACCGATCTTTATTGATGAGTAGTACTAATTGTTCTCTCCTCCTTTGTATCACTTTATACCCCAAAAGTAAAAACCGTTAGATAAACATGAATAGTTTATAAGCAAGAACGTAGGAAAGTTTAGTAGAAAGTCTTACCAAGCTCCCATTCATGTTGACATTGTTATGGCCAATTTTTAAGTGTGAAGAACAGATGAAGATTGCATATTACACAGAGAAAACCTGAAAAATGCTCAGCAAGTATTGCTATTAGGTTACATTTCAACCATATAGTATAATATCATTGTCGTCTTTTTCTATGAAATTCAGTTTTTGACAAATGATTTTAACTGACAAAAACAGCGAGGACAAATGATTTTGACCTGACAAAAAACAATGAAACTGAACTAAAATTATCAAGTTAATTATAACAATCAATGTTAGTTCTGCCAGATTGAAACACTGAAACACACATCAAAAGACTAATGAAATTAAACTGACTGAAATTAAACTGTATACCTGCATGCTCCCAGCTAACAATCCGGAAGATATAATGATACTTGATCAGCTCAGATCTTCTTCATCTTTTGTGTGATCAAGTTTCAAAGCTGCTATCGATTCCATACTAATTTCATGAGTTGGTTCTGCATGATACGGTGTAAATTTTGGAAGCAAATCCACATACTTATGGTAATCTTCCTTCGTTGAAATCTTATCCACATACAGTTTAATCGTATTAGCCTCTGCTGTAAAGTTTTGCTCCTTCAACTTTTTTAAATAATCAATAGCCATCATCAATTCACCTTTTTTAAGCAAGGCTCTAATGATACAGTTAAGCATGCGCGAGTCCAGGAAGCAATCAAATTTCTTCATTTTCAATAACAACTCGTCCAGTTCATCCAATAATCCTTCCTTAATGAGACATTGAGCCATTATCGAATATGTAACGACTGTTGGCCTAAGTTTCAAAGAAAGCATGACCTCAAATAGATCCTTAGCTTCTTTTGTTTTACCAACTTTGTACAGTCCAAACATTAAAGTATTATACGTCCAAATATCATGTTTGAACTTCTGAAAATGAATGGACTTAAACAATTTCAGTGCCTCGTCAACCTTTAAATTCTTGCATAGGCCGTCTAGCATTACACTACAAGTGATTCTATCCATAGTAACCCCTTCGTTAATCATCTCTTCATGAATTTCTTCAGCATCTTTAATCCTTTTAGCGCCATATAAGCCATCTAACATGGAAGTGTAAATAGCAACGGTTTTTAAAATACCCTTGCACGTCATCTCATTGAAAATCTTTTTAGCCATATCAATCCTTCCATGCTTGAAATATAAATTAACTAACGTATTATAACAAAATGCATTGGGAGTATGCCCATTTAAAAGCATCATATCATATATTTCAATGGCTTTGACTAATTCACCAGTCAAGCCATATCCATGTATCAATGTATTATATGTTACTACATTAGGTTCTATGCCGTTACTCGTCATCACATCCAGTAATTGACGAGCTTCTTTTGCCGATCCTTTCTTGCAATGCAGGTCAACCAATGAATTAAATACAACAACATCAGGTGATATTCCTTTATCTATCATTTCATTAAGAACTTCATAAGCTTCCTTCTCTTTTCCTAATCTTCCATAAACTGATATCAATGAGTTATATGTTACCACATCTGGTGCTATATTTTTATTGATCATAAGGTCTACGATGTTTTGAGCATCACTCAACTTTTCAAAATTTAAAAGTCCACCCAATAATGTGGTGCACGTAACCACATCAGGTTCCACTCCTTCCATTTGCATCTTTTTAAATAAAACTAATGCATCATCCATCATACCGTGCTTAATGTATCCATTAATCAATGAATTATAACAAATAACGTTAGGTTGTAAGTTCTCGGTTTTCATGGATTCAAGTAAGCGACGTACCTCATCAAATTTTCCCTCAAGGGAATATCCATGTAGTAACGTACTGTAAGTGATTATGCCTGGTTTCAAACCTCTTTTAACCATTAATTTTACAAAATTGTATGCATCAGTTGTTGCACCATGCATAACATAAGAGTTTATAATTGTGTTATATGTAACTTCATTTGGTGAAATACCTTTATCAATCATTTCCTTAAATACTTGATGTCCTTGATTCCACTTGCTGCGTCGGTAATAACTATTTATAAGAGCAGTGTAGGTAACAACATTTGGTCTAATACCATATGCATTCATATCCTTTAACAGCCTCGACGCCATGTTCATATCATCATGTTTGCAATAACCATTTATAAGAGCATTGAAGGTAAAGACATCTGGTTTAATATCATACTTGTTCATTTCTATTAACAACCTTGATGCCTTCTCCATATCGCCATTTTTGCATAGCCCGTCTATAATAATGTTGTATGTATGCTCATCAGGATAAACATGATTTATTGCCATTTCATTCATCAACTCGACAGCTGATGCGGCTTTTCCAATACTACATCGACCTTTGATGAGAGCATTGTAAGTGAAGACGTCTGGTTTGCAGCCAAAAAGAATCATTCTATCACGCAAAATTTCCGCTTTGTTGACTCTCTTATTCGAACAGAGACCTCTGATCAGAGTATTAAAAATAACAGGGTTACCATTTTCGCAACACTTGACCATTGATCCAAAAATGCCAAAAGCAACGTTGATATGATTCATGAGAACGCAAGTGTTGATGATGATCCCATAACTAACTATGTCTGGGAATACATTATTCAGCATCATATCATTGTAGAATGATAAGATTAGAGGATAAAGAGATTTATTTCTCTTTTGAACGATTCTTTTGAAAAATATGCTAAATCTAAAGCTTGCAGGCCGTGGATTCGCATGGAGCATTTTATCAAATAGCTTCCGTGCATCATTAATTTCGAAGTTGGTTGAGCTACAAAGGTCTGTGACTTGATCTTCTAATCCAACATGGCGATGGAAAGTATGACTCCTGCGTAGCATTCTTCCATTTACAAGACTATTGAGAATGGGAGAAGATATTTTCATGATTTCAGTGTGATAGAAACAGAATAATTTTTTAATTATATTGTTGGGAGAAGTAAAAATCAGTGCAAATTGAAAGGATTAAGGGGAAATCAGATTAGCTTCAAAGTGGACTGCCATTCTCACATCTAATATTACCAATAAAATACCCATATCTACCGATCGGCCATTTGCGTTTAATATTTCCATTTTCTCCATTTTATCAAAGGAAGTTCATTTTCACTTTGATTCAAATTGAGATGCAGAAAAACGATGATGAGATAACGGACGATGTCGTAAGGAGACAACGTAGTGGTAAGTAGCTTCAAAATCTGAGTATGTAATACATGTTCGAATCACCATGCGTAAGTTTTGAATTTGTGACCTCCTGTATCAAAGTCGAATCATACATTGGTACAATGGTACTTGTCAAAATCTGACTATCTTATTTTTGAATAAAATTAGAAAATTAAAACAAATAACGATTTTAGAAAAATTAGGCCCACGTCCCTAAAACCAAATTTAATAGTCCAAAACTCCTTTCGTTTTAAACCTGTAGATCCAGTTCTTATTTTTTTTTTACAATATTTAGTTTCCCTAATTATCCTCGTTTATTTCATGTCTACTATTCTCGTGTGATTGTATCAGCGATCGAGATTTGAAATTTTCGTAGGGAAATCAGATTTAATTCAATCTACTGTTCGATTTTTTTTTGCGATTCATTATGGCTTCATCATCTTGCCGGTAAACGTTTGATTTAATTTTCAGTCGACTTTGTATTATTGTTTTTTGCAATTTTTTGATAATTTAGCAATGTTTTTTGCATAATCATGCATATGAAGTATAAGTTATATTAAGTAATTCGAATATTATGATGTTTTTTTGTTTAAAGAAATTTTATTTTTAATCTTGTATGTGAATGTAGAGTTATATGCAGTTAAGTAAAATAACTGCAGACTCTGCTGCAATTATTGTAAGTAATTGCGTTCATGACTATATTTATCCAAATCTTTAGTTATCTAAATAAATGTGTATTTTTCAACAGTTATCTAGAATTATTGGAGAATTTTATGTGTGTTGATAATAAGAATTTAGTAAGATCTTTTTAATTTTTAACTGCATATGTAAAATGCAATTAAAATTTGCATTTAACAGTTGTATTTATTAACTACATATCAAGTATGCAGTTAAAAAACATATTTAACAACTGCAATTTTTAACTGCATACGATATATGCAGTTAAAAATAATATAATTCATAACTTTATATTAGATATGTATGCAAGTATAAAAGAATCTTATGAATTTTTAACTGCATAAGTGAAATACACATTAAAATTTGCATGATTCAAGTGTATGTTTAAACTGCATATGTTATATGCAGTTAAAAATTGCATTTAACATGTGCTATTTTTCACTGCATGACAGATATGCAGTTAAAAATGGTGCAATTTATAACTGCATAAGTGAAATGCAGTTAAAAATGCAGTTGTTCATAAATAATTGCATATGCAACTATTCATAATAATTGCATATATGTCTGCAAGTATAATAAAAATCTTATGACTTTTTAACTGCGTAAGTGAAATGCACTTGAAATTTGCATCATTTAATTGTATGTTTTAACTGCATATATATGCAGTTAAAATTTGCATATAACAGCTGTAATTTTAAGATGCATATCATACATGCATTTAAAAATGATACATTTCATAACTTCATAAGTGAAATGCATTTAAAAATGCAATTGTTAATAGTAATTGCAAAGATGTATACAACTATTTATAATAATTGCATATATGTGTGCAACTTTTCAAAAAAATTGCATAACTAGAAATAATCAATATATCTGCATATAGATGAGAAAATATTGCAAATTTTATCAAATTTATTTATTGAAATAGAATAAAAATCAAAATGACAAAATTTCTTAATAGATAACCTTTGATTTTCTGATTTGTGTTGTTTTCATCTTCTGAATCTCAACTTTCTTCAGTTCTGGACTGGACTCAAACATCGATTTTTGAAGTAACAACTAATTCCGATTTATAATTCAGGCGATTAGGGTTTTCTTTTTTTAAGATGTTAATCGATGAAAAGAATTTGAAGGGTTCTGGGTTTTGTTCGTAGAAGACGTAAGGGTATTTAGGGAAATCTTTTTGTCGCGTTTAAAAATAAAGATGAGAAACTTATAATTAAAACGGAGGGATGTTTTTGTATTTTCAAACCTATTAAGGATGTATGCCAAATGTTCCCATGATTTTATTTTAATTTTGGAAAACAATGTACTTACTGATAAAGAGAAACAAAATTGGTATGACGACCATAAAGAAATAAAGGTGGCCATGTTTTGCCATTTACAACCACATATTCAATTAGAAAAGTTGGTTTGATAATGAATCGATTTCAAACAATAATCATTGATCAAAATTACAATTCCACGTATGTATAAATTTATCTCAGATAATATTTTTTTCCTCATGGACATTCTTCTCATCATTCATATAACTAAGATTGTAATTAATTGTGATTAAGATTTTGAGGAGAGTGGTTGTAGTTCCAAGCTTTTGAATCGAGAAAATCAAATGAGTTAGAATATGGAATGGATGGGTAATTTTAAGAAGGGTTATAATATTGTTTTCTACTTTTTAATTGGGCAATTTTAATGGAAATTATGGTGTGAAGAACATTGCTCAATATTAATACTTCACCCCACGTTGTATTTTCAACAATTCATATGCGATAACTTTTTGTAAATATCATATGAACAAGTTGTATTATCATTATTAAATCATAAATTTTATAATTTTTCAAACTAAGGACATTGCGTACATGTAAAAATCAAAGTTTTGAAAATCAAATTTTAATCAATAATTTATATTAAAAGTATATAAGCATGAGTCATCTTGATCAAACAAATATGTAAATCAATATTTTCAACTGCATCTCTCGAAATTAATCTTAAAACATCTTCAAATCGCATAAAAACACCATATAAATATAATACTAATGCAATTTCGACTGCATTACACACATGTAGTTATAACTGCATTTCTCAAATGCAGCTTCATCATCAACATAAGGTAGTAAGTACAATAATGTAATGTTGTTAAAATTGCATTAGTATGTTGGGAGTTGAAACTCCACAACTCACGTGCAGTTTTAATTGCATTAGCACTATGATGCAATTGAAATCAGATATCTCATATGTAGCTTTGACTGTATTAAGAAGATGCATTTAAGACTACATCATTAAAATGTAGTAAAAACTACATCAATATCATTATATTAATCGCATTTTGTTGATGCATTAACTGCAACGTCGTAAACCTAACTAACATGATTCTGCTGTAACTACATTATCAATCATGATGTTGTTAAACACTACATCTCTAAAAAGCCATGAAAATTACATTTGACTTAAACTTTAACATACTTAATCACATCATGCTATACAAAATGTAAAATATAATGTTTCGAAATCAAAAACCCACATAATCGGGTAAACCTTATTCAAGATGTTTAAAAACTAACGAATTATAAATAAAAATTTTAACTATCTTTCAAAAATACATTAAACTCACATAGTTTACAATAATTCATTTAACAAGGTAAGAAGGTAATAAATTCGCAGTTAATTGTATAACTGCCTTTTATAACCAACATGATTGGTTCAATTGGTTGGTAGTTTAGACTACGAGGTTAAAGGTCACAAGTTCGATCACAGAGATCAACACTTATTGACATTAATGAGTCATGTTCATAAAAACTACCGGTGGGTATAATATGAATGAAGCAATGATTAAAGCTACAATTTAGGATGTAGAATACTCCGCTTGTACTTAGCAGGGATGCAAAACTAGTAAGTAGTAATTTTGGCCAAGATGCGCAAAACAATCTAATTGGAAGAGTTTAAGGAAAATTTATTATCTTTTCTAAAATTTTATTTTTCTAAAAGTTCAAAAAATTGGATGTTGATGAGTACACCATTTTTATTATAAATAAAAATTGATCAAAAATTGTATAAATTTTAAAGACAACAGCTCAAGTGGCAAGTGGTATGATGCTTTAGGTTGAGGTTTTAGAGGTCGTTGATTTGAATCATCGTAGCACCGAAATGAGTGTTGCAATCGAATAAATACAACTTTTATTCTAAAAATATATTTAATGAATCAAATTGATAAATATATCTGGTTACAACTTAATTAGTTAATAAATTCATATATTTTTCATGTAATATGAGTTTAGATCGTCACACACACATGTGTGTGTATGATGCCAACTATAATACCCTAAAAAATTGAAATATAGTATAATTAAATATTAACAATAATATAATGTCAAATTATCGAATTTAATTTAAAAATAGAATTTATTAAAATAAGGAGGGGCAAAATGGACGTTTTTTCAACTTTGAAATTTGATGATGAAACTGTTGTCATTACGATCATCTTATTTTCTTGATTCGTGCAGTATATTTGTTTGTCTGATTTGAAGTTCGTATGAAGAAGTTATGAGTGAATTTGCGTTGAGCTAAACAAGCGCTAAAATTTAAATTTTGAATTCAATTGACTGTTGTTTTTCCCCCTATCTATATAAACCGACATACGTTTAAGACACTAATACCGCTCACTCCTTCTTCCACTCTCTTTCACATTAATATTCAAATTAGCATATCTTACACGAATCTCAGTGGATTTACATGAAATTGATGGCATCACGAAGCTTATAAAGAGGACTATTCATCTATATCAAATTAAGGGTGAAATCATGAACCATGGAGGTGCAACAGCCCGTATAATGAAGGCATAGGCAGTGGTGGGTGATTCAGTGAGTGATTCATGCTTTTCTCTCGATATAATGCATCTATAATTCTATGAATATGGTCTATAGTCTAAAATGGAGTATAAACACTTTAAATTCACTTAATTTGGATTTAAACAGGGGTTTACGAGGGATTTGATAAAAATAGTAAACTGTAAACTTGATTTCAACTTTTTTCTTTAATTTAATGAATATGTAATGAAAATTGATGAATACACGTGTGGGGTGGCCATAGAAACATAGTGTAAGAGGCTAGGGAGGCGACTGAAGGAAAAATGATGTAGATGAATGATTGAAATGCGGCCAGAATTTTCCAATTTTTGTTGTGGCGTTCCACCGGTTGCCTAGACTGGTCCGCCTTTGGCTAAGTTTTGGGTGCAAGTTAAATCTGGACCCAAAAAGGCCAAAATAAATTAATGTTTATCGATTTGGGTCATGTTCTTTTATTTTCTAAAGGTGTTTGAAGGATATTGATGAGGCGATTGTCGAAATTACGAATCCAATGTGAATTGATCGTTTGTTTGAGATGGATTTATACATCATTCGTTAGATGGGAACTGATTCAACATTGATGTGAAAGTGTATGAGCTTGTGAAGCAAGTAGTCAACCCAATATATGTGCCCTGTGACACAACGAGGTGATTCAGGTATTGCGTTGCTCCCCTATAGTGCTTTGGGGGCCAGTGTGGAGGATGGATGGTAGGTGATCTTGTAAAGCAAGAGGCAAGTCAGGACATGAGTCTGGTTATGTGGACAATAGGCGAACATATAGCGCATAAGATGAGTCTAGGGAAGTGATCCTACATGTGATTGATGTGACGATGGACAATAGATGACCATGTGGCATGAGGTGAGTCTAGGGAAGTGAATTCACATAGATGCGAGATACGACTATATGTATACGGTAGGTTAAGTATAGTATGACCAGCAGGACGCGAGGAGGCCGAGACATCAGACTCATATCAAGTTATAGTACTATCATTATAGTATATGTGGTGTAAGTATGGCTAACATCAGACATAAGTCTAACCCACTTTTATTTTTTCTCTTTATTTATATCTTCAGGTTGATGGAGTTTGGACACAAGATGGCATGGAAGACGAGGACTTGCTTTTACTGATTGTAAATGAAGTAAATAAGTTTATTATGTGGATTTGATTATTTACATGAATTGGATTTGATTATTATTATATAGACATATGTACCTAACATTGTCGACATATTATGGTGTTACGAAATGGTTGTGGTTATTGATATATTATATTTTATTTCCTTCCATTGTGAGACTCTGAAAGTTACTAATTAGAACTGCGTTTGTTTTTTATTATCATATCACAACGACTCGTTCTTTTCAGCTCTGGAGGCATTAACGTCGGTTCGAGCATTGAACTCGGGGTTTGAAAAGCGAATTGTTACATTTGGTATTAGAGAAAAACATACTCTTAAAATAGGAACTAGGAATGTATTGAGAAAGAATATTTGTACTTTTCTATTAGATATATATACACACACACACACTCTACAAGAGTTAAGTACATATGCATACATTGTTTATTGTTCAAGTTTTGTTTACTATTTATTAGGGAGTTTCTAATGGATCATAATTTTACAAATAATTGAAAATGAGCAATTCAGTCAAAACTAAAATGGAGACTAACACAGCTACTACTGGGGGTAGAGATAAGGGCAGGGACTAGCACCCGAGTAAGTGTACTGAATATCCTTGGAGTTAATATTCCAGTATGGTCCAGATGCTATATCCATGCAACGAGCCAAGCTAGTACTAACCCTATTGAACCCGTAGCCATCACTACCACTACTAACCAAGATGTTATTCTAGTCCAAACACAATCAACTATTGACTTTACTAAGCTGTGTAGGGATTTTTCAGCCCTGGTGGGAAGCCTTTGCTGGGATGGAACTATACTCGAAGACTCAGGCATGGCTTATCATATGGGAAAGATTTTCAAGTTGTTGGGGCTTAGTGATGTTACTAGGAGGCAGTTAACATCTTGGCATTTGCAAGGTGAGGCCGCATGTTGGTGGAAGGTATTGACAGGAGAAGTAGATGAGATACTATTACTTGAGGAATGTTTAAGATAGAGTTTGAGATGAAATTCCTTTTTGGGGCTGAGTGGGATCTGTTATTGGAGAAATTTATTCACCTTAAGAAAGGAGAGATGACGATTGGGGTGTATATGAGTCAGTTTAACAATAAATACTCTGAATGGACCATATGATTTAATTAATTTTTAATCATTAAAAATTAATCAAATTATTTAATATTTTTGAATATTAATGATCAAATTTTATTTCATCTGTTTGAATACCATTAGTATTTTATAATGTGTGTACATAAAATTTATAAAAGCAAGCATTGATATACGATATCGGTGGAAAATTCAAATTGGATTTAAATGGGATTAATAATAATTAGGTTTTGGAATTCTTTGGGGCTTAAACTCCACTGGCCGGCCATAGCTTGCAGGATAGGAAGAGTGTTTTGATTTGAAATGTAAGGGCAAATCTTAATTAAAGGAATTGGAATCACTACATCTTTACTGATATATTTATTTCCTCCTTTTTGAATTATTTGCCTTGTAATTAGCTCTCTCCTCTCAGATCTATTCTAGCTGAAATTTTCATGGTAGCCTAAAGTTCCGGAACACCAAAGCAAAATTCAAACAAAATTAATTAAAAAAGGTGGTTATCTATTGATTGTTGCACTTGCACTTTCACATATAGACACATTTGATGCACTCATTAGAATATACATACAACTTAAATTAAACTCAAATTATTTTAAACAAATGAAATAAAATGGAGATTTATTTAAAACTTTGGATTAGATTTAAAATCAAATTTAAGCTTCATAGGCTTAACTAGAATCAAAATGGAAATTTTTTTAAATTCCCCTATTTAATCTGCTTCTGACTGGCCTAGTTCCTGTCATGTGCAACTACATATACCATCCATGACGCCTACTAAAACGAAGCCATTGCTACTATGCTCCATTTTCCACTGGACTTACCAAGAAAATGCTATGATAGTGGAGAACTCGAGCTATAGAAATCATATCATCTACCTAGTTATTCATTTTTTGCAGTTGCCTTACTCTTCCAAGCGACATTAGATGATGGTTGATCAACTTCCCTCGAGATTCCTCACCAATCTATACCATTTATGATGTTTAACTTCATCGTTGCTAAAACCTTAATTTTACTGTA
The DNA here is from genome assembly GCA_030737815.1 of Allium fistulosum. Taxonomy (NCBI): domain Eukaryota; kingdom Viridiplantae; phylum Streptophyta; class Magnoliopsida; order Asparagales; family Amaryllidaceae; genus Allium; species Allium fistulosum. The sequence continues at coordinate 62,766,144 of CM060903.1, forward strand.
AACCACTATCGCCGCCCACTTTGATTAACAATTTCTAATAAATTCATGTACCTAGTGAAAATATTAACACTTTCTTTCTACTCATCTTGTCAAGAGCTTCAAATTGACAATAAGAACATTTGATTTGATTACAAATTATTTTATATCATTTAGAGATTAGGGAGATTAAATAGATGTTAATCTTGGAATTAATGGTTTATGAGAGTGTGGAGATTGCCACCTCGAGGCTAGGTTTATGGCGTTTAAATAGTATCGGCTATACTCCTTACAAAGCCAACCTTCTCGGTCGAGTTCCTATTGCTTTATACCTTCAGACTATGCTCCTTCTTCTCTCTTTACTATGATCTTCACTAGCCTAACATCCCGCTTCTGACTAGTATCGATCCTTTCAATTAGAGTAGGTCTAATCGATAAACTTGCCAACATTTCAGGTTCTAGCTCGCAGTGAGGCCCGAAGTCAAATCTAGCAATATACTCCATCTACTTCCATTTCAAGAATATTGCTCCTAAGCCAGCATCATGTCTTCTACTAAATGCATCGAAGATTGCATTCCCTTTTCTTAAAGTATAGGAAATACTGAAATCATAAAAGGCCAAGAACTCCAACCGCGATTGCTGCCAAGGTTGAGAACCTTCTAATAGAAAAATACTTCAAGGATTTGTGATCGGCAAATAGCTCAAACCTCTCTCCCAATAGATAGTGCCTCCACATCTTCAATGTAAAAACAATCGCCGTCAACTCCAAATCATGAGTTGGGTAATTCCTCTCGTGCAGCTTTAGTTGTCGACTAGCATAATCAACAACTTTTCCTTTCCGCATCAACACTTCACCTAATCCAGTACCATAGACATCTGTGTATACTGTCAACTCTTCATTCCCACTTGGAATAGTCAACACTGGTGCACTCATCAACATCTCCTTCAGAATCACACATGAATGTTCACACTTAATTTGCATCCCGTATAAAAGTTTGATTCTTCTTCGTTAAATTGGTCAATGATGTCGTTACCTTTTAGAAATCCTTTATGAAGCGTCTATGGTATCCCATTAATCTTAGAAAACTCCTTACATCGATATCATTCTTGAGCTGATTCCAACCTTGGACCGTTGCCACCTTCGTAGGATCCACCGCTATACGTACTCCAACCATGAGTCACAAATCAAAGATTTATAGCTTTCATCATGTTGTTGCATCGTCATCCAACCTGATACGAACAAGCCAACTCCAGCATAACTTATAGAACCTCAACAAAAGTCTCCAGAAGTTCCATCCCATTTGGACTTAACACAAGAAGTCGGTACAGACCTCCCAACGAGGTGCCGACCTCTCTACTTAGCCAATCTATGGCTATATTTTTTTCTAATTCTTCCTTGCTTCTAGTACTCCATGCCCATATGCTTTGACCTCGAATTCTCTACACAAATCAAGTCATTATAGAACAAGTCCTCTCTTCAAATCACCATAGAAACAAGTTGGCATAGCCTCCAACAGTTAGCCTATCACTGATCCATTACCTTAGGCAACCTTCACTAGCAACCCCATGCTCTCACCAAAGTTGCCGACCTCATGGACCAAACAAAACATCTCTGACTTGTCTTCTCATGTCAGTGCCGACTTTCATACTTTGCCAAGTGAGGACCCGTGACTTGAACCCCAAGCTTATCTCATGCTCTAGAGCCTCCCCTATAAGTTTTGTCCAATTCTGATCATCTTTGTATTCGATTTGCTCGATCTACAACCCATCTTTCTAAACATCCAAAATATCCATATCAAATCACACCATACAAACATAGAACAACATGCACATTTTATCCATTCAAACATCCAATCCATATAATTAAGATAAACAAGTCAATTTCTAATACGGATCGGCATATAACATGAGTATATGATCATAAACAAAGGTGATTTATAATCATTCTATATCATGTACACGGATTAACATGTAATTAAAGTTAGAAAAGGTTTTATGGCCAAAAATCAATTTAAAACATGTTAAATCCTATTATCACTAATCGGTAATCTAATTGGATTTAAAGAAAAATATGGATGAATTAAGATGGATTTAAGGCTAACTAGGATTTAGACCTGATTTAGAATGAGAGGAAAAGTTTTCATTTAATTCCTAAAACCCCTATTTATAGCGATTCTCTAATTAGCCTATAGGCCAATTAATGGGCTTCACTGATTATACACTAATTCTAACCAGTAGTTTTCAAAACATAAAATAGGCATAATTCCATAACCATAGGTTTTAGTATAATGACCACCCTACGAAATGAGAAACCATCATCCTAAAGCAATGGGACTGGTTTGAGACTCTAATTCAACCCCTATCAAAAGTTATAGCCCAAACAAGGTTTTCAATGTCAAAGTAGTCACGTAAAAATTCGAGAAAACCCATAGGCATGTAAAATGTCCCTAAGATTCATATTTCAAAATCATAGAATCTTACGATCTATTGTGAATAAAATAAAAATAAATTATGATCCTCCAATAAATAAAATATGGATCGTTACAAATTATGTAATTCGTTACATTACCTTGAAAGTGATTAAGGATCGAGTAATATGAATAATTGTCTAAGTTAATAAACTTATGCGAAATAAAATAAAAAGCAAATAACTTTAAGTAAATAACACCGGAGATTTTTATACTGGTTCAAACTTCCCATTCTACGTCTAGTCCCAGAGTTCTTCTAGATTTAAACTGATACCCTCTCTTAACCCGAATGAATGGGTATTACAACCGCTTGAGCAACCAAATAGGACTTTAACTGCGTAGACAACTGAACCGGACTTCAACCGCCTGAGGATTCTACAACATGACTTTTAACTACAATTAATAGAAAAGTATTTGACCGACTCTTCTCTTGAATAACACTAATAAGTCGATAATGTATAACCTTCCTATAATCTTCTTCTTTGTGGTATATTGTATAGTTTGTAAACAAAGGAAGTAAATTTGATCACTAGAAAATATTCTTGAATAAACAAGTGATAAAAATATAAAGATATTTAGAATTGAAGGCTTGTAAGTTCAATAGCAAAGAAAGAGAGAACTAGGAATAGAATAACATAACAAAACATTGGAATTCTTGGCTTTATATAGTTTTTAAAAGTAGCAATCATTCGTGAAGAGTAACAATGAAGAGTTGTGACTGCCACTCTTGATCAAGAGTTGTAACTCTTCACAAAGGAGACGCACCTTTAATGAAAACCAACGGTTATGCGGATTCAGCCGGCTGGATAGAGTGTGGCAGCCAGCCGAATCGATGATTTTGAAATCAACAAGGCTACCGTGCATTTTGGTTAGTTTTCAACCGACTAAATATACTTATTCAACCAACTGAATATTCATGATATTCAAAAATTGTGCATGTACATAGAATTCAGTCATCTGACCTGGTTGATTCAGTCGGCTGAATTTCATGTTTTTGTGTTGTTCTTTAAAATTCTTTATATAGAAAAACGTGTGCATATATATACCACTTAGAAGAGATTTTAACAACTTTTTACCTCTAGACACATAATCTATGGATAACAACTTTTTAGCATCATTTTGGTCTTCATTTTAATATGTTTGCCTCTTTGTATAAGTGATATCATTTCCTACAAACATGGCAAGTATATACAATATATACTTGGATAGTTATCACTATCAAAACATCAAAGTACAAGAATCTAAAATTCTCCCCCGTTTTGACGACGACAACTATGTAAGTATAATTTTAAATTTAATCATGTTATCCATTAAATATTCAAAAGAGAAAAAGTACGGAAGAAGTGGCGAGGACATTCATAAGGATCAAAAAGCGCCGAAATGGTCTATTTAAACATAGATTTCGGCAGAAAGATGAGAGTACCAACAGCACCCTTCAGAGAGGTCAAGAGGACATTTCAAAAGAGTAAGAAAAAAGCTTTCGACAAGGTTGAAGGCTACCTTTAGAAGGCAATGGCAAACATGTTAACAGCTCCCAAAGTGCTCGAAGGACGCCTCTTGAGGGAAATGGATAGCAGACTCTCTACATTTTGTGCTGAACCATTCGAAACGACTTGGTTTTAAAGGAATTGGGCCATCCCGCAGCAGAAGAAATGGCTGAATTTTAAAAAAATTAGCTATTTTGGAACTTTAATGTGCCTATGAAGCCTAAACATACCTAGAAATCTTCTAAGTTTTCTTTCAAATTAAATCTTTATTTTATTCAGTTTTAAAAATAAATTTTAAAATTTAATTTAATGTGTATGTAAATTAAAGTATTTCAAGTATACTCTTATGTACATATTTGTGTGTAAGGTAACATATTAAATTTATTTAGAGAAGGAAACTTTTCATTTCCTATATCTTAAGTTATTGAATTAATGAGTGGGCATTAATTTATTTGAGAAGGAAACTTTTCATTTCCTTCTCTTAACTTATTCAATCAATGATGGGGGCATATTATTTATATAGAGGAAGAAACCTTCTATTTATCTCTCTTTAATTAAATTGATTAGTTATATGAATGTACTAAATTAACAACATATATATGACATGAATGTAAGTATAAACAAACATATATTATAGTGTAAGTTCTATATAAGAGCAACATATGATAGGTGCTACCAATTGATGACAATGTGTAGACATATAACTAGAAATAAATGGATAGCTAAACACATAAAAAATAAGGGAAATAGGTACAGTGTAACAAAAGGTGATTGATTAAATTTCCATTTGGTAAACTTAACTAATGCAGCATACAAATGAGAATCAATAGGCACCTTGATATAAGGATATAAACAGTCAATAACAAATGTATGTATCATTAACTAATTGTGTGTGTATGTGTATGTTTAAATATGTATTGTTTAGTGAATCCTCCAAATACACTAAATTAATTCAGCCAAGTCAACTATTATCAATTCAAGATTTATTACTAAACATGTGTGACCTAATTTAGTAAGTCAATTTGAAAATAGATCTTAATTAATCAATAAATCCAAATGTAATCTATATGTATATGTTAACAAATTTAAAATAGAATCAAACATGGATAGTAAAAAAATTGTCCAAAGTATATTTTTTATAATAATATATTATGTTAATTTATGTTTAGTTATATATAAATACAGTGTACATGTATGTGTGTGCATGTAATGACCCGCAAACCCGTACACCTTGAATCGACACTATTTTCCAACATATCGACTCAAAGTGAACGGAAATACGAACCATTAGGGTTAAAGAAGAAAGAGGTAGAAGAAGAAGAAACAAAATAACAATAGAATCTAACCATCGTAGCGGAATAAAATATAATAGATAATAATTGATCTTTACAGAAAAGAAACTATATCTGTTTATACATACATCACCAGAATACTACATCAGAGTACAATATAATCAACATCACAATTCAGGACAGTTATAATAACTTGTCCCACATACAGAATACACAACATACACAACACAGCGGAATATACATCATATACGTGTGATACGTCTTGCCATCCAGCTCGTCTCTTGAGCTCCACAGCATCATAACCTGTATCCTATAATACTCGGTCTGACCCGAGCATTATAATAAAATAACACCCGAGTCAGTCTGGAAAACCAGCGTGAGATAACACACTCAATTGGATTATTAAAGTTTTCCAAACCCATTGAAATCAAAAGCATCTCGTAAGACCACGCCACAAATAAACATGTCGGGTTTTTACCTTACGATAGCCAAAACACTTTTTATCAAATCCGTCTGATATTATAATAGTGTCTATTGAAAGTAAAATAGAATCTTGCTGAAATGCTTGCATCTCATGTTTCAGCAATAGTTGGGCACTATCAAAACCGTATAGGCGCATAGGGAGAATGGATTTCCAACTAATGACTAGGCACTGGGTTACCACCTGTCACAGTACCTGGTCTAGATCAGCATACCGAGGACCACGCCTGACCCCCTGCAACACAAAGCCGGAACTACCTCTTACTGGATAATTCTGAGTAAAATCACCCCACGGTTGGGATCAGCAACCGCACCACTAAGCCGAAATAAAAGGGATATCTAGACAGAGATGACCTCACCCTAATGGGTGCTCCCACATAGCCTTGCTGCATAACCCCTGATTTTCAGTCATTCCTGGTTGATGAGGCTTGAGGCTAAGCGTTACCTTTTTAGAACATATCCCTTGGAATGCTCATCGTCCACCTGCCGATATTCTGAAAGCATTCATCCATACAAGTCCGTTCTGGGTTCGAACGGAACCAAAGGCACTATTCCTACTACATCCATTTTGGAATCATCCTCAGGATTAGTAGCGATTAGCCCTTGCACTTCACTGCTCCATCTTCGACTCCAAACCAGTTTTCCCCATGAAAACGTACATACCGGATCGAAGTGGTTTTCGGAAAATAAATCCCGATCCCGGTCTCTTCGAAACGATCAGCGCATTGGCCAATATTGATAGTCGGTTATTTAACTATCAATTAACATCCAACAAACATAAATAATTTCCCAAATTATTTATTAATCTCAAAATATCTTTGCAAGACATATTTCCACTTTTCAACCCTTTGAAAACAGTTTCAAACCATCTTTCTTTCACAGAATAAATTTCCCAATATTTTCTATTTCCACTGAAAATACCAAGTACAGAAACTTTGGATTTTTAAAATAATTTAGAACTCTTTATTATAAAATATCCTTTTAGATATTTAAGTTAAAAACTACTTTAATACTTATCCAAAAATATATACTTTAAGAATATTTAAAATAAAGCTACTATAGAAATATAAAACTAAATTTTTATTATTATTTTTAAAACAAAATACCAAGTCACCTTAAATAATTACTACTATAATAGATTTGAAGAATACTTACTTTAAAATCTAAACATTTAAAATAATAGATTTTCCAAAACATACCTTCAAAACAACTTTGAAACTTTAACTTATACTTAAGAATTTGCTTTGAAAACGCACTTGGCTATCCAGGGAAATATACTTCTCTTTCACATCTTTAAAAATAAATCACTATTTATTTTTAATCAAATTTACCCATTCTTTTTATAAATTCCCTCCTTGAATTTATTCTTTCAAATATCCACTGATATATTACTTCACTTTTATAATTCCAGTTTATAAATTCCAAAGTCTCACTCCTCTTTTAAAATCCCACTTTTATACACTTAAATCAATTTCAAATTGATTTCCAAATTTCTCCATTTTGAAATAAATCCCTTTACTTACTCAATTTATTTCAAAACCCATTAAATTCCGATTTTAAAACCCTTTTATCTCAAAATATCAATTTCATATTTTTTTCCCAAATTCCTTCTTTATCCTTTTTAAATAAATTTAAACCTTGAATTTTTAAAGTAAATTCTTTATTACTTTAAATAATATCACTTAACTTTAAATTTCCATTATTTCTCTGTTTGGTCAAAATCCCCTTTTCCCATACTCGGAATTTATTTATTAGGATTTTAAAATCACTTATATTCTTTTCCAATTCATTCTTAAATTTATTCAAATTTTCTATAATTATTTTACTTGAAAATTTACTCTTTTATTTTCTTTTCAAAATCTAATTCTATATATTTTGATAACTCAGAGTATCGAAATATATTCAAGCAATCCATAGCATTTAATCTCAATTGTCCATATAATCCATCACAGAAAATCAAATATTCATAACACAGAATATTAAACAATCTAAATAATTTTGAGGAATCAAGTTGGATCCCTCCAACCCGTTTCCCTGCATCCACAGATGTTAGCACAATCTAATAATACCAATTCCACTTCGAGGTGGAATATCGTGGTATATGGGTTTATAAAATATCATCCGCTATTTTGCGGCGCATAGAGTCTCATCCGCTATATAATGCGGGAAATCAATCACTCCAATATATATATATATATACTATATATAATATACCACATCCAAACAATTCAATCATTCAACCAAATATTTAAATTTAACTTATTTAAATTTGAATGGTAGTCCAAATGAGTGAGATTAACTCACCTTTGATTATTGTTTTGCAACCCACTTCCATCTCGACTTGTTTTCTTCACAGTTTTAGACCTTGAATAAACAATTTTTATATGATTTTATTAACATTTGAACCAATTGAAAAATCAACTACCATTCAATAAATTTAATTAACTAATTATTTTGTTTAAACTAAATTTCCGTTTTAAAGATCTTTTAGTCACTAAGATAATTAATAAGCTAGTTTAAACTTTTTTTTTCTTTAATATAAACTCTTATTTCGGAAATCTCAAGTATATTTATAAAAATAAAAATTTCTAACTTCACACAAGTTTTCAAACATGTTATATTCCTATCTTATCTTTATATAAATTCTTATTTTTTTTCCCAAATCTTATATATATATATATATTATTATTTTCTGTTTTACCTATATATGTATATATATTAAATTCTAATAAGATAAAAGTTCCTCCAAACCTATATACATATATATAAAAAAAACAGGACTACTTTTATGTAACGACCCAGAATTTTGAACAAATTAAATTTGAAAATATTTAATTAATTTTAAATATTTGAACAATGATTTAATTTGAATCCTTAATATAACTTTGAAATTGGTGATTAAATTATAAAATTTAATCTATTGAGTGTTGAACAAAAATTTGAATCTTCAATTTCAAGCTGATTTAAAATATTTCAAACGCTTATAAAATTCGTATTGATAATACTGAAAATAATAGAAGTTTCAGAATTGAATTTGGGAGTGAATTGTTCAGTTTGAAATTATATCGTTTGAATCGATATTTAAAAATAGCCGTCCGAGGCACAGTCTCGGAATTCGACAAAACCAGTTTCATTGGGTCCGTAATATCGAATTATTATCAGGTTTCAAATTTCGTATTTTTCGGAGTTAATATGTGAGCACACGATGAGTAAACGCATTGAAGTTTTATCGAATTCAATTTAAATTTAATTTGAATTGGTCAATGTCAGCACATTCTCTTCTGTAGATTACGCCTAAGATCACGAACAAAAAATCGTGCAACCCATCACGTAACCCATGCCTCCATCCCTTTTTAAATAATCCTGTTCTGAATCAGTTTCGAAGAAAAAAAAACTCTCGTTCAAATTATAAATGGCAACCGAGTTCACGAGCCCTTCTATTTCAGTAAACGAATAACATCTCGTTCGATTCGAAATCGAACGCAAGAGGAAATCGAGCGAATAATGGGGGGGTGCGATCTGGCACTTTTGAGCGGCAGGAGGGAGGAAATTCAGTTGCGAGGCCGTGGGATCGAGCATCGTTCGATCTGGGGATTCGCGAGAGTGGAGGCTCGCATACGATGGGATGGCGGAGATGATGTCGCGCGATTTCGATGGAAGCAACAAGAAGGGATCGCGACCGCGCGAGATGGGGGCGAAGTTCACGACGAGTGGCGATTGTCGTCGCTGGGTCTGGCTGAAGTTAAGCTCGAACTCGAGCTCACTGGAGTTCAGGCCACGAAATTCAGGGATTTGCAAGGGGGGTTTAGTGGTCACGATGATATTCGAAGAAGCTGCTGATAGTTATACTATTGTCAAATGTCGATGGCTTGATTCACGAATCGAAGTCGGCAGGGTGAAGCTGGGTTTATCGTTTTATAAGTGAGGTAAATTTTATTCTTTTATTTTATTCGAGTTTTAATTAATTTATATACAAGTATAAATATAAATAGTTATGAGTGAGATTTTATTTACAGAAAAGAAAATTTATTTAAGTTGGATAATATAGAAGAAAATCTGTTAACAGTAAAGAAAGATTTTTTTTTCAATATATATATATGTATATTAAAGGAGAAGTTTACAAATATAGATGTATTTCAATTAGAGACTATTTTGAGGAAATTTGAAATATACAGTAAGTTATAAAACAGAAAATATTTTGTTAGAAAAAAATATATATAATTTTTGGTTAATTAAATTTATTTAAAAAGGATTTTGTTTAAATGCAGTTGAAATGAAGGAAAATAAAATATGGTGAAAAGATTTAATAAATTATTTAAAAGAAATAAATTTGAAAAGAAATCATGGATAATTTTGATTACCAAAGGTTAATATATTGAATTTGTTTTGAAAGTAAAATTATTAAAAAGAGAACTTTAATAATTAGTTAGATAAAATTTATTAAAGAAGAAAATTGGTTTAAAAAGAATCATCAGTTAATTTAACTATTAAAATGAAATCACCAATGAATCAAAATTATAAAATGAAAATTTAATTTTTCAGTGGATTCGAATATTAATAATTTGTATAATACTTATACAAGGTATAAATAGAGAAATCAAGTCAAAATGGAAATGGATGGCAAATTAAAAGCTAAGGTGAGATTTTTCTCACTCAAATGAAAAGTGTATTTTACAGTTATTGATTGATGATTGACTGTTTGGATTTGTGATATTAGATATAGTAGGATATATCTATATATATATAGCAATATATACATATTGGCATATGTATATATTGGATTGATTGATTTCCCACCTCGTATAGCGGATGAGACCCTATTGCGCCGTTAGTAAGCGGATGATATTTATAAAACCCATAAACCGCGATATTCCACCTCAAAGTGGAATTGGTATTGTGCTAACGTCTGTGGATGCAGGGAAACAGGTTGGAGGGATCCAACTGGATTCCTTACCAGTATTTATTTATTTTCAGATATTGTGATATTTGTTGATTTTCATATCGATATATGATATTGAATGTTGTGATTGACTAATTGGTGCGTTGCATCATCGGATTCATTTTTGAAATTTAAAAATAATGATTCTTACTTTAAAAGGATTTTAAAGTGATTTTTGAAAGTAGACGTTTTATTGAATTTTTGAATTGATTTATTTCAATAAATAAAGTTTGAAATTTTAAAGTTAAGATTTTTGGTGAAATATAACCAAAGTGTGATTTTTGAAATAAAAGTTGATTTATTTATAAAATGGTTTAAGTTGGGATTTTTGAATATTGTAAATGGTCTATATAAAAGATTTATAAAGTTGATATCTATGAAATTAAAAGTATTGGAATTATAAAACGAGTTTTTATAAGTGTAAAAAAATGAAATATTTATGGAATTCGTAAGCGAATGAAATTTACAGATTATAAATTGTGGAGTTACAAAATGAATAGATTTTATAAAACAAAAGATTTATAAGTAATAATCTTATAAATGGGATTTTGGCATTTAAATGAGATAAGAATGGAATTGGTTAATAAGGAGATTTATAAGTTGAAGTTTTTATAAATAGGAATGGGATTCATAAACATTGTTTTATAAATCCGAAACCAATTGAATTTGGTAATTTTAAACGTAGAAGTTATTAAAGGAGATATATTTGTGATTTTGGACAGCGAATTATCCTTTAAGTTAAATGTTGTAAATAATAAGAGTTTGGTTGGGAATTTTATCCACGATTTTGGATAGTGGATAATTCTTGAAATAAAATGTGTAGAAAATATTGAAAATTTGGTTAGTGAAGTATATTCACGATTTTGGACAGTGAATATATATTATTAAGTAAAATGAATCTGGTCTTGGGAAAGTGATATTGAAATAGAATGAAAACGATTTAATGATGTTTTCAAAAGTGTTTAATATCGAAATCATAGATTTCAACATTTATTGTTGAAATAGACGTTTTCGAGAAAGAAGGAAATGGTGGACTATAACACTGTTGTTATAGTAAATGATTTCCGAAAGGAAATGTTTTTATCTAGTATTGGGATTTATATATCTATCTTAATTTTCGAATCTCTATACTAGTGATTTTGAGTCGTCGTAACGATGTTTTACGTAACATTCGTTTTGACTCAAATAGATGTCGTTAAAATAAATGATTTCCTTGAAGAATGAAACATATACTTAATTTTGATTTAAGTATATTGAATATTTTCAAATGTTGAAAATAAATAGATTTGTGAATTACTTATTTTTAAATAAGTATGGAATTGCTTTTCCAATATGAAATGAACGTTTGAGAATTATCTTTCTAAAGATAAATTGAAAGTGAATATTTGAAATCGATTTGAAAATCGAATATCAGTAGATATTTGAAAATATAAATTCACTATGGAATTTATAAAAGAAATGGGAATTCGTTTTAAAAATAAATATCGATTTATTTTTGAAGTGTGGAAATTTTATATCTAGTAAAGATATTTTGGAAAATAAATAATTTGGAAAATTATTTGGAATCTGATGATGTTGCGCATCTTTATTGATAGTTAAATAACCACTATCAATAATTACCTTGAATGGGTATTTGTTGTGAATTGGATGAATTGAATGCCACACTTATTTTTGAATAAGCGCTCACTATTCGGGTTCGCCGGGAAAGGACCATGGGGTTGTATAACCCATTCCGAATATGTGATACGTCGTTATGAATCGCATTTGCTGACCGGTGTTGAAGACCGGATATTTTTGAAAACGGAAGGATTACCGTCGAGTTACTCTACATCGGTTGATCTCCGATTTAGAGGTTTTATCACCCTTAGTGACGGGAAGTCCGGACGCGATTGGAAATTATCCGGATTTGCAAGGGCTTCGTGAGAAGTGCCTTCGGTTCTGTTCGATCCCGGAACAGACTTGTATGGATTGTGTGTCTGACATTACACTTTGAGATATAAAGCTGATTTCTTTCAAATACATATCTGTTGGTGGCGGAGAATTTATTCTTTTAGCTTAACACCCTTCTTTGAGACGTACGAGCTCAAAGATTATGTAGTTGAAGTTATCAGCGATATATTCCCAATTTGGTAATGTGGCATGCCGAGTGTTGCTGTGTGATGATCAGTGTTTGATCATTTGTAATATGATCATTTGTTTGGTCATTTATCTTTGTGATCATAGGTTGATCATCTGTTGACCCAAAGCATGGCTTTGTGAAAAAGCGTAGCTTTGTGGACGAGACTTCGTCAGGGCCTCAACAACCCGGAAATGGTCGAAACAGGAATGTTGAGGCAAGGTTATGAGGGTCGCGCCCTTTAGGGTATGTCATTTCCTTCTGGAAAGGGGTGGTATCATGGTATGGAGCCCAGATACTTACTCATGTGGATACACTTTCTTTATGATGTGTGATGTTGGTTACCGAGCGCTCGGATAAAGGTCCCAAAGGACCGGGTGATGACATATTCGTGAGTTACCTGTTACAGGGGTAACCCGGCCTTGTTTGGCAGAGAGCAGTTTGTCTCTCGGGACGTCCAGCCAGAGGCGATCCTATTCGGCAGGAGGAAAGGAAGTTCCTTAGCCTGACCATTTGTTGGAAAATCCAAAGAAACAATACGAACCCTTACGATTGCAATTGTATTACCTGCTATGGAATGTGGCGGTAACCTGCTATTGAACATAGTAGCTATAGTAGGCATACGATACTGGTCGTATGTTGGCTAAGATTAATATTATACTTTCGAAATGTTTTCTACACTAGACATTAATAATAATAATCCAATGATTGGCGTAGTAAGCATCTTTGACTATCATAAGAAGAAATCTCCTCCAATTCTGCGTTTGCATTGTGTGTGTGGTGGGAGGTCTTATGGTAGTTTCATTTTCCAAAAGCATTGCGAATCTGATTTATTTTCTTTGTGAAAAATAACTGTTTTATGATCTCACCCCAGTCACCATGACTGACTCGGAGTTTATTGTTTCCCTTCTAAACTCTGGGTGCCCACCAATTTCCACACGGGCAGTCTAGAGTTAGGTTATCAGGATATTCTGGATATTCTGGAGCTTTGGAGATAAGCTGGATGACGAGACGTAGTATTTGTATCTGATAGTATTTATTCCGCTGTGTATTCTGTATGAGGACAAGTTTATATAACTGTCCATTATTGTATTGAGTTGTATATTGACTCTGATGATTGATGTATGTATAAACTGATATAGTTCTTTGTTTTAAAAGACTAGTGATTATCTATTATATATTGTCCCGCTGCGAATGTGAGATTCTGATATTGTTTCTGTTTCTGATGTTGTTCTGTTGTTCTTCTTTTCTTTTTCTTCTATCTTTTCTTCTACCTCTTCTTTTAAAACCCTAACGGCTGGGATTTACGTCATTCGACTGGGCGCCATTCGATTAAGTCAGTATCGATGTCGATTTTCGAAAGTCGAAAATTCCCATACGTTACATTTGGTATCAGAGCATATGGTTAAGCGACAATCCTGCTCTGTTGGGTGTTACTCATTAGAGATAGAGTCAGCAGTACTCTAGAATGAGTTGAGTGTAATAATAGATACGAGTGCGTATTTTTTAGTGAATATAAAATCGTTTTGTATTGTGTTGACTTATCGGTTGATTGTTTATAGATTCTGGTCGGTGCAGTCTAGCTAACTGTAATCGATAGGGGTTTCTAAATTCTTAAACAAGATAAACTGACACAGTATTGTTTTAAAATAGGGTAAATGAAATAATTTTGCCCAAAACTATTTTTGTATACAAAGGAAATGATTTTTCTATGAATTGTCATAGTATATGGATGTTTGGTTGTTATAAAATAATAACATTGAATTATTATCATTGTTATATGAAATGGAATGAGAAACTAAAATAATAACCAAAGATTTGGAGATAAATTCAATTAACAAATGAAATTTATAAATGCGAATTGAAGCATAAGGAAATGAATTCGTATACAAATGAAATTTGTGAATATAAATTATAAATGTGATTTGTAATTTGAAACGGAATTCCAGAGAAGTATTTGGAAATGTTTTGAAAAGAATTTGAAAATTTTGGAGATTTGGAAAGTTTAAATCCTTTTTGAAATTGAAAATGAATTTCAAAGGTTTTGGAAAGTATTTTGAAGGAATGAAAAGCTCTAAACTCTTTTCGGTCGCTGGAAAATAACTTCGGTAATGACTGCAGCATCATCGATGTTCATTTTCGGGTTTCCAATAGAGGAATTGCTGCCAAATTGTTTTAAATGGAAGTTGTTTGGAAAAATTTGTGTTTTGTTTTGGAAATTCAAAGGATTTGAATTGTTTTCAAAATGATTTTGAAGGTTGGTAAAACTCTGGAATACTATATAAAAATATTTATGAAATATTATTAAGTTGATAACTTATACAATTTGAATTTTGATAGAATAAATTTAACTTAAAGATAGAGTTAAATTAAAGAAAGTATAAGTGAATAAATTTGAATAAATAAAAGTGAAATTGAAAATTGAGATTCATTTTGAAGTTGTAAGCAATAAATAGAAATTGAAAAATGAAATGAGACTTGAATCAAGTGGAATAAAATCCAAACCTGAGAAAAATAAAATGGATTGAATCCGAATAAGCTACTTTGATAATTTATTAATTCACGAAATACAGAAATGGAAGTTGAATTAGTTAAATTGAAACTTGAATTGTGAACTAAATAAAAGAATGGTTCGAAATTGCAGATAAATTCAAGTAAGTAGAAATAAAATTCAAATGAATGGAATTTACAATTGTAAGTGACTAAAATTGAAACTGAATGTTGAAAACAAATTTGAATAAATGAATTAGAATTTATGATAAATTAGTAAATGAAACTAATCTAAAATAGTGAAGTTGAATAAAAGATAATTGATAAAATTCAATATTCAGAAGTTAAACTGAATCCAAATTAAATTGAAGGTGTAAATTGAATTCAAATAGAATTTTGAAATGTAAAATTGAATGAAAATGAATATGTAACTTCAATAGTAAGCTAAAAATGTATAAGAAGTATATGTTGAAAATTTTGTAATGAAATGTGCAAAATGGTTTGGATATTGTAACTAGATATTATGGCTAGTAGGGCATACAGGTGTTATAAAGGAATTGGGATTTGATTTTCAAAGATAAATTTGAATTGCTCGACAAAAGGTAAGTATTTAAATTTCAATATGAGATTTGATGATTTCTTGTCTAGCAGCTTGGCTTTTTCTTTTCTTTTTGAAATCTGAGAGTTCGTAGGGACGTTTTGTAGTCGTACCGTGTTAGCCGCGCAAAGGAGACGCTGGCGAAATTTTTCGAAAATTTCGAGTGTTAGAAAATTTTGAGAAAATTTTAAAAGTTTAAAATTTGAATTTGAATAAAAATTTGAATTGAGAAATAAACAATGTTGTTTTAAACTTGTAATTGAAGTTGGAAATTTAGTTGAAATAATAACGAATCTTTAGTAGAAAGATTTGTTTTGATGAATTGATAGAAACTTTTGATTGTGGAAAATAGTAGACGAGTTAAGGACTTTTTTCCTAACTTGTAATTTCGGGACGAAATTCTTTTAAGGGGGGGAGTTTGTAACGATCCAAAATTTTGAACAAATTAAATTTGAAAATATTTAATTAATTTTAAATATTTGAACAATGATTTAATTTGAATCCCTAATATAACTTTGAAATTGGTGATTAAATTATAAAATTTAATCTATTGAGTGTTGAACAAAAATTTGAATCTTCAATTTCAAGCTGATTTAAAATATTTCAAACGCTTGTAAAATTCGTATTGATAATACTGAAAATAATAGAAGTTTCAGAATCGAATTTGGGAGTGAATTGTTCAGTTTGAAATTATATCGTTTGAATCGATATTTAAAAATAGCCGTCCGAGGCACAGTCTCGGAATTCGACAAAACCAGTTCCATTGGGTCCGTAATATCGAATTATTATCAGGTTTTAAATTTCGTATTTTTCAAAGTTAATATGTGAGCACACGATGAGTAAACGCATTGAAGTTTTATCGAATTCAATTTAAATTTAATTTGAATTGGTCAATGTCAGCACATCTCTTCCGTAGATTACGCCTAAGATCACGAACAAAAAATCGTGCAACCCATCACGTAACCCATGCCTCCATCCCTTTTTAAATAATCCCGTTCTAAATCAGTTTCGAAGAAAAAAAAGAAAAAAAACTCTCGTTCAAATTATAAATGGCAACTGAGTTCACGAGCCCTTCTATTTCAGTAAACGAATAACATCCTCGTTCGATTCGAAATCGAACGCAAGAGGAAATCGAGCGAATAATGGGGGGGTGCGATCTGGCAATTTTGAGCGGCAGGAGGGAGGCAATTCAGTTGCGAGGCCGTGGGATCGAGCATCGTTCGATCTGGGGATTCGCGAGAGTGGAGGCTCGCATACGATGGGATGGCGGAGATGATGTCGCGCGATTTCGATGGAAGCAACAGGAAGGGATCGCGACCGCGCGAGATGGGGGCGAAGTTCACGACGAGTGGCGATTGTCGTCGTTGGGTCTGGCTGAAGTCAAGCTCGAACTCGAGCTCACTGGAGTTCAGGCCACGAAATTCAGGGATTTGCAAGGGGGGTTTAGTGGTCACGGTGATATTCGAAGAAGCTGCTGATAGTTATACTGTTGTCAAATGTCGATGGCTTAATTCACGAATAGAAGTCGGTAGGGTGAAGCTGGGTTTATCGTTTTATAAGTGAGGTAAATTTTATTCTTTTATTTTATTCGAGTTTTAATTAATTTATATACAAGTATAAATATAAATAGTTATAAGTGAGATTTTATTTATAGAAAAGAAAATTTATTTAAGTTGGATAATATAGAAGAAAATCTGTTAACAGTAAAGAAAGATTTTTTTTCTCAATATATATATATATATGTATATTAAAGAAGAAGTTTACAAATATAGATGTATTTCAATTAGAGACTGTTTTAAGGAAATTTGAAATATACAGTAAGTTATAAAACAGAAAATATTTTGTTTGAAAAATATATATATAATTTTTGATTAATTAAATTTATTTAAAAGGATTTTGTTTAAATGCAGTTGAAATGAAGGAAAATAAAATATGGTGAAAAGATTTAATAAATTATTTAAAATAAGAAAGTTAGAACTTTTTAAGTATATATATACTTTCTCATGGCTCCCTCCGTCCACCCAGCAGTACCTCCGATCTCCTTCGTCCCCAGCAAATACAACTCCGTCCTGACCAACCCATCCCCCACTCCCTCCTCCTCCTCGGCCGCCCTCAACCAGCATGCGACCACTTCCCGAGCCCCACCACCCCCAACCGGACCCAACCAGCCTCTCTGCATCGAGATTCCCGCCGCCAAGACTTATGCCCAGGTAGTGGGTTCTGCACCTCGTTCCCCCCTCCTGCCCAACCCTCCGGCCAAGAGGCGCCACCCTCTGCCTCTTTTTAAAAACGTTCGCCAAACGGTGGAATTTCTAAAGAAGGAAAACCGTTGCCTTCGTTGTGCTGGCCTTAGACACGTGGCGCAAGTTTGTAGGGATGCAAAGATATGCTATAAGTGCGGATTTTTTGGGCATCCTCAAACGCACTGTCCCGATAAAACCCCCAATCAGTCTCTGGCTCGTAAAACTAGTAAAGCCCCCTCCTCTTCCACTAAAGACAAACTTCCCTCTGCCCGATGGGTCCCAACGTCGCATCCCAACCCAGCTCATACGAAACCTTTCAGCTCCCCAATGCAAGTCATATCCCCTGAAGCTCCACATAATCCACTCCAATCCCCAAAGCTTCATCATAACACATCCCTGATCCCTAAATCTTTCTCAATGGCGGACACATCACTGCTCCTCATCGCAAACATTATCTCCGGCACATGGTCCATTGACTCTCTTCACCATACTCTATCCTCCACATTCCAACACAGAGAATGGCCACTTTGGCTTCAGTCTGAAAACAGCTTCATCTTTTACTGCCCCACTTTCTCAATCAGAGACCAAATTCTCCAGAGATCGACCATCTCTACGGTCGGAGGAACAGTGCAATTCCAACCCTGGTCCGAGCTCGACCGCCCCGCGCCGTCTCTAGACCCACCTTCATGGGCGCGAATCTCAGGCTTCCCGGAGCTCTTTCGCTTCAACGCAGAAGCCATCACCGAAGCAGTTAGGCCAGTGGGTAGGTTCCTGGCCCAGGACGACTGCGAATGGGCTGAACTAGACCACCGTTTTTTATACATTCAAATTCAGTTCTACAGTGGCATCATCTCCCCATCATCCTTTGTCTCCGTCCTCAACAACACAGAATACCTCCTGCGCATAGAAAGATGGGAGCACGAACACCCTAACAGGCGCTCGGAGAACCATCTGCTGGGATTTGACTACGAAAGACACTTCCCCCTTTTTGAGCAACACATCATGATCGAAAATTTAGAATCAGAAGACAGATTCGACGTCATGAACTACTCCCCAATCTACTCCGGCACCCCACCGGCGCCCGACCAACCATACGATCAATCATTCGAAGTGGTGGGTCCAAGGGGCTGGGACCCATGGCCAGCCCAAGAACACAGGTGGGACCCTTTCTCTGACCTAGACCTCTCATCCCCACTCTTCCAGCAGTTCCCACCCCCCCAGCTTCCGCTGCCCCTCCCAATCCTCACCCCATTCCTAACCCTCAAACGGATACCCAATCACTCCCGGTGCAGATCCATAATTCCACCCCCCAAGCTGACCCACCCTCTCCCGCTCACCAATTCCCCGTCCCTAGCCCAGAAGAATTCAGCTAAGCGGCCCACCCGAGGACTGGTCAAGAGATTCACCCAACCACACCAGCGGCTGCTCAGTGGTCCCAGCCAATCACCCCAACAGCTGTGCGCCGTAGCTCCAGACTGGACAGAGCAACATCTCATCCTGGTAGTTTTTTTAAACATGTAGTCTTTTCTTCTCATAATAAAAGCTTAAATAAGAAAATGGCACGTTGCATGGGAGTAAACTTGCATGGAGAACATTACTCCTCCATGCAGGCACTAGAATCGGAGCGCTTATCATTCTCCCAATGAAGCTAATATCCTGGAATACACGGGGGTTGGGGGACCCCAGCAAAAGACATTCTGTTAGCCTTGTCATATCCCCACATAAAGTAGACATCCTTTTCTTGCAAGAAACCAAACTGTCAGACCCAAACCCCAACATACTCAGACAGATCGGTGGGCCATTCCTAACTGGGTGGGCCCACATAAATGCTGTCGGTTCGAGTGGCGGTATAATGACAGCCTGGAATGAAACCGTGTGGTCCCACTGCCAAACCTTCTATCACACTTCAGCCTTACATGTAGCCCTTCGCCACTTACAAACTGGAACAATCTTCTTCTTCTCCAATATCTATGGCCCACAAAACCCTCGAGATCGAAACGAACTCTGGACAAACTGTCACACCTTCTCCTCTCATATCAATGGCCCTTGGATTGTCGGAGGTGATTTCAATACCACCAAATCCCCAACAGAAAGGAACTCTGGCAATCTATCCCAAGACTCTGAAGCCTTCAACCAGTTTATCAATCTTTGCTCCCTAATTGACCCACCCATCAGTAACCGCCTTTACACCTGGTCCAATCGCAGATCAGATCCCTCACTAGCTAATTTAGACCGTTACCTCTTCAACCCGGCCTGGGAGGATTTACACCCCCTCTCCATTGTCTCGGGTCTAGCCACAGTTATCTCCGATCACTGCCCACTCCTCCTAGACACGGGATCCCTCACTGGTCACAGCAGACCCTTCCGGTTCGAATGCCTCTGGCTCCTCGAGCCATCATTTAATAATTTCATCAAAGAAATCTGGTCTCAGCCATCCCCCAACCAATCAGCCACTGTCAGGGTCGTCACCAAGCTCCGTTCCCTTCGAAAAATCATCAAACCTTGGGCCAAATCAGTTTGGGGCTCCATTCGCTCGCGAATCTCCACCATCCAAGATGAGATTCTGGACCTAAATATCCTGGAAGAATCCTCTCCTCTCTCCGAATTAGACAAATCTCGTCTGAAAGAGCTGGAAGCTGACCTAGACAGATTGTCACTTCAAGAAGAAATAGGTTGGAAACAACGCTCCAAAGCGAAATGGATCGAAGAAGGCGATAAGAACACTACTTACTTCCACCGTCTCGCCAATGGCAGACGTAGATCAACTTTTATTCCCGAAATCACCCAAGACAACAACACCACCTCTGATCAGTCAGTCATCCTTAAACTCTTCACCGACTATTACCGAACTATTCTAGGCAACCATCACCCCCCTCTTCCCACAATTGATTGGAAATTGCTCTACCCGGAGAATCACCCCATCCCCCTTGACCATCCCTTCACTGAAGCAGAAATTTGGGCAGCGCTTAAAAGCATGTCCGATGACAAGGCTCCAGGCCCAGATTGTAACGACCCAGAATTTTTGATAATTAAAATTCGAATATTTAATTGGTTTTAAATATTAATATTGGAATTTAGAAGTCGAATGATTTATTTTTCGAATATTGGGTTTTATTTGATAATTAAATCGATAAATTAATAATTGAAATTCCAGAGATAATTGAAAATAGAGTTTAATATGATTGAAAATGATTTGTAAAATTTTATTTAATCATACTGGAGTTATAGAAAGGTTATAGAACTTTTAAAATTGAATTTGGAGTTAATCTATGAAAATTGAATATTTTAATATTTAATTATCGACTGTAAAAATAGCCAATTTTCGAACAGTCTCGGATTTCGACGAAACCAGTTTCATCGGATCCGTAATGTGATATTATTGTAAGATTTCAAATTTCGTAATTTTTGGATTTACCGTTTGTCCGGGGCAAGCCAAAACGCCTCGAAATCGATTTAAATCGGTTTAATTTAATTTGATCGTTTTTCTCCGTATCTCGCACAGATGTCCGAATTAGCTCCCGAAACACGTTCCATTGCGTTCGGAACGCGGGATAAACCCTAGAAACGATAGTGACCGCGCGTAAATCGGAGTTCGGAAATTTGGGAATGAATAGTGTTCGTTTTATTTCTATAAATAGACGATTTAATTCACAAAAATAGAAAACAAAAGAGGCTAGGGTTTCAATTCAGAGCCGCCGCCTGCTATAATTCGAACGGCCAGAAATTACAATTCTTTCCTCCTCAATATCTCCAAATCCATACGTTTTCAAGCCTCGACTTCAACTACAACAATGAAGAGGGTGGCGAGATCTTGAAGATGAACGGCTGTGATCGAATATGGGGTGGTGAATCATCGGCAAACAGACCACGAAGTTGTCACGTTCGGCATCGTTTTGCGTGCAAGAGGCATGACCGAGCTGGGCGATTTTTGGCACGATGGTAGATGGAGGCATGGGCTTTCGAATGGAGTTCACTGATCGTCGTGAAAATGGATAATGGGTCGCGTTGAAATAGGGTTAAGTGGCGGCCGCGTGGGTTCTTTGTACTGGAGCTTTCACGCGTTTAGAACGAAGGGGAAGAAGTAGTAGGGTGCGGCCACGATTTGATCTAGGGGAATGGACGGCCAGATGATTGCATATGTTTAGATTTGAAAAAGAATTTGTAATTTTTAATTTAAATTTAAATCCGTTAATGTTTAAAATTGCATATCTTTTTGCTGCGAGGTCGGAAAATTACGAAACGAAAAGCGTTGGCTTCGTTTTGTCGAATACTACGCGATGCAACTGGATGGAGTCATTTGGAGCTAGTTTGAATTTCGGGTAAAATTAAACGCGCGTTTAATTTTATTCGAAATAAACGCTGAAACGGAATTTAAAAGCTAAGGTGAGATCTTCTCACTCAAATGAAAGTAGATTTTCTTTTACAGTTATTGATTGATTGATTGATTGCTTGGATGTGATATTAGATATAGTAGGATATATATCTATATATAGCAATATATACATATTGGCATATGTATATATTGGATTGATTGATTTCCCGCCTCGTATAGCGGATGAGACCCTATTGCGCCGTTAGTAAGCGGATTATTTTTATAAAACCCATATACCGCGATAATTCCGTACTGGAGCGGAATTGGTATTGTGCTAACATCTTTGGATGCAGGGAAACAGGTTGGAGGGATCCAACTGGATTCCTCAACTGTATTTACTTATTTACAGATATTGATGTATATTCTGTTATCATATTGATATATGATATTGACTGTTGTGATGGACTAATTGGTGTTGTTGCATCATCGGATTCAGTTTTGAAATGTAAAAATAATGACTTTTACTTTAAAAGGGTTTTTAAAGTGATTTTTAAAATATACGTTTTATGGAGTTTTTGAATCGATTTATAAACGTAAAATTTTAAAGTTATAAAAGTTATAATTTTTAGTGAAATATAACCGAAGTGACGTTTTTGAAATAAAAGTCGATTTATTTATAAATGGTTCAAGTTGGGATTTTTTGAATAACTATAAACGATTTGTATAGAAAGATTTATAAAATTGATATTTTATAAATCAAAATATTGGACTTATAAAACAAATTTTATAAGTGTTAAAAAGAAGTGTAAATGGATTTCATAAGTGAATGAAATTAATAGATTTACATTGTGAGGTTAAAAATGAATGAAGTTGTAGAATAAAGGATTTATAAGTAATTTAGATTTTTGCCTTTAAATGGAATGTTGATTGAATTTGTTCATAAATGATTCTTTTTAAAGTTGAAATCGTTATAAAGTACTAATGCGATTTATAAACATTGTTTATAAATCCGAAATCACTTATTTTTATAAGTGAATTATAGAAGTTAATAAAATGAGATTTATAAACCGGAGTTGTTATAGAAAATAGAAAATGGAATTTATGAACGTTGTTTAAATAAATTCGAAAATCAATCAAATTTGATGAATTGAATATAGAAGGTTATTAAGGGAATTTTTTCCATGATTTTTGATAGTGGATAATTCTTGGAATAAATGTGTAGAAAAGATTGAAATTTGGTTATTGAAGTATATTCACGATTTTGGACAGTGAATATATTATTGAGTAAAATGGATATGTTTTGGAAAAGTGATATTACGAAATGAAGTAATTGTTTTAAAAGATGTTTTAAAACGTGTTAAGTATCGAATACATAGATTTCAACATTCATTGTTGAAATAGACGTTTTCGAGAGATAAGGAAATGATGGACTATAACACTGCTGTTATAGTAAATGATTTTCGAAAGAAAATGTTTTTATGTAGTATTGGGATTTATATATCTATCTATATCCGAACCCCTATACTAGTGATTTCGAGTCGTCGTAACGATGTTTTACGCAATATTCGTTTTGACTCAAATAGATGTTAAAATTAATGATTTCCTTAAAGAATGAAATGTATACTTAATATTGATTTAAGTATATTGAATATTTTCAAGTGTTGAAAATAATAGATTTGTGAAACACTTATTTTTAAATAAGTATGGAAATGCTTTTCCAATATGAAATGAACTGTTTTGAGATTTTATCTTCAAAGATAAAATGAAATGTGGAAATTGATTTGAAATTGTTTTCAAATGATTAAGTGTGGAAATTTTATATCTGGAAAAGATATTTTGGAAGATAAAATAATTTGGGAAAATTATTTGGAATATGATGATGTTGCGCATCTTTATTGATAGTTAAATAACCGACTATCAATAATTACCCTGAATGGTATTTGTTGTGAATTGGATGAATTTGAATGCCACACTTATTTTTGAATAATCGCTCACTATTCGGGTTAACCGGAAAAGGACCATGGGGTCGTATAACCCATTCCGAATATGTGATACGTCGTTATGAATTGCATTCGAAGACCGGTGTTGAAGACCGGATATTTTTGAAAACGGAAGGATTACCGTCGAGTTACTCTACATCGGCTGATCTCCGATTTAGAGGTTTTATCACCCTTAGTGACGCGAAGTCCGGACGTGATTAGAAATTTATCCGGATATGCAAGGGCTTCGTGAGAAGTGCCTTCGGTTCTGTTCGATCCCGGAACAGACTTGTATGGATTGTGTGTCTGACGTTACAATTTGAGATATAAAGCTGATTTCTTTCAAATACATTTCTGTTTGGTGGTGGAGAATTTATTCTCTTAGCTTAACACCCTTCTCTGAGACGTATGAGCTCAGAGGTTATGTAGTTGAAATTTATCAGTGATATATCCCAATTTGGTAACGTGGCATACTGAGTGTTGCTGTGAAATGATCAGTGTTTGATCATTTGTGATATGATCATTTATTTGATCTTATATCTTTGTGATCATAGGTTGATCATTTTGTTTGACCCGAAGCAGGGCTTTGTAGAAAGCGTAGCTTTGTGGACGAGACTTCGTCGAGCCTCACACCCCGAAAATGGTCGAAACAGGAAGGATGCGGCAAGGTTCTAGGGAGTAGCGCCCCTTAGTGTATGTCATTCCTTCTGGATAGAGGTGGTATCATGGTATGGAGCCCAGATACTTAACCTATGTGGTTGCTGCATTATTATCTATGTGGTTTGTTGGAAATCGGGGATCCTCGGGAAGATCGGTTACGATCGGGGGATGGCATACGCGTGTCAGTAGTTACCTATTTTTGCAGAGGTAACCCGGCCTTGTGTTGGCAGAGATCCGGTTAGGTTCTCGGGTCGTCTATTTCAGGGACGTACCCATCGTGGATAGGAAGTTCCTTAGCCTGACCATTTGTTGGAAATCCAAAGAAACAATACGATCTTGTACGGTTTTAGTTGTAGAACCTATCATTCACTTATGTTGGTCACCACTATTTGGATGGTAGCTATAGTAGGCATAGTTCGGAATGTCTATGCTGGCTAAGATTTATATTCTACTTTCGAAATGCTTTCTACACTATGCACTAATAATAATATCAAAAATGACTTGATTTTACGTAGTAAGCATCTTTGACTATCATAAGAAGAAATCTCCTCCAATTCTGCGTTTGCATTGTGTGTGTGGCGGGAGGTCTTATGGTAGTTTCATTTTCCAAAAAGCATTGCGAATTTGTTTTATTTTCTTTGTGAAAAATAACTGTTTTACGATCTCACACCAGTCACCATGACTGACTCGGAGTTTATTGTTTCCCTTCTAAACTCTGGGTGCCCACCAATTTCCACACGGGCAGTCTAGAGTTAGATTATCAGGATATTCTGGATATTCTGGAGCTTTGGAAGCAAGCTGGATGGCGAGACGTAGTATTTGTATCTGATAGTATTTATTCCGCTGTGTATTCTGTATGAGGACAAGTTATATAACTGTCCATTGTTGTATATTGACTCTGATGATTGATGTATGTATAAACTGATATAGTTCTTTGTTTTAAAAGACTAGTGTTTATCTATTATATATTGTTCCGCTGCGATATGTGAGATTCTGATATTGTTTTCTGTTTCTGTATCTGATGTTATTCTGTTGTTGTTCTTTCTTTCTCTTCTTTTCTTTTTCTTCTATCTTCTTTTTCTCCTGCCTTTTTCTTCTTTCTAAAACCCTAAGAATTCGTTTTTCCGGCATTCGTTGCTCGGCAGTTGATACAGTGGACGTATCGATGTCGGTTTTCGGAAGTCGAAGAATCGGGTCCTTACAACGTGGTATCAGAGCATATGGTTAAGCGACAACCCTGCTCTGTTGGGTGTTACTCATTAGAGATAGAGTCAGTAGTACTCTAGAATGAGTTGAGTGTAATAATAGATATGAGCGCGTATTTGTTAGTGAATATAAAATTGTTTTATATTGTGATGATTGGTTTGTTGAGTGGTATATGGATTCTGGTCGGTATTGTCCGTACAACTCTATCGATAGGGATCTCTAAACACTTATATAGAACAATTCGGCACAGTATTGTTTTAAATAAGGGTAAATGAAATAATTTTTCCCAAAACTATTTTTGTATAGAAAAGAAATGTTTTTCTATGAATTATCATAGTATATGGTTGCATGGATGTTAGGAAGTAATAATAGTGAATTATCATCACTGGAATTGAATAAGAAATTGAAATCATAACTCCAAAGTTAAGAAATAAATTCATATACAAATGAAATTTGAGAATATAAATTACAAATGTGAATTGTAATTTAAAACGGAATTCCAGAGAAGTATTTGGAAATGTTTTGAAAAAAAAAGAATTTGAAAATTTTGGAGATTTGGAAAGTTTAATTCCTTTTTGATTTGAAAATGGATTTCAAGGATTTTGAAAAATGTTTTGACGGAATGAAAAGCTCTAAACTCTTTTCGGTCGCTGGAAAATAACTTCGATGATGACCGCGGCATCATTGGTGTTCATTTTCGGGTTTCCAAAAGACAAATTGCTGCCAAATTGTTTTAAATGGAAGTTGTTTGGAAAATTTGGATTTTGTTTTAGAAAATTCAAAAGATAAATTTGAATTGTTTTCAAAATGGCTTTGAAATGTTGAAAAGACTCTGGAATACTATAAAAAAATATTTATGAAATATTATGAAGTTGATAACTTGTAAAGTTTAAAATTTAAAGTTTAAATAAAAATCCATTTAACGAATGAAATTTATAAATGTGAATTGAAATATAAAGAGATGAATTCATATATGAATAAAATGGTGAATATAAATTGTAAATGAATTTATAAATGAAAATAAAATTCCTTAATAAAATGGAATTGTGAATGGGAATGTATAAATGATTGTATAAATCAAGATGTAAATAAGTTGATAACTTATAGAATATTTGAAATCTGATTGGAATGAGATTCCAATTGAAAACGAATGAATTAGGGAGTGAAAAAATTTGAATGAAGTGAAATTGAAAGTTGAAATTCATTTCGAATTTGTAAGCATTGAATTGGATTGAATAACTACAAATGAAAGATGAATTAAAATTCATATGGAATTTGAAATCCAGTCTAATATAAGTGGTTATAAACCAAAATAGTGAATTGAAAATAAATTTTGGGAATGAACATAAGAATAAAACTGGAATTGAAACTGAATACTGAAAACAAATTTGAATAAGTGAATTGTAATTTGTAATGAATTAGTAACTAAAACTAATCTAAAAAGAGCAGTTATGAATGAAAGTTGTTGGTTAATAAAATAACCGAATAAAAATATGAAATGCAAATTAGATTTAATGGAATCAATTGCAAATGAAATGAACTAAAGATAAAATTGAATTCAAATGAAATTGAAATGAAAAATTGAACGAAATTAAATATGTAACTTCAATAGTAAGCTAAAAATGTATAAGCAGTTTATATTGAAAATTTTGTAATAGGATTTGCAAATTGGATTGAATGTTGTAACTAGATATTATGGCTAGTAGGATATACAGGTGTAAATGAATTGGGATTTTGATTTCGAAGATAAATTGAATTGCTCGACAAAAGGTATGTAATTGAATTATAATATGAGTTTTTGATGATTTCTTGTCTAGCCGTTTGGCTTTTTCTTTTCTTTTTGAAATCTGAGAGTCCGTAGGGACGTTTTGTAGTCGTGCCGTATTAGCCGCGCAAAGGAGACGCTAGCGAAATTTTTCGGAAATTTAGGGCGTTAGAAAATTTTTGAGAAATTTTGAAAGTTTAAAATTCAAATTTAAACTCGAATTTGAATTTTGAAGTAAACAATGTTGTTTAAAACTCATAATTGAAGTTAGAAAGCTAGTTGAATGATAACGAATCTTTATTAGAAAGATTTGTTTTGAAAATTTGAGAAAACTATTGAATTGTGAAAAGTAGTAGACGAGTTAAGGACCTTTCTTCCTAACTTGTAATTTCGAGGACGAAATTCTTTTAAGGGGGGAAGTTTGTAACGACCCAGAATTTTTGATAATTAAAATTCGAATATTTAATTGGTTTTAAATATTAATATTGGAATTTAGAAGTCGAATGATTTATTTTTCGAATATTGGGTTTTATTTGATAATTAAATCGATAAATTAATAATTGAAATTCCAGAGATAATTGAAAATCGAGTTTAATATGATTGAAAATGATTTGTAAAATTTTATTTAATCATACTGGAGTTATAGAAAGGTTATAGAACTTTTAAAATTGAATTTGGAGTTAATCTATGAAAATTGAATATTTTAATATTTAATTATCGACTGTAAAAATAGCCAATTTTCGAACAGTCTCGGATTTCGACGAAACCAGTTTCATCGGATCCGTAATGTGATATTATTGTAAGATTTCAAATTTCGTAATTTTTGGATTTACCGTTTGTCCGGGGCAAGCCAAAACGCCTCGAAATCGATTTAAATCGGTTTAATTTAATTTGATCGTTTTTCTCCGTATCTCGCACAGATGTCCGAATTAGCTCCCAAAACACGTTCCATTGCGTTCGGAACGCGGGATAAACCCTAGAAACGATAGTGATCGCGCGTAAATCGGAGTTCGGAAATTTGGGAATGAATAGTGTTCGTTTTATTTCTATAAATAGACGATTTAATTCACAAAAATAGAAAACAAAAGAGGCTAGGGTTTCAATTCAGAGCCGCCGCCTGCTATAATTCGAACGGCCAGAAATTACAATTCTTTCCTCCTCAATATCTCCAAATCCATACGTTTTCAAGCCTCGACTTCAACTACAACAATGAAGAGGGTGGCGAGATCTTGAAGATGAACGGCTGTGATCGAATATGGGGTGGTGAATCATCAGCAAATAGACCACGAAGTTGTCACGTTCGGCATCGTTTTGCGTGCAAGAGGCGTGACCGAGCTGGGCGATTTTTGGCACGATGGTAGATGGAGGCATGGGCTTTCGAATGGAGTTCACTGATCGTCGTGAAAATGGATAATGGGTCGCGTTGAAATAGGGTTAAGTGGCGGCCGCGTGGGTTCTTTGTACTGGAGCTTTCACGCGTTTAGAACGAAGGGGAAGAAGTAGTAGGGTGCGGCCACGATTTGATCTAGGGGAATGGACGGCCAGATGATTGCATAGGTTTAGATTTGAAAAAGAATTTGTAATTTTTAATTTAAATTTAAATCCGTTAATGTTTAAAATTGCATATCTTTTTGCTGCGAGGTCGGAAAATTACGAAACGAAAAGCGTTGGCTTCGTTTTGTCGAATACTACGCGATGCAACTGGATGGAGTCGTTTGGAGCTAGTTTGAATTTCGGGTAAAATTAAACGCGCGTTTAATTTTATTCGAAATAAACGCTGAAACGGAATTTAAAAGCTAAGGTGAGATCTTCTCACTCAAATGAAAGTGGATTTTATTTTACAGTTATTGATTGATTGATTGAATGCTTGGATGTGATATTAGATATAGTAGGATATATATCTATATATAGCAATATATACATATTGGCATATGTATATATTGGATTGATTGATTTCCCGCCTCGTATAGCGGATGAGACCCTATTGCGCCGTTAGTAAGCGGATTATTTTTATAAAACCCATATACAGCGATAATTCCGTACTGGAGCGGAATTGGTATTGTGCTAACATCTTTGGATGCAGGGAAATAGGTTGGAGGGATCCAACTGGATTCCTCAACTGTATTTACTTATTTACAAATATTGATGTATATTCTGTTATCATATTGATATATGATATTGACTGTTGTGATGGACTAATTGGTGTTGTTGCATCATCGGATTCAGTTTTGAAATGTAAAAATAACGACTTTTACTTTAAAAGGGTTTTTAAAGTGATTTTTGAAAATATACGTTTTATGGAGTTTTTGAATCGATTTATAAACGTAAAATTTTAAAGTTATAAAAGTTATAATTTTTAGTGAAATATAACCGAAGTGACGTTTTTGAAATAAAAGTCGATTTATTTATAAATGGTTCAAGTTGGGATTTTTTGAATAACTATAAACGATTTGTATAGAAAGATTTATAAAATTGATATTTTATAAATCAAAATATTGGACTTATAAAACGAATTTTATAAGTGTTAAAAAGAAGTGTAAATGGATTTCATAAGTGAATGAAATTAATAGATTTACATTGTGAGGTTAAAAATGAATGAAGTTGTAGAATAAAGGATTTATAAGTAATTTAGATTTTTGTCTTTAAATGGAATGTTGATTGAATTTGTTCATAAATGATTCTTTTTAAAGTTGAAATCGTTATAAAGTACAAATGCGATTTATAAACATTGTTTATAAATCCGAAATCACTTATTTTTATAAGTGAATTATAGAAGTTAATAAAATGAGATTTATAAACCGGAGTTGTTATAGAAAATAGAAAATGGAATTTATGAACGTTGTTTAAATAAATTCGAAAATCAATCAAATTTGATGAATTGAATATAGAAGGTTATTAAGGGAATTTTTTCCACGATTTTGGATAGTGGATAATTCTTGGAATAAATGTGTAGAAAAGATTGAAATTTGGTTATTGAAGTATATTCACGATTTTGGACAGTGAATATATTATTGAGTAAAATGGATATGTTTTGGAAAAGTGATATTACGAAATGAAGTAATTGTTTTAAAAGATGTTTTAAAACGTGTTAAGTATCGAATACATAGATTTCAACATTCATTGTTGAAATAGACGTTTTCGAGAGATAAGGAAATGATGGACTATAACACTGCTGTTATAGTAAATGATTTTCGAAAGAAAATGTTTTTATGTAGTATTGGGATTTATATATCTATCTATATCCGAACCCCTATACTAGTGATTTCGAGTCGTCGTAACGATGTTTTACGCAATATTCGTTTTGACTCAAATAGATGTTAAAATTAATGATTTCCTTAAAGAATGAAATGTATACTTAATATTGATTTAAGTATATTGAATATTTTCAAGTGTTGAAAATAATATATTTGTGAAACACTTATTTTTAAATAAGTATGGAAATGCTTTTCCAATATGAAATGAACTGTTTTGAGATTTTATCTTCAAAGATAAAATGAAATGTGGAAATTGATTTGAAATTGTTTTCAAATGATTAAGTGTGGAAATTTTATATCTGGAAAAGATATTTTGGAAGATAAAATAATTTGGGAAAATTATTTGGAATCTAATGATGTTGCGCATCTTTATTGATAGTTAAATAACCGACTATCAATAATTACCCTGAATGGTATTTGTTGTGAATTGGATGAATTTGAATGCCACACTTATTTTTGAATAATCGCTCACTATTCGGGTTAACCGGGAAAGGACCATGGGGTCGTATAAACCATTCCAAATATGTGATACGTCGTTATGAATTGCATTCGAAGACCGGTGTTGAAGACCGGATATTTTTGAAAACGGAAGGATTACCGTCGAGTTACTCTACATCGGCTGATCTCCGATTTAGAGGTTTTATCACCCTTAGTGACGGGAAGTCCGGACATGATTAGAAATTTATCCGGATATGCAAGGGCTTCGTGAGAAGTGCCTTCGGTTCTGTTCGATCCCGGAACAGACTTGTATGGATTGTGTGTCTGACGTTACAATTTGAGATATAAAGCTGATTTCTTTCAAATACATTTCTGTTTGGTGGCGGAGAATTTATTCTCTTAGCTTAACACCCTTCTCTGAGACGTATGAGCTCAGAGGTTATGTAGTTGAAATTTATCAGCGATATATCCCAATTTGGTAACGTGGCATACTGAGTGTTGCTGTGAAATGATCAGTGTTTGATCATTTGTGATATGATCATTTATTTGATCTTATATCTTTGTGATCATAGGTTGATCATTTTGTTTGACCCGAAGCAGGGCTTTGTAGAAAGCGTAGCTTTGTGGACGAGACTTCGTCGAGCCTCACACCCTGGAAATGGTAGAAACAGGAAGGATGCGGCAAGGTTCTAGGGAGTAGCGCCCCTTAGTGTATGTCATTCCTTCTGGATAGAGGTGGTATCATGGTATGGAGCCCAGATACTTAACCTATGTGGTTGCTGCATTATTATCTATGTGGTTTGTTGGAAATCGGGGATCCTCGGGAAGATCGGTTACGATCGGGGGATGGCATACGCGTGTCAGTAGTTACCTATTTTTGCAGAGGTAACCCGGCCTTGTGTTGGCAGAGATCCGGTTAGGTTCTCGGGTCGTCTATTTCAGGGACGTACCCATCGTGGATAGGAAGTTCCTTAGCCTGACCATTTGTTGGAAATCCAAAGAAACAATACGATCTTGTACGGTTTTAGTTGTAGAACCTATCATTCACTTATGTTGGTCACCACTATTTGGATGGTAGCTATAGTAGGCATAGTTCGGAATGTCTATGCTGGCTAAGATTTATATTCTACTTTCGAAATGCTTTCTACACTATGCACTAATAATAATATCAAAAATGACTTGATTTTACGTAGTAAGCATCTTTGACTATCATAAGAAGAAATCTCCTCCAATTCTGCGTTTGCATTGTGTGTGTGGCGGGAGGTCTTATGGTAGTTTCATTTTCCAAAAAGCATTGCGAATTTGTTTTATTTTCTTTGTGAAAAATAACTGTTTTACGATCTCACACCAGTCACCATGACCGACTCGGAGTTTATTGTTTCCCTTCTAAACTCTGGGTGCCCACCAATTTCCACACGGGCAGTCTAGAGTTAGATTATCAGGATATTCTGGATATTCTGGAGCTTTGGAAGCAAGCTGGATGGCGAGACGTAGTATTTGTATCTGATAGTATTTATTCCGCTGTGTATTCTGTATGAGGACAAGTTATATAACTGTCCATTGTTGTATATTGACTCTGATGATTGATGTATGTATAAACTGATATAGTTCTTTGTTTTAAAAGACTAGTGTTTATCTATTATATATTGTTCCGCTGCGATATGTGAGATTCTGATATTGTTTTCTATTTCTGTATCTGATGTTATTCTGTTGTTGTTCTTTCTTTCTCTTCTTTTCTTTTTCTTCTATCTTCTTTTTCTCCTGCCTTTTTCTTCTTTCTAAAACCCTAAGAATTCGTTTTTCCGGCATTCGTTGCTCGGCAGTTGATACAGTGGACGTATCGATGTCGGTTTTCAGAAGTCGAAGAATCGGGTCCTTACACAGATGGCTTCGGGCCCCTATTCTTCAAACACTACTGGGAAACAGTAAAATTCGACATCATCGAAATGTGCGCCGAATTTCATGCCGACCCATCATCCGTGGCCCGCATCAACTACGCAAATATCATCCTACTCCCAAAATCCCCCGGCGCCACCTCCCTCTCGTCCTTTCGTCCCATTAGTCTCCTAAACACAACCTTTAAGATCATAACCAAGGTCCTGGCCAACCGCCTTCAAGCCTTCATAGCCCCCCTAATTGGAATTGAGCAATCCGCATTCATCTTGGGCCGTAACATCATGGACTGCGTAGCAATGACCCAGGAGGTCATATCCTTCTGCCACTCTACTTCAACACCAGGAATGCTTCTCAAACTAGACTACTCAAAAGCTTTTGACTCAGTTAACTGGCAATTCATCTTGGAGCTAATGGAACACAGAGGCTTCCCCTCAAAATGGTGCAACTGGATATTCTCTATTCTCAACTCAAGCATGTCCTCAATAGTCATTAATGGGGTCTCGGGGGGTCTAATCAAATCAGCCCGTGGACTGCGACAAGGAGATCCACTTTCTCCCTTGCTTTTCGTTCTGGTAGCCAATGTGTTCAACCGCATGATCAAGTTAGCGATTTCGAATAACATCTTTCAGGGCATCAACCTCCCCAATTCCAACCTAGTCATCACCAACCTTCAATTCGCCGACGACACCATACTATTCGCATCACCCATGCTCAATCACATCCATTGCCTCAAAGTAGCCCTATATTCATTCGAACTCATTTCCGGCCTGTCCATCAACTTTAGTAAAAGCTCCATCATCATGCTCGGAAGCGCTGACCATCTCGGGCAAATCTGTTCTAGCCTGCTC
This sequence comes from Allium fistulosum, assembly GCA_030737815.1. NCBI lineage: Eukaryota > Viridiplantae > Streptophyta > Magnoliopsida > Asparagales > Amaryllidaceae > Allium > Allium fistulosum. Next base: position 62,800,591 of record CM060903.1, read on the forward strand.
AACTGCAAGATCGCTCATTTCCCCATCTCCTACCTCGGAGTCCCAATCCGTCCAACCAAATTACATAGATCTGATTGGTTCCCCCTCATCGCCAAAATCGAAAACAGACTCCATTCATGGAAAGCTCACTCCTTATCCGCAGCAGGACGTCTAGTCCTTGTTAAATCCGTTCTATCAGCGATTCCCACATACTGGATGTCTCTGTACAAACTCCCCTCCTGGGTAATCAAAAAAATTGACGCGATCAGAAGCTCCTTTCTTTGGAATGGAAGTAATATAAAGAGACTCGTAAACTGGCAGACCGTCTGCCTACCCCCGAAAAACAGCGGCCTTGGAATCGTTAATCTTCATGACTTCAACATCGCGCTCCTCGCCAAATGGCTCTGGCGGTTCCTTACCCCTGGCTCTTTCCTTTGGAAATCTTGGATTACCTCTCTCCACTATCACTCAAACCCTCACCTTGTCCTCCATGCCCTCACCGGAACCAAACCATCCCCTTTCTGGACTGGGGTCGTATCAACCCTACCACGTGCCAAACGGCTCTTCCATGTCAACCTGGGCAATGGGGGCAAATTGCCTCTTCTGGTTAGATACATGGCATAACCAGCTTCCCCTCTCCTCCACCTTCCCCAACCTCTTCGCTCATACAACTAACCTCTTCGCCTCCACCCTTGACATTTCTACTTCGGGCCCTGATCAGTTTCTCCCGTCCTCCTACTTCGACCTCACTACCCTCTCCGAGCTTCACCTCGTCTCCTCTATTCTCCGCAACACCCATCTCAACCCCTGGCCAGACTCCCTCACCTGGGCCCCCAACCCATCAACCGGCTTCTCCGTTGCCTCCTGCTATGCTCACCTAAACAACCCCGGACGTCTCTTCACTTTCCCCAGACTTTGGAAGTGCAGGATCCAGCCCCGCTTCGCTTTCCTGCAATGGTGCCTTATCCACGAGCGAATCAACACAAGAGACAGGCTCCTTCGCCATAACATCGCAGTCGATCCCAGCTGTGTCTTGTGCTCTACCACATCAGAAAGTTTACAACATCTTTTCTTTGAATGCGATTTTGCTGTCAGGGTCTGGGCGGCTTCGACGGTTCACATTCTTGGACATATCCCCTCGTTCAACTCGTTTTTCGACCACTGGCAGAACAACCCCCCCCAACTATCACTTTGATCTCATGGTAGCTATTTTCAGTTGGTGCATCTGGGCCGAGCGTAATGCACGTGTATTCTGCAAGCCCACATCCAACTTCGAAGGAACTTGTAGACATATTATTCACTATTTCTCATCTTTATCAGGTCGAAGCTTCTCCGCACCATTCAGACTGAGATTGCCATACCCCAGCTCGCCACCAGTTGAATCCTCGGGCAGCACATCAGCAGTTCCTCCTGGGAGACATTGAAGGCATCACCAACCGCTTTATAGCTCTAGTCTTTTTTCTATTCTGTTGTTCACAATATGTATTTTGTATATAAAACTATGGCTCTCATCGACTAGCTTGCTGTTTCTTACTATCTTTTGGCCAGCGATCAGGCTTGTTGATCGCACTACTTACTTACCTATTTATATGATATTTAATCGGCTGTGTAGTTCCACGCTACACAACCGTGTCGCTCAAAAAAATTATTTAAAAGAAATAAATTTGAAAAGAAATCATGGATAATTTTGATTACCAAAGGTTAATATATTGAATTAGTTTTGAAAGTAAAATTATTAAAAAGAGAACTTTAATAATTAGTTAGATAAAATTTATTAAAGAAGAAAATTGGTTTAAAAAGAATCATCAGTTAATTTAACTATTAAAATGAAATCACCAATGAATCAAAATTATAAAATGAAAATTTAATTTTTCAGTGGATTCGAATATTAATAATTTGTATAATATTTATACAAGGTATAAATAGAGAAATCAAGTCAAAATGGAAATGGATGGCAAATTAAAAGCTGAGGTGAGATTTTTCTCACTCAAATGAAAAGTGGATTTTACAGTTATTGATTGATGATTGACTATTTGGATTTGTGATATTAGATATAGTAGGATATATCTATATATATATAGCAATATATACATATTGGCATATGTATATATTGGATTGATTGATTTCCCACCTCGTATAGCGGATGAGACCCTATTGCGCCGTTAGTAAGCGGATGATATTTATAAAACCCATATACCGCGATATTCCACCTCGAAGTGGAATTGGTATTGTGCTAACGTCTGTGGATGCAGGGAAACAGGTTGGAGGGATCCAACTGGATTCCTCACCAGTATTTATTTATTTTCAGATATTGTGATATCTGTTGATTTTCATATCGATATATGATATTGAATGTTGTGATTGACTAATTGGTGCGTTGCATCATCGGATTCATTTTTGAAATTTAAAAATAACGATTCTTACTTTAAAAGGATTTTAAAGTGATTTTTGAAAGTAGACGTTTTATTGAATTTTTGAATTGATTTATTTCAATAAATAAAGTTTGAAATTTTAAAGTTAAGATTTTTGGTGAAATATAACCAAAGTGTGATTTTTGAAATAAAAGTTGATTTATTTATAAAATGGTTTAAGTTGGGATTTTTGAATATTGTAAATGGTCTATATAAAAGATTTATAAAGTTGATATCTATGAAATTAAAAGTATTGGAATTATAAAATGAGTTTTTATAAGTGTAAAAAATGAAATATTTATGGAATTCGTAAGCGAATGAAATTTACAGATTATAAATTATGGAGTTACAAAATGAATAGATTTTGTAAAACAAAAGATTTATAAGTAATAATCTTATAAATGGGATTTTGGCATTTAATTGAGATAAGAATGGAATTGGTTAATAAGGAGATTTATAAGTTAAAGTTTTTATAAATAGGAATGGGATTCATAAACATTGTTTTATAAATCCGAAACCAATTGAATTTGGTAATTTTAAACGTAGAAGTTATTAAAGGAGATATATTCGTGATTTTGGACAGCGAATTATCCTTTAAGTTAAATGTTGTAAATAATAAGAGTTTAGTTGGGAATTTTATCCACGATTTTGGATAGTGGATAATTCTTGAAATAAAATGTGTAGAAAATATTGAAAATTTGGTTAGTGAAGTATATTCACGATTTTGGACAGTGAATATATATTATTAAGTAAAATGAATCTGGTCTTGGGAAAGTGATATTGAAATAGAATGAAAACGATTTAATGATGTTTTCAAAAGTGTTTAATATCGAAATCATAGATTTCAACATTTATTGTTGAAATAGACGTTTTCGAGAAAGAAGGAAATGGTGGACTATAACACTGTTGTTATAGTAAATGATTTCCGAAAGGAAATGTTTTTATCTAGTATTGGGATTTATATATCTATCTTAATTTTCGAATCTCTATACTAGTGATTTTGAGTCGTCGTAACGATGTTTTACGTAACATTCGTTTTGACTCAAATAGATGTCGTTAAAATAAATGATTTCCTTGAAGAATGAAACATATACTTAATTTTGATTTAAGTATATTGAATATTTTCAAATGTTGAAAATAAATAGATTTGTGAATTACTTATTTTTAAATAAGTATGGAATTGCTTTTCCAATATGAAATGAACGTTTGAGAATTATCTTTCTAAAGATAAATTGAAAGTGAATATTTGAAATCGATTTGAAAATCGAATATCAGTAGATATTTGAAAATATAAATTCAATATGGAATTTATAAAAGAAATGGGAATTCGTTTTAAAAATAAATATCGATTTATTTTTGAAGTGTGGAAATTTTATATCTAGTAAAGATATTTTGGAAAATAAATAATTTGGAAAATTATTTGGAATCTGATGATGTTGCGCATCTTTATTGATAGTTAAATAACCGACTATCAATAATTACCTTGAATGGGTATTTGTTGTGAATTGGATGAATTGAATGCCACACTTATTTTTGAATAAGCGCTCACTATTCGGGTTAGCCGGGAAAGGACCATGGGGTCGTATAAACCATTCCGAATATGTGATATGTCGTTATGAATCGCATTTGCTGACCGGTGTTGAAGATCGGATATTTTTGAAAACGGAAGGATTACCGTCGAGTTACTCTACATCGGTTGATCTCCGATTTAGAGGTTTTATCACCCTTAGTGACGGGAAGTCCGGACGTGATTGGAAATTATCCGGATTTGCAAGGTCTTCGTGAGAAGTGCCTTCGGTTCTGTTCGATCCCGGAACAGACTTGTATGGATTGTGTGTTTGACATTACACTTTGAGATATAAAGCTGATTTCTTTCAAATACATATCTGTTGGTGGCGGAGAATTTATTCTCTTAGCTTAACACCCTTCTCTGAGACGTACGAGCTCAGAGGTTATGTAGTTGAAGTTATCAGCGATATATTCCCAATTTGGTAATGTGGCATGCCGAGTGTTGCTGTGTGATGATCAGTGTTTGATCATTTGTGATATGATCATTTGTTTGATCATTTACCTTTGTGATCATAGGTTGATCATCTGTTGACCCAAAGCATGGCTTTGTGACAAAACGTAGCTTTGTGGACGAGACTTCGTCAGGGCCTCAACAACCCAGAAATGGTCGAAACAGGAATGTTGCGGCAAGGTTATGAGGGTCGCGCCCTTTAGGGTATGTTATTTCCTTCTGGAAAGGGGTGGTATCATGGTATGGAGCCCAGATACTTACTCATGTGGATACACTTTCTTTATGATGTGTGATGTTGGTTACCAAGCGCTCGGATAAAGGTCCCAAAGGACCGGGTGATGACATATTCGTGAGTTACCTGTTACAGGGGTAACCCGGCCTTGTTTGGCAGAGAGCAGTTTGTCTCTCGGGACGTCCAGCCAGAGGCGATCCTATTCGGCAGGAGGAAAGGAAGTTCCTTAGCCTGACCATTTGTTGGAAAATCCAAAGAAACAATACGAACCCTTACGATTGCAATTGTATTACCTGCTATGGAATGTGGCGGTAACCTGCTATTGAACATAGTAGCTATAGTAGGCATACGATACTGGTCGTATGTTGGCTAAGATTAATATTATACTTTCGAAATGTTTTCTACACTAGACATTAATAATAATAATCCAATGATTGGCGTAGTAAGCATCTTTGACTATCATAAGAAGAAATCTCCTCCAATTCTGTGTTTGCATTGTGTGTGTGGTGGGAGGTCTTATGGTAGTTTCATTTTCCAAAAGCATTGCGAATCTGATTTATTTTCTTTGTGAAAAATAACTGTTTTACGATCTCACACCAGTCACCATGACTGACTCGGAGTTTATTGTTTCCCTTCTAAACTCTGGGTGCCCACCAATTTCCACACGGGCAGTCTAGAGTTAGGTTATCAGGATATTCTGGATATTCTAGAGCTTTGGAGATAAGCTGGATGACGAGACGTAGTATTTGTATCTGATAGTATTTATTCCGCTGTGTATTCTGTATGAGGACAAGTTTATATAACTGTCCATTGTTGTATTGAGTTGTATATTGACTCTGATGATTGATGTATGTATAAACTGATATAGTTCTTTGTTTTAAAAGACTAGTGATTATCTATTATATATTGTTCCGCTGCGAATGTGAGATTCTGATATTGTTTCTGATGTTGTTATGTTGTTCTTCTTTTCTTTTTCTTCTATCTATTCTTCTACCTCTTCTTTTAAAACCCTAACGGTTGGGATTTACGGCATTCGACTGGGCGCCATTCGATTAAGTTAGTATCGATGTCGATTTTCGAAAGTCGAAAATTCCCATACGTTACATTTTATTTTTATATTTCAACATCAATATTTTTAAAATCCACTACTTTTAAGGAAAATCAACATTTAAATTAAATGTTGACATATCTTATAGAAAATTAAAATCATATCCATCTGTATTATTATTATCATTTACTGTTTCAACCCATATTGTTTAAATTTTCTTTCATCTACAAATAAATTTTATTAAATCGGAACAAAGAAAACGAACCTCACCCAGACCAATGATCGACTTCGAACCCACAACAAAAATTGTAACTCCACCCGAGCTCGAAGATGCCGTCACCATCATGAATCGATGGCCATGCTTCTAGTTCCACGATCGAGTTCCTCTCGAGCCACTGACTAGCCTCGCAGTTCCTTCGACGACTCCGACACACCCACGCGCGCTCGATCACGAACAGGCGAGAACTCGATTCGATTTCGTTCTCATCTTGGTCGCCATATTTGTTTTTATAACAGATATCGATTTCGATTTATCTCGTGGATTTGGAAGAAGGGAAGAACCGACAATTTGAATTATTCGATTCAGTTACGACTTAGATAAGTTGAAGAAGAGGGGAAAGCTTGCGACTTAAATGTGTACGTATATATTTATTGAGTTTTGAATGATTCGTTCTTTTTTTTTTGAGTTCGGCCATAAATTTTCTTTTGATTCTGAAGCTTGTGAAAAATGGAATGAACAAAGACGTGATGTAAAGGAGGGAATGCGTGTTGGAGAAGGTTGGCTACAGTGATAGAAAAGAAGGGAAAAAGTTCTGATGTGATAAAAACAGCTGATGTGAATTATGTTGACCAGTCCAACTATATTTAAATTTAATTTTGAATTTAAATCGTCTCGAATTACGCAACTCAAAATCTTAGCTTCCTATCGAGGCATGCCGCTAGGCGTTCATAATGTTATACCCCTATTCCATACGCAATAGAAAAGGTTTCGAGTCCTAATTCGAACGTATGGAGAAGATGGCTTTTTGGACCCAGTTATTATATTAAATTTCGATACAGATTTCAACGCGTTTATATATCGTACGATCATACGACAATTCCAAACTCTACGAAAATTGAAATACGATAATAATACAATATTACGGATCCAATGGAACTGGTTTCGTCGAATTCCGAGACTGTGCCTCGGAAGGCTATTTTTAAATATCGATTTAAACGATAAAATTTCAAAACTGAACAAAACACTTTTAAATTCAATTATAAAAGCTTTTATTATCTTCAGTATTGTCACTATAAATTTTACAAGCCTTTGAAATACTTTTATTAAGCTTAAAACTCCAGATTCAACATTTTTCCCAACTTCAAATTATTTAATTTAAAAATTAAATTACTCAATAAATTGTTATATTTGAAATTCAAGTTAAAAACCAACACCCGAATATTTAAAATCAATTAAATATTCCAATTTCAAATATCCAAAAATTATGGGTCGTCACATTGCACGTATACATAAATATATATACATATAGATATGTAAATATATTTGAAAATATTCACATATGTATTGTTAATGAATCCTTTAAAATTAATAAATCAACTCAACCAAATTAACTAAAATCAATTTAAGATTTATTACCAAACATGCAGTAATCTAATTTAGTAAAATAATCTGATAACAGATCTTAATCAAAAAATCTAAATATAATTCATATGTATATGTTAATAAAAAAAAATTCTTAAAACCTTTTAAAAAGTTTTAAAATTATTTTAACATACACATACATATATACACATACGCATTTATGTATATGTATGAATCTTAAAGTAGAAAACAAAATTGGAATCAATGTAAACTATTGTTAACAATTAAATAAAATAAAGTTAATTAGAATAACAAGTTAATTGCGAGATCTATATTTAGATCAAAATCAATAGAAATTGACATAGAAAATCATGAATAGAAGTTACTATTTTCAAATGAAAACCAATCTTAATGATAACAAGTTACACTACTTTAAGATCTGTATTTGTAAACATATAAGGGATAACATATACATATTTACAATGTTAAAAATGAATTAACTACCAGATCTATAATATCATGGAATAAATAAATAAGCAATGGAATTTACCTTGTTGATGTTGCCTATGATTCGTACCTCGAATGATAAATGCTTTTAGATCAGATTGAATCACCTCTAGAAATTTCAACAATCTGAAGCACCACTTTTGTATTTATTTGATTTGATTTTGTTTTGGGAATTTTTTGTGGCTTTTAAGCCATGGAATTTTGGCTAAGAAGCTAGAAAAATAAAGATGGATGCTAGGGTTTAGAAGGAGAGTGATTAAGAGAGGCCTGTGAATGGAAAATAACATATTTATAGAGGGATCCTTCCTTAACCTCCACGCTTCATTTTCTAGATCCAACAATTGGATTTTAAGCCTGATTTTCTTATTCCTTCTATGAATAAGGTTACATGGGCCTCAAAATATTCCCAAACCCATTTAGTAATTAATCTATTTAAATCTAATTTAAATATTTATCAATAATATATATCGATACGTACATACATAACTTCTATGTACGTATTTTATTAAATACTAATGGATTTAAACAAATCAAATAAATAAATACACAAAAATTTAATAATTAATATTCCATAATTATTAATTAATTTAATTAATTTATAACGGTAATTAATTAATCAAATCATGTGGTTTTTGAAGCATTCATCATTACGGTTATGCGACTCAAAGGTGTAAATTCAGTCAGGAATTAATATCGAACTATTCGAATATTGACATTCACACGCCACTTAGCATGTGGTGTGACATTTTGGCCGAATTTATCGTTTACACGTCTTTTGGGTAAAATCCAGTTTTACTTATTATAAGCGGTACCTAACAGTGACAATTATCTACACCTATTCTCTTCGTCAAAACTATATCACTTTGGATTTATGGAATTTGGTGATGGTCAAAATTCCAATGTCATCCACATTCAACTTCGTAGTCCAAACACAGTCCTTCGTTCAATAATAACAATTATTATTAACCGAAATGATCTAGCCAGAGACTTTGACTTTGAATTGACTTAAGTTGACCATGATACTAACCCCATATAACTGAGGAGATGAATCCTCTTTTGAATAGTGCTTCACTTCCATACTTCCATTCGACCCAACCATAGTCACTCGATGGAACACCATGCTATGATTTGACTATAATCAAAGTGGAGCTTTCATATTCAAGATCCACAGTATTCTCAAGTCTAGAGAACTGTATAAATTAGTCACATTGATATTTTCTGTTTGACCTTAGTTATATTAACCAACAGAAAATTATCGAGTGAGTCATTCCATAACTATCCAATAACTATCAGTACGTAACCTCTAGGTGCCTCAGCAGTCATGAGTAATACACTGCCCAACATTTGAAGAGAGTTACATACTCTAATCTCAAAGGATACACCGATATCCAGTCTCGATGCATCTTGACCATGAACATTTAAAACCGTATATTTGTTTTATAATGATAAATTACTCACGGTTACAACACTTTGTAACTACTATCACAAAATATGCCATTTATAGATTTTCGATTAAATATACTTCTAATTAAATTAATTAATTAATATAACCAAATTATATCAAGTATATAATATAAAAAAACACCTTTATTATGAACAAGATCGTTCAATGAGTTAGATATATGTAACAAATTACATAATTGCCCATAGGGCATAGCCTAAACTCTATCAATCTCCTGCTTGCACTTGGGGTCAATTATGGAATCTTATTCCAACTTCTCTAATTAGTTTTCTCAAAAATCAATTGGGTCAATCCCTTCATGAATGGGTATGCTATTATGTTTTAATTATCTAGTCTGTCAATCAACTCTCCTCGACAGTGATAAACTGCTTTATCATGTGAAACAATTCGGAGAATGTCTCTTGACCTCTGATGAGCTCTAAGTTCTCTTACGACCCATATCACAACATTGTTATCATATAACAATGTTATGAGATTCTCAACATTTGGAATCGATTCAGTTATAAATTTGTGCACTTATAATTGTATATACGTTATTTTTATTGCGGCAGTATTCAAGGCGATGTACATAGCCTTTTTTCATTGAATAAGCCACAGTCTTTTTATTTGGAACATTTCCAACTTAAATATTATTAACTTGAATTTAATATTGACATGCTATACTCAATATCACTTATGAAGTTTGAGTCCAAATACTCCCTAATAAGGAGTTTATGTTTCTGTAAACATTTCTCTAGTATTTCATAAATACACGAGAACACCTCAAACAACCTTTTACTGGTATCAATTTGGATTTGATATTTGCTATATGTATCAAATACAAAAGAAAATCATGATATCATAGACAACACAACATGTATGATAATTCCTTTTACCAATGCGAAGGAATCAATCTTACATGTTTTGTATTAAACATTTTAATAAGGAGTCTTGCATATCATTTGAGACATTCCCGAAATCTTTTATACTTATTATTAAACGACATCATTTATTAATCCACTGTTGAGTATTAAAACAACTAAGGCTGATTTTTACACAAGTACAACATTAGAATCAACATCGTGTTGTTTGCTTATAGTTTTAGAAATATCAATGAACCTTTTAACGTTCTTTCTTATGGACACACGCTTCCTTTGCATTTTGATTAAAAATCAAACTATTTCATATTTCTATCAAAATACTTATTCATTTTTGATGCTTATAAAATGATACTTTCGTATCATTTCTTGGATCATATCCAAAGACTCACAGACTCAATATAGCTCCTACTGACCTTGAGACATTTTGGTTAATATGTGTAAACAACTTACTCTAAATCGTTATTTAGAATTTTCTGTTTCAATACATATATACCAAAACACTAGGACTTATCAAGTGATAACTTGTGAGTAAATCCGAATTGACTTGAACATGTAGAATATCGAATCTATTATGCTAATTTCAACAATTGAAATCTACGATATTATTTTTATCAACATTGCTCATTTAACTCCAACTGCATTAGTCTTACTCATGAGACACAGTCGAGGTTGATGGATTATATCCCTTTAGTTACGACCACCAAAATCTATATTTTGATAGCGTACTTGGAATTCCTTCGGATTTGCGCATCATACCATATAGAGTCAACACTCTCAATGGTTTAATTAAACAATCTAGGGTTATATATTTTCGACATTAACAAGAAACTCATAGTTTCTCTTCAATGAGGGAGAATACTTATTAGACATTCTAATGCAATGTGTTCATTTAGGTTAGTCAATTTTATTTCATTTCGTCTAATCAGTTGTCACGACCCCAAAATTTAAATTTATTTAAGTTTATAATTAAATGAATTCTTGAGTTAAATCTATGATTAAATAGATTTTAGATAAAAAATTTGTAAATTTAATTGATAAATTGAGAGCGAGTTTCCCCGATATCCAAGTATATTCTATATAAATCATTTGAGATTAAAGTATTGTAAATAGTGTATATGTGAGTATATGTGTATATATTGAAGGTATATATATTTAGGTATATACGAGCAAATTTAATATATATATGTAGATATATATATATTTCTATTTGAATTTAATCTTAAATAAATGGTTTAATAATGATAATTGATGATAATGAATATTTGAATTGATGGTTAAAGATGGTTTGAGTTTATAGAATAAATATAAGGTAATAAATACTAAAGTAAAATAAATAATTGAGTTATAATGGAAGTAAAACTATAAAGTAATGACAAAAGAAATACAATCAACAAATAGCAATAACAACTTTATATCCATTAGCATAAGTATAATCTCATAAGTCAAGAATTTAATACATAACTAAAACAACTTTTATAATATGTACATAAAGTAAAGAAGCCACCAGACTTTATCTCTAAGGCAAGCAAAAATATGTAAACCATCCCTATATCATCTCTCAGCCGAAGGTTAGAACAAATAAACAAAGTAGAAACAAACATAAAGTATACAACCTGGAAAAGCCAACAAGTACAAAGTATGGAGATTTAAAATAAAATAAAATAAAAGCAAAACTGCAGCCACCATAACATATACACAAGCTAATAAATGCAAAGATATGTATGTGTACAAGCCTCATTAAATGCAAGCCATGCTTTGAATTCACATCAGCCTCTAATACTCAAATCTTTTTATCTATGTTGAAAACAAAATAATACAACACCCTGTAACCTCATTCTTCATATACCTATCACCTTCCTTTTCATTCAGTTTCGTCCATTCTAAGTAAAAGAAAACTGAGAGAATATCATCTTATATTCAAACCAAATATCAACCTAAACATCTCAGATTTAAACATCAAAACCATCAAAACTTCAGCCTGGAAAAAGGAATCAAAGTAAAATGAAAATTAGAGAGTTTAAAGCCAAGCAGAGATCTGGAAACCAAAATCTGGAAATCAAGAGCAAAGTAATTAATTCAACTTCAAGCAAAGTTTTCAGATTTAAAAACTAAACGCTCTGCTCTTCTTTCTCTGTTCTTCTTTCTTCCCATCAGGTGAGCAAACCTTCTTCTATCTATCCCTATGTTTTGATGTTGTGGCCGATATGAAATTGTTGGCTAGTAGTTAAAATTTGCTTGCATGCTGTGTGGATATATATATAAGTCTCTGTTTTTAACATACAGGTTCCAAACCTGTCTAGCAATCAGTTTCTCCTACCTCAAATTTTGTGTAGGCTTGCATTTTAAAATAAACTAAGTTGTCAAAACATAAATCAAGTTTCTTTTCCCTTTTTATTTGTTTAACATGTTGATGAAGAATCACCACTGCAATTTTTACAGGTAACATACATTTTTAAGTAAAAATTCGAATGTAATAAATTGTTGATTCAACCACATAATCTGAATCTACATTCAAAAATGAGATTTTTAAAACAAGAATTTTGATTTTTCATTAAGTACGTGAAGAGCAGTTTTGAGTTGATCGCGAATTGGGTTTCGACCTAGTTCAGGTGGCTGGAGGAGTTTTGGAAGATGAAGTTTCGCGAGGAGGTGGAGGAGTCTACTGTGTTGCTGGGAAAAATACTAGGAGACATTACCGATCATCGTGGAAGCGACGGTGGCGAACTCTAGTTTGTAAACCTAGTTTGGGCTGGGTTGTGAAGTTTCGATCGGCAGTTTGTCTCGAAGTGATCGAGTGTTTCGAATCTCTGGTGGAGGGAAGAGTGGTCCTAGGTGGTGTGCTAGCCGGAGTGGTACGTCTTCAGGTGATCGGAGGTCGGCGAACGAGCGTTTTCCAGGTTTGGGTGTTTTTGAGTTTCTGTGTTGCCAGGTTTTGGGTCGAGCATCTCGATTTCGATTTCGAGAAGTCTGGGTAGTTCAGGCGATCGGGATGGGTTGCGAGTTGGGTTTGTGATCGGTGATGATGGCCGTTGATGGGCGGCGTTGGCTGTTGAAGCTGTGCACGTGCACAAGGCAGAGTTGAAGTCTGGGATTACTGGTTTGATGGTCTCGGTATTGGCTCGAGTGAATGTTGAAGTTGCTCGAAGCAGGTAGGGGATGGACTCGAAGCAAAATGAGTTTGTCTCGAGTCAGTTTAGTCTGGCTACAGTTTTTGAAAACTTGTCTGCAATTAAATTTTTAAAAACAATTCAAAATGGAATTTGAATCTATGAGCAAAGTTTTAAACACAGTTTAGATCCAGTTGTAAGTTTAGTTCAAATAAACTTTTGAATCTTAGGTTTTAAAATGAATTTGGATTTTTAAATCGAGAATTTAAGATCAATGTTTTAAAGTAAGTTTAAAAGTCAAGTTTAAAATCGAATTTAAAATATGGATTCAAGTTTCTTGAATTAAAATCTGGAAAAAAAAAAATCAATTTTAAGTCTGAAGGTGTTTTAACAAGTTTAAAATAAATTTAAAATTGGTTAAGGTTATAAATGGTAAATCATTTTGAATCTTATATTCAAAATGTGATTTAAATTTAAATTCAAAAGTGTAATGTTCTGCACAATTATATTAATTAAATCATCAATAAAGGAATAGATTATCCTAGAGATAATTTAGATATTGAAGTAATTTAAATTAATAAGTTAATTAAAGAATGACTTATTTATTTAATTTAAAATAAATAACTTAGAATTAAAGATAATTTCTTAGTAAAGTACTGTAAAGAAATGTTATTAGTTAATGAAGTTAATTAACTAAGCATTATTAAGTAATCAATTGAAATTGTTAATTACTTAATGAAAATAAATTAAGGGGTTAATTAAATTTTGTAAATGGGTTTAAAAGTTAATTTAATTAATTTATTAATTGAGAATAATTTAATTAATTAAAGTGTTTGATAAATTAATTTATATCAAATGATTTGAAATTAATAAATCAGGATTGGATAAATAAATCAATAAGTAACTAGCTTACTTAGAAATAGGTTTAATTGATTAGGATTAAACGATTAATTAATCGTGCCTATAAATGATTTTTGAATACTTGACCTTACTTAGGAATGATTGTATTGTACGAGATGCCTTGAATTGATTGTCCTATCTGATCTGTGATATCTCGTTCTGTGGATTATCTGTGTATTTTATTCATTTATTTGTGATGCATTTGTATATATATATATCTGTGATCAGTGAATGAACGATAAGCGTTATAGTTTATATCGCTTATCAACTATATCCTATATTTTGATCTGTGATGATTCATTGTGTTGCACTATTGTGTTAAACCCCTGGACTACACTGTTACACACACAAATATGGATTTCACGTGGAAATCGGTTAAGTCACAGACAATTTAAATTTGATGTTTTTGAAATGGAAATTTTAATTTCAATTGATTTTGAAATTGGAAATTTGGGTTTATATGGAAAAGCTTTTGAAATAGAATTTCAGAGATAACAGTTATTTTAAATAACTTAACCGAGTTTTGAAAATTTAAATAGTTAGATTTAAATTTGAATTCAAGTTTGAAATTAAATCTATGATTTGGAAACTAGGGAGTAAAGATGATATAAATGTGTTTATATGAATTTAAACCATTTTAAAAGTATAAGTTGGGAATTTGGATTTAACCCAAGAACCTTAACTCGTATGAATGAATCAGATTTCCAAAATGAAAACTGTTTGTTTTCAAAGAATAAAAGCTTTTAGATAAGAAATGAAATTCCAATTTAGGTAAAGGAATTTCAAGTGAATTGAAAAATGGATTTTCCAAGTTATGACTGAATTCTTTTTGAAAGCTATGAATTAAATCTGTTTATTTTTAACAGGTTTAAAATGATGTTTTGTTAAACCATTCGAAATGGAATTGTTTTGAAAGCTATTTGTTAAATCTTTGATTTAAAGATTTAACGAATTAATTAAATTGAAATGGAAATCGATTTGGAAAATCTGTGAATGAATCTTTGTGAAATTAAGTGAACTTTGTGAATTAAATCTTTTTGTTTAAAAAAGATTAAAATGGTAATTTGTTAAACCATTTGAAAAGAAAGTTTGGGTTTAAATTGTGACTTAATTGAAATCCCATTATCCATTTGTTTTTGAATATTGCGCTCACTATTCGGGTTAGCCGGGAAAAGACATCTGTGTCATATAACCCATTCCGAATAGTGATACGTCGTATATGGATAGCATTTGAAGACCGGTGTTGAAGACCGGATATTTTCGAAAATGAAAGGACAACCTGTCGAATGTCTCTGCACTGGGTAGCTCCCGGTATAGAGATTTATATCACTCTTTTGTGACGGGAAGTCCGGACGTGATTGGAAATTATCCGGATTTGCAAGGGCTTCGTGAGAAGTGCCTTCGGTTCTGTTCGAACCCGGAACAGACTTGTATGGATACATGTCTGACATTACACTTTGAGATATAAAGCCGATTTCTTTCAAATACATTTCTGTTTGGTGGCGGAGAATTTATTCTCTTAGCTTAACACCCTTCTCTGAGACGTACGAGCTCAGAGGTTATGTAGTTGAAATTTATCAGCGATATATCCCAATTTGGTAATGTGGCATGCTGAGTGCTGCTGTGTAATGATCAGTGTTTGATCATTTGCGATATGATCGTTTGTTTGATCTTATATCTTTGTGATCATAGGTTGATCATTTGTTTGACCCGAAGCATGGCTTTGTGAACAAAGCGTAGCTTTGTGGACGAGACTTCGTCGAGCCTCACACCCCGGAAATGGTCGAAACAGGAAGGATGCAGCAAGGTTCTAGGGAGTAGCGCCCCTTAGTGTATGTCATTCCTTCTGGATAAAGGTGGTATCATGGTATGGAGCCCAGATACTTAACCTCTGTGGTTACTGCATTATTTTTTACTATGTGGTTTGTTGGAAATCGGGGATCCTCGGGAAGATCGGTGACGATCGGGGGATGGCATACGCGTGTCAGTAGTTACCTATTTTTGCAGAGGTAACCCGGCCTTGTGTTGGCAGAGATCCGGTTAGGTTCTCGGGTCGTCTATTCCAGGGACGTACCCATCGTGGATAGGAAGTTCCTTAGCCTGATCATTTGTTGGAAATCCATCTTCCAATACGAACTGTGTACGGTATTAGTTGTAGAACCTGCCATCTAATATGGTAGCTATAGTAGGCATAGTATAATGGTACCTATGCTGGCTAAGATTTATATTCTACTTTCGAAATGTTTTCTACACTATGCACTAATAATAATATCAAAATGATTTGATTTTGCGTAGTAAGCATCTTTGACTATCATAAGAAGAAATCTCCTCCAAGTCTGCGTTTGCATTGTGTGTGTGGTGGGAGGTCTTATGGTAGTTTCATTTTCTAAAAGCATTGCGAATTTACTTTAAAATTCTTCTGCTATTTGTTTTTAAAGATAAACTGTTTTTGTTGCTCACACCAGTCCCATGACTGATCCGGGGTTTATTGTTTCTTTCCTAAACTCTGGGTGCTCAAAATTTTTCTACACGAGCAGTCTAGAGTTGGGTTTTTCAGATAGTCAGGTTCAGTAGATTTTCTGGAGCTAGTTCAGTCTTTGGATCGGACTGCACTTGCTTATCTTGGTGTATCGTTATTGGGAGTTCAAGCTATTTCTGGATTGGCGCTTTGAAGATGGAGATTATCCGCTGCTGATGTTATCTTTTCTTTTCCGCTGCTATTTGTTGTATCATATCTCTGATGTATATTGATATTCATTGTATCACTCTGTTGTATCAGATATTGTATATCAATGTATTATTCATTTATTCCGCTGTGTTATTTACTTAACTGTGTTATAAGCTCCGGCGAATCGGATTTGAACGGTCGAATCTATGACATTCGAGTACGATGTAAAGTATGGATGTCGATTTTCGAACGCGAAAATCCGGATCATTACATTTGGTATCAGAGCTAAGGTTGAACTTTAGCTCAGGAGTATAACACGTTAAGTAACTCATTAGAGATAGAGTGTAGTAACTCTAGAATGAGTAATCTCTCAGATATCCGTCTAAACGTCTCAGTAAATTCTCTTGCTATCCACTGATAGTAAGTATGAGTGCAAGAAGAAGACGAGATAGGGGACAGGGAATACGACTATCAATGGTCAATACCCTACAACAGTGGAAACAACTTTCTTTTCAATATTCTTTGATTCGTTTCCAAATTCTTTTGATTTCTTGTATCAGCTACAAGAAGTAGTTTCGATATGATGATGGCTCTACGAATCGTTGTAGGAGATTCTTGCCTCGTATCTTCATCGGTTTCTTATCAGCTTTTTGATTTGAGTCATATTGAAGTTGAATTGGAAATTTTAAATCGAATTAAATTGATTAATAGAATATGAAGTATAATTTGGATTGAATCAATAAAACGATATCGTTTGAAACCAAATTTGAAATTCTATCGTAACTTCTTGTGAATACCAAAGTCCGAAGAGAGACAAATTGGTATATATTTTGAGATATTCCGACTTGAATTCGGAATCCGTATCTTGTGTTTAAGGAATTGTAGGAGATCGAATCTATCTATCTCTGCGTTATTTTCGTGCCTGCGAATTTCGAGGACGAAATTCTTTTAAGGGGGGAAATTTGTCACGACCCCAAAATTTAAATTTATTTAAATTTATAATTAAATGAATTCTTGAGTTAAATCTATGATTAAATAGATTTTAGATAAAAAATTTGTAAATTTAATTGATAAATTGAGAGCGAGTTTCCCCGATATCCAAGTATATTCTATATAAATCATTTGAGATTAAAGTATTGTAAATAGTGTATATGTGAGTATATGTGTATATATTGAAGGTATATATATTTAGGTATATACGAGCAAATTTAATATATATATATAGATATATATATATTTCTATTTGAATTTAATCTTAAATAAATGGTTTAATAATGATAATTGATGATAATGAATATTTGAATTGATGGTTAAAGATGGTTTGAGTTTATAGAATAAATATAAGGTAATAAATACTAAAGTAAAATAAATAATTGAGTTATAATGGAAGTAAAACTATAAAGTAATGACAAAAGAAATACAATCAACAAATAGCAATAACAACTTTATATCCATTAGCATAAGTATAATCTCATAAGTCAAGAATTTAATACATAACTAAAACAACTTTTATAATATGTACATAAAGTAAAGAAGCCACCAGACTTTATCTCTAAGGCAAGCAAAAATATGTAAACCATCCCTATATCATCTCTCAGCCGAAGGTTAGAACAAATAAACAAAGTAGAAACAAACATAAAGTATACAACCTGGAAAAGCCAACAAGTACAAAGTATGGAGATTTAAAATAAAATAAAATAAAAGCAAAACTGCAGCCACCATAACATATACACAAGCTAATAAATGCAAAGATATGTATGTGTACAAGCCTCATTAAATGCAAGCCATGCTTTGAATTCACATCAGCCTCTAATACTCAAATCTTTTTATCTATGTTGAAAACAAAATAATACAACACCCTGTAACCTCATTCTTCATATACCTATCACCTTCCTTTTCATTCAGTTTCGTCCATTCTAAGTAAAAGAAAACTGAGAGAATATCATCTTATATTCAAACCAAATATCAACCTAAACATCTCAGATTTAAACATCAAAACCATCAAAACTTCAGCCTGGAAAAAGGAATCAAAGTAAAATGAAAATTAGAGAGTTTAAAGCCAAGCAGAGATCTGGAAACCAAAATCTGGAAATCAAGAGCAAAGTAATTAATTCAACTTCAAGCAAAGTTTTCAGATTTAAAAACTAAACGCTCTGCTCTTCTTTCTCTGTTCTTCTTTCTTCCCATCAGGTGAGCAAACCTTCTTCTATCTATCCCTATGTTTTGATGTTGTGGCCGATATGAAATTGTTGGCTAGTAGTTAAAATTTGCTTGCATGCTGTGTGGATATATATATAAGTCTCTGTTTTTAACATACAGGTTCCAAACCTGTCTAGCAATCAGTTTCTCCTACCTCAAATTTTGTGTAGGCTTGCATTTTAAAATAAACTAAGTTGTCAAAACATAAATCAAGTTTCTTTTCCCTTTTTATTTGTTTAACATGTTGATGAAGAATCACCACTGCAATTTTTACAGGTAACATACATTTTTAAGTAAAAATTCGAATGTAATAAATTGTTGATTCAACCACATAATCTGAATCTACATTCAAAAATGAGATTTTTAAAACAAGAATTTTGATTTTTCATTAAGTACGTGAAGAGCAGTTTTGAGTTGATCGCGAATTGGGTTTCGACCTAGTTCAGGTGGCTGGAGGAGTTTTGGAAGATGAAGTTTCGCGAGGAGGTGGAGGAGTCTAATGTGTTGCTGGGAAAAATACTAGGAGACATTACCGATCATCGTGGAAGCGACGGTGGCGAACTCTAGTTTGTAAACCTAGTTTGGGCTGGGTTGTGAAGTTTCGATCGGCAGTTTGTCTCGAAGTGATCGAGTGTTTCGAATCTCTGGTGGAGGGAAGAGTGGTCCTAGGTGGTGTGCTAGCCGGAGTGGTACGTCTTCAGGTGATCGGAGGTCGGCGAACGAGCGTTTTCCAGGTTTGGGTGTTTTTGAGTTTCTGTGTTGCCAGGTTTTGGGTCGAGCATCTCGATTTCGATTTCGAGAAGTCTGGGTAGTTCAGGCGATCGGGATGGGTTGCGAGTTGGGTTTGTGATCGGTGATGATGGCCGTTGATGGGCGGCGTTGGCTGTTGAAGCTGTGCACGTGCACAAGGCAGAGTTGAAGTCTGGGATTACTGGTTTGATGGTCTCGGTATTGGCTCGAGTGAATGTTGAAGTTGCTCGAAGCAGGTAGGGGATGGACTCGAAGCAAAATGAGTTTGTCTCGAGTCAGTTTAGTCTGGCTACAGTTTTTGAAAACTTGTCTGCAATTAAATTTTTAAAAACAATTCAAAATGGAATTTGAATCTATGAGCAAAGTTTTAAACACAGTTTAGATCCAGTTGTAAGTTTAGTTCAAATAAACTTTTGAATCTTAGGTTTTAAAATGAATTTGGATTTTTAAATCGAGAATTTAAGATCAATGTTTTAAAGTAAGTTTAAAAGTCAAGTTTAAAATCGAATTTAAAATATGGATTCAAGTTTCTTGAATTAAAATCTGGAAAAAAAATAAAATCAATTTTAAGTCTGAAGGTGTTTTAACAAGTTTAAAATAAATTTAAAATTGGTTAAGGTTATAAATGGTAAATCATTTTGAATCTTATATTCAAAATGTGATTTAAATTTAAATTCAAAAGTGTAATGTTCTGCACAATTATATTAATTAAATCATCAATAAAGGAATAGATTATCCTAGAGATAATTTAGATATTGAAGTAATTTAAATTAATAAGTTAATTAAAGAATGACTTATTTATTTAATTTAAAATAAATAACTTAGAATTAAAGATAATTTCTTAGTAAAGTACTGTAAAGAAATGTTATTAGTTAATGAAGTTAATTAACTAAGCATTATTAAGTAATCAATTGAAATTGTTAATTACTTAATGAAAATAAATTAAGGGGTTAATTAAATTTTGTAAATGGGTTTAAAAGTTAATTTAATTAATTTATTAATTGAGAATAATTTAATTAATTAAAGTGTTTGATAAATTAATTTATATCAAATGATTTGAAATTAATAAATCAGGATTGGATAAATAAATCAATAAGTAACTAGCTTACTTAGAAATAGGTTTAATTGATTAGGATTAAACGATTAATTAATCGTGCCTATAAATGATTTTTGAATACTTGACCTTACTTAGGAATGATTGTATTGTACGAGATGCCTTGAATTGATTGTCCTATCTGATCTGTGATATCTCGTTCTGTGGATTATCTGTGTATTTTATTCATTTATTTGTGATGCATTTGTATATATATATCTGTGATCAGTGAATGAACGATAAGCGTTATAGTTTATATCGCTTATCAACTATATCCTATATTTTGATCTGTGATGATTCATTGTGTTGCACTATTGTGTTAAACCCCTGGACTACACTGTTACACACACAAATATGGATTTCACGTGGAAATCGGTTAAGTCACAGACAATTTAAATTTGATGTTTTTGAAATGGAAATTTTAATTTCAATTGATTTTGAAATTGGAAATTTGGGTTTATATGGAAAAGCTTTTGAAATAGAATTTCAGAGATAACAGTTATTTTAAATAACTTAACCGAGTTTTGAAAATTTAAATAGTTAGATTTAAATTTGAATTCAAGTTTGAAATTAAATCTATGATTTGGAAACTAGGGAGTAAAGATGATATAAATGTGTTTATATGAATTTAAACCATTTTAAAAGTATAAGTTGGGAATTTGGATTTAACCCAAGAACCTTAACTCGTATGAATGAATCAGATTTCCAAAATGAAAACTGTTTGTTTTCAAAGAATAAAAGCTTTTAGATAAGAAATGAAATTCCAATTTAGGTAAAGGAATTTCAAGTGAATTGAAAAATGGATTTTCCAAGTTATGACTGAATTCTTTTTGAAAGCTATGAATTAAATCTGTTTATTTTTAACAGGTTTAAAATGATGTTTTGTTAAACCATTCGAAATGGAATTGTTTTGAAAGCTATTTGTTAAATCTTTGATTTAAAGATTTAACGAATTAATTAAATTGAAATGGAAATCGATTTGGAAAATCTGTGAATGAATCTTTGTGAAATTAAGTGAACTTTGTGAATTAAATCTTTTTGTTTAAAAAAGATTAAAATGGTAATTTGTTAAACCATTTGAAAAGAAAGTTTGGGTTTAAATTGTGACTTAATTGAAATCCCATTATCCATTTGTTTTTGAATATTGCGCTCACTATTCGGGTTAGCCGGGAAAAGACATCTGTGTCATATAACCCATTCCGAATAGTGATACGTCGTATATGGATAGCATTTGAAGACCGGTGTTGAAGACCGGATATTTTCGAAAATGAAAGGACAACCTGTCGAATGTCTCTGCACTGGGTAGCTCCCGGTATAGAGATTTATATCACTCTTTTGTGACGGGAAGTCCGGACGTGATTGGAAATTATCCGGATTTGCAAGGGCTTCGTGAGAAGTGCCTTCGGTTCTGTTCGAACCCGGAACAGACTTGTATGGATACATGTCTGACATTACACTTTGAGATATAAAGCCGATTTCTTTCAAATACATTTCTGTTTGGTGGCGGAGAATTTATTCTCTTAGCTTAACACCCTTCTCTGAGACGTACGAGCTCAGAGGTTATGTAGTTGAAATTTATCAGCGATATATCCCAATTTGGTAATGTGGCATGCTGAGTGCTGCTGTGTAATGATCAGTGTTTGATCATTTGCGATATGATCGTTTGTTTGATCTTATATCTTTGTGATCATAGGTTGATCATTTGTTTGACCCGAAGCATGGCTTTGTGAACAAAGCGTAGCTTTGTGGACGAGACTTCGTCGAGCCTCACACCCCGGAAATGGTCGAAACAGGAAGGATGCAGCAAGGTTCTAGGGAGTAGCGCCCCTTAGTGTATGTCATTCCTTCTGGATAAAGGTGGTATCATGGTATGGAGCCCAGATACTTAACCTCTGTGGTTACTGCATTATTTTTTACTATGTGGTTTGTTGGAAATCGGGGATCCTCGGGAAGATCGGTGACGATCGGGGGATGGCATACGCGTGTCAGTAGTTACCTATTTTTGCAGAGGTAACCCGGCCTTGTGTTGGCAGAGATCCGGTTAGGTTCTCGGGTCGTCTATTCCAGGGACGTACCCATCGTGGATAGGAAGTTCCTTAGCCTGATCATTTGTTGGAAATCCATCTTCCAATACGAACTGTGTACGGTATTAGTTGTAGAACCTGCCATCTAATATGGTAGCTATAGTAGGCATAGTATAATGGTACCTATGCTGGCTAAGATTTATATTCTACTTTCGAAATGTTTTCCACACTATGCACTAATAATAATATCAAAATGATTTGATTTTGCGTAGTAAGCATCTTTGACTATCATAAGAAGAAATCTCCTCCAAGTCTGCGTTTGCATTGTGTGTGTGGTGGGAGGTCTTATGGTAGTTTCATTTTCTAAAAGCATTGCGAATTTACTTTAAAATTCTTCTGCTATTTGTTTTTAAAGATAAACTGTTTTTGTTGCTCACACCAGTCCCATGACTGATCCGGAGTTTATTGTTTCTTTCCTAAACTCTGGGTGCTCAAAATTTTTCTACACGAGCAGTCTAGAGTTGGGTTTTTCAGATAGTCAGGTTCAGTAGATTTTCTGGAGCTAGTTCAGTCTTTGGATCGGACTGCACTTGCTTATCTTGGTGTATCGTTATTGGGAGTTCAAGCTATTTCTGGATTGGCGCTTTGAAGATGGAGATTATCCGCTGCTGATGTTATCTTTTCTTTTCCGCTGCTATTTGTTGTATCATATCTCTGATGTATATTGATATTCATTGTATCACTCTGTTGTATCAGATATTGTATATCAATGTATTATTCATTTATTCCGCTGTGTTATTTACTTAACTGTGTTATAAGCTCCGGCGAATCGGATTTGAACGGTCGAATCTATGACATTCGAGTACGATGTAAAGTATGGATGTCGATTTTCGAACGCGAAAATCCGGATCGTTACATCAGTCCTAACTTTGGGTCGTATCCAAATCCCTTTTACTACCAACAATTTCTCAAGGAAATTCCTTCACAATGAAGTTGGTGTATCTTGAAATGTTTCTCAGCGCAATAGAATAGGTATTCATAAACATTTTATGAATTTTCTTGTTCATAAAACTGATTTGGTTTTAGTTTACAAAAATTATGTTTGAAACATAAATATGACATCCAGTGACAGTCTTTTCAAACTCCTTTTGGAAAGATTCATACAAGACCCTCATAAACAATTATTACATGTAATCTTTCGACTCGCACAACTTACCAACTCCTTGGCCCAGGATATGTTGGAGTCTCTTATAAACACTTAACTTATAAAATTTTGTTAACTATTATTTAGATGAAATAATATTAACCTTGTGTATTTAAGTACCTTATCTTATAGAAAGAAACTAACTCTAGTTCACTCACAATTAATTGTACATTGTCCAACAATGTTCAATTACTCTATATCGATGCATCATTATGTATCACATGGAGGTGTAATTTTGAGATTGAATCTTTGTTCATTTTAGGTACGTTCGGAACATTTTCCAATATACTCACTCGTTCTGTCAAATCAAATCATTTCTATTGCATGTTATTTCATTTGATTCTGTTTTATATCTTATAGGTTTACCATAGAAATGCTACGTGCATATCAAATACACATGTCATGTTGACAATAACTCATCGGTGAATATGACGAAGTACATGGAACAGTTTTAGTATTTATAGAATTACGATTGCATACATCCATATGTATCAATCCAAAGAGTTCATCAACTCTTATGATACTCCCACTAATGGATGCATATCCCTTTATTGTTTGAAATATAATTAACAAGTATCATATGATTCAAAATCATACAATAAAATTATTTCTCAAAACAAAGGCTTAGTCTATAATTCCAAAACAACCATAAAAAATATTAGATACTTTTGTATTTTCCAATGCATCACTTTTGTTATAAAAATTACCACATTATAGTTTTATTTCACAAAGAATATTCATAATATTCATATTGAAATATAGCTATGTCAATTTTTTCAGTCGATATCGAAATATAATCATTATTTCATAAATAATGTATGGTAAGTTTTACAAAAACAATTTTCATATTATGATCCAATTAATAAGTGCTATATAGTATGCTCCCACTATTTTCGCCATTAATATAATAGCGTATTAAATTTGGAGATCCTTCATTCACTTAATGCAATTTGTTTATTTCATACACTACAACTATTTACAGTGGAGAGTTCATTGATCAAATATCTTGAGCTCAAAGAAATAAATCTCATAGAAAACAATTTTCTATATGAAAATACATTTCAGAATAGAAATCATATTTCTTATTCCAATATTAAGTATTAATTATTTATTACAATTCATATTTCCAATGTTTCTCTATGAAGCTGAAGTGAGTATTCATTCTCTTCATTCCAACTGTACCTTAAATTACATCATTCTTATACATTTGTTTTCTTTTCAAATGGTCAAACTATTCAAAAGAAAACCTTACTACAATATCATAACGAACTCCTTACAAAAGCGCACTCGATTATCCTTAACATTTAAGGACATCAAATATGTTGCACTTTACATAAACCAATCAAAATGACATTTCAGCGACCGAGTTCTTATATGTCTTGTACTTTATGTCTTGTGTTACATTAAAACAATATGGTCCCTTTTGTAATCAATCAGATTGAATACTCGATCTCGCACTAAGGTTTATTCGGTTTTTCGGATGAACTAATTTCATTAAAATATTGTAATTACAAACTTTGACCATTCACCATATAACATTTATATGCAATTGTATATGGATCAAATATCCATAGTCTTGTATTGCTTTGAGAGTTCAAAACTCATAAAATGCAATATATGGTCTTGACCAAACAAATGCATAAGTGACCAAACCACGAATGTATTCAATAGTTGTAAAATTAGGCACCTGCATGGGTGTTGAAATGTTAACATGCAATAGGAATTTAATAGTAGGCATTGTATTTCCATTTGTGAACTTTCAATTCAGTTCGTTTGTATATGCTAATTTATAAACATTTTATCGATCATATTAAATGCACAAATTTATCATTGCAGATAATTATAACATTATTTAGCATATGTTCTTACAATATTAGAAAGGTTAAATGTTACCATTTCATTTTTCTAATAAGGCTCCCACCAGTCTTTTATGTTTTTCGAAACCCTATGATGAAACATAGAAGTCTTTGGACTTCACTAGTGGGTGTTAGGACTCGTCTATCTTGGTATTCTAGTCTTGAGTTTGCTCAACAAATCATAGCACCATAAACGATGGATAACTCCTTATCGGTTGTATCACATACAACTCCTAGCCCATTTTTTCTTGTCCTAATCTCATTTCGACCTTGAGTATATGCACCTTGAGTTTGCTTAACAGATACATATAGTTATCTTAACTCATTTGTCCAATATATTAATAATACTACACATAACATCCCTAGCTTGAGTTTGCTCAACAACTAAGGAGTATGAAAGTAATTTATTAGTGTGTGTGTGTGTGTGTATGGTAGAGGACAACATTATATTGAAGATTCATAATCTTCAATATATTATATTGAGTGATATCGACTTATGAAATAATGTATTTCTTATGAAGTACCCTCATGATTCAAGTGTCAAACACATCAAAAACCTCAATATATGTATATTTATGTATGTATTTATTCCTTAAGTCTAATTGGGTTTCTTTAATGTTCCATCTTTAGTTTATACACTCATATTATATAAGTTCCATTATTATATAACTTTTATATTTCAATTAACTTATAAAATAATCTTATGTATAACATTTTATTAATTAAATTTTATTTAATTAATTTTAATTAATTAACTTTTTAATTAATTCTAAATTAGTATTTCAATACAACTTTTATATTAGACAATATACTATAACTATAACGACCCGAAAATTTAACTGGTTTTAATAACGTTATTAATTGAAATTTTGTGGAATTTTTAAAAAATAAAATATTGAAATAAAAATTTAATATTTGAAATGCGTCTAGTTAAACATAGCAACTGGTAAATTTTCATCCAAAAATATGAAGTTTATTTTCGTGCGTAAATTTATTCAATTTAAATCAGTTAGGAATTAATGAAAATAAAATGTTTTCGAAACCTGAATATTTTTACATAGAAAAATTCTAAATCATCTTCTGTGCAAGACGTCATTTTTCGTTTTTCAAAATTCGGACTTCTTTAGCTCCGTCGATCTTATTTTTCTGCGTTTTGCTGCATTTTCCGCTAGTAGAAAAATTTGAATTTTTATAATTGTAACGACCCGTTATTTTGGACCATTCAAATCGACAATAAATCCACACATGTCGGACTTGAATAATTCAAAACAATAGATTGTTAATTTAAATTTGACAAAACTCAAAATTTACAGTAAATAAATCAATCACAGAATCACAGACATAGAGTAATACAATAATACGCAGCGGAATAGATAAAATAGTAGTTCATGAAGCTACTATATAAACATCAGAGTTAAAAATAAAATACAACAGAATATCTCGAATACAGTGAAGTCTTCAGTACGAATAGATGACCTCTTTGAACAAATCAATTGGAAAACCTGAAAGCTGAATCAATTGTTGGATCTCCAAATGAAGCTCCAAACTCCAAGGGTGAGTCTCAAATGCAGTATCACTCAGTCTGACCCGAGCGTAAAGCAAAATACAAAACACTCGAGTCAGGATTAACATTCTTATATCAATAAATCCAACTCAAGTGAAATATCAACTGAAATACAAGTAACTTAAAGGATGTTTGTGATAACCATCCTCTAAGGATCCGTGGAACTATCTACAATGTAGAAATATACACTATAACACCGTGGTCATTCAATTTAATTTATACTTCAAACCAAAATATCATTTCATTTCAAGTATATCTATTTTCCTAAATAATTTATAAAGTAAATGTAACGACCCGAACTTCTATGCCCAGAAAGTCGTATCGTTTTGAAGAAAAGAAAGAGGTGAGAAAGTAGAAAAGATAGAGAAGAAGAAGAAACAACAACAGAATCTCAACAGCGGAACGAATAAAATATAATATATCACATAAATATACAAATATTATATACATCAGAGTACACAGATAATACATCCATACTAGACAGTTATAAACACCTGTCTAGTTAATACAACTCACGCATCACAGAGATACAACACAGCGGAAAATACAGAATAACACTAACACAGCGGAACCACTATATATCTATACGCTGAAGCCTCCTGCTCCATTGCTCCTCCAGAATTCGTCAAAGCTAACCTGAATCCCTTGACTACCCGTAAAAATTTGGGTACCCGAGAGTTTATGAAAAATAGAAATAAACTTCGGGTCAGACATGGGTCTGGTATGAGTAACAGGTTAAAGTTGCTTAACTTTGAAAATCATTTGAAAACAAAGGTATCACGTAAGACTTCCCACACATAAACATGGAAAAGTTTTACCTTACGCTAACCAAAACATTTTAGGAAATCCAGTGATATTATAATAGTGTCTAGGGTTTTCAAGTAAATAAGAAATAGCTGAAATTGTTACATCTATTAAATTCTAGCATACTAGCCACAACGTGGGTAATACAATCAAAACCGAAGGCACTTATTGGATTTTGGATTCCATACAATGGCTGGGCTACTGGGGTACCGCCCGTCACAGTACGTGGCCTAGATCACCGTACCGAGGAGTACGCCCGCTCCCCTGCAACACAAGGCCGGAACATCCCTTACTGGATAATTCCCGGATAAGAAAACCCCACAGTTGGTGCGCTCTCCAACTGCCACTACCGAATAAAAAGGGACCTCTAGACAGGGGAAATCTCATCCTACTTGGGTGCTACCCACTAGCCTTGCTGCACCTCCCCTGTTTTAGCCATTTCCGGTTGATGAGGCTTGAGGTTACGATTACCTTTAGAGAACACATCTCTTAGAATGCTCATCGCCCACCTGACGATGTTCTGAAAGCATTCGATCCATACAAGTTCGTTCCGGGTTCGAACGAAACCGAAGGCATTATCTCGTTACACTCATATTGGAATCACCCTCAGAGTTAACGACAATAACCCTTGCATTCTGAATCACCATCTCGAATCTATAAGTACTATCTCCGTCAAACTCATTACGGAATCACCCACAGAGTTATACTGACGAATAGTTCTTATACCTCGAGTCTTCACTTGCTCCATTTGGATTTCACGACCTAACGTTAAATTGGGAATCAGTGTGGTTTTCGGATATCCAAATATGGAAACCCGATCCCGGTCTCACCGAATCCAACACGTGTCTTTTAAGGCCAAGTTGTTTTAAAGGTTAAAACAATTCAAATTAAATTATGTATATCAACAGATAGATAAATCACAATATCACTGATGGATAATCACATATCATCATAAATGGAAAATCTATAATATCATCACACTTCATCAAAGCATCCATATCATAACAGATAACACTCATCTCATATCTGAGATCACAATCAATCAATGGGATATCAATATCAATCATCATACATAAGCAAGAATAATAATCATATCTTTGATAATTAATTTAAAATGAATTAAATCAATTATCTCATCCTTAATTAATTTAAAGTTAATTAAATTAATTACTTTATCAGTATTAACTTGCTTATATTACTACAAATAAATTATCAATCAATTCATTGACCATCATCCCATTACTCCATTTAATTAATCATCCCCGATTAATTGTCTTTAATTACATCTAAGTAATTTCCTTCAAATTTATTTCCACGGATTAATTACTTTAACCAAATATAGAAATTCATCTTTATATCATTTTATTTATTAATTAACTAAGTTGATTACATTACTTAATTATTTATATTCATAAATTCCCTTCATTTATTAATTATATTCCATATAAATTCATTTTAAAATTCCATCATTAATTAAATAATTAGTGATCTCTAACTATATTTACTATTTACATTAATTACATCAAGTAATTAACTTTTAATTAGTTATTTTATTTCTTAATTTTTATTAAGAAAAACTAATCTTCAAATCACATATATTAATCACCTTGATTAATAACATATAGTAATTAGCCGCCCTTAATTACTTCCCAATAAACAGACTTAATTAATCCCTTGATTAATTTCAAGTAATTATACTCGAATTACTTCCATTAACAAAACATCATCCAATTAATTACATCCTGTAATTATTCATAAATTACTTTTCCTAAGTAATTATATCTCCGAATCATAAGTGATTAATCCAAATTAATTAAAATAAATAATTAACTCAAATTAACCAAAATTACTCAATTAATCAAAATGAGTAATAAATTTCTTAATTTCTTCCCATTAAGTAATTACATTTAAACAATTACAATGTTGATTACCAAATTAATTAATCTAATTAACTATTAAAAATCAATTATATTAATTAATCATAAAATAATCTAGTTAATGACCTTCATTAACATTTATTTAATTTCTTTCTAAAATAATAACTTACAATTTCCTCATTTCTAATTATAAGCTCAATTAACCATTTATTAATTAATTAAAGTCAAATCCATGATTCTTAATTACATATTAATTTCTTAACTCATTATTCAAACTTTAATTAATACATTTCAACTTATAATTACTAATTAAATCAATACAATCGATCAATTATCATTCTAGTTATTTTAATGGTTAATGAATTTTAAATCTTAATCTTTATTACTTAAAGAAAACCCATTTTCCATTATTTATTTAAATTTTCACTTCAATATGTTTGAAACATTTATTACACTTTTCCTTGAAACTTCATTTGTGATTCCAAGTTTTAAACAGACACTAATTTAACCTTAAATTACTTTAAACTAACTTTTAAAATTTTAAATTATAACTCAAAGCAATATTTTGCTAGGAAGGGATTTAAATCAAATTCCCTTTAATTCAAAATATTCAAACTTACTTTAATTATTTAAATTTATAAACTTTACTTACTTCAAAATCTGGGAGTTTAAACATTTATTTACCCTAAGTTAAACTTTGATTTAAATTTTAAAACCCATCATTTTAAAACTGAGAACAAGCTACAGGTTACAACCCTGTAAACCAAACTACCCGAGTTCACCCAAAATACTTCGAGAAAAATATGATTTCACTCGAGCCAAACACGAACTAACTCGAGTAAATCTCGAGTCTTCCCCATTATTAAACCCGAAACCACCAAAAACAGTTCACCAGAAAAATCGCTCCACCGTGCACGTGCACGCCTCCGATCATCACCTCCGCTCGACTACGACAACATCCTCAGGTCGACGATCAACCACCAACCCGAAAACGACCATTAGAACTTCGTCAATAACTCGTATTCGAAATCGAGTTCGACAACCACCTGGACGAAACAGCAACCCCCCCTTCAAAGCCTGGAAGTTCGCCTCATGCTCGCGACTCAGATCACCGGATCGCCAACGCTTCCGGAAACAGCCTCAACTACCTCCCATCTACCTCCCCTCGGAACCCCGTGGCACTCGATCCACCATCGACGCAGAACAAAACGGAACATCAGCACTGTCCAAAACTAGGTCACCATACTTCGAATGCCTTCTACCGCCACCATGGTCATCGGTCGACCATCACTGCATTTTTCCTGTAACCACCCTAGGCTCCTCTATCTCCACGAGGCAACTCGACCTCTCTAGATCATCACAGCACCGGAAATTAATCGAAATACCCACTCCGATCAACTATAAACTGCTACCAAACCACCTCACTAAAAATCCTAAAACCCACCTTAAAAATCATCGCTTCTGGTATGGATTCTAGTTAGATACTTGAATCAATGATCGGTGACGTTCGAAATTTGGCTAATCTTAAGTTTGTTCAAATAATTGAGTTTCCAGAGAAAATTTTTGAGTGATTTAAATCTTAAATAAATTCCTAAACTTAGTTTATACATTACAAGCAACTCTTGTTTAAATCTCAAGTTCAACCATCAACTAGAAGGAGAGTAATTGATTTTTAAAATCAACAGCTTGAGTTTATGAACTAGGGACAGAGATAATTTAAACAACAGCATACATAACATACTCCCAGCTTTCCATATATATATATACAGATAATTATCTAAGCACACACATACATATCTTAGATATACTTGCCCAAATTTAAATCTTTTAATTTTTAAAAGACAATTGTTACTCACCAATTTGCAGAAGAGAACAGAGCAATCAGGTTTTGCTTAACAACAAGCTTTTGAAAATAGTTTTGGATTTTCTAACAGAAGCTCCTCTTGATCTCTGTTTTGCTGAGTTGCTGATGGTTGTTGAATCTTTGTTTAGGTTTCAAATGGAGTTTTATCTTACTTTTGTTTAGTTCGAACTGAAAAATGGAAAGATGATAGAGGAAGTAGTTTACAGAGCTATGTTTACTTAAGTTTGAAATGGAGTTTATTTTGGTTTTACTTAGTTCGAAAGGAAAATGAAAACTGATAGGGGAAATAGCCTACAGGCTGATATATATGAAACAGGTATCATTTTCTCTTTACAAAACAGTGCACACTTTGTACAAATTTCAGAGATGGTTTCTATGCTTATGGCCGAGATTACATGCCTTGTACTTAGAAAAGATATTTGCTTTACTCTCATTAAATGCTATGTCCTTTATGTTTTATTTTATGCTTATCTATATTTTTCCTTGCCTGAGTCTTAGCTTACAAGCTACATGCATATTATATTTTTACTTTGCTTTCAAATCTTATCTTGCACCTTTTCCTTCTTACCAGCCTACAACTCCTTTTCATTTTGATTTTTTGTTGTACTTAAGGCTGCATGCCCATACCATATTCGAGCCACTTGTTTTCATAATTATTTTTATGCAAGCTTTTCTAACAAGTGATTATATTTGAAAGTGCAGATTTTTATTTTTGAAGCTGGCAAACTTCTTATGTATTACACAAACATATGTTACATGTTTAAATGCAAATGAAAGTTATCCCTAACGTATTATTTAAATATTAAGTGTATTTAGTTTATGATTTACAAGGCTATAAAAATTCTACTTATGTATATTTTATTTCTATTGCTAACTTATTACTTAGTCTTGTATTTCTATATGAATATTTTTATTTATTAATATTATTAAAAATAATACATTTAACAACTTTAAATGATTTATAAAGAAACCATGACTTTATTATAAATCATTTATTTTTATTACATATACTAATGTATCATTTGATAAAAATTGAATTTAAAACTTATATACCTTTTTAAACTATATTTTAACAAGCTATACTTAAAAAGAAAATTAAACAAATCTCTTTGTTAATTAAATTTAAATCTAAACTAAAGCTAGAATAAGTTTTAAAACTATTTAAACATTTATCCTATATATTTAAACCCATATTTTATTCATTTAATAGCTTTGAATAAATCATAATTCCCAAATCACTAAAATAAATTTGAAAATATAATTTATTAGTTGCATTTAAAACAAAGTTTTTCCTATCTACAATATATATACCAATATATATTCATTATAAATGGAAAATAATTTATTAGTTTTAAAAGATAAAACTCACCAATACAATATTTATTAAAAGAAAAGCATTAATTTAAGACTTATAAATCAAAGACATAACAAAACAATTTAATATTTAATATAATTTATTAAATTGATTATTGCTCGAAATTCCGGGTCGTCACATTCCTCCCACCTTAAAAGAATTTCGTCCCCGAAATTTAAAACAAAGGTAATTTAATAATCTATTTAGGAATTTAATTTTTAAAACACAAGCATATATCAACCATAGGCTAACAATCATAACAACCAAATCATCTAATCAAACAAATCTATCTATCCAGACAAAATTCTGGATAAGATTCTCTCGAGTTTCCCCGAGTATAAATACCGGGTTACTCGCTCTACAAAATCCAAACAATCAATACAACTAAAGTACAGAACTCCTACTCATCTAGATCTACAAAACAAGGCAGGATATCAGACTACAGACGAGTCTGACTCGCAACCAAAACTCCCTGAACTGCTGGTTCTAAAACCAGAGATAAAGTCTTACACGTACTCCCTCAGAGATACGTGAGATACAACGAATTCCAGCTATCCAAACTGGCAATCCAAATCTGAAGACCAAACACCTACCTCTCCAGAACACAGAGAAAATCAGAACACCTCGGAGCTAAGTTCCCAGACTTACCAAATTATAGAGCTCCTTCGAATTAGAGAAAATTCATCCAAAATCAAATCTCCGACTCTGAAATCCAGATTCCTCCATCTCTTAGCCACCAACTCTTCAGACGATCCAAAGCTGCCTCCATCCCTGCTGATCAGCTAAATCCCCACTGATGCCTTCCAAAACAATCTGAATCCAAAAATAATCCAGTAGAATGATCTCCTCATGATCAACCAAAATCAAGAACACAACCTTTACTATCATCCATAGAAAACAACTTCTCTTCTCCAGAAAAGAAAGCAGATGCACTCCCAACTGCTTCCGCTGCACAACTCTGATCTGAGTAGATGACAATGCTGATGACGAACACAAGCAATCACGGGACAACAAATTCCAAAAATATGGTTCAACAGATCCAAAAATAAAACTCAGAAGTTCCTCGAAAACCTGAGCTGCTCTACTAAAAACTTCCTCCAAAAACCATCCTACTATCAAGCTGAACCATCAGTACCACTCCTGGAATCCAGTCGATACCAAACTCAATCTCCAGATGCTAACAAAACTCTGACTTCCTGAAGTCATGCATCCAGAAAAATATCTGAAACACAAGAGAACGCTCCAACTATCGCAAGTCACTTTTGCGATTAATCCAGCCTGATTCCAAAGAAAAACTGTCCTCTCTTTACCCAACAGAACAACTTACGCTTAACTAGCCAATCCAACGAAGAAACGAAACCACTCCGCTGCTTCCGAATTCACTGCTAAGCTAGAAAGCTTATTGCCAACACACAGAAACTCCGAGCTACACTGCTGACACCAATGCCAAGGAATTCCTAATCCAAAGCTCTTCGAAAAACTCGGACTTCAAACCAACCAGAAACATCCTGCTGAACACAGCCACAACACCAAGGCATACTCACTTCTTTAACTCGTCCCAAAGAAATATCTTCGGAGACATCCATAGTCACTGCGTCCCCTCACACGGCTACTACATCTCGAGATATCAAGATATCATGACTCGCTTCTGTCCAATCGACAGATCCAAACTCTACTCATCCAAACTCTCGAAAATCCGCTCACACGAGCGCGATCATCTTACACTTAAATGCTGGACTACGAATCCTTCACAGATTTCCTTAAGAGATCAAAGAAATTCTTACACCACAAATTCACTCGAGATGAACTGTAGACCCAATACCGTCTCGGTAGATACATTTCCAACCTCAACAAATTCAACCATTGGTAGTCGTGTTATACACACCACTACTTATCTACCTGTATAACTTATATTGGAAAACCCGAACAGGTAACCCAACCGATAGGTAGAAATATATATATATATATATATATATATATATATATATATATATATATATATCAAAAATACAAATACGCTCTCTCAAGAAAGAAATCACTTAAGAGCCTAGGTATTCGCTCAACCTAGCGCTCTGATACCAACTGTAACGACCCGACCTTCTATGCCCAGAAAGTCGTATCGTTTTGAAGAAAAGAAAGAGGTGAGAAAGTAGAAAAGATAGAGAAGAAGAAGAAACAACAACAGAATCTCAACAGCGGAACGAATAAAATATAATATATCACATAAATATACAAATATTATATACATCAGAGTACACAGATAATACATCCATACTAGACAGTTATAAACACCTGTCTAGTTAATACAACTCACGCATCACAGAGATACAACACAACGGAAAATACAGAATAACACTAACACAGCGGAACCACTATATATCTATACGCTGAAGCCTCCTGCTCCATTGCTCCTCCAGAATTCGTCAAAGCTAACCTGAATCCCTTGACTACCCGTAAAAATTTGGGTACCCGAGAGTTTATGAAAAACAGAAATAAACTTCGGGTCAGACATGGGTCTGGTATGAGTAACAGGTTAAAGTTGCTTAACTTTGAAAATCATTTGAAAACAAAGGTATCACGTAAGACTTCCCACACATAAACATGGAAAAGTTTTACCTTACGCTAACCAAAACATTTTAGGAAATCCAGTGATATTATAATAGTGTCTAGGGTTTTCAAGTAAATAAGAAATAGCTGAAATTGTTACATCTATTAAATTCCAGCATACTAGCCACAACGTGGGTAATACAATCAAAACCGAAGGCACTTATTGGATTTTGGATTCCATACAATGGCTGGGCTACTGGGGTACCGCCCGTCACAGTACGTGGCCTAGATCACCGTACCGAGGAGTACGCCCGCTCCCCTGCAACACAAGGCCGGAACATCCCTTACTGGATAATTCCCGGATAAGAAAACCCCACAGTTGGTGCGCTCTCCAACTGCCACTACCGAATAAAAAGGGACCTCTAGACAGGGGAAATCTCATCCTACTTGGGTGCTACCCACTAGCCTTGCTGCACCTCCCCTGTTTTAGCCATTTCCGGTTGATGAGGCTTGAGGTTACGATTACCTTTAGAGAACACATCTCTTAGAATGCTCATCGCCCACCTGACGATGTTCAGAAAGCATTCGATCCATACAAGTTCGTTCCGGGTTCGAACGAAACCGAAGGCATTATCTCGTTACACTCATATTGGAATCACCCTCAGAGTTAACGACAATAACCCTTGCATTCTGAATCACCATCTCGAATCTATAAGTACTATCTCCGTCAAACTCATTACGGAATCACCCACAGAGTTATACTGACGAATAGTTCTTATACCTCGAGTCTTCACTTGCTCCATTTGGATTTCACGACCTAACGTTAAATTGGGAATCAGTGTGGTTTTCGGATATCCAAATATGGAAACCCGATCCCGGTCTCACCGAATCCAACACGTGTCTTTTAAGGCCAAGTTGTTTTAAAGGTTAAAACAATTCAAATTAAATTATGTATATCAACAGATAGATAAATCACAATATCACTGATGGATAATCACATATCATCATAAATGGAAAATCTATAATATCATCACACTTCATCAAAGCATCCATATCATAACAGATAACACTCATCTCATATCTGAGATCACAATCAATCAATGGGATATCAATATCAATCATCATACATAAGCAAGAATAATAATCATATCTTTGATAATTAATTTAAAATGAATTAAATCAATTATCTCATCCTTAATTAATTTAAAGTTAATTAAATTAATTACTTTATCAGTATTAACTTGCTTATATTACTACAAATAAATTATCAATCAATTCATTGACCATCATCCCATTACTCCATTTAATTAATCATCCCCGATTAATTGTCTTTAATTACATCTAAGTAATTTCCTTCAAATTTATTTCCACGGATTAATTACTTTAACCAAATATAGAAATTCATCTTTATATCATTTTATTTATTAATTAACTAAGTTGATTACATTACTTAATTATTTATATTCATAAATTCCCTTCATTTATTAATTATATTCCATATAAATTCATTTTAAAATTCCATCATTAATTAAATAATTAGTGATCTCTAACTATATTTACTATTTACATTAATTACATCAAGTAATTAACTTTTAATTAGTTATTTTATTTCTTAATTTTTATTAAGAAAAACTAATCTTCAAATCACATATATTAATCACCTTGATTAATAACATATAGTAATTAGCCGCCCTTAATTACTTCCCAATAAACAGACTTAATTAATCCCTTGATTAATTTCAAGTAATTATACTCGAATTACTTCCATTAACAAAACATCATCCAATTAATTACATCCTGTAATTATTCATAAATTACTTTTCCTAAGTAATTATATCTCCGAATCATAAGTGATTAATCCAAATTAATTAAAATAAATAATTAACTCAAATTAACCAAAATTACTCAATTAATCAAAATGAGTAATAAATTTCTTAATTTCTTCCCATTAAGTAATTACATTTAAACAATTACAATGTTGATTACCAAATTAATTAATCTAATTAACTATTAAAAATCAATTATATTAATTAATCATAAAATAATCTAGTTAATGACCTTCATTAACATTTATTTAATTTCTTTCTAAAATAATAACTTACAATTTCCTCATTTCTAATTATAAGCTCAATTAACCATTTATTAATTAATTAAAGTCAAATCCATGATTCTTAATTACATATTAATTTCTTAACTCATTATTCAAACTTTAATTAATACATTTCAACTTATAATTACTAATTAAATCAATACAATTGATCAATTATCATTCTAGTTATTTTAATGGTTAATGAATTTTAAATCTTAATCTTCATTACTTAAAGAAAACCCATTTTCCATTATTTATTTAAATTTTCACTTCAATATGTTTGAAACATTTATTACACTTTTCCTTGAAACTTCATTTGTGATTCCAAGTTTTAAACAGACACTAATTTAACCTTAAATTACTTTAAACTAACTTTTAAAATTTTAAATTATAACTCAAAGCAATATTTTGCTAGGAAGGGATTTAAATCAAATTCCCTTTAATTCAAAATATTCAAACTTACTTTAATTATTTAAATTTATAAACTTTACTTACTTCAAAATCTGGGAGTTTAAACATTTATTTACCCTAAGTTAAACTTTGATTTAAATTTTAAAACCCATCATTTTAAAACTGAGAACAAGCTACAGGTTACAACCCTGTAAACCAAACTACCCGAGTTCACCCAAAATACTTCGAGAAAAACATGATTTCACTCGAGCCAAACACGAACTAACTCGAGTAAATCTCGAGTCTTCCCCATTATTAAACCCGAAACCACCAAAAACAGTTCACCAGATGTAACGACCCGCCATTTTGGACCATTCGCGTCCATTATAAGTGAATAGGTAGACACTCATGCCGGAGTTGAATTGCTCAAAATACCGCGTTGTTAATTTAAATTGGCAAAACTGAACATATACAGTAAATAAATAATCACAGATCACAGACACAGAGTAATAAGTGCAGCGGAAATAAAAGAGATAGTAGTTCATGAAGCTACTATATGAATATAGAAAATACAACAGAGTTTACAACAGGAGAGTAATACAATACATCAGAGTTAAACCAGATACAACGGAAGAGTAACACGATACATCAGATACAAATCAGAATGCATCACTGGAATCATCGAATACTGAAAGCAGAATAGATGGCTGGATCTTCAAGCAAAGCTCCAACTCCAAAGGTGAGTCTCGAAACTGGTACACTCAGTCTGACCCGAGCGTAAAGGAAAACACAAAACACTCGAGTCAGGATTAACATTCTTATATTTATAAATCCAACTCAAGTGAAATAGCAATTGAAATACAAGTAACTCAAAGGATGTTTGGAATAACCATCCTTTAAGGATCCGTCAAACTATCTACTATGTAGTAATGTACGATAAGTAGATAATGTCTATCAGTAATATAAGAAGATATCAAAGTAGGGTTAAGCAGGGCCCATACACCTCTTAACCTGTTTATTCCCAAAAGCATATACAAGACCGTAGTTTCCCCAAAACCGGAAGTCACCAGAGGGCAATCCATATACTAAAGGTACAAATCAAAATCGTAGTGGTCGCGAATAGGATAATCAGTATGACAAGGTACATGAGGCGATACCAACTAGGATACTAGTAGTTGCCTGATCCGGACTGATGTTGGGCATAGCAGCTACCACCCCAACACCGCGAACAACACTCCCAAATCGAGGGGTGCACCCAAATCGAATCACAAAGTAATAGATATGGTAACGAAGAAGTGTGTCCGCTAGAGATGGCGATCCTCAATGGCCCGGCGCGGCTCCTGTTTTAGTCATGTCAAGGGTCATCCAAAATCGTTCTCTTTCTTCAGTCAACGCGTTCATCAAAACCATCCACTTCGTTCTGGATCAACACTCCGCGTATAGTTATTAAAGTGGTTTTCGGTTTAGACAGTGAGTATGTCCATAACCGAATTCCGGTCTCTTTAATAACTTTCGTAATTATTACACCGATTGGTCGTTTATATATTTCAAAACCAAAACAATTTCAATTTCAAATAGAAGTCGTAAACCAACATTTCATTTGTCTTTCAAAACCAATTTCCAGTATTTACGTTTCAAAACTTCCAAATTCACAATTTCAAAATCTTATAATTCAATTTCAATTTCCTTTTAAAACAATTCAAATATTGATTCAAGTTCGTATATAAGTTTCATTCCGAAATCATTTAAATTAATTTAACATTCAACCAATTTAAATCCATTAATCCATTTCATTTAATATTCGTTAAGTTACTTTTCCATTCAAGACAATTTCTATTAAATTTTCAATTCATTAAATCAATTCTTAAGTTCAACTTCATTTAATCAAAACTTACAATTTTGAATTAAATTAAATTCATCAAATCGAATTCTTTAAACTTCAAGTCTTAAATTAATTTCAATAAATCGCATTTTTTTTCTTGTTAAGAAATTCAGTTTCAGTTATTTACTTACTTAAATAAATTTCCAAAACTTAATAAATAAAGAAACCCAAATTCATTTATTAATAAAGTTCAAATCTCACTCATTCAAAAGTCCAATTTCTCTTATCAAAGAATTCAATTTTTATTCAATTATCAAACGATTCAATCTTATTCAATTATTAAATAATTCAAAACTTAATTATTAAATAATTTCAAAATTTAATAATTTCAAACTTAATTACAATTTCAAACTTAATTCAATCATTTCTCAAATTAAACAACCTTCTTTCATCAATTTCTTCATTAATATTTCATTTCAGATTATTAAATATTCACGTTTAAATTTCATTAAATTCAATTTCCAACTTCGTTTCAAAACCATATTATTTATTCAAATAAAATCTTCATTTTATTTTTAAATCAAATTATTGACCAATCGGGTTTTATTTAATTTTCTATATCCAAGGTAAAAATTCAATTTGGGTATTTATCATTTCAACCCGATTCCAATTCAATTCAAAATCAAAACATAGCAAAGGGAACTTGCAGTGTGATAACTGGGATGGTGTCAAAGTAAATAAACAAGCAATAACAACAATCAATAACAATCCAATAATCAATTCAAATAATCCCGAAATAACCGTATTAATTCGCATTGTTATTTGTACGAATTAATATAATTATTTCTAGAATCTACACTATCATTTCATGTAGATTAAAGATTATTACACTAATATTTATACGGTTCTTCAATTGTCATTCGATTTCAATTTTAACACTACAACAATTAATTAAATATACGTTCAATGGTTCAAAGTGTAATTATCACTATTTTACATGTCAATTAATTTAACAAATAAAAGGGGTCATATTCAAATAATCAACTTCAACATATATATCAATTCAAATTTTAAATTATCCTACGTCAAATTTACTTGCATAATATTTATCACTTTATACATTACAATTTTAACGTCCAATTGTAAACATCAAACAATCAATTATTTAACAACCAAACTGGATTATCATTGCATATATAACAGATAATGGTGTCAGATGTCACAGGTGAACTGATACAGGTAATAGCAGTGTAAATATCTAACAGCAGCATATTTCAATTGTCGTTTCAATTGAAATCAAATTTAATAAATAAAAGAACGTTAATCGTGAGTGAGTGCTCACCTTTCGAGGCTAGATAATTTGACACTGAATTTGAGTTACGAAATGCAAGCATGACTTCCAAAGCAAAGCTAGATAGCACGATTTTGGTGAAGAAACAGGTACGACGGACAAAGCTGATAAAAAAAAAACGATGAGGACTAATCCGAATCGGTTTGATATATACAAAATATTGGTCATTTATAAAATCAATATTGTATCCTTAAAACGCATATATTTTAAAATAGAAATGGATATAAAATTTACATTTTTAAACCCAATACATAAGCCAATAGTTTTGACGCATAAAATAAAACATATGCATTTGTTTCAAGTTCTGTAAATCTGTAAGCAAAAGTATAAACAAAATAAGAGCAAAAGAAGATATAGCTACTGTATATAGAACCATAACTAGTACATATAAAATAGACTTATAAAAGATAAAGTAAACACATATATTTAAATATATACACACATGAAACACACATATTACTGATATATATGCGCGTACGCAACACACACACCACTGATATGTGTAAGCAAATATATTTATATTCATATTACCACTGTCGCAACTTTATAAGTATAAATACTAATATAACTTTAAACAACATATGAACTATGCTGCAACAAAGTAAATGCTTCTCTAAAATATAAGATATTATAAACAACCTATATACATATAAAAATATACTTACAAACATATAAAACTGACAAAAAGATATGCTTACAAAATAAAAGAAGAAGTGTTTGGTCGGCTACTGGATAGAGAATACCATTGTGTTTATGATATAAAAATACTACTTTACATAATAATATATACTAATATCGTAATATAAGTCA
The DNA here is from genome assembly GCA_030737815.1 of Allium fistulosum. Taxonomy (NCBI): domain Eukaryota; kingdom Viridiplantae; phylum Streptophyta; class Magnoliopsida; order Asparagales; family Amaryllidaceae; genus Allium; species Allium fistulosum. The sequence continues at coordinate 62,842,965 of CM060903.1, forward strand.
CACAGCTAAAAAAATCTGATACATACCCCACTAAAATGCAATACATATATAGACTATATAATATATACCACTAACCATACACACGCAGGTTATATACGTATAAACCAACATAGACTTGAACTTCAAAACCCAACAAAAGATAAACTTATATAAGACATATACTTTGTTTATATATATAATATACATACTTTACAATATATAATACAGCCTATATATTATCACTAATATACTAAAATATAAATATAGGCTTATGCATGACTCTAACAGACTATGACCAAATCTGATTATATAAACAGGTTATTAAGCAAGGTTATGCAAAACAATATATAGATTAAATATAAAATCACATAATATAAGAAAGAAAATTTTAACAAACGTGTATATCAAAATATATACCAGAGATCGATTCTTAATACTACAAAGCTTCATGCGAATACAAGCAAACATACATCTCCATGGTGAGCGGGCTTTGGTAGGTGAGAGGAAGATTCTGGAAGGAGGAACGATCGAGTAGCTGATGAGGTCGAGCCAGCTGCAAGCGGGTGATGGCGTAGGTCGAATTATTGGAGAAATGGTCGCTTTGGGCTGTCGAATGGGAGGAGCTGCTTTCACGTGAGGCCGGTTGTAGGGCAGTTGATGGGACAGACGGGCCGGAGGGAATGGCATGCGGAGGTGGGCGACTGGGGATGGGGAGATGAGCGTGGTTTGGCATGTGGGGTGGTGACGCTTGACGGTGGCTCCGGCGTGGCGGAGGAAGGAGTGGGGTTCGGCTGTCGTGATGCGTGCTGGTCACGGCCCATGGAGGGAGGGGACAAGGTGGCGTCTAGTGGGTGTCAGATCCAGGCAGATCGGAGGTGGCTGGTTGAGATAGGAAGGCGGTGGTGGTTGACAGATCGGTGGTCCGGGTTCGTGGTGGTGGACTTGGAAGGTGAGCACGGTCAAAGTTGGATGGAGGTGAGTGGAGACATGGTCACACAGAGGAGTAGTGACTTCAGTGATAACGAAATGAATAATCTTCAGCAAATTTTATAAACTTTATATATAAATTACAACTTTTTCTTTCTTTTATTCTCAGAACGAACAGAGAGGAGAAGGAGGTGAGAGAAACGTTGGTTCCAAAGCAATAAAAGTTACAACAGAATTCAAAGAATAAACTTACCTAGAAAATAGCAAGGGGTTGGCATGAATTCAAGGAATACGAATGGTATATGGCCATTCAATTTCTTACGGTTGGACAATTTAAAAGGACACAAGAAAGCCAAAGGTCAAAAGTTGGGAACCGATACGATTGTCACTTCACGGATTCCGCAGCGAACCGGACATCAAATCGTAGAAATAAATATACTGCGAAGATCAGCACGGCGTGACGGTCAAAACGATATATAGATATCAGTGGTACGATCATCCGATAAAAATCGATATCGGTACCAGAATGCTGCTATTTTGCAGAAAATAAGAACGACGGAGCAATAGATGTCCGAATTTGGAAAAATGACGAACTGACATCTTGCTCAGAAGATGGTTTAGAATTTTTCTACGTAAAAATATTTTGGTTTCGGAAACATTTTATTTTCATTTCTTTTTAACTGATTAAAATGAAGTGAATTTACGCGCGAAATAAACTTTCATATTTTCGGACGAAAATTTACCAGTTGCTATGTTTAATTAGACGTATTCCAAATATTAAATTTTATTTCAAAATTTTATCGTTTTAAAATTTCACAAAATTTCAACTAATTACGTTATTAAAATAGTTGAAATTTACGGGTCGTTACATTCTCCCCCACTCAAAACTTTTCGTCCCCGAAAAGGAACGAGGTAGGAGAATAGAAACAACCAGAAAGAAAACAGATTTGAAATACAAATAACAATTAATTTAAACCATATAAATTCAAATTCAAATTAATTGATATTCAATAATTGATTTAATCCATTTGATTTCACTAAAATCAATCTCAACTATTTCTAAATTCATTATCTTATTATCCAATTATCTCAAATTTACAATTCCTAAACCCATAAATTTGAATAGTCTTTTATTATAATCATATTTTCTTCAACAATTTTAAATTCTTCTTTATTCCAAATTACTGTTAAATTTATTCTACTTAATATAGCTACTCACATATATTTAACCCATATAAATTAATTTAAAACATAAAAGTTTCGATTTAAATTAATTTACATCTATTAATTTCTTTTAAATTCAAGGTATTTTCATATGTTAATAAAATTTCAATTTATTAATTCTTTCAAAACAAATTTATTAATTTTTCTCAAAACAAATTTATTCCATTATTAACTGAGTTTACTTATTATCCTATCTAATTCTATTGACATCTTTATAATCAAAATTTAGTGTATAACATTTATTATAAACACTCAAATTTTATTTATAAATTTAATTTATATTATATATTATCCAATTACATATTCAACTTCTGAATGATTTAGGTAAGTTGTATTAGAATGCAGTTGAACAATATACAAATAAAGTTTTCTCAATTCAATTATTCAAGTTTAAATATTTATTCCAAATTTTGGTTTATTTAATTAAAATCATCCTTTAATAAAATTTAAGAATTAGATTTCCGATTTACTTTAAACAATTTAGAGATATATATAATATATTTATATCAAATCAAATTAAATAAAATAAGATACCTATATATATAAATCAAATTATACTGAAGAAATTCAAATCAGAATATATATATATATATATTTTTTTAAAACAAAACCGTAGCAAAGCTACAGAATAGTATCTCCACTTCGAAACTCGAAAATGAATGTCGATGATGCGGCCGCCATCACCGAAATTATTTTCCAGCGACAAAGAGAAGAGCATTGATTTCAACATTTTAAAATTCTTTGGAAACGGTTTATATTCGAAAATACTTCAATAATATATACTCTAAATTTTTTTTTTTTTTAAACCAAAGTTCGAAATCACCGGAAACAAATAAATTCTCAAATTTCTGAATTAAATTCATTTCAAATTCCAAATCAATTTATAAACCGTATTTATAAATTTATTTAGAACAATAAATGATAATCAAATATTATCATCTCAAACAAACAATTTTAATTAACCTATTAAATTCCAGAAAATTTTTACTTATATTTTTACAATATAATCAACAAATTTATATCATTTACCAAATTTGAAAATAATATTGTGTCAGTTTGCTCTGTTCAAGTGTTTTGGAAATCCTATCGATAGCGTTGATCAGACGAATCGATCGGAAATTCAAATCAACATCAACAACTCAAACAACACAATATATAAAACATTTTTATATAAATTTACACATACACTTCTCACTCGACGATACAAGAATGGATTCAAAGCAAGGATAGAGATTCAAATTTTGATGGACTCAAATCAAAGAGAATTTCGATTCGAAGACAAATTCGAAAGAAAAGATAAGATGATTCAATAACAGAATCGGGAGATGATAAGTTTATTTAATTCACGGGCAACCTTAACCGGGTCGTCCGTAACTTCAAGAATAAAATCGATGCTGAATTCCGAGGTAAATCAACACTCGATCTCAAGAGATAGAATTCAGGTATATCAGGTAATAGATAACATCGTAAACCGAGGATACAGAAATCTCCGGTGAATCAATGCCAATTGTAAAGGAGTTTCACCACTTTACAAATCATTCGAAGTTTGGCGAGACCGCCAAGTTATTATAGAGATCATTCAAAGTGGAATTATTGGATACTCCAGAATTAAGACGAATATGAATAGTGAGGGACAAGAATGAATTTCGGAACCGAGGGAACGTTTCAAAATTCAAGAAATCGAGTCGAAAGGAAGAGATTGAAACTCGAATGAGAGTGATTCTGTAAATACATTTACCCTATATGTTGAGTTTTGCCTAGAGCTACCAAAGCTCTGATACCAACTGTAACGACCCGCCATTTTGGACCATTCGCGTCCATTATAAGTGAATAGGTAGACACTCATGCCGGAGTTGAATTGCTCAAAATACCGCGTTGTTAATTTAAATTGGCAAAACTGAACATATACAGTAAATAAATAATCACAGATCACAGACACAGAGTAATAAGTGCAGCGGAAATAAAAGAGATAGTAGTTCATGAAGCTACTATATGAATATAGAAAATACAACAGAGTTTACAACAGGAGAGTAATACAATACATCAGAGTTAAACCAGATACAACGGAAGAGTAACACGATACATCAGATACAAATCAGAATGCATCACTGGAATCATCGAATACTGAAAGCAGAATAGATGGCTGGATCTTCAAGCAAAGCTCCAACTCCAAAGGTGAGTCTCGAAACTGGTACACTCAGTCTGACCCGAGCGTAAAGGAAAACACAAAACACTCGAGTCAGGATTAACATTCTTATATTTATAAATCCAACTCAAGTGAAATAGCAATTGAAATACAAGTAACTCAAAGGATGTTTGGAATAACCATCCTTTAAGGATCCGTCAAACTATCTACTATGTAGTAATGTACGATAAGTAGATAATGTCTATCAGTAATATAAGAAGATATCAAAGTAGGGTTAAGCAGGGCCCATACACCTCTTAACCTGTTTATTCCCAAAAGCATATACAAGACCGTAGTTTCCCCAAAACCGGAAGTCACCAGAGGGCAATCCATATACTAAAGGTACAAATCAAAATCGTAGTGGTCGCGAATAGGATAATCAGTATGACAAGGTACATGAGGCGATACCAACTAGGATACTAGTAGTTGCCTGATCCGGACTGATGTTGGGCATAGCAGCTACCACCCCAACACCGCGAACAACACTCCCAAATCGAGGGGTGCACCCAAATCGAATCACAAAGTAATAGATATGGTAACGAAGAAGTGTGTCCGCTAGAGATGGCGATCCTCAATGGCCCGGCGCGGCTCCTGTTTTAGTCATGTCAAGGGTCATCCAAAATCGTTCTCTTTCTTCAGTCAACGCGTTCATCAAAACCATCCACTTCGTTCTGGATCAACACTCCGCGTATAGTTATTAAAGTGGTTTTCGGTTTAGACAGTGAGTATGTCCATAACCGAATTCCGGTCTCTTTAATAACTTTCGTAATTATTACACCGATTGGTCGTTTATATATTTCAAAACCAAAACAATTTCAATTTCAAATAGAAGTCGTAAACCAACATTTCATTTGTCTTTCAAAACCAATTTCCAGTATTTACGTTTCAAAACTTCCAAATTCACAATTTCAAAATCTTATAATTCAATTTCAATTTCCTTTTAAAACAATTCAAATATTGATTCAAGTTCGTATATAAGTTTCATTCCGAAATCATTTAAATTAATTTAACATTCAACCAATTTAAATCCATTAATCCATTTCATTTAATATTCGTTAAGTTACTTTTCCATTCAAGACAATTTCTATTAAATTTTCAATTCATTAAATCAATTCTTAAGTTCAACTTCATTTAATCAAAACTTACAATTTTGAATTAAATTAAATTCATCAAATCGAATTCTTTAAACTTCAAGTCTTAAATTAATTTCAATAAATCGCATTTTTTTTCTTGTTAAGAAATTCAGTTTCAGTTATTTACTTACTTAAATAAATTTCCAAAACTTAATAAATAAAGAAACCCAAATTCATTTATTAATAAAGTTCAAATCTCACTCATTCAAAAGTCCAATTTCTCTTATCAAAGAATTCAATTTTTATTCAATTATCAAACGATTCAATCTTATTCAATTATTAAATAATTCAAAACTTAATTATTAAATAATTTCAAAATTTAATAATTTCAAACTTAATTACAATTTCAAACTTAATTCAATCATTTCTCAAATTAAACAACCTTCTTTCATCAATTTCTTCATTAATATTTCATTTCAGATTATTAAATATTCACGTTTAAATTTCATTAAATTCAATTTCCAACTTCGTTTCAAAACCATATTATTTATTCAAATAAAATCTTCATTTTATTTTTAAATCAAATTATTGACCAATCGGGTTTTATTTAATTTTCTATATCCAAGGTAAAAATTCAATTTGGGTATTTATCATTTCAACCCGATTCCAATTCAATTCAAAATCAAAACATAGCAAAGGGAACTTGCAGTGTGATAACTGGGATGGTGTCAAAGTAAATAAACAAGCAATAACAACAATCAATAACAATCCAATAATCAATTCAAATAATCCCGAAATAACCGTATTAATTCGCATTGTTATTTGTACGAATTAATATAATTATTTCTAGAATCTACACTATCATTTCATGTAGATTAAAGATTATTACACTAATATTTATACGGTTCTTCAATTGTCATTCGATTTCAATTTTAACACTACAACAATTAATTAAATATACGTTCAATGGTTCAAAGTGTAATTATCACTATTTTACATGTCAATTAATTTAACAAATAAAAGGGGTCATATTCAAATAATCAACTTCAACATATATATCAATTCAAATTTTAAATTATCCTACGTCAAATTTACTTGCATAATATTTATCACTTTATACATTACAATTTTAACGTCCAATTGTAAACATCAAACAATCAATTATTTAACAACCAAACTGGATTATCATTGCATATATAACAGATAATGGTGTCAGATGTCACAGGTGAACTGATACAGGTAATAGCAGTGTAAATATCTAACAACAGCATATTTCAATTGTCGTTTCAATTGAAATCAAATTTAATAAATAAAAGAACGTTAATCGTGAGTGAGTGCTCACCTTTCGAGGCTAGATAATTTGACACTGAATTTGAGTTACGAAATGCAAGCATGACTTCCAAAGCAAAGCTAGATAGCACGATTTTGGTGAAGAAACAGGTACGACGGACAAAGCTGATAAAAAAAAAACGATGAGGACTAATCCGAATCGGTTTGATATATACAAAATATTGGTCATTTATAAAATCAATATTGTATCCTTAAAACGCATATATTTTAAAATAGAAATGGATATAAAATTTACATTTTTAAACCCAATACATAAGCCAATAGTTTTGACGCATAAAATAAAACATATGCATTTGTTTCAAGTTCTGTAAATCTGTAAGCAAAAGTATAAACAAAATAAGAGCAAAAGAAGATATAGCTACTGTATATAGAACCATAACTAGTACATATAAAATAGACTTATAAAAGATAAAGTAAACACATATATTTAAATATATACACACATGAAACACACATATTACTGATATATATGCGCGTACGCAACACACACACCACTGATATGTGTAAGCAAATATATTTATATTCATATTACCACTGTCGCAACTTTATAAGTATAAATACTAATATAACTTTAAACAACATATGAACTATGCTGCAACAAAGTAAATGCTTCTCTAAAATATAAGATATTATAAACAACCTATATACATATAAAAATATACTTACAAACATATAAAACTGACAAAAAGATATGCTTACAAAATAAAAGAAGAAGTGTTTGGTCGGCTACTGGATAGAGAATACCATTGTGTTTATGATATAAAAATACTACTTTACATAATAATATATACTAATATCGTAATATAAGTCACACAGCTAAAAAAATCTGATACATACCCCACTAAAATGCAATACATATATAGACTATATAATATATACCACTAACCATACACACGCAGGTTATATACGTATAAACCAACATAGACTTGAACTTCAAAACCCAACAAAAGATAAACTTATATAAGACATATACTTTGTTTATATATATAATATACATACTTTACAATATATAATACAGCCTATATATTATCACTAATATACTAAAATATAAATATAGGCTTATGCATGACTCTAACAGACTATGACCAAATCTGATTATATAAACAGGTTATTAAGCAAGGTTATGCAAAACAATATATAGATTAAATATAAAATCACATAATATAAGAAAGAAAATTTTAACAAACGTGTATATCAAAATATATACCAGAGATCGATTCTTAATACTACAAAGCTTCATGCGAATACAAGCAAACATACATCTCCATGGTGAGCGGGCTTTGGTAGGTGAGAGGAAGATTCTGGAAGGAGGAACGATCGAGTAGCTGATGAGGTCGAGCCAGCTGCAAGCGGGTGATGGCGTAGGTCGAATTATTGGAGAAATGGTCGCTTTGGGCTGTCGAATGGGAGGAGCTGCTTTCACGTGAGGCCGGTTGTAGGGCAGTTGATGGGACAGACGGGCCGGAGGGAATGGCATGCGGAGGTGGGCGACTGGGGATGGGGAGATGAGCGTGGTTTGGCATGTGGGGTGGTGACGCTTGACGGTGGCTCCGGCGTGGCGGAGGAAGGAGTGGGGTTCGGCTGTCGTGATGCGTGCTGGTCACGGCCCATGGAGGGAGGGGACAAGGTGGCGTCTAGTGGGTGTCAGATCCAGGCAGATCGGAGGTGGCTGGTTGAGATAGGAAGGCGGTGGTGGTTGACAGATCGGTGGTCCGGGTTCGTGGTGGTGGACTTGGAAGGTGAGCACGGTCAAAGTTGGATGGAGGTGAGTGGAGACATGGTCACACAGAGGAGTAGTGACTTCAGTGATAACGAAATGAATAATCTTCAGCAAATTTTATAAACTTTATATATAAATTACAACCTTTTCTTTCTTTTATTCTCAGAACGAACAGAGAGGAGAAGGAGGTGAGAGAAACGTTGGTTCCAAAGCAATAAAAGTTACAACAGAATTCAAAGAATAAACTTACCTAGAAAATAGCAAGGGGTTGGCATGAATTCAAGGAATACGAATGGTATATGGCCATTCAATTTCTTACGGTTGGACAATTTAAAAGGACACAAGAAAGCCAAAGGTCAAAAGTTGGGAACCGATACGATTGTCACTTCACGGATTCCGCAGCGAACCGGACATCAAATCGTAGAAATAAATATACTGCGAAGATCAGCACGGCGTGACGGTCAAAACGATATATAGATATCAGTGGTACGATCATCCGATAAAAATCGATATCGGTACCAGAATGCTGCTATTTTGCAGAAAATAAGAACGACGGAGCAATAGATGTCCGAATTTGGAAAAATGACGAACTGACATCTTGCTCAGAAGATGGTTTAGAATTTTTCTACGTAAAAATATTTTGGTTTCGGAAACATTTTATTTTCATTTCTTTTTAACTGATTAAAATGAAGTGAATTTACGCGCGAAATAAACTTTCATATTTTCGGACGAAAATTTACCAGTTGCTATGTTTAATTAGACGTATTCCAAATATTAAATTTTATTTCAAAATTTTATCGTTTTAAAATTTCACAAAATTTCAACTAATTACGTTATTAAAATAGTTGAAATTTACGGGTCGTTACACCAGAAAAATCACTCCACCGTGCACGTGCACGCCTCCGATCATCACCTCCGCTCGACTACGACAACATCCTCAGGTCGACGATCAACCACCAACCCGAAAACGACCATCAGAACTTCGTCAATAACTCGTATTCGAAATCGAGTTCGACAACCACCTGGACGAAACAGCAACCCCCCCTTCAAAGCCTGGAAGTTCGCCTCATGCTCGCGACTCAGATCACCGGATCGCCAACGCTTCCGGAAACAGCCTCAACTACCTCCCATCTACCTCCCCTCGGAACCCCGTGGCACTCGATCCACCATCGACGCAGAACAAAACGGAACATCAGCACTGTCCAAAACTAGGTCACCATACTTCCAATGCCTTCTACCGCCACCATGGTCATCGGTCGACCATCACTGCATTTTTCCTGTAACCACCCTAGGCTCCTCTATCTCCACGAGGCAACTCGACCTCTCTAGATCATCACAGCGCCGGAAATTAATCGAAATACCCACTCCGATCAACTATAAACTGCTACCAAACCACCTCACTAAAAATCCTAAAACCCACCTTAAAAATCATCGCTTCTGGTATGGATTCTAGTTAGATACCTGAATCAATGATCGGTGACGTTCGAAATTTGGCTAATCTTAAGTTTGTTCAAATAATTGAGTTTCCAGAGAAAATTTTTGAGTGATTTAAATCTTAAATAAATTCCTAAACTTAGTTTATACGTTACAAGCAACTCTTGTTTAAATCTCAAGTTCAACCATCAACTAGAAGGAGAGTAATTGATTTTTAAAATCAACAGCTTGAGTTTATGAACTAGGGACAGAGATAATTTAAACAACAGCATACATAACATACTCCCAGCTTTCCATATATATATATATATACAGATAATTATCTAAGCACACACATACATATCTTAGATATACTTGCCCAAATTTAAATCTTTAAATTTTTAAAAGACAATTGTTACTCACCAATTTGCAGAAGAGAACAGAGCAATCAGGTTTTGCTTAACAACAAGCTTTTGAAAATAGTTTTGGATTTTCTAACAGAAGCTCCTCTTGATCTCTGTTTTGCTGAGTTGCTGATGGTTGTTGAATCTTTGTTTAGGTTTCAAATGGAGTTTTATCTTACTTTTGTTTAGTTCGAACTGAAAAATGGAAAGATGATAGAGGAAGTAGTTTACAGAGCTATGTTTACTTAAGTTTGAAATGGAGTTTATTTTGGTTTTACTTAGTTCGAAAGGAAAATGAAAACTGATAGGGGAAATAGCCTACAGGCTGATATATATGAAACAGGTATCATTTTCTCTTTACAAAACAGTGCACACTTTGTACAAATTTCAGAGATGGTTTCTATGCTTATGGCCGAGATTACATGCCTTGTACTTAGAAAAGATATTTGCTTTACTCTCATTAAATGCTATGTCCTTTATGTTTTATTTTATGCTTATCTATATTTTTCCTTGCCTGAGTCTTAGCTTACAAGCTACATGCATATTATATTTTTACTTTGCTTTCAAATCTTATCTTGCACCTTTTCCTTCTTACCAGCCTACAACTCCTTTTCATTTTGATTTTTTGTTGTACTTAAGGCTGCATGCCCATACCATATTCGAGCCACTTGTTTTCATAATTATTTTTATGCAAGCTTTTCTAACAAGTGATTATATTTGAAAGTGCAGATTTTTATTTTTGAAGCTGGCAAACTTCTTATGTATTACACAAACATATGTTACAGGTTTAAATGCAAATGAAAGTTATCCCTAACATATTATTTAAATATTAAGTGTATTTAGTTTATGATTTACAAGGCTATAAAAATTCTACTTATGTATATTTTATTTCTATTGCTAACTTATTACTTAGTCTTGTATTTCTATATGAATATTTTTATTTATTAATATTATTAAAAATAATACATTTAACAACTTTAAATGATTTATAAAGAAACCATGACTTTATTATAAATCATTTATTTTTATTACATATACTAATGTATCATTTGATAAAAATTGAATTTAAAACTTATATACCTTTTTAAACTATATTTTAACAAGCTATACTTAAAAAGAAAATTAAACAAATCTCTTTTTTAATTAAATTTAAATCTAAACTAAAGCTAGAATAAGTTTTAAAACTATTTAAACATTTATCCTATATATTTAAACCCATATTTTATTCATTTAATAGCTTTGAATAAATCATAATTCCCAAATCACTAAAATAAATTTGAAAATATAATTTATTAGTTGCATTTAAAACAAAGTTTTTCCTATCTACAATATATATACCAATATATATTCATTATAAATGGAAAATAATTTATTAGTTTTAAAAGATAAAACTCACCAATACAATATTTATTAAAAGAAAAGCATTAATTTAAGACTTATAAATCAAAGACATAACAAAACAATTTAATATTTAATATAATTTATTAAATTGATTATTGCTCGAAATTCCGGGTCGTCACAGTAAAGTATTTAGGATTTCCACAAGTCTCACAAATCGATTTAAATCAACTCAAATTCCAAATTTCAATTTAATTCAATCTAAATTTTTCCATTTTAATTCAATTCAGTTTCTAAATAACAAATTCAAATTATATTGATTTCAAATGCAGATCTGAATAACAAAATAAACCATTTACATTCCAATATATTTCAAAGCTTTAATATTCAACCATTTCAGAGTTAAATTTAACATTTCAAATAGCTCTTGATTTAACTTCATTTACTATTTAATCAGGGAATATTGACTTAATAAATTCAGTATCATTTAACTAGCCTTAAATTACATTTTACTAAATATTTCCTTAAATTTATTTAAACAAAAAAAATATTCATTAAATTATTTATAAATCAAACCCAAGTTATAAATCATATCTTACATCTAAATTCCAATAAGTTTCAAATCGGTTTAATTAAATAAAATTATCTTCCCATCCTTAACTTATTCAAATTATTACAAAATCTATTTTGAAATATAAATTTAAATATTTAACCATTTTATATGCATTAACTCAATCTTAATTAATTTATATATTATTATTAAATCTACATACATCATTGCCGTTTATAGATAATTATTTAAGAATCGACATTTATTAAAACCATATATTTCTTTCCAAAACCATAGAATTTATTTTCAAAATACCAATATATGGATCAACGGTGTCTGTATATAATTTCATATCCTATGGTCAAGTGATACGGATATTTATCATTTCAATCCGTAATTTAAGTATATACGGGTAGATATCATTTCGACCCGTAATCCCAAATTCAATTCAAATGAAAATCGCTTGGGTTTATCATTTCAACCCATAACGAAATTCTCCTATTCTAAAGTCCGTTCGGGTATGTATCATTTCAACCCATAGTGAATTCTATACTAACAGGGAACTTGCAGAGTGATAACAGATATGATAATAATAGAACAGGCATATATCATCAATAACAATATAATATAAACAATAGGATATGGTGTCATATCCCACAAGTGAACAGTTACAGATAATAGCATATATAACAATTTAAATAACTACAGCAGCATATTTCAGTTGCCGTTTCAATTGAAATCAAATTTAATAATTATAAGAACGTTAAATCGTGAGTGATTACTCACCTTTCGAGGCTAGAGGAGATAGACAATGAAATTGAGCTACAAATACCAAAGCAACGCTAAATGGACCCGATTTGATGAAGAAAAATAGGCACGACAGACAAATCTAATAAATGGAAGATCGATGAGAACAAATCAGAATCGGTTTTTGATATAGCTGAAAATAGATATATTATTGTATTATTTAAATCAATACTCCATTTAAAAATACATATTTAAATAACTAATCCATATATAAAATATTTAAAATTTGAAATCAAATTTGATAACATTATAACCTCTATAAACAGACAAAATATAATAAAAATCTTTATGTGCCATAAATGTTAGCATATACACCCTGTACCATATATGCCTTACAATGCAACTGAAACAAATATATTATTTAGACCAAAATATACGCAGACCCAAACAGCAAAGTATATGCACAAATGTATATATACACATACAACACTTATATATAAATATATATACGCACGCAATGCCTATATGCAAATCAAATTGAATACTGACAAAGATTTGTAAAATCTATTTATATACCTACATAAATTTACATACCACTAACATATTATATCTTACAGTAAATAGTATACGATAAATGTAAGCTATTATGAGTTTCTACAATATACCTCAACAGACAACACCCATATTCCCTACGTAGATTACATATATAGGTTGACATAAAATTTTAAATCAAAACTGTAGCTACCTATACGAGGCATATATCAGTATAATAACTCACACTATACTTCATTCAACTAGTCCTGTAACACATATTTTTAAGACAAAACTCTAGATATATTTTAAAATCAACATTCATAAAAAAAATCAATATAAATAATCCGTTACAAACTAACATTCCCTACTTTAACAGCCGAGTAAAACCAATATTCTATACTACATACGTAATATATGTTAACACACCTCTTATATTATATATTAAATAAATGACTATTATACTTTATAAACTTATAACAGTATAAAACGAACTATCCTTTGATTACACATTACATATATATCAACTTTATAAATATTATAATACGTAATAGATTTTAGATAAAACTATTCACAAATCAATATTATACATTATACCAGTCTATTGCAAAATTTATAAAAACAAAATATATATAAAACTCACGTATTATAAAATAAAAAAAATATAATACCTTAAATAGACAAAATTGCAAACTAGCTTGGCCAGGCAAGGCTAAACAAAGAAGGAGACTACTGCCCTGGCACCTGAGTTCGGTTGGAGAGGAAGAAGCTTGATGGCGTTTGGGTTTGTGGACGGGTCGGGAATAGCGGGAGGGTTCGTTGGGGTTTCCGCTGTGGACAAGTGTGCTGGGTGGTGAGAGGCTTCGGCTGTTCGGGTTGGTGGTAGAGCCGAAGTTAAGTGGGTCATGAGGGAAGGCTGTGTGGTGGATCTGGGAGGGAGAAGCGGTCGGCTTTGGTGAGGAGGTCGAGTATAGGTTTCGGAAGATGGAGGTGATGAGGCGTGGCGGAGATTGGCCGTATGGGTAGTGGGAAGAGGGAAGAAAAGGGGTGGTCGAGCATGAGTTCGCATGGGAGTGTGGAGTTGCGGCCAGGTCGAGCATGGGATTCGGTCAGGGGAAAAAGGCGGTCGGTGGTCGGCACTGCTCGGCATGAGGCGCAAGCATGCCATGCGACAAGAAGAAAGCGAATATGCTTAATATTTATTTTATATTAATATGTGTATTCCAGAGAAGGCAGAGCAAAAATATAAAGGAGGAGATGAAGAGTGTGGAGTAGCAGATCCAAATGAAAGAAAAAAAGAAAGAAGAAGCAGGTGAAAAATGAACAATGCAGAGGAGAAATGAAACGTGCCACAGTGAATATATATTGAAACGATGGGAAAGTAACAGCTGTACATTGATTGAGAAGCTATTAAAGCAATTTATTATATTGCTTGGGATACACGTTCAATTTTTGAAAAGGCAGAGGAAAGCTAACGGTCACAATTAAAGGTATTGTTACAACGAACAGTTTATTCTTTCCGGTGCGTACCGGACCTCAAAATACAGAAATAAATATATCGTTGAGATCAGCACAACGAGATGATCAACACGGTATACAGATATCAGTGGTACGATCATCCAATAAAAAGTCGATAATCGGTACCGAAAATGCTACTATTTTGCAAGAAAATAAGATAAACGGAGTAATAGAAGTCCAAATTTGGAAAAACGAAAGATGACATACCACTCAGAAGAGGATTTAGAAATTTTCTATAGAAAAATATTTAGGTTTGGAAAATATTTTATTACCATCAATTTTTAACTGGTTTAAATTGAAATAAAATTACACAATAAAATAAACTTCCATATAATTAATTGAAAATTTACCAGTTGCTATGTTAAAATAAACGTATTCCAAATAATAAATTTTATTTTCAAATTAAATTATTTAAAATTTCAAATAAATTCAGTTAAATACGTTATTAAAACCAATCAAAATTTATGGGTCGTTACAATAATTCAATTTTACCACTGATATCTGTATACCGTTTTGACCGTCTCGTTGTGCTGATCTCCGCAGTATATTCGTTTATGAGTTTCGAAGTCCCGTGAACGGCGAAATCTAAGGAACGACTAGCCGTATTGGTACCGGTTTTGTGAATGTTGGGTTTTATGACTTTTCATTTATCAACCGTACAATAACAATAGCTGTTTGCATTTATATCTCCTAAAATTCGCGTGCTTGACCTTTTATTTTTTTCACTAGTTCCAATGTTTATATTGATGGTGCGTTTTGTTTTCTCTCTGACCTTCACTTCATTCTTCCATCATCTGATTCATAAACATTTTCTCTCTGTAGCTCACACCATTCCTCACTTTTCATTCTTTTCGCATGTATATATTTGAGCTCGAAACCACCAAATTAATCGAACCCCACCACCGATAGCAGCCTCTCTGATCTACCACTTCGCCCGCGCCTACCAACCTGACGACCGAGCACGTCGACCATTGCCGAACCTTCACCCACTACCCCTTCTCATGCTCCACCGCCTGCTGCTTCATGTCCCCGACTTCCGCCTTCGAAGCCGCCTAACTTCACCCATCGCCGAGATCCGAGCTCCCACTGCAACCTCGTCGCGACCACCGAACGCAACCACCCCAGATCCGACTTCTTCCTCCAGCCCTTCTCCTCTGTTCCGCCCCTCACTTTCTCCTCCACCCTCTCTTGCGTGACTCCAGCGAACCGTCAGCCCCTGGCCGCCTATTCCCCTTCCTCCCTCTCTCTCGTCAATGCCGGAGCCATCATCTCCTTGCCACCCCTGATATCCACGGTCCCTTAGCCTTGGTAGCAAGTGGTAGTGGTAGATATATAAATATTTTATTAGTTTGGTTCATATATATATTTATGATAAGGATCTGCTGATTGGATGTAACTGTGATATGTTTTCATATGCAGTATGTTATAAGGTATTGTTTAAAAGTAAGCAGGTGTAACTATTTTCATTGTTTAAAAGTATAAGTTATACTAAGGTTGGATTCGCATAGATATCTATATTTTTTTACAGTATTGTATATTAAGAATATTTATTTATTCGTTGTGTCTAGGGTTTAGAAGCTAACGATATGCATAGGTTGAGTACACATATTATGTAGTAGTTTCGTTTATATATATGCATATATTTTGTATATTTAGTTATGATGGTTATATATATATATATATTATAGTTATTTTATGTGTATCTGCTGCAGTTATTAAGTTATATAAAAATTTATAGGTGTGTTAAACTGTTAAGTTTCTAAAGGTGTTAATATTTTATATGAGATTATATAAGATCTGTTAATTATATATAACGGTTTATAAAAGTTGTTCTCAGGGTTATATTATATTATATATACTCTGTAATATGGGTCTGCGTGATTTTGTTATAAAGGATTCCGCAAATTTATTATGTGACTCTAATTATTATATGTAAGTTCTAGGCTATTTATATATTTGCTTATATATAATTTGAACCTGCGTATGTTATTAAGTATGAGCAGTATGAGCAGTATTAGAACATTAAGGTTGCTATATTTTTTTTTTCAAGCTATTCTTTTATATATTATTTGATATATATTCTGTTGAGTCTTATAATACTGATAGTTTAGTTTGGATTTGTTTATATTGCTACAGTGTAAATAGTGGCGACAGTGTATTTTATAAGCCTATGACATTTCATACAGTATACCTATATAAAAGTTGTTCATATTCTAATTATATGTATAAGGTATGTGTTGTTATGATAGACTGAAGTATATTTTTAAGTATGTTTAAAGTTTCATTATTATTTTAATTATATACATTGGAAAAAGTGTTCATATTTTATGTGTATATAATGTTTATAAAAACTTTAAAATATTTATACTTGTTGTTTAAAAAAAAATTTAATATTGGTTAAGAAAATAAAATAAAACAAAAATATATATTTTTGTTTCAGTCTACATCGAGCAGTTCTAATCTATTTTCATCGATCTCTATTTATCAGCTCTGTTTGTCTAAATTCGTGCCAATCTAGTTGCCTTCGGATTCGTGCTTGGATTTGTAACTCAATTTCAGTGTCGCATCTTGTTCTTGTCTAGATCTCTAGCCTCGAAAGGTAAGCAATCACTCACGATTAATGTTCTTTTATTTATTAAATTTGATTTCAATTGAAACGACAATTGAAATATGCTGCTGTTAGTTATTTACACTGTTATATATGTGATGTAGCTCAGGCCAGGGATGAAGGCATAAGTCATACGCGACTTATGGAAGGAGCTATGAGTCGTGACCGACTCAAGGAAACAGGAGGCATAAGCGTAAGTCGTAACCGACTTAACATGATGAGGGGCTTAAGTCGTGACCGACTCAACAATGGGGAAGGCATGAGTCGAGACCGACTCAAGAAAAGCAAAGGCATAAGTCGTGACCGACTTAAGAAAGGAGATATGAGTCGTCTTCGATCTAACAGGACAGATGAAAAGGAGATACGACTCAACTGGGAAGAAGCCCTAACTCGTAACCGACCTAATGAAATGAGAAGTCGCAACCGACTTAGTATAACTCGGCAACGACTTAGCGAAGACTGGCGAGTTAACGAATCCCTTAAGTCGCCTGGACGACCTACTGGATTACGCAGTGAAAAGGCAGAACAAGTTGGTAAAGTGATAGGTCGTGTGCGAGTTAACGAGCCAAGTGATAAGTCAGAGACGAGTTACGACCCAAAGAAGACTTATCTTAAGTCGCTGAAGTTTGACTCGTGATGTTCTTAAGTCGCGGAAGCCAGAATGCCGTTGGATGATCTGCCAAGTTAATCTCCACCATTGGTTCCTTGAGTCGCCGCATGTTTTAAGTCGTAGTAGCTGTTGCCGTTGTTGTCTCTACCGCTTAAATCTGGACCGTTGATGATGAAGTCACCGTTTTGATAAGTCGTGAGAAGGTGTTAAGTCGGCAACGACTCAAGTGGTAGTCTGTTTGTATTTGTCAACTCGTAGCTCGTACCTGTTTGTAAGTCGTCATCTATAGGTCGTTACCGACTTATGTACTTGTAATATTTTTAAGTTTTCTGTACTTTGTGTTGAAAGTCGTATACGACTTATGTTGAGTCGGAGACTTTGATAAGTCGGAACCGACTTAGGACTTGATGAAATTTGTTGTTTTTTTGTGAGTTGTAAAATACTATAAATAGGCCGGTGGTGCCATTTGTAAAGGTTGTTGAATATTGAATAAAATTCTCTTTTGTTAGCTTTGTGCTTTCAATTTCAATTGGTAGTCGAGTGTATCTCCTATCTCCACTTACGTCATTCGAGTGCGCTCGAATCATCGTTTGCTGAAGCCGATTCACGGAATCTTGTGCGCAAGATCAACGTCGAAGAATCGTAGATCTCTTTCCCGGTATCTTCGGATCAACGAGTCAGAGATAGCTTGAGTTCGGTATCTTCGGATCAACGAGTTCGGGCATTTCAGTATCCATCAATCCACAGATTGCTATTTACGTCGATTGAAGATCGTTTTGAAATATCCGCTGCGTCAGTTTGGTATCAGAGCTTGTTTTAGCCAATCATAGCTAAATCGAGTCTTGGAGCCGAGAATTTGAAGTGTTGAAGTTGTGTTCATCGTGTTCATCATATTTTTGCAACAAGTTGGAGTTTTCGATCCATTTCATTTTGGATCAAAGTTCGAAAGGTGTTTGAAACTTGAAGTGTGAATTTGTTGAAGTGTTTGTGAAGTATTCAATCATGCCGCCAAGACGAGTTCAACGTCATCGCAATATTAATGCTTTGTACGGAAGAGAAGAGGCCGATGAAATGGAACAACGAATCAACGAGAATTTCAATGAGAAGCTTACTGAAGGGATTGGTCGATTAGAGAGAATGATGCTTGAAATGAGTCAAAATCAGAGAAGGGTTTCACCTGAATCGAGCCATGGAAGAAGTAGAGTTTCACCACATTCTAATCGGGAGAGAAGTGTTGATAGTGATCATAGAAGCGTGGATCGAGATTGTGATAGAAATATGACTGATCGAGATCGGAGGAATGTGGATCGTAGGAATGTTGGTGGAAGAAATGGTGGTGGTAGAGATGTTGGTGGTCATGATCGACATCGATATACATCGGATGGTGAAGAAGAGTATGATGGTGGTAGTGTTCATGGACGAGGACGTGGACGAGGAAGGAATCAGTCAGAGTACGATCACAAGTGGGAATCTGGGATGAAGACAGAAATTCCAGAATTCAAAGGTGGTATGCAGGCTGAGGAGTTTTTGGATTGGGTGGCTAATGTTGAAGAAATTTTTGACTTCAAAGAAGTTCCAGAACGTCGTAGAGTGAAGTTGGTTGCTACAAGGTTGAGGGGTAGAGCTTTGGCATGGTGGCAGCAAACTAAACTTACACGAGAACGAATGGGGAAGTCAAAAGTTGAATCTTGGGAGAAGATGAAGAAATTGATGAAAGCAACGTTCTTACCTTACAATTATCAATCTTTGATGTATCAACGTTTGCAGAACTTGAGGCAGGGCACAAAGACTGTTAATGATTATGCGGATGAGTTTTACCAGCTTATTGCGAGAAATGATATTATGGAAACAGAAGAGCAGCTGACAGCGAGATTCATTGGGGGATTGAGAATGCAGATTCAGGATATGGTTAATATGTTCGATCCAAGATCTGTGGCGGAAGCACATCAGAAAGCGTTGGCTTGGGAGAAGCAGGGACGACGAGGAGGTGGTGTGTTTACGAATTCCAATAATCAAGTGAAGGGTGTTGGTGGAAGTTCTAATGTGTCTAAACCTATCAGTAAACCAGTGGTGAAGGAGGTTGAGAAGGCGAAGGTTAACAACAGTTTCAAATGTTACAATTGTCAGGAGATGGGTCATAAAAGCAACGAATGTCCGAAGCTGAAGAGGAGAACCATGGTGATAGAAGTTGAGGAGGAAGATGAGGAAGAAGCTGAATGCTCTAATTCTTTACCAGTTGAGGAGGAAGACTTACTGTCGGGAGATGACGGGTACGCATTGATGATGAGGAGAAGTTGTTTAACACCGAAGCAAGAGGAGGAAAGTAGTTGGTTGAGGAACAATATCTTTCAATCTACATGCACTATTCTGGGAAGAGTTTGTAAATTTGTTATTGATGCTGGAAGTTGTGATAATATTATCTCTACAGAAGCGGTGAAGAAGTTGGAGTTGACAACTGAGAAACATCCTAAACCGTACAAGTTAGCTTGGTTGAGGAAGGGTGGTGAAGTGAAAGTTGGACGTAGAGCTTGTGTGAAGTTTTCAATTGGGCAGAAATACAAAGATGAAATCTGGTGTGACGTCGTAGATATGGACGTTTGTCATTTGTTGCTGGGGAGACCGTGGCAGTATGATCGAGCTGTGCAGCATGACGGACGGACCAACAGTTACAGTTTCATGTTCGAAGGTACAAAGATTACTCTGGTTCCGAAGAAACGCCAACAGGAAGAAAACAAAGTGGAGGAGATTGAAGAACTGAAGACGTTGTTATCTTTGAAGGAGTTTGTTAAGGAGGTCGAGGAGGAATCGGAAGTGTTCTTGTTGATTGGGCGTGAGAGCAGGGAAGAGGTTGAAATTCCAGAAGAAGCAAAGTCAGTATTGAAAGAATTTGAGGATGTATTTCCAGACGAGTTGCCTAAAGAGTTACCGCCGCTGAGAGACATTCAACATCAAATTGATCTTGTTCCGGGAGCAGTATTGCCACATAGACCGCATTATCGAATGAGTCCGAAGGAGCAAGAAGAATTGAGGAGACAGGTAGAGGAATTGCTTGAACAGGGGCGCGTGCAGGAGAGTCTGAGTCCTTGTGCTGTACCAGCTTTATTGGTACCCAAAAAGGATGGGACATGGAGGATGTGCACGGACAGTCGAGCATTGAATAAAATCACTGTACGATACAGATTTCCAATGCCAAGGTTGGATGACTTGCTGGATCAGTTGAGTGGGGCTACTATCTTTTCGAAAATTGATTTGAAAAGCGGATATCATCAAATTCGGATTAGACCTGGAGACGAATGGAAGACAGCCTTCAAGACGAGAGAGGGGTTGTATGAATGGCTGGTGATGCCGTTCGGTCTTTCGAATGCACCGAGTACGTTCATGCGAGTGATGAATCAAATTTTTAGGCCTTTCATTGGGAAATTTGTGGTGGTGTACTTTGACGATATCTTGATTTATAGTAGGAGTATGGAAGAGCATGTTCAACATTTGAGGGAAGTGCTAATTATTCTACATGAGGAACAATTTTATGCTGCTACGAAGAAATACGTGTTCATGACGCATAGTGTTTTATTTCTGGGGTATGTTGTATCGGAGGGAGGAATACAGGTTAACCAAAGTAAAGTCGAAGCGATTAGAGATTGGCCACAGCCCAAGACGATAATAGAAGTTCGAAGTTTCCACGGGTTGGCTTCATTTTATAGAAGATTTATTCCACACTTTAGTAGTGTGATGGCGTCTGTTACTGATTGTATAAAGGGCAAACAGTTTTCATGGACGGAGGAAGCAGGAGTTGCTTTTGAACGAATCAAGGAGTTGTTGACGACAGCACCAATTCTATCATTACCTGATTTTCAGTTGTTGTTTGAATTACATACTGACGCGTCGAAGGTTGGAATTGGAGGAGTGTTGAGTCAAAGGGGGCGTCCTATGGCATATTTCAGTGAGAAGTTATCAGGAGCGAAGATGAGATATAGTACGTATGATGTAGAATTTTATGTTGTTGTGCAAGCTATTAAACACTGGAGACACTATCTATTTCAGAAAGAATTTGTTCTTTACACTGACCATGAGGCGTTGAAACATTTACAAGGGCAAGACAAGATTTCAACGAGACATGCATCATGGATTGCATATCTGCAACAGTTTACGTTTGTTGTGAAACACAAATCAGGAGTGACGAATCGTGTTGCGGATGCATTGAGTAGAAGAAATCATGTGTTGACTACAATGATGGTCGAAGTGATAGGGTTTGATGTGCTACCAGAGTTGTTTGTTGAAGATCCTTACTTTATGAAGTTTGTAGATAAAGTGAAGAAAGGAGAGACGGATGAGTTTGTGATGGTAGATGGTTTTCTGTTCAAGGGAAATCGATTATGTATACCGGATTGCAGTTTACGGTTGAAGATTGTGAAGGAATTGCATGAGGAAGGTCATGTGGGTAGAGACCGTACATTACAGCTGATTTCTCAATCTTATTTTTGGCCGTCAATGAGGAAAGAGGTAGAAAGATTTGTGGAGAGATGTCATATTTGTCAGGTTTCGAAAGGAACAGCGACGAATGCGGGGTTATATATGCCGTTACCTGTGCCGACTAAACCATGGGTTGATGTGAGTATGGACTTTGTGTTGGGTTTGCCGAGAACGCAGCGTGGTAATGATTCCATTTATGTGGTGGTTGACAGATTTTCGAAAATGGCACATTTCATTGCTTGTAAGAAGACGGCGGATGCTGTTCATGTTGCTCAATTGTTTTTCAAGGAGATCTATCGACTTCATGGATTGCCAAAATCTATTGTGTCGGATAGAGATACTCGGTTTCTGAGTCACTTTTGGTTGAGTTTGTGGAAGATGGTGGGAACGAAGCTGAAATTTAGTAGTGCTTATCACCCACAAACGGATGGACAGACTGAGGTGGTTAACAGATCTCTGGGAAACTTGTTGAGGTGTCTTGTTCAAGATAATCTGAAGAGTTGGGATGTAAAGTTATGCCAGGCAGAGTTTGCCCATAATCATGCTGTAAATCGAAGTACTGGGTTCTGTCCATTCCAGATTGTCTATTCGAGCTTACCGAAAGGACCGTTGGATTTAACAGCGATACCACACTCAAAGGGGACAATTAAGAAAGCTGCTGATTTTGTTGAAGGGCTGACGGAATGTCATAAAATCGTTCAGGAACGATTGGAGAAAGCAAATGAAAAATATAAACGATCTGCAGATTTGAAACGACGAAGTGTTGAATTTCATGAAGGTGATTTGGTTTATGCAGTTTTAACGAAAGATCGTTTTCCAGTAGGCGCTTACAATAAATTGAAAGCACGGAAAATTGGTCCGGTGGAAGTCGTGAAACGAATTAATGAAAATGCTTATAAATTGAAGCTGCCAGATGATGTGTACACGTCGGATGTATTCAACGTTAAGCATATCATACCATATCATGGAGAAGAGTTTGTTGTGGACGCAGAAATTACAAATTCGAGGTCGAATTTCTCTCAACCTGGGGAGGATGATGTAGCTCAGGCCAGGGATGAAGGCATAAGTCGTACGCGACTTATGGAAGGAGCTATGAGTCGTGACCGACTCAAGGAAACAGGAGGCATAAGCGTAAGTCGTAACCGACTTAACATGATGAGGGGCTTAAGTCGTGACCGACTCAACAATGGGGAAGGCATGAGTCGAGACCGACTCAAGAAAAGCAAAGGCATAAGTCGTGACCGACTTAAGAAAGGAGATATGAGTCGTCTTCGATCTAACAGGACAGATGAAAAGGAGATACGACTCAACTGGGAAGAAGCCCTAACTCGTAACCGACCTAATGAAATGAGAAGTCGCGACCGACTTAGTATAACTCGGCAACGACTTAGCGAAGACTGGCGAGTTAACGAATCCCTTAAGTCGCCTGGACGACCTACTGGATTACGCAGTGAAAAGGCAGAACAAGTTGGTAAAGTGATAGGTCGTGTGCGAGTTAACGAGCCAAGTGATAAGTCGGAGACGAGTTACGACCCAAAGAAGACTTATCTTAAGTCGCTGAAGTTTGACTCGTGATGTTCTTAAGTCGCGGAAGCCAGAATGCCGTTGGATGATCTGCCGAGTTAATCTCCACCATTGGTTCCTTGAGTCGCCGCATGTTTTAAGTCGTAGTAGCTGTTGCCGTTGTTGTCTCTACCGCTTAAATCTGGACCGTTGATGATGAAGTCACCGTTTTGATAAGTCGTGAGAAGGTGTTAAGTCGGCAACGACTCAAGTGGTAGTCTGTTTGTATTTGTCAACTCGTAGCTCGTACCTGTTTGTAAGTCGTCATCTATAGGTCGTTACCGACTTATGTACTTGTAATATTTTTAAGTTTTCTGTACTTTGTGTTGAAAGTCGTATACGACTTATGTTGAGTCGGAGACTTTGATAAGTCGGAACCGACTTAGGACTTGATGAAATTTGTTGTTTTTTTGTGAGTTGTAAAATACTATAAATAGGCCGGTGGTGCCATTTGTAAAGGTTGTTGAATATTGAATAAAATTCTCTTTTGTTAGCTTTGTGCTTTCAATTTCAATTGGTAGTCGAGTGTATCTCCTATCTCCACTTACGTCATTCGAGTGCGCTCGAATCATCGTTTGCTGAAGCCGATTCACGGAATCTTGTGCGCAAGATCAACGTCGAAGAATCGTAGATCTCTTTCCCGGTATCTTCGGATCAACGAGTCAGAGATAGCTTGAGTTCAGTATCTTCGGATCAACGAGTTCGGGCATTTCAGTATCCATCAATCCACAGATTGCTATTTACGTCGATTGAAGATCGTTTTGAAATATCCGCTGCGTCAATATGTTATTACCTGTATTAGTTCACCTGTGACATCTGACACCCTGATCTGTTACTTATATGATGATAATCAAGTTTGGTTGATAGATGATTGATTGTTTGATATTGGTATTGGACGTTAAAATTGTTAATGTAGAAAGTGATAAAAATATGAAATTGAATTTGACGTAGGATTGTTAGCGACTTGAAATTGATATATATGTTGAATTTAGTTAGACGAAATTTATATAATATGACCCCTTTAAATGTTTAAATAAATTGACACGTAGGAAAATAGTTAATTACCCTTGAACCATTTGAATTTATGTTGTATTAATTGATGAAGTATGAAATTGAATAATTGATGTCAAGTGTAGAATTGCATAGAATAATTAGTGTAATAATCTTTAATCTACATGAAATGATAGTGTGGATTCTAGAAATAATTATATTAATTTGCACAAACAACAATGTGAATTAATACGATTATTTCCGAATTATTTGAATTGATTATTGGATTGATATTAATTATTGTTATAGCTTGTTTATTTACTTTGACACCATCCCAGTTATCACACTGCAAGTTCCCTTTGCTATGTTTTGATTTTGAATTGAATTGGAATCGGGTTGAAATGATAAATACCCAAATTAAACTTTGACCTAGGATAGAGAATTAGATAAAAACCGATTGGTCAATAATTTGATTTAAAAATAAAATGAAGATTTTATTTGAATAAATAATATGGTTTTGAAACAAAGTTGGAATTTGAATTTTAATGAAAGGAAATGTTAATATTTAATAATCTGAATCAAAATATTAACATAGTAGTTGATGAAAGAACGTTGTTTTAATTATTTATTAATTAAGTTTGAAATTATTTATAATTAAGTTTTGAAATTATTTAATAATAAGCTTGAAATTATTTAATAGTTAAGTTTGAAATTATTTAATAATTAAATAAAATTGAATTCTTTGATAAGTGAAATTGAACTTCTTGAATAAGTGAATTAAGTTTCTTTATTAATTGAGTTTTGAAATTGTAACTAAGTGAATAAATAAGTGAAATTGAATTTCTCTAACAAGAAATAAAATGTGTTTTATCGAAATTAATGTAAGACTTGAAATGTAAAGAATTTGATTTGATGAATTTAATTAAATGCTATTTGTAAGTTTTGATACAATGGAGTTGAACTTAAATAATTGATTTAATAAATTGGAAGTTAAATAGAAATTGGTTTGAATGATAAATTTACTTAACGAAAATTGAATGAAATCGATAAATGAGCTTAAATTGATTTGAATGTGGATTAAATCATTTTAAATGATTTCGGAATGAAACTTATATACGAATTTAAATGAATATTGGAATGGTTTTAAATAAAAATTGAAATTGTATTATAAGATTTTGAAATGGTAATTTGGAAGTTTTGAAACATAAATTATGGAAATTGATTTATAAAGACAAATGAAATGTTGGTTTACAAATTCTATTTGAAATTGAATTTGATTTGGTTTTGAAATAAATAAATGACCAATCGGTGTAATAAGCACGAAAGTTATTAAAGAGACCGGAATCGGTTAGGGACATACTCACTGTCTAAACCGAATACCACTTTAATAACTATACGCGGAGTATGATCCACAATGAAGTGGTTGGATGATGTACGTGATGACTGAAGAAAGAGAATGATAATGGATAGCCTTGACACTTGTGTCAAATTGGAAATGACTAAAACAGGAGCCGTGCCGGGCCAAATGGGGTTAGCTTCCTCGAGCGAACACACTTCTTCGAAACTACTCATTACTTGTTGTCGATTGGTGCACCCTTGATTTGGGAGTGTTGTTTCGCGGTGTTGCGATCGCTGCGGTAATGCGTTCTCACCAGTCCGGATCAGGCAAACGGTAGTTTCACTACCTTGGGTATTGCCTCATGTGCCTTGTCATACGTGTATTCCCATATACGCGACCACAACGATTTGTTTTGTGTTATACCTATGGAGTACTCCCTGATATCACACTAGTTTACGGTGGAGTTTACAGTGCTGTATAGTCTATAACGCTTATATAAAATGTGTTAAGGGGGATAATGGTAACGCCTTAACACTATTTTGATACTCTATATTACTGATAGGCATTATCTACTTATTGTACACTACTACATAGTAGATAGTTTAACGGATCCTTAAAGGATGGTTAATTCCAAACATCCTTTGAGTTACTTGTATTTCAGTTGCTATTTCACTTGAGTTGGATTTATTGATATAAGAATGTTAATCCTGACTAGAGTGTTTTGTGTTTTGCTTTACGCTCGGGTCAGACTGAGTGTACCAGTATTCGAGACTCACCTTTGGAGTTGGAGCTTCGCTTGGAGATCCAGCTATCTATCCAGCTTTCATATATCCAGTTGATTCCAGTGATGTATTCTGATATTGTATTTGATTATTGTATTCGAGACATCTGTTGTACCTTATTTAACTCTGATATGTATATAGTAGCTTCATGAACTACTATCTTTTGTTTCCTCTGCATTTATTACTCTGTGTCTGTGATCTGTGATTATTTTATTTACTGTACATGTTCAGTTTTGCCAAATTTAATTAACAATTTGGTATTTTGAATTATTCAAGTTCGACATGTGCGGATGCGAATAGTCCAAAATAGCGGGTCGTTACAATAACCGTTATACTAAGACACATATATCTTATATATATATGCATAATTTTATATTTAATAAATTAACCTTTAATTAGTTTATTTAATTAAACAATTTCAATAAAATTATATCAATTTCAAAATTTATCTTACATGCATGTGTACTTATGTTATCTTTAATACTTTAAAATAACATAACATATGTCAACATATATAATACATGCATATAAGTATTAACTAATTAACTTATTGTGACGACCCGGAATTTTAGATATTTGAAATTGGAATATTTAATTGATTTTAAATATTTAAAAGTTAAATTTTAACTTGAATTTCAAATATCACTGTTATTGGATAATTTAAATTATTGAATTTAAATATTTGAAAATTGGGTAAGATACGAAATCTGGAGTTTCAAGCTTGTTAAAAATATTTCCAAGGCTTATAAAATTTATATTGATAATACTGAAGGTAATAGGACTTTTAAAATTGAATTTTTAAGTGTTTTGTTCAGTTTGGAAAATATATCATTTAAATCGATATATAAAAATAGCCTTCCGAGGCACAGTCTCGGAATTTGACGAAACCAGTTCCATTGGATCTGTAATAGCGTATTATTATCGGATTTCAATTTTCATAGTGTGACGCCCCACCTCTATGCTCATAATAACAAAGAGTATTAAAAGAAATACTGTCTATTATTACGAAGAATAAGGCTGGATAGGAGCGACCATCCGTAATTGGTCTTACACTAATATTGGTTATCTCGATAGGAGTGGTATATACTTTTTATTTTTCAATTATTATTTATTTACTCCCATCGTCATATCCAATTATCAGTATAAAACACACTACGATAGTTCATAATAGTTTAGGACATTAAATATAACAATAACACAGATAATATAATTGCGGAACACAGATAAAAACAAAAGTCTCATATATATATATAACTGATGTCAGTTAATACATAGTTGACACAATACATACGATACAACTACAACTGTCGACTCTAGAAGTTATATATACACGTACATTATCGACTAATATACATGAATACATATCGTTCTATACAATGACACAACTACTACACAAGGACAATGACAACTTCAGAAGATGCGAAGAGTCTTCAAATCCCGAACAACAACTCAAAGAAGGAAATCTACCACCTGAAATAACTCAGGTCTGACCCGAGTATTACATTCAAAAGAAAATAATACCCGGGTCAGTCTAACTCAAACTCAGTTATTAGTGCATAGTAGCAATAATAATCAGATAGTCAAATAGACGACAGTCACAGAAATCTCGTATATCCAACTCTCGATACGAGAATTGGATAACGGCATATATAACACTAAATAGTGTTAAACAATAAATCAACAATCCAATCAGAATACAACTCCAAAACATTGAAATTCACCAACAAAACAATTCGACAAATCGAACATCAATTTAAAACTGTCAAATCAAATAGGGCTGCAGTACACGCACGCGTGTACTGCCTCGCCACTATCATACGAAATGCATAAAAGATCAACGGAAATTCACAAAACGCGCATAAGGTCAAACCCAGAAAAAGTCGGGTTCAACACATATGTAATTTCAAGTGAGATGGCCAAAACATAAAATCAAGTCTCGAACCACTCAGGGACTCAGTGCTAATGCAACAAAAGAGCATGACACACCAAGTAAGTAATAGCAAACAATAGGTGAATAACCAACCATGAAGCTGACGTGCTATAACAGCAAAAACCATAGATAGCAAGTGATGGAACAAAGCGACTCAACAACAATGTATGCAACATACGAACAACGGATCTACAAGCTGAAACTGAGTATATATAAGGTAGGCAAGGGCTCAAGTGCATCAGGTCTAATACAACAATGTGCAAACAGGTGACAGAGCAAGGCCGGAGTAATAACTCAACCAATAAGGCAGTTAAAATGTATGTACGCGAAGACCAGATGAAGACTGCATATAACAGACCAACAAATACTAGGTCAACATCAAAATGACACTACAAATTTTTGAACTACAAGTACGCAGTAATACTTGTGATGTCCAGACCAAAGCAATGCTATCAGACAAGGCAAAGGCCATATGGATATATATATATATACATATGTGCCAATATATGTATACATATATACGAGTCTGAATGACAACAGGAAAACCCAATCTCAGTAATGCCGAAGTCAACAGAGAAGATGGCAAGAGATATGAATTGAATTTACAATGAAGTCTAAAAGAAAAGAATATCACATAACAAAGTCGAGATGATCAGATTCGAAAGTCAGGTACTGTACAGAGAACATTGAATCAGTGTGCATGTATGGACCCTTAAATAATCAAATTCAGGTCGAAACAGTACCCACAAACATACTACCAAAAGAGATCAACAAATATGAAATGAGCTACAGATCTGAAACCACAAGGGTAGTCATACCCAAAATCAGGGGCCAGACATGCAACCCTCTACAATATGTACAAAGGGGGCACGTATCTACATGAAGTCAGATAACAACTGAACATTAAAATGCCACTTAAACTCACATATGAACAGGGTACAAAGGGGGCACATATCTACAAGAATTAGTCGAAACTGCAGTAATGGCCGAGAGTCAAAATCAAAGCTGCAAGCAAATTGCCAAAGTCATAGAGTAGCAACGAAAAATCAACTGGTATGAAAATACTACCAGAGACAGTAAGCCCTATAACCCAAGTCAAATAAAATAGTATCGCCACACTCACATTCGAAAATCATCAAAGCTGAGCCCAACATTTTCCTAAATCTAAGTCAATCCCAAGGTCACAAGAATAAAGGAGTTCGAACAAAGCCCACTTAAACAAAACTGGAAAATCAGAAATCGAATACCAAAAATCGAAACCACACTAGTCTCGAAATCATTCCAAGTCAAAGGAACCACAAAACATTCGATACAATAGCAATCGATTTAAAATGGCCAACGTCGAAACCCCTAGCCATCAAATAAATTCGAACGGAGTCGAACTCAACAAAACCCAAATTTTCACAACCAAACCAATAATCGAAGTTAACCAGAACGAATGAAAACCAACAGGGTTGAGAGGATTAGATGTGAGTTTTCACTCACCTTCTTCAAGCGGCCAAACACTCGTCGAAAGCAACGAACGGTAGAGGGCGTCGATCTGAAATCTCCTGTTTGCGCCTCCCTACTATCGAGCCCTTATTCATCTAAGTGGAACGAGTGAAACGTGCGTGCCCTAATTTTTGAACGAGGCCGCCATTTTCGTTTCCTTCGAACGATAATATAGGGTTTTTTTTTTAGATGAAAAACAATCAAACGGAAACCGGGTTCTAATGCCTTAGTAATATTCACGGCTACCATAAAGAAGGCCAAGGCAAAAATGTGAAGCCCAATATCTTCTCTAATTTCCAAAATAATTTCTATAGTAAATAACAATTTATTAAATAATAGATTAAATCGTCATTTTGTCGATAATTAAAATTTACAAAAATCCCGGTTGTTACAGACTCCCCTCCTTATAAAAATTGCGTCCACGCAATCATAGGGAATAAATGGATAAAAGGTAACAACCAAATGAGCATGGCAAAGTCGAATGTATAAGCAAAGCAAGTGTCAGCGGGGAAGCATTAGATAAGAAATCAAAAGGTTCGACTGCTTCAAATCAAAAGAATCAACATCGTGGGAATCAGGGATCAAAATCAGATGACTAACTAAAGCAAGAACAATCGGGTTCCAGCAACTAAAAGAGAAGGAAAAACAGAGCAGAAATCCCATACAGAGCACGAATTGAATGTGAGTAAATCAAATTACTCACCTGAATCGCCAGAGAAAAAGACGAAGCTCAAATCTCAAAAGTCGCAAATATTCAATCATCAAAAACGATAATTGAATTTTCAAATCGCAAATATTTACTTATCTCAAACGATAATCAGAAGACAAAACAAATATCTGATTATCCCAAACGATAGTCAGAAAATAACTCAAATATCTGATTATCTCAAACGATAATCAGAGAACAAATATTCAATTATCCAAAACGATAATCAAATTTCAAAACAGAA
Organism: Allium fistulosum; assembly: GCA_030737815.1. Lineage (NCBI taxonomy): Eukaryota > Viridiplantae > Streptophyta > Magnoliopsida > Asparagales > Amaryllidaceae > Allium > Allium fistulosum. The sequence continues at coordinate 62,874,657 of CM060903.1, forward strand.
AATATTTAATTACCTCAAGCGATAATTAAATCTCAAATCAACAAATATTTAATTATCTAAAGCGATAATTAAATCTCAAATCAACAAATATTTAATTATCTAAAGCGATAATTAAATCTCAAATCAACAAATATTTAATTATCTAAAGCGATAATTAAATCTCAAATCAGCAAATATTTAATTATCTAAAGCGATAATTAAATCTCAAATCAGCAAATATTTAATTATCTAAAGCGATAATTAAATCTCAAATCAACAAATATTTAATTATCTAAAGCGATAATTAAATCTCAAATCAGCAAATATTTAATTATCAAAAGCGATAATTAAATCTCATATCAACAAATATTTAATTATCTAAAGCGATAATTAAATTCGAAATCAGCAAATATTTAATTATCTAAAGCGATAATTAAATCTCAAAGCAACAAATATTTAATTATCTAAAGCGATAATTAAATCTCAATTCAACAAATATTTAATTATCTAAAGCGATAATTAAATCTCAAATCAACAAATATTTAATTATCTAAAGCGATAATTAAATCTCAAATCAGCAAATATTTAATTATCTAAAGCGATAATTAAATCTCAAATCAGCAAATATTTAATTATCAAAAGCGATAATTAAATCTCATATCAACAAATATTTAATTATCTAAAGCGATAATTAAATTCGAAATCAGCAAATATTTAATTATCTAAAGCGATAATTAAATCTCAAAGCAACAAATATTTAATTATCTAAAGCGATAATTAAATCTCAATTCAACAAATATTTAATTATCTAAAGCGATAATTAAATCTCAAATCAACAAATATTTAATTATCTAAAGCGATAATTAAATCTCAAATCAGCAAATATTTAATTATCTAAAGCGATAATTAAATCTCAAATCAGCAAATATTTAATTATCAAAAGCGATAATTAAATCTCAAAGCAACAAATATTTAATTATCTAAAGCGATAATTAAATTCGAAATCAGCAAATATTTAATTATCTAAAGCGATAATTAAATCTCAAATCAGCAAATATTTAATTATCAAAAGCGATAATTAAATCTCAAATCAGCAAATATTTAATTATCTAAAGCGATAATTAAATCTCAAATCAGCAAATATTTAATTATCAAAAGCGATAATTAAATCTCATATCAACAAATATTTAATTATCTAAAGCGATAATTAAATTCGAAATCAGCAAATATTTAATTATCTAAAGCGATAATTAAAAGCAACAAATATCCGATTATCAAAACGATAATCAGAACTCATATCGACAAATATCTAATTATCACAAGCGATAATTAGAAACAACAAATATCTGATTATCAAAAACGATAATCAGAACTCATATCAACAAATATCTAATTATCACCAGCGATAATTAGAAACAACAAATATCTGATTATCAAAAACGATAATCAGAACTCATATCAACAAATATCCAATTACCTGCAGATAATTGGAAGCAACAAATATCTAGAAATCAATTAAGAAGACTAGAAAATCAACATAAAAGCTTGGATCGATCCCATCAGATGGCGAGTTTTTAATTCGCCGCACGTGCATCAACAAATGGCCGAAGCCTACCAAGTACTCAACATAATTTTGGCGCCCATCAGATTGACCCGAAGGTCCGCAGAGTGACCCGAAGGTCTAGTACTGGTATTTGACCCGAAGGTCCGCAGAGTGGCCCGAAAGCCCAACAAATGACCCGAAGGTCCAACAAATGACCCGAAAGTCCTCATAGTGGCTCGAAAGCACACGAAAGCATCAAAATGTTTCAATTAACGAGTCCGGAATTAACCAAAATAGCAAACGCACATGTCCCATAACCACGAGTTTTACTAAATTGTTTAATTCTCTTCATCGTTTCCTTGAAAGTGTAGAATCATCAAAACAACAGATATTCAATTAACGAGTCCGGAATTAACCGAAATAGTAAAAGCGTGGTTCCATACTCCGCACTTTTGCTAAATCGTTTAAATCACTTCATCGTTTCCTTGAAAGTGCAAAATTGTGTATTTTGTAAAAATACACTTTACATTCTCAAACGGACAAGTCCGGAATTAAGCGAATCAGTAAAAGAAAGGGGTCATAGTCCTCGATTTTGCTGAAACGTTTAAATCGCTTCCTCATTCTTTTGAAAGCGTAAACTGTTAAATTTCTGAAAACAATTTTTATTTATTTTATAAAAATAACAATTCACCTTCTCAACTGGACAAGTCCGGAGTTAAGCGAAACAGTAAAAGAAAGGGGTCATAATCCTCGATTTTGCTGAATCGTTTAAGTCGCTTTCTCATCCTTTTGAAAACGCAAACCGTTAAAAATTTATAAAACAATTTTCATTTTTAAAACGAGTTTCCAATCACGTGATTAAAGCAGCAATATTAGTAACAATTTCGATAAGGAAATTGTACTTCTCAAAATACCGTAAAAACGGTCACCAATTAATATTGCGGAATAACCGCTTGAAAATTCACTTTTAAAATTTGACGGTTACTGAAGCCAAAGCGACAGTAATTTTAAAACGTCAAAATCACATCAAAACAATTTACATCAAAATGTAATATCAGAGAATTTTCATTCATCAAAATGCCATAAAACACCGTGCTTCAAGAATTTAGCATTGGTGTAAAAATCCCGTTACAAAAATAACGGCAACAAAATACGTTTCATAACCTAGCATCGGTTCAACGTAAAATAAATGCAGTAACGTGCAATTCAATTTTTTTTTTTTACACGTACTACAAAATAAACAAAGAATCATTCAAATGTATCTTCAATGAAGATAATTTAAAACAGCAAAAATCTAATCAATAGATGATTAGTACAAAAAAAAACCAGTGGAAATTTCAACAAAAATCACATATCTGCAATTTCTTCGAATCCTCAGTTCGGATTCGAAGTTCTCAAAGAAACAAAATATTTACAGCTAAGTAAACAACAAATGAAATTTATTTCAATTTCTAAATCAAATAGATTATCAGTTGTACCCAGCGAAGACAGTTTCACTGTTTCCGCTGCGCACTCTGATAAATAGAACACAATTTCATCCAAACAACAAAACACAATTCCACTTTTATTTTTAAATAACGATATTTAAAAATTTCATCAAAATTTCAAAACTTTAGTTTTGATTCAAATCACAGATAAAACGTCGACTAATAGTTGTAACATATGTTCCATCCAAGTTATGTTTTATATTATGTCCATAAACCCCAAGCTCTGATACCAACTGTGATGCCCCACCTCTATGCTCATAATAACAAAGAGTATTAAAAGAAATACTGTCTATTATTACGAAGAATAAGGCTGGATAGGAGCGACCATCCGTAATTGGTCTTACACTAATATTGGTTATCTCGATAGGAGTGGTATATACTTTTTAATTTTCAACTATTATTTATTTACTCCCATCGTCATATCCAATTATCAGTATAAAACACACTACGATAGTTCATAATAGTTTATGACATTAGATATAACAATAACACAGATAATATAATTGCGGAACACAGATAAAAACAAAAGTCTCATATATATATATAACTGATGTCAGTTAATACATAGTTGACACAATACATACGATACAACTACAACTGTCGACTCTAGAAGTTATATATACACATACATTATCGACTAATATACATGAATACATATCGTTCTATACAATGACACAACTACTACACAAGGACAATGACAACTTCAGAAGATGCGAAGAGTCTTCAAATCCCGAACAGCAACTCAAAGAAGGAAATCTACCACCTGAAATAACTCGGGTCTGACCCGAGTATTACATTCAAAAGAAAATAATACCCGGGTCAGTCTAACTCAAACTCAGTTATTAGTGCATAGTAGCAATAATAATCAGATAGTCAAATAGACGACAGTCACAGAAATCTCGTATATCCAACTCTCGATACGAGAATTGGATAACGACATATATAACACTAAATAGTGTTAAACAATAAATCAACAATCCAATCAGAATACAACTCCAAAACATTGAAATTCACCAACAAAACAATTCGACAAATCGAACATCAATTTAAAACTGTCAAATCAGATAGGGCTGCAGTACACGCACGCGTGTACTGCCTCGCCACTATCATACGAAATGCATAAAAGATCAACGGAAATTCACAAAACGCGCATAAGGTCAAACCCAGAAAAAGTCGGGTTCAACACATATGTAATTTCAAGTGAGATGGCCAAAACATAAAATCAAGTCTCGAACCACTCAGGGACTCAGTGTTAATGCAACAAAAGAGCATGACACACCAAGTAAGTAATAGCAAACAATAGGTGAATAACCAACCATGAAGCTCGACGTGCTATAACAGCAAAAACCATAGATAGCAAGTGATGGAACAAAGCGACTCAACAACAATGTATGCAACATACGAACAACGGATCTACAAGCTGAAACTGAGTATATATAAGGTAGGCAAGGGCTCAAGTGCATCAGGTCTAATACAACAATGTGCAAACAGGTGACAGAGCAAGGCCGGAGTAATAACTCAACCAATAAGGCAGTTAAAATGTATGTACGCGAAGACCAGATGAAGACTGCATATAACAGACCAACAAATACTAGGTCAACATCAAAATGACACTACAAATTTTTGAACTACAAGTACGCAGTAATACTTGTGATGTCCAGACCAAAGCAATGCTATCAGACAAGGCAAAGGCCATATGGATATATATATATACATATGTGCCAATATATGTATACATATATACGAGTCTGAATGACAACAGGAAAACCCAATCTCAGTAATGCCGAAGTCAACAGAGAAGATGGCAAGAGATATGAATTGAATTTACAATGAAGTCTAAAAGAAAAGAATATCACATAACAAAGTCGAGATGATCAGATTCGAAAGTCAGGTACTTTACAGAGAACATTGAATCAGTGTGCATGTATGGACCCTTAAATAATCAAATTCAGGTCGAAACAGTACCCACAAACATACTACCAAAAGAGATCAACAAATATGAAATGAGCTACAGATCTGAAACCACAAGGGTAGTCATACCCAAAATCAGGGGCCAGACATGCAACCCTCTACAATATGTACAAAGGGGGCACGTATCTACATGAAGTCAGATAACAACTGAACATTAAAATGCCACTTAAACTCACATATGAACAGGGTACAAAGGGGGCACATATCTACAAGAATTAGTCGAAACTGCAGTAATGGCCGAGAGTCAAAATCAAAGCTGCAAGCAAATTGCCAAAGTCATAGAGTAGCAACGAAAAATCAACTGGTATGAAAATACTACCAGAGACAGTAAGCCCTATAACCCAAGTCGAACAAAATAGTATCGCCACACTCACATTCGAAAATCATCAAAGCTGAGCCCAACATTTTCCTAAATCTAAGTCAATCCCAAGGTCACCAGAATAAAGGAGTTCGAACAAAGCCCACTTAAACAAAACTGGAAAATCAGAAATCGAATACCAAAAATCGAAACCACACTAGTCTCGAAATCATTCCAAGTCAAAGGAACCACAAAACATTCGATACAATAGCAATCGATTTAAAATGGCCAACGTCGAAACCCCTAGCCATCAAATAAATTCGAACGGAGTCGAACTCAACAAAACCAAAATTTTCACAACCAAACCAATAATCAAAGTTAACCAGAACGAATGAAAACCAACAGGGTTGAGAGGATTAGATGTGAGTTTTCACTCACCTTCTTCAAGCGGCCAAACACTCGTCGAAAGCAACGAACGGTAGAGGGCGTCGATCTGAAATCTCCTGTTTGCGCCTCCCTACTATCGAGCCCTTATTCATCTAAGTGGAACGAGTGAAACGTGCGTGCCCTAATTTTTGAACGAGGCCGCCATTTTCGTTTCCTTCGAACGATAATATAGGGTTTTTTTTTTAGATGAAAAACAATCAAACGGAAACCGGGTTCTAATGCCTTAGTAATATTCACGGCTACCATAAAGAAGGCCAAGGCAAAAATGTGAAGCCCAATATCTTCTCTAATTTCCAAAATAATTTCTATAGTAAATAACAATTTATTAAATAATAGATTAAATCGTCATTTTGTCGATAATTAAAATTTACAAAAATCCCGGTTGTTACACATAGCCTTTGGAGTTGTCGTGTGTGAAATCTATATCGAAATTTCAATATAATAACTGATCCAAAAAGCTATCTTCTCCATACGATCGGATTAGGATTCGAAACCTTTTCCATTGCGTTCGGAATAGGGGTATAACATTATGAATGCCTAGCGGCACGCTTCGATAGGAGGTCGAGATTGTGAGTTGTGTAATTGTAACAACTTAAATTTAAATTTGAAAATAATATATATATATATATATATGTATTTAATATAATACTATTTTCACAAGGTAAACTACACATTTCTTTTCTCTTACAACACTTGGAAAATTTTCGACACGCGTTCGAAAAAAATAGTAATTGACCGGCCAAGATAATATAATCAAAATCAAATTCTCTTGCAACAAAAAACCCTTTATTTTCATTCAAAAATCAACAGCAGTTTCAAAGGATAAAATAATGGACGAAACATTTTGAAATTGAAATCGCGAGCCTTCTTTCTTCTGAAATCCTCAATTCCAAATCAGACGAGAAGACTGTAACGACCCGGAATTTTGGACCATTCGCATCCATTATAAGTGTGTAGGTAGACACTCATGCCGGAGTTGAATTGCTCAAAATACCGCGTTGTTAATTTAAATTTGGCAAAACTGAACATATACAGTAAATAAATAATCACAGATCACAAACATAGAGTAATAAGTGCAGCGGAAATAAAAGAGATAGTAGTTCATGAAGCTACTATATGAATATATAAAATACATCAGAGTTTACAACGGAAGAGTAATACAATACATCAGATACAAATCAGAATACATCACTGGAATCATCGAATACTGAAAGCAGAATAGATGGCTGGATCTTCAAGCAAAGCTCCAACTTCAAAGGTGAGTCTCGAATACTGGTACACTCAGTCTGACCCGAGCATAAAGCAAAACACAAAACACTCGAGTCAGGATTAACATTCTTATATTAATAAATCCAACTCAAGTGAAATAGCAATTGAAATACAAGTAACTCAAAGGATGTTTGGAATAACCATCCTTTAAGGATCCATTAAACTATCTACTAGGTAGTAATGTACGCTAAGTAGATAATGTCTATCAGTAATCTGTAAAGATATCAAAATAGCGTTAAGTCATGGCCCATTCCACCCTTAACACATTTTTATTCCTAAAAGCATATACAAGACCGTAGTTTCCCCAAAACCGGAAGTCACCAGAGGGCAATCCATATACTAAAGGTACAAATCAAAATCGTAGTGGTCGCGCATAAATGGAATACAAGTATGACAAGGCACATGAGGCAATACCCAAGGTAGTTGTGACGACCCGGCTTTTCCTCCTCAAAAAGTCGTATCATCTTGAAGAAAGAAAGAGATAGAAAAGAGAAAAGATGAGAAGAAAGAAAGAACCAATACTAGAATCTCAACAGCGGAACGAATAAATTATATTAATCAAATAGATATTACATAGTATCATATACAACAACTATCAGAGTTACACAGCTTATACAACACATACTAGACAATTATAAACACCTGTCTAGTTATTACAACTCAGATACAACTTAAACAAAAGACTCAGATATCAACACAGCGGAACCACTTATATATCTACAAACGCTGAAGCCTCCTGCTACATTGCTCCTCCTTAGATTTGTCAAGCAAACCTGAATCCCTTGGCTACTCGTAAAAATTTGAGTACCCAAGAGTTTAATAAAACAGAAAATAAACACTTGGGTCAGACATGGGTCTGGTGTGAGTAAACGGGTTAAAGTTGTTTAACTTCAAAACCTTTTGAAACAAAGGTATCACGTAAGACTCCCCACAAATAAACATGGGTAAGTTTTTACCTTACGCTAACCAAAACATTTGATAGGAAATCCAGTTTTATTATAAGTTTTATTATAATAGGGTCTAGGGTTTTCAAGTAAAATACAGAAATAGCTGGAATGCTTACATCTCACGTTCCAACATAGTTGGGCACAACTAATACGTACGGCACTTATTGGATTTTGGATTCCATACAATGGCAGGGCTACCGGGGTACCGCCCATCACAGTACGTGGCCTAGATCAACGTACCGAGGATCACTCCCAATCCCCTGCAACACAAGGCCGGAACCATCCCTTACTGGATAATTCCTGCATAAGAAACCCCGTGGTTGTGGCCAAACAACCACCCACACAGCCGAAATAAAAAGGGACTCTAGACAGGTGAAATCTTATCCTACTTGGGCGCTACCCACTAACCTTGCTGCACCTCCCCTGTTTTAGCCATTCCCGGTTGATGAGGCTTGAGGCTACGATTACCTTTAATAAAACACATCTATCTTAGAATGCTCATCGTCCACCTGACGATGTTCTGAAAGCATTCGATCCATACAAGTTCGTTCCGGGTTTGAACGAAACCGAAGGCATTATCTCGTTACACTCATTTTGGAATCACCCTCAGAGTTAACGACAATAACCCTTGCACTCTGAATCTTCATCTTCACTTGATTCACGACCTATCGTTAATTTGGATCGATGTGGTATTCGGATATCCAAATCTGGAAACACGATCCCGGTCTCATCGAAATCCAAAACGTATCTTTTAAGGCCAAGTTGTTTTAAGGTTTAAACAATTCAATTCAATTCAATTCAATACTTGAATTCATACAGCATTTAACATAGATAAATATCACACATTTATCACGGATATATCCAATATCATATCACAGAATATCATAACATATCATCCAATAGATATCATCCAATTAAGATATTCTACACAAACAATCATCCATAAGCAACAATTTATTAACCCTATGTTATAATTAATTTAAATAACTTAAATTAAATTAATTACTTAAGAATTAATTATCTAATCTTGCTTAATCCATCATTAATTAATTACAACCTTTAATTAATTAATTACTCATTAAATATTAACCATCCTTGATTAATTATTCATTAATTACATAAAGTAATTATCCTTTAATTAATTTCACAAATTAATTATTCTTAACCATTAACAGTAATTAACCTTTAATTACTTTCATTAATTACATTAATTAATAATCCTTAATTAATTACTTCCATTAATTAATTAACTATAATTAATTACATTAATCCTTAATTAATTACATTAATTAATTAAACTTTAATTAATCACTTCTATTAATCCACCTTAATTAATCATAAACAGTAATTATCATCCTATAATTTACTTACCCTAATTAATTAACTCCTTAATTAATTACTTTAATCCTTTAATTAATTACACCAATTAATTAATCCTTAATTACTTTTACAAAGTAATTATACTTCAATTATTTCCTATTAAGTAATTTCCTTTATTTAATTACATCCTGTAATTATACATATAATTACTTCACTAAGTAATTACACTTATAGTTCTTATTAAGTATTCATACTTAATTCCTTATCAAGTGATTTTCTTTAATTAATTTACAAATTAATTAACTTAAATTAATCACATTCATTTTACTAATTACACTTGAGTAATTCATCCCTTAATTACCTTTAAACAAATTAATTAATCTTTAATTACAGATTAATTATTCTTTTAATCATTAATTAATAAACCTTAATTATCAATTAATAAAACTTAATAACAGTTTAATTAATTCTTAATTACTATTTGATTAATCCTTATTTAATCTTTAATTACAAATTAATCACCCCTTAATTAATAATTAATAAAACCTAATTATTAATTAATAAACTTAATTACAAATTAAGTACTTCTTAATTACCAATTAATTAACCTCTAATTATAAATTAATTAATCTTTAATTACTAAATTAATAAATCTCTAATCATTAATTAATCAGTTTCTAATCACTTAATTAATTATCCTTAATTACAATTTATTAACCTTTAATTAATTAATTATAACCCTCAATTAATTAATCCTTAATCATCATTAATTAAATTAATTAATTATACTTAATTTCCCTAATTAACTTAATTAATTTCAAGATAATAAAACTTTAAATTATCTTAAAATAAAACATTATCTTATTTATGCCTTAATTATCATTAAAACATTTATCTTAATAATTAACCTTACTAAATTAAATCATTAATTTAGTTTAAAAATACTCATTTAATTTGATAAATTAAAATTACCAAATCATAACTTCCTTTAAATACTTAAAACATTATCAAGTAATGGTTTAAACTATTTTCGATTTAAATTTCAAAACTTAGATTTTAAAACCCTTTTTAAGAAACTGCTCAACCACTTCATCGGAACAAACCCATAATCTGATCAACCACGAATTTCTCACTTGAAACGAAACTAAAAATTTTGATTTTTCTTTTAAAAATCCTAGTTTCCCAAGACGATTCAGATTATATAGGTGAATTCGAGAATCATAATATTTGAATTTAACATGTTTTAGATATCTCATTGTATTTCTTGATTTTCCAGATTATATTCAAGCTTATTATACTTAAAAATAATTTTAAACCTTAGCTTATGTTTAAACAAACATAATTTGTTTGAATCCCTAAGCCTAACAGAGATTAGATGAGAAGAATTGGAAATTTAAATCTAAATTTTAAACTGTGAAACTTAAACAGAGACGATCACTGATATACCCAGACATACACATAGTATCTTCATTCATCTATACATGTATTTAAATCTAAAACAAACATGCATACATATTTTCAAACATGCATTCACTTCGAACATTTATCATATGTATATAATTTAAAACTATTTTATGCTTAGTTTATTCACATTAAATAACAGAGAAGCATCTATTTATACATACTGATTTTAGCACAGGCATTTTATTTATACAAGCATGCATTCACAGATAAAATCATATGCAAACCATACTATAAAGATTTATCACAACATTTAAGTTTATTCTCAGATCTAAAAACTGTTTTTAAAAATAAAGGTTTACTCACCTGTTTTATGATGTGCAGAGAATTTGAAAAACAGGGATTTGAAAACTGAAGCTTTTAAAACTGGAACTTTCAATTGCTTTAAGACTTTGATTTCTTTAAAACTGGAATGCTTTGTCAAATGAACTGAAATGCTCAGTTGAACTAGATGATGATGAGATGATCCAGACTTTTGAACTTGAGTTTGCTTTGATTACAGGTTTGGACTTTGATTTGGTTTTGAGAAATTGTTTTCAGGTTTGAAAAAGATACAGGCCTGAGATAATGGTTACAGGTTGATGACAATTCTCTGGTTTGAGGAATTTGTTACAAGCTTTGATAAATGGTTTACAGGTTTTGGTTTTTGAGTTGGTGAAATGTTTTACAGGGTTTTGATTATGAGTTGTTTTGAGGAATGAACTTCAGGTTTCGAACATAATGGTTACAGATTGTTTTCTTGCTAGCTTTTGAAAATGTGAAGATAAGAAAAAGAGAAATGAAGGAAGAAGGTGTATGTTTATATAGTGTTAATTTAGGATTTATTAAAATTAAAGAAAATTAAAATAAATGTGACACTTGTCTCTTACCTTATCTAATTATCTAACACATGGTATTTAAGAGGTTTATAGATTAACACATGTAACTTTACATGCATAATTAAATTTTAAATGTTTTATAAAGCTTCTATAAATTAATTTCCAAATAAATAAATACATATCTTATTTTATGAATGCTTTTCTTAATTTATAAAAATAAAACCTTTAAAAGAAAATAAAAGGAAAAACCAATCATATCTTAAATAAAATTATATATAATATATTTAGTCCATTTTTAAATGATAATATAAAACTTTTGTATTTATTACTATTTAATAAACACTATCTTAATTTATATAAATAAACTCCTTTAAGGAAAATAAATCTTATTTTAAATAAACTTATTCATATATTTTAAATCCAAAATATTTTTAAGATATATATATCCTTTAATTTCAAGTTTAAATCCAAAATATTTAAAATCATTATCTTTAAAGATTCAAATTTAAATTCAATTTAAAAATCCAATTTAAAATCAACTCATACATATATAAAATTAAATAAACACATTATTACCTTGAAAATAATAATTCTATTTTAAAACCCACTTATATCTATATTTATAAACATTTCTTTATTATTATTTATTATTGTTTGAAAATAACAAACTTTACCAATATTCATTAATTAATTTAAAAGATTCACATTTTAAATTCCTTGAAATTCCGGGATATCACAGTAGTGATACTACCGTTCGCCTGATCCGGACTGGTGAGAACGCAACGCCGCAGCGCCCGCAACACCGTGAAACAACACTCCCAAAATCAAGGGTGCACCAATCGACAACAAGTATAAGTAGTTCGAAGAAGTGTGTCCACTTGAGGTAGCTAATCCTCTATTGGCCCGGCACAGCTCCTGTTTTAGTCATTTCCAATTTGACACAAGTGTCAAGGCTATCCATCATCGTTCTCTTTCTTCAGTCAACACGATCACCATTCCAACCACTTCATTCTGGATCATCACTCCGCGCATAGTTATTAAAGTGGTTTCGGTTCAGATAGAGAGTATATCCATTACCGATCCCGGTCTCTTTAATAACTTTCGTAATTATTACACCGATTGGTCATTTATTTATTTCAAAAACCAAATCAATTTCAATTTCAATTCGTAAACCAGCATTTCATTTGTCTTTCTAAACCAATTTCCAATATTTACGTTTCAAAACTTCCAAGTTACCATTTCATAATCTCATAATTCAATTTCCATATTCATATAAAACAATTCAAATATCAATTCAAGTTCGTATATAAGTTTCATTCCGAAAATCATTTAAATTAATTTAATTCAACATTCAAATCAATTTAAATTCATTTGTCGATTTCATTCAATGTTCGTTAAGTTACTTTATCATTCAAAATAATTTCTATTAAATTTCCAATTCATTAAATCAATTATCCAATTCAATTTCATTATATCAAAATTTACAATTTTGAATTACATTAAATTCGTCAAATCAAATTCTTTAAATTACAAGTCTTACATTAATTTCAATAAATCACATTTTATTTCTTGTTAAGAAATTCAATTCACTTATTTACTTACTTAAATAATTTTCCAAAACTTACTTAATAAAGAAAACTCAATTTCAATTATTTACGAAGTAAAATTCACTTATTCAAAAATTCAATTTAATTTAATCATTAAATAATTCAATCTTATTTAATTATTAAATAATTCAAAACTTAATTATTAAATAATTTCAAGTTTAATTATTAAATAATTTCAAAGTTTAAAATTTTCAAACTTAATTTTAATTTCAAACTTAATTTTTAAATCATTTCAAACTTAATTCAATCATTTCTCAAATTAAACAACATTCTTTCATCAATTTCTTTATAAATATTTCATTTCAGATTATTAAATATTCACATTTAAATTTCATTAAAATTCAATTTCCAACTTCGTTTCAAAACCATATTATTATTTTTTTCAAATAAAATCTTCGTTTTATTTTTAAATCAAATTATTGACCAATCGGGTTCTATTTAATTTCCTATCCTAGGTCAAAGTTCAATTTGGGTATTTATCATTTCAACCCGATTCCAATTCAATTCAAAAATCAAAGCATATAAAGGGAACTTGCAGTGTGATAACTGGGATGGTGTCAAAGTAAATAAACAAGCAATAACAACAATCAATATCAATCCAATAATCAATTCAATAATCCCGAAATAATCGTATTAATTCGCATCGTTATTCGTACGAATTAATATAATTATTTCTAGAATCTACACTATCATTTCATGTAGATTAAAGATTATTACATTACGGTTTTCACTTGTCATCTATTACAATTTCATCCATCATCAATTTAACAATATACATTCAGTGGTTCAAAGTGTAATTAAACAAATCCTACGTGTCAATAAATTTAACAGTTAAAGGGGTCATATTATACAAATGTCAGTTAATCAAATTTAACCGTTAACTATCCTATATCAAGTTCAATTGCATACTATTTATCATTTTAACATTAACAATTTAACGTCCAATATAAACATCAACAATCAATCAATTATCAGTCAAACTGTATTATCATCAGATAAATAATTAACAGATAATGGTGTCAGATGTCACAGGTGAACTGATACAGGTAATAACAGTGTAAATATCTAACAGCAGCATATTTCAATTGTCGTTTCAATTGAAATCAGATTTAATAAATAAAAGAACGTTAATCGTGAGTGAGTGCTCACCTTTCGAGGCTAGAGAGATGAACGAGAAGACGACACAGATACGTACACCGATACAGACGCAGAATGAGCTACGAGTCCAGAACAAAGTGAGATGGGCACGAATTCGACGGACAAGCTGATAGATAATAAGTCGGTGAGAAGGAATCAAATCAATTTTTTTATATAATTGAAACAAGATATATGTATATACAAGGCATCCCAAATGCAACATTTCGAAACCATTTACATATAACAAGTCTTGTTGATATTACTATTATTATTATATATTTAAAATATCTATATTATATTACATGCATTGAGAGTACATATTTTGTATATACTTCATATATATGTAAATACTTTTATAAACAACAAATATCAAAATATCAATCGATATAGTTAACATATAGTTGAAATATATATATATATATATATATATATATATATATGTGTGTGTGACCGGAAAAGTATATAAGTTAATATCTACCCACGAAACAATATACCAGCCTACGAACAAGCCTCTATATAAACTATAAGTATTCAATAGATCATAAACGTTGAAACAATATTATATCCACATACAACGATGAGTTTGTATTACTAAGACACATTTATATACCATATAGACTCATTAAACGATATTTTAAAACAAACATATATTTACAACAGGTTAAAACTTAAAATAATATATGTGATCTACCGTATTAAAATACAATATATAACTTACATATAATACTAAAAATCAACACCTTTGTAAAGCAAAATGAAACTGTAAATATATACGACCACGATTCAGAGATGTGCAACTTGAATTCGGGACCATTTATAATATATATAAAACAAATATATATATTTACATATTCTTACAGTATTTCATAGATTTATACATATTCAAATGAGCAACTACATATAACTCTTGTATATGTTACGTGTAAACTATATCTATAAGCTGAAATTATAAAACATTATATGCGTATAATATATACAACAACAATATATAAAATTTCCGATACCTGACTTATATACCAAACAACACTCAAGAATATATATTTATAAACTTATATACATGAACCCAACAGGTAATATAAACTGTACAGAGGAATAAATAATACTATAATATTATTTAAACTTACATTCATACAATTAACAGAGAAATCTGCTAAGGCCTAACAATATATGGATATGCGAACCTACCCTTTTTAAATATACAATATAATGTGTACTAGCAAACATTTCCATGAGCCGTTATATATATAGTACATATATATGTTAAAAGCAGCTTTGTATAAACAAATCTATATTGAAAATAACACAAAACATGACATATTGGCATACGTTTACAACTGAACCTCTATATTCAAATAATATATATATAGTTTGAAATCAACCGATAGGTACTGTATAATATATACAAACAATCATATAATGCGAACTCATACAATTACATATATATAGCAATATAGAAGCATAAATATATATTAATACAATATATATGTATAAAATATAATATATATATTCTCGAATAAAAGTGATTGAAAAATGAAAGCTATATACCTACAACAAATTATCCAACTCAGAAATACAATTAGGAAGCTAACATCTATACAACCTGAACATACTATACCCATTATATTGCAAGAACAGAAATCAGTATATACATGAGCTGGCCGAGAAAATGAGGTGATGGACGTGCTGTGTGGTCTGCCATGTATGGTCGACTGGATCATGTGGAAGGTAGGCTGAGGGCTGAGTAGGGAGAAGCAACGGCAGCTGGAAGGTCACGGTGGAGGAGGGGGTTTGATTGCACGGTGGGAAAAAGAAGGCTCGGGTTGCAATGGTGATGCGGCTACTGTTTTGGTGAGGTAAGGTGAGGGTTGGAAAATATATGGGAAGGGACAAGTGGAAGGAAAAGTAATGGGTAAAATTAGAAGGCAAATAAACGAACAGGCACTTTCTTTATGTGTTCCTATATTTTTGAACCAAATAAAAACAGACTGGGAGCACGAAAAGGCAACAGTGAAAAGCTATAAATTGAACAGATGAGAAAAGCAAAAGTCATAGATAAATTCAGGTACAAAAATTAAAGCAATTGATTTTTTTTTCTTGGCAGTCACGCGTCAAGTTTGAAACGATCAAAGAAAACAAAAAGGTCACGGGTCCGGTACCAATACGGTTACCGTTTACGCAGATTCCGCCGCGTACTAGACTCCGAAATGCATGAATGAATATACAATAGATATCAGCAAGACAAGACGACCAAAACGGTATACAGATATCAGTGGTACGATCATCCGATAAAAAGTCGATATCGGTACCAGAATGCTACTATTTTGCAGAAAATAAGAACGATGGAGCAATAGATATCCAAATTTTGAAAAACTACAAACTGACATCTTGCTCAGAAGATGGTTTAGAATTTTTCTATGTAAAAATATTTAGATTTTGAAAACGTTTTAATTTCAATGCTTTTTAACCGATTAAATTGAAGTGAAATTTACGCGCGAAATAAACTTTCATATTTTTGGACGAAAATTTACCAGTTGCTATGTTTAACTAGACGTATTCCAAATATTAAATTTTTATTTCAAAATTTTATCGTTTAAAATTTCACAAAATTTCAACTAATTACGTTATTAAAACAGTTGAAATTTACGGGTCGTTACACTCTCCCCCACTCAAACTTTTCGTCCCCGAAAAGGAACGAGGTAGGAGAATAGAAACAACCAGAAAGAAAAACAGATTTGAAATACAAAATAACAATTAATTTAAACCATATAATATTCAAATTTAATTTAATTGATATTCAATAATTGATTTTATCCATTTGATTTCACTAAAATCAATATTAACTATTTCTAAATTCATTATCTTATTATCCAATTATCTTCAATTTACAATTTCTAAAACCACAAATTTGAATAGTCTTTTATTATAATCATATTTTTTTTCAACAATTTAAATTCTTCTTTATTCCAAATTACTGTTAAATTTATTCTACTTGATATATCTTCACATATATTTAACCCATATAAATTAGTTTAAACCATAAAAGTTTCGATTTATATTTACTAATTTCTTTTAAATTCAAGGTATTTTCATATGTTGATCAAATTTTAATTCATTAACTGAATTTACTTATTATCCTATCTAACTCTATTAACATCTTAAAAATCAAAATTTAGTGTATAACATTTATTATAAACACTCAAATTTTTATTTATAAATTCAATTTATATTATATATTATCCAATTACATATTCAACTTCTGAATGATTTAGGTAAATTGTATTAGAATGCAGTTGAACAATATACAATAAAAATTTTCCCAATTCAATTATTCAAGTTTAAATATTTATTCCAAATTTTGGTTTTATTTATAATTAAAATCATCCTTTAGCAAAATTTAAGAATTAGATTTCCGATTAACTTTAAACAATTTAGAGATATATACAATATATTTATCAAATCAAATTAAATTCTAAAATAAGATACCTATATATATATAAATCAAATTATACTGAAGAAATTCAAATCAAAATATTTTATTTTTTTTCTCAAACAAACCGTAGCAAAGCTACAGAATGGTTTCTCCACTTCGAAACTCGAAAATGAATGTCGATGATGCGGCCGCAATCACCGAAATTTATTTTCCAGCGACAAAGAGAAGAGTACTGATTTAAACATTTAAACTTTCTTTGAAATGATTTCTATTTAAAAATACTTTAAATAATATACATTCGAATTCTTTGGAAACAAATTATAGTCAAAATACCTTTAAATAATGTGCATTTTAAACCTTTAAAACCATATTTCGACAATCGTTGGAAATTAAATTCTCAAATTTCTCAATTAAATTCATTTCAAATTCCAAATCAATTTATAAACCGTATTTATAAATTTATTTAGAACAATAAATGATAATCAAATATTATTATTTCAAACAACAATTTAATTGACCTATTAAATTCCAGAAAATCTTTTACTTATTTTTCACAATATGATCAAACAAATTTATTTCATTTTCCAAATTTGAAAATATTTTAAATATTAATTTACAAATACATTTCTTTACTCGACGATACAGGAATGAATTTTCAAAATAAGGATAGGGATTCAAATTTTTGTTGATTCAAATCAAAGAGAATTTTGATCCGAAAATAAATTCGAAACAGAAGAAAGGATGATTAAATAACGAAATAAGAAGATGGATAGGTTTATGTAAATCGCGGGCAACCTTAACCGGGTCGACCGGGACTTCAGAATAAGATCGATGCAGAATTCCAAGGCAAATCTGCACTCGATCTCAAGGAATAGGATTAAGGTATAGCAGGAGATGGATAGCATCCTAAACCGAGGATATAGAAATCTCTGGTAAATCAATGCCAATTGTAAAGGAGTTTCACCCCTTTACAAATCATTCGAAGTTTGGCATGACCGCCGATTCATTATAAAGATCATTCAAGGTGGAGTTATGGGGTGCTCCAGGATTGAAAGAAGACGAATAGTGAAGGACACGAATGAATTTCGGAACTGAGGGGAACGTTCCAAAATTCAAGGAATTGAGTCAAAGGAATAGATTGAAACTCGAATGAGAGTGATTCGGTAAATACATTTACCCTATATGTTAAGTTTTGCCTAGAGCTACCAAAGCTCTGATACCAACTGTAACGACCCGGAATTTTGGACCATTCACGTCCATTATAAGTGTGTAGGTAGACACTCATGCCGGAGTTGAATTGCTCAAAATACCGCGTTGTTAATTTAAATTTGGCAAAACTGAACATATACAGTAAACAAATAATCACAGATCACAGACACAGAGTAATAAGTGCAGCGGAAATAAAAGAGATAGTAGTTCATGAAGCTACTATATGAATATATAAAATACATCAGAGTTTACAACGGAAGAGTAATACAATACATCAGATACAAATCAGAATACATCACTGGAATCATCGAATACTGAAAGCAGAATAGATGGCTGGATCTTCAAGCAAAGCTCCAACTTCAAAGGTGAGTCTCGAATACTGGTACACTTAGTCTGACCCGAGCGTAAAGCAAAACACAAAACACTCGAGTCAGGATTAACATTCTTATATTAATAAATCCAACTCAAGTGAAATAGCAATTGAAATACAAGTAACTCAAAGGATGTTTGGAATAACCATCCTTTAAGGATCCATTAAACTATCTACTAGGTAGTAATGTACGCTAAGTAGATAATGTCTATCAGTAATCTATAAAGATATCAAAATAGCGTTAAGTCATGGCCCATTCCACCCTTAACACATTTTTATTCCCAAAAGCATATACAAGACCGTAGTTTCCCCAAAACCGGAAGTCACCAGAGGGCAATCCATATACTAAAGGTACAAATCAAAATCGTAGTGGTCGCGCATAAATGGAATACAAGTATGACAAGGCACATGAGGCAATACCCAAGGTAGTGATACTACCGTTCGCCTGATCCGGACTGGTGAGAACGCAACGCCGCAGCGCCCGCAACACCGTGAAACAACACTCCCAAAATCAAGGGTGCACCAATCGACAACAAGTATAAGTAGTTCGAAGAAGTGTGTCCACTTGAGGTAGCTAATCCTCCATTGGCCCGGCACAGCTCCTGTTTTAGTCATTTCCAATTTGACACAAGTGTCAAGGCTATCCATCATCGTTCTCTTTCTTCAGTCAACACGATCACCATTCCAACCACTTCATTCTGGATCATCACTCCGCGCATAGTTATTAAAGTGGTTTCGGTTCAGATAGAGAGTATATCCATTACCGATCCCGGTCTCTTTAATAACTTTCGTAATTATTACACCGATTGGTCGTTTATTTATTTCAAAAACCAAATCAATTTCAATTTCAATTTCAATTCGTAAACCAGCATTTCATTTATCTTTCTAAACCAATTTCCAATATTTACGTTTCAAAACTTCCAAGTTACCATTTCATAATCTCATAATTCAATTTCCATATTCATATAAAACAATTCAAATATCAATTCAAGTTCGTATATAAGTTTCATTCCGAAAATCATTTAAATTAATTTAATTCAACATTCAAATCAATTTAAATTCATTTGTCGATTTCATTCAATGTTCGTTAAGTTACTTTATCATTCAAAATAATTTCTATTAAATTTCCAATTCATTAAATCAATTATCCAATTCAATTTCATTATATCAAAATTTACAATTTTGAATTACATTAAATTCGTCAAATCAAATTCTTTAAATTACAAGTCTTACATTAATTTCAATAAATCACATTTTATTTCTTGTTAAGAAATTCAATTCACTTATTTACTTACTTAAATAATTTTCCAAAACTTACTTAATAAAGAAAACTCAATTTCAATTATTACGAAGTAAAATTCACTTATTCAAAAATTCAATTTAATTTAATCATTAAATAATTCAATCTTATTTAATTATTAAATAATTCAAAACTTAATTATTAAATAATTTCAAGTTTAATTATTAAATAATTTCAAAGTTTAAAATTTTCAAACTTAATTTTAATTTCAAACTTAATTTTTAAATCATTTCAAACTTAATTCAATCATTTCTCAAATTAAACAACATTCTTTCATCAATTTCTTTATAAATATTTCATTTCAGATTATTAAATATTCACATTTAAATTTCATTAAAATTCAATTTCCAACTTCGTTTCATAACCATATTATTATTTTTTTCAAATAAAATCTTCGTTTTATTTTTAAATCAAATTATTGACCAATCGGGTTCTATTTAATTTCCTATCCTAGGTCAAAGTTCAATTTGGGTATTTATCATTTCAACCCGATTCCAATTCAATTTAAAAATCAAAGCATATAAAGGGAACTTGCAGTGTGATAACTGGGATGGTGTCAAAGTAAATAAACAAGCAATAACAACAATCAATATCAATCCAATAATCAATTCAATAATCCCAAAATAATCGTATTAATTCGCATTGTTATTCGTACGAATTAATATAATTATTTCTAGAATCTACACTATCATTTCATGTAGATTAAAGATTATTACATTACGGTTTTCACTTGTCATCTATTACAATTTCATCCATCATCAATTTAACAATATACATTCAGTGGTTCACAGTGTAATTAAACAAATCCTACGTGTCAATAAATTTAACAGTTAAAGGGGTCATATTATACAAATGTCAGTTAATCAAATTTAACCGTTAACTATCCTATATCAAGTTCAATTGCATACTATTTATCATTTTAACATTAACAATTTAACGTCCAATATAAACATCAACAATCAATCAATTATCAGTCAAATTGTATTATCATCAGATAAATAATTAACAGATAATGGTGTCAGATGTCACAGGTGAACTGATACAGGTAATAACAGTGTAAATATCTAACAGCAGCATATTTCAATTGTCGTTTCAATTGAAATCAGATTTAATAAATAAAAGAACGTTAATCGTGAGTGAGTGCTCACCTTTCGAGGCTAGAGAGATGAACGAGAAGACGACACAGATACGTACACCGATACAGACGCAGAATGAGCTACGAGTCCAGAACAAAGTGAGATGGGCACGAATTCGACGGACAAGCTGATAGATAATAAGTCGGTGAGAAGGAATCAAATCAATTTTTTTATATAATTGAAACAAGATATATGTATATACAAGGCATCCCAAATGCAACATTTCGAAACCATTTACATATAACAAGTCTTGTTGATATTACTATTATTATTATATATTTAAAATATCTATATTATATTACATGCATTGAGAGTACATATTTTGTATATACTTCATATACATGTAAATACTTTTATAAACAACAAATATCAAAATATCAATCGATATAGTTAACATATAGTTGAAATATATATATATATATATATATATATATATATATATGTGTGTGTGTGTGTGACCGGAAAAGTATATAAGTTAATATCTACCCACGAAACAATATACCAGCCTACGAACAAGCCTCTATATAAACTATAAGTATTCATTAGATCATAAACGTTGAAACAATATTATATCCACATACAACGATGAGTTTGTATTACTAAGACACATTTATATACCATATAAACTCATTAAACGATATTTTAAAACAAACATATATTTACAACAGGTTAAAACTTAAAATAATATATGTGATCTACCGTATTAAAATACAATATATAACTTACATATAATACTAAAAATCAACACCTTTGTAAAGCAAAACGAAACTGTAAATATATACGACCACGATTCAGAGATGTGCAACTTGAATTCGGGACCATTTATAATATATATAAAACAAATATATATATTTACATATTCTTACAGTATTTCATAGATTTATACATATTCAAATGAGCAACTACATATAACCCTTGTATATGTTACGTGTAAACTATATCTATAAGCTGAAATTATAAAACAGTATATGCGTATAATATATACAACAACAATATATAAAATTTCTGATACCTGACCTATATACCAAACAACACTCAAGAATATATATTTATAAACTTATATACATGAACCCAACAGGTAATATAAACTATACAGAGGAATAAATAATAATATAATATTATTTAAACTTACATTCATACAATTAACAGAGAAATCTGCTAAGGCCTAACAATATATGGATATGCGAACCTACCCTTTTTATATATACAATATAATGTGTACTAGCAAACCTTTCCATGAGCCGTTATATATATATAGTACATATATATGTTAAAAGCAGCTTTGTATAAACAAATCTATATTGAAAATAACACAAAACATGACATATAGGCATACGTTTACAACTGAACCTCTATATTCAAATAATATATATATAGTTTGAAATCAACCGACATGTACTGTATAATATATACAAACAATCATATAATGCGAACTCATACAATTACATATATAAAGCAATATAGAAGCATAAATATATTTTAATACAATATATATGTATAAAATATAATATATATATATTCTCGAATAAAAGTGATTGAAAAATGAAAGCTATATACCTACAACAAATTATCCAACTCAGAAATACAATTAGGAAGCTAACATCTATACAACCTGAACATACTATACCCATTATATTGCAAGAACAGAAATCAGTACATACATGAGCTGGCCGAGAAAATGAGGTGATGGACGTGCTGGGTGGTCTGCCACGTGTGGTCGACTGGATCATGTGGAAGGTAGGCTGAGGGCTGAGTAGGGAGAAGCAACGGCAGCTGGAAGGTCCCGGTGGAGGAGGGGGTTTGATTGCACGGTGGGAAAAAGAAGGCTCGGGTTGCAATGGTGATGAGGCTACTGTTTTGGTGAGGTAAGGTGAGGGTTGGAAAATATATGGGAAGGGACGAGTGGAAGGAAAAGTAATGGGTAAAATTAGAAGGCAAATAAACGAACAGGCACTTTCTTTATGTGTTCCTATATTTTTGAACCAAATAAAAACAGACTGGGAGCACGAAAAGGCAACAGTGAAAAGCTATAAATTGAACAGATGAGAAAAGAAAAAGTCATAGATAAATTCAGGTACAAAAATTAAAGCAATTGATTTTTTTTTTCTTGGCAGTCACGGGTCAAGTTTGAAACGATCAAAGAAAACAAAAAGGTCACGGGTCCGGTACCGATACGGTTACCGTTTACGCAGATTCCGCCGCGTACTAGACTCCGAAACGCATGAATGAATATACAATAGATATCAGCAAGACAAGACGACCAAAACGGTATACAGATATCAGTGGTACGATCATCCGATAAAAAGTCGATATCGGTACCAGAATGCTGCTATTTTGCAGAAAATAAGAACGATGGAGCAATAGATTTCCAAATTTTGAAAAACTACAAACTGACATCTTGCTCAGAAGATGGTTTAGAATTTTTCTATGTAAAAATATTTAGATTTTGAAAACGTTTTAATTTCAACGCTTTTTAACCGATTAAATTGAAGTGAAATTTACGCGCGAAATAAACTTTCATATTTTCGGACGAAAATTTACCAGTTGCTATGTTTAACTAGACGTATTCCAAATATTAAATTTTTATTTCAAAATTTTATCGTTTAAAATTTCACAAAATTTCAACTAATTACGTTATTAAAACAGTTGAAATTTACGGGTCGTTTCAAAGACGGTACGTATTAGATATCGCTCGAGGCAGTGGCGATCGCGACGTGTAGTGCGGACGTCAAGGTGGAGCTGGCGTACGCGTTCGAACGCGTGGACTTAGGAAGGCTTGACGTCGGCAGCTCCAAGCAGCAGCTAGGGCAAGCGCGAGGAGGAGGCTCTCGTGATGGTGAGCGGCTCGAACTCGAGCACTGGAAGGTCGTAGTGGCGAGGTGCGGTCGTAGATTTGCTTGGGTCGGCAATGGTAGGTCGATCGGAAAGGGGAGCGTTGCTTTGGGTTAGGACTGTAGCTCGTTGGGTGTGATTCCTGAGCGAATTAAGGTCTTAAATCGGGAAGAAACTAGGTCAAGATTGAAGGGGACTGCAAAAAAAGCAAAGGTGAGTGAATCTCACTCATTTGGATTACCCTTTTTAAATTTAAATAATTAAAATTTAAATTATTGGTTGATTGCTTGAATTGATGATGTGATATTATATATAGTAGTATATATATATTGGAGTGATTGATATTCCTGCATTATATAGCGGATGAGACCCTATGCGCCGCATAATAGCGGATGATATAAATATAAACCCATATACTGCGATATTCCACCTCGTAGTGGAATTGGTATTTTATATTGTGCTAACATCTGTAGATGCAGGGAAACAGGTTGGAGGATCCAACTTGATTCCTCAAAACGTTGAATTTGTTTTATATATTCAGCGATGTGAATTATGTTATAATCTGTGATGATTATATTGATCATATTTGGAATTGAATTATGAAATTCTATGGCTTGGTTGAATATATGGGTATTTGAGAGAATGAAAAATATAAGTTTGAATTTTTATAAGGAAATGGGAAATGTGTTTTAAAAATAAGAAGGGGTTTTATTTTTAAAGTGTTGAAGGAATTTACGGGATTGGAACATAAATTAAATTGGGATAAATCGAGAAGGATTTATAAATAATGAGATGGACTATATTGGAATGGAATGTGTATTTTCCTGAAAAGCCAAGTATATTTTCAAAGAAGATCTTTAAGTTTAAATTAGAAATTTAAATGTGTTGGAAAGAATGTTTAGAAAAGTTATTTCTTTTAACTGTTTAAAAATATTTAAAGTAATATTTATTATGGAAATAAATAATTTTAAAAGGGTTAAGTAGTATTATAATTTAAAGGATTTTTAAAATATTATATTTCATAAATAGTTTTATTTTATTTAAGTAGCTTGGTCAAAGTTTTACTTAGAGAATTTGTTGGTTTTAAGTTGTTTTAAATTTTTAAAGTAAATATTTATTCCAAGTAATTATAGTGGTAATTATTTTAAATAGTTAAACTAGTATTATATTTTAAAAGATAATTATTAAATATTTATACTTTATACAATAGTTTTATTTTTAAAAAATATTTCTTTGTGGCTTAAGTTTTACTTGGAAGATTATTTTAGAACTTTATAACTAATACCTTTAAATAAGTGATATTAAGTAGTTTTATTTTATGTATTTTTGTGGAATATGCGATTATATGATCGTTATATAGTTTTTGTTTGATGATAATAAACATATATATTCGTACAAATGTATTTGATACTGTACTATTTCATACTTCACAGAATAAATGACAATATACCGAATAAAATTAAATAACAACAGAATTTGGAATTCAAAAAGAAATTTTATTCATATTATTGTCATTACAAAGTTTTGAATAGTACACACTCACACTCTCACTATAACTGTACAATTTCTGAATACACTACAATCTTGTTTTTACATCTGAATACATCACAGTGTCTGATTTTACATCATTTCCTCACTACATATCACTCACACTCATATTTTGTCTTCGACTGAATTCCAGTCTGATTCCAGCATCCGAGCAATCTGCAAAAATATTCACTAACGCAGTAAAATTGAAAAGAAATATTTTTGCAATTCAATTTAAAAGAAACGATGATTTTGAAAATATTGTTTGCCTCAGTTATTTGGGTTGTTCGTCATCATTTTTGACTGTGCAATATCTGTGCATATCAGTATTTTATCAGGGACAGGTTGTACATAAGTGGCTGTAGTACACACGTGTACATTTATACGCGTGTGCACTGCCCCGCCTACTCATGTGCGCAAAACAAAATGCACAACTAACAAATCAAAACAAGGTTCAACCACTGCAACAATAATTCTGAATGGAGGCAATGCAACAAAGACACAATCAACTCAGATATAACCAAAGTGTCACAGTGCATATGAAAGTGTCAACATAAACAATTCAATACCAAACTGACCCAAATTGCACACAGCATGAATCAAAAGGGAACCACAGACCACAAGCAAATGTCACCAACATAACAAAGCAACCCAGTGACTACATGAACCATCAAAAGCATATGATGGCTGAGAAACTACTCCAGACAGGGATGGACATGTCAGAAATATCATCACCGAAGACATGGTTATCAAGCTATCAAACAAATGCAAAGGAACAAAGCATGATGAAGCACAGTAGACTACAAACATGAGTCAAGCAATATATACAGTTCAAACAAACAAGCCAGAGGTGTGCAACATGAACAAATGAGCTCATGTGGACAGTGCAAAAGCTAAAACATAATGATCAGCCACCAAAGTGCAGAGAAACTACAAAGTGCAGTCGAACTACAGCATTACAACAGAGATCAAGTTCAGTGACTACAAGAGTGAACACATAAACAACATCAAAGTGCAACCTAACAGTATCAATGACAAGCAAGCACCAAAAGAACTACAAGTGAACCAAGAACCAAACTCAAGCTTACAGAAGTGCAGACAACCAAATAGCCAAGGAGAATCAAACTACAACAATACAAATCCAAGAATATATGCATACACACATACTTATGTATGTATACACATATACAGTCTTGAATAAACAGGTAAATATGCAACTGTGAACATGGTCAGAAAACAACAAGCAAAAGTCGAACAAAGTCAATATCACAAAAGTCAAGTTAGTAGTCGAAGACTAACTGCAGTTCAAAGGTTGCAGAAGTCATGGAACGCACAAGTCAAAGCAAGTAATTCACGGAATTGAAATCAACATCGTCAAAGAGAAATTCAACACCGTGATTATCAAGTAATGTAATATACAAAAATATACGCATATGGAAAAGGTCAGAATTCATCGCAATCATCCAAACAATATCGAACAGCCAAAGACGAATTCAACATAGAATATACGAACGAGAAAACAGGATTTCGAACCCATATAAATTCAAACCCAAAAATCATCATCGAATAAGAGCTTCAACGTCAAATCATTCGAATAATAAAAACCCTAAATCATCACAGGCAGTGTATAAAAAAATTCGACTTCAAGAAATCGCGAGTACCAACATACCTTAAGTCGAATCTCAGAAACCCTAAGGAGCGTGCAAGGCCGAAGCAAAGCACGAACCACATTCTCAAGCAAAGTCGAGCTCACAAGGGTTAAAATCCCCAAATTCAACAGTCTGGAGAAATAGGGAACGAAGCCCTAATTTGAACAACGCCAAAGCTCTCGCAAATTTCAAGGAAGCAAGGCCGAAGCCCTAGCAAGCATCAAAGGAACGAACACGAGTTAGTCGATCGGAGAAAAGGAATTTCACAGCCGCCATCATTTTTCACAAGCAAAGGAACGAGCCAATATTTTGATCGAGATAAAATGGGCTGATAATTGTTTAAAGGGGGCCCGTCTTGTTTTAAATAGAGAGATTCATTTCTATTTATCTTATCTTTGGGCCGGTCTGTTTAATTAGGGGTTAATTTTATAATAGGGTTTTAAAGTTTTATTTAAATTTGGGCCAGGTTTTAATTGCTTTATTTTGGCCCAAATTTAATAAGGGCAAAAGTATTTTAAAATTGACAATTTATATTTTTCCCTAGGGTTCAAACTGTATTTTGTATTTTCAGTTTGTATTGTCAAAGACCAGTTAGAGTTAATCACCACCTAGGGTTTAGGTGTTGTCAGATTGTCTAGTTAGGGTTAGTTCAGTGAGCAGGGAGGCTGCGAGTTTGCAAAGCTCTATAGGCGGGAGCAGAGTTTGCGAGTAAACGAAACTCTATAGGCGGAGCAGGGTGTGCGAGTCTGTAGGAGTGTTTGTGAGCGGGAGCGAGTGTCTGCGAGTCTGTCAGAGTGTTTGTAAGCGGGATACTGTTTAACTCTAATAGAAATCTGGGAATGCAGCAGTTCGCAGGGGTTGCCGAAGCTGGGTAAATTCTGTGTGTGATTTACTTTACTGCATGTTTATTTATCTGCTGTTTGTTTCTGTGATAGATTCTGTTTGATTTGAGAAAATTTGCTATAACCCTATTCACCCCCCCTCTAGGGTTATTCTAGATCCTACAAGTGGTATCAGAGCGAGGTATTTTATTTTAACTCTAGAGATATGAATTCATCAATTTCTGCTTTTTCTGAGGGGCAATCTATTGTTAGGCCACCAATGTTTAATGGGAATGATTATGCTTATTGGAAAGTTAGGATGGGTATTTATCTTAGTTCTGTTGATTATGATGTTTGGGATATTATTGAAACTGGCTATAAAGCTCCCACTATAATTGTTGGTGATACTGAGATTCTTAAACCTAAGGATAGGTGGGACGCTAATGACAAGAAATTAAAAACTACAAATGCTAAAGCTATGAATGCTTTAATCTGTGCTCTTGATAAGAATGAATTTAATAGAATTTCTCATTGTACAACTGCGCAGGAAATTTGGCTTACTTTGGAGGTGACACACGAAGGAACTTCTCAAGTCAAGGAGTCTCGTCTAGCCCTGTTCAGCAATGAATACGAGAACTTTGTGATGGACAAAGGCGAGAGTATAAAGGACATGTTTGGACGCTTCTCAACCTTGGTGTACAATGCTAGAGCGCTTGGAAAGATATTCTCTGAGGTAGAGTTAGTGAGGAAGATACTACGAGTCTTACCGATGAACTTTGAGGCAAAAGTCACAGCAATACAAGAATCGAAAGATCTAAGTAAACTAAGCATGGAGGAGTTGATTGGGAACTTGATGACATATGAGCTTGAGCTAAAAACAAAGGAGGAACGCAACAACTCCGAACCAAAGAAGAAGACGATTGCCTTAAAGAGTAAAGAAGAGAGCGATGAAGAAGAAGAAGATCCAATTGAAGAGATTGCAATGGCTGTCAATAATCTTAGAAAATTGTCAAGATTCAGGCCACGCAAGAAGAAAACGAATGGTTATAAATCAAAAGATTCTGACAGTTCAGAAAATGAATTAACCTGCTATAACTGCAACAAGCCTGGCCACTTCAAACCAAACTGTCCACTTCTCAAAAACAACAAAGGAAAGAAAAAGAAGAAGAAGGCCTTTGCAGCAACTTGGGATGATGAAGAAAGAGAGGAAGTTTCAGATAGCAGCTCAGAGGATGTCAACTTGTGCTGTATGGCAAAATCAGATTCAGAAGCAAACTCCGAGGAATCTGGTGAGACAGGTGAGTATTCCTATAGAGATCTTGTTTATATGTGCTTAGATCTTACTAAAACAGTTGATAGTCTTGAATCAAAAATTGAAAAACTAAAATCTGATAGGAGGAAACTCGCTCACGAAAATTCTAGGTTAGAAACTGAATTTGAGAACATTCAAAACCTAGACTGTAAAAAGTGTAAGATTTTAGATTCAAAATTATCAAAACTGAAGAATGACTTTGAAAATCTTGAATAGGAAAACTTGAATCTCAAGGAAACCATTGACACTAGTGTTAACGTTAAATGTGGAACGTCAACACTCGGTGTGTGTAGCAGAATCGTGAAAGCACCACCCGTGTAACGGGAATAGAAATCAAGCAGGAAAATAGCAGAAATGCAGTAAAAGACAGCAATTTATGGTGGTTCGGCTTGAGATTTAGCCTACATCCACTTTGAATCTCTCTATTATTGAATTCGGTTACAAATCGATACAAATCACTTGTCAAATACAATACAACTTGATCACACAACAATCTAGACTACTAGCTCAAACTTCGGTGATGAATCTTGCTAAATCCATGTC
Organism: Allium fistulosum; assembly: GCA_030737815.1. Taxonomy (NCBI): domain Eukaryota; kingdom Viridiplantae; phylum Streptophyta; class Magnoliopsida; order Asparagales; family Amaryllidaceae; genus Allium; species Allium fistulosum. Next base: position 62,905,070 of record CM060903.1, read on the forward strand.
GGATGAATGAAGTCCTTCACGAAGCTTGTTGTAGTGCCTTGAGTGTTGGAAGATCTTTACTTGTTGAATGAGTTTTGAGTGCAGTAGAGTATGGACGCTTGAAGAAATGAATTGCCAAAAGTCCTCCTCATGTTGGAAGTGGTGGTCTATTTATAGGGGTCGAATTCTGAACTCTCGTTTTTACCAAGTCATGAGTCGTGACCGACTTAAGATAAGTCGTAACTCGTAGTTGACTTAAGATAACTCGTGGGTGCCATGCTGGGTTCATCTTGTGGCTCAGCCGAAGACAAGTGCTAAGTCGTAGCCGACTTACCAGATAAAGGTAGCATAGGCACAAGCTCTAGATTTTAACCTGATAGCTTTTAAGTCGTAAGACCCTTAAGTCGTAAGACCCTTAAGTCGTAAGATCCTTAAGTCGTAAGACCCTTAAGTCGTAAGATCCTCTTGAGTCATACAGACCTTACCTCGTTGAGTCATAGACAGCTTAACCCGTTGAGTCGTAGACAGCTTAACCCGTTGAGTCGTAGACAGCTTAACCCGTTGAGTCGTAGACATCTTAACCCATTGAGTCGTAGACAACTTAACCCATTGAGTTGTAGACAACTTAACCCATTGAGTCGTACGAACCTTAACTCATTGAGTCGTAGACAGCTTAACCCATTGAGTCGTAGACAACTTAACCCATTGAGTCGTACGAACCTTAACTCATTGAGTCGTAGACAGCTTAACCCATTGAGTCATAGACAACTTAACCCATTGAGTCGTACGAACCTTAACTCATTGAGTCATAGACAGCTTAACCCATTGAGTCGTAGACAACTTAACCCATTGAGTCGTACGAACCTTAACTCATTGAGTCGTAGATGGCCTAACTCGTTAGGTCGTGACATAGCTTAAGTCGTTCACTTCTTATCTCGTAGGTCGTTGATAGTGTTAACTCGTTAAGTCGTCTGGGCCATGAGTCGTATACTTCTTATCTCGTAGGTCGTTGATAGTGTTAACTCGTTAAGTCGTCTGGGCCATGAGTCGTATACTTCTTGAGTCGAAGAAAATTAAGGGTTAACATTTGCCCCTCGAAGTACACGCCTAAGTCGTAGGTCGTGTGCTTCGACTTATCTTAACTCGTGTGTGCCTTTTCGTATTCCACTATCCAGAGGTATAAAAAGCTTGAGTCGTTCTTTCTATCCATTGCCTATCTCCTGAGTCGTATCTGCCATTAATATCTCTCAAAGCTTTCTCAAGGCGATTTCATCCTCTCTTGTTAATCAACTGATCACCGATACTTGATCCTCTACTGCGTAAGTGCCCCTGATTCTTCCTTGATTCTCGATCATCATTAACTCGTGAATCGCCCTCTTTGCCCTTAACTCGCCCTCTTGTGTATTACTATGCTGCGAATTCCGCTGCATTGGCAGTTCGTGTGCCTGGCGTTCGCTTGATTCCATCTTTAAGCGAATGAGGCGATGGAGATGAGGGATTTCCAGGTTTAATTGATTAGGTGGGTGAGGCTTTGGCGAATTGGCTCTTGGGTGATTCAATGGTATGGTGGAACGAGGATAGAGATCATAGTTGATTGAGAGGCTATCGGGTTTGGAGGATAACGGGTTAGGAGAAAAGTCAATAGGTCTAGTGGAGTGGGATGTTAGCACGGTCACGGTTTAGTAACGTCTTGTGACTTATGACATAGGCCTCATTCGACATAAAACTTGTATGACTTAATCCTACCACGACATAGATCTTGTACGACTTAAGCCTGTTACAACATAAGCTATAAGTCGTGGACGACTCAGGACTTGAGGAAAATGCTTCGCTTTAACCTGAAGCCTCTTTCTTCCTTTACACGACTTAATGACTTGAAGCATTGTTGACTGACGGCAACAATGACCTAAAATCGAAATGACCTGCCCTGTCTTTCCTTAAAGTCCTTAAGCCGTGGACGAGTTAACATATAAGTCGTTGGCGACTCATGACTTAGGCTTTGCATGAACTTTGAATTGTTGAACTTTGAACTGTTGATCGTTCTAACTTGCAAGTTAATCAACCTGTTTAATACCACATTTACAGAAAATTTGGACGAATATACTGTCACTGATCGCCCACATCAAATGACAGATTAGCTAATAATAGATAATCAACATAAATAGATCGTGCGAATGAAGTGCGTTAAATCAACAGATTCAAGCAAAGTATTAAAGTAGCATTAAAACAGTCAACTGAAAATGACCGGTTTACACTTAATACTGTACCCGAATTCTAAATTAACAAGTCCTGAAATTCAATAATCGATCAATTACCGACTTTCTTAATTCCAGTTGTATTTACTTGTTATCTTTACTAGTTTTGCACAACACTTCACACTATTTAGGAAACGTGAACCTTCACATTTGAATATCCAGTTGCTTGTGTAGAATGACTTCTCAACAAGAAGATGTAACAGTTCAGACCGGAGAGTCTATTCTCATTCCAGCTCCTTTAATCAATCCCCCAGAGAGAGCCTCTACCACTCTTTTGTACAAAACTTTTCGGCAATTATGCACTCAATTCGGCATTGCTGAAGCTGACGCTATCCTTCCTGAGAAGAATAACACTGCTGATGTAGCACCTCCTGGCTTTGTGGCGGTCAACCGACAAATGTGCTTGAGCGGGGCCATTCCTCCTTTCAACAATTTTCTTCAACATCTTCTTCGCCAACTGGCAATCGCTCCATTCCAATTACACCCCAACAGCTATGCTATTCTAATGGGGCTGTGCGTACTATTCGGCAGAACGCTCGACCGTCTCCCCAGTGTTGACGAAATCTGTTATCTATGCTCTTTTATCAGAATCAAAGATCATCCTTCGATCATTGTTATAAGAAGTGCCAGGAATCGCAAATTGGTTGTCGGTCTCCCTGATACTGCTCATGGGTTTTTGACTCAGTATTTTTACGTTCGCTGTCCCCCTGGGTTTTACGCTGTGTGGAGAGAGGGAAGTAAGAATGCCTATCTTTTCTTCTTCTTATTCTCTGAGTATTTTGCGGTCCAAATCACTAAGTGTTAACTTTGCTTTCTCATTTCAGTGCTCCTCTCTCCCTCTAGGGACTCTAGTCATAAGCAAACTCTGGAGAGGCTCATGGCTGTTCCAGTTGAAGAACGGGATACGAAATTTTTGTTGAAAGATGAGTTTCTTCACCAGTTTGGACTTTTACATCCTTCTAGATCGACTCAGATTCATGAAGTCTCTAGTTCTGATGCGGAAACGTTAGCTGCTTCGGGCTCTCGAGCAGAGACCTCAAATGCCCCAGCTTCTGTAGAAGAAATTGCATCAGAAGCACCCGTCGTAGAGGCTGCTTTGGTAAAATGTTCCGCATTCACCGATGTTGTAGGGTCAGTCAGCAAGTCGGCACTTGCCCCAATTATTGAGGAGGAAGAAAATCCTCGAATTTCTGAAAAATCAATTGATACGGAAGTTGAAAAGGAGAAGTCTGCTGAACACCAGGGTGATGACACCTTTGATAGCCTGAGTGACATAATGATAACTTCTCAAGAGCTTTTCAAGGATAATCTTCCAAAAGCGAACTCTCCCGTCGTTGAAGTTTCTTCCTCTTTGAAACAAACTTCGACGCCTTCTACACCTGTCGTCCCCGTTCCCGCACTAAAGCGTGTTTGTAGCTTGACGCACGTAGTTCACACGCCGCACACACTTAGGATTTTTCTGCACTTATAAGCATTTACTCTTTCTTTCTGGAAATTTCTAAACTTTACTTCTTTTCCGTTTTTCAGATTCTCCAATGGGACGTACCGGCTCATACTATGACTCATTTCATCGCCATGGTGGTCGTGGATCTTATGACTTTAGGAGATATCTTGGTGACCAGAGAGAGACAGATGAGGAAAGGGCTCAAAGGAAGGCTCAAGAAAAATGGGATTATGAACAGCGGTAGAGAAGAAGAGACACTGATCGATATGATTCTTCTTACAGAAGTTACGATTCTCATAAGCGAAAGTCCTATGATGACAAGGGGAAAGCTCATATTACTGACGAATCAAGCAAACGATCCAAGCCAAGTGACGCATCTGTAACTTCTGAGAAAACTGACGCTCCTATCCCTCCTGAAATTCCGGCCGGCTCTCCTCCTTTAAAGCAAACTGACATTCAAGCAATCATTTCAAGGCCACAATACTTAGTTAAAGACGGCCCTCCAACGCTTCAGAGCCGATTTCCGAATTGGTGTTTAAGAGGAGTGCGCTTTGACCTTGATTTGATCCCGATTGATAAGCAAGCCATGCTTAAAAATCTTGATGCAGTTAAGCTTGACATTGATAGGATGTCGCAGTCGCAAAAGCTTGTTGATGAACTCCAGAGAGTCAATCACATGAATCTTGAAAACATGTTAACTCTGGAGAATGATAAAGCTGAATGGGATAAATGGTGCAAGCAGAATGACGCGGAGATGACGAGCATTGCGAATGATAACGCAAGGCTTGAATCTGAAGTTAAGCAGCTTAAGGAAAATCTCGCCTCTTCTTCTGCATCACATACTCAAAAAGAAGAAGTCTTCTAGAAGCAAGTGCGGGATGCACATGCTGCACAAAGAGATGTCGAAATGAAGCTTGCCGCTGAACAACACATTACTGAGAAATATCGCACAGAAAATGCTGAACTGCTGAAAAAAGTTCACTCCCAGAACGCAGAGATTGAGATACTAAAGACTAGGCTTCTTCAAGTTGAGAAGGAGCGCGACGAGGCTGTTTCCGGTCAAATTGTAGCCATTGCCGAAAAAGAAGCGGCCGAGCAAGCTCATGCGGAAACAAAAGCCAATGTCAGCTCTACCTTATTTGACTTTTATCTGCATAGCGTTCTGGGTCGCGGGAGCCTCTCTTTTCTGGGTCCTGATTATGAAATTACACTGGCTGAGGTGTGGGAAGTCGCAGTGGACATGCTTGGCGGGGCCGGCTATGATGAGTCGGAACTTGAGGAGCGCTATCTTGATGATGAGGCTCGTGCCGCTCTTGTTAAGGGGAAGGAGCAGCTTGCTAAAGTACGAGCTGAATCAACGGGAGAAGAGCTTCCAAAAGAGGGAGCTCCTTTAACTGCCCATGTTCATATTTCGACTTCAGCCGATGTTAATGTTATGGATTCCAGCTCTCATTCTTCACATCCAGCCAAAGTTGCTCAAGAAACTGCGACCACCCTTACTGAGGATGAGGCACCATACGATGTTGAGGCCGAGAAATTTGAGATTGATCTTGCAAAGTCAACTCCTCCAGGTAATTTTGGCGTCGTCCCGGGCCCAATGAACCAGCCATTTGATTTAACCGAATTCGATGACCTTCTTACTTGTTACTTAAACTTTGGTGAACCGATACCTTCTCTATTTTCGGGAGATGTTGATTTTAACTTCTTTTCTTCTACAGCGGAGGTACTAAACACTGCACAAGCTTTCACTCCTTCAGTTGCCGTTCCTCCGTCTTCACAAATTACTCCTCCTTTTGCTTCCCAACCGGGATCACAGGTAGAGAAAATTGAAGCCCTTCAAGGCCTGGATGATCCGGCTGCTTCACAAGAGCAGAAGGCGGAGGATCTTGAAGACATCGAGAAGACCCCGGAGTAGTCTCTCGATGATGACACAAAGCTTTCTACAATGCTGGCTACTCCGGGGAGCGAATCTTCTTCAAAGAGGAAGGGGAAGCGTGCCATAAGGAAGAAGAAGAAGAATATTTCCACTGGAGAGGAAGCAGAAGTTGATCCAGCCGTGCCTCTTTCTCCTTCTTCCCCGACCCGTTCGCAACGGCTTCAAAAACTAATCATTAGGTCGGGTAAAGGCTCCAAAGGTGGCGAGAAGAAGGAATAACAAGCTGGAATTTTTACTTCTTCTTTTTGCTTTTTGCCTGTATCGACCGGAGATTGTGCGGGTACCGATCTCCGCTTTTTTGGTGATCTGTATAATGTAAAAAGTTTTCATAGTATTGAATGAAATAGCTATTTTACTTATACAAATTCTTGTGTATGTGAGAATGCATTTGTTTCTCTTTTTTTAGTGTAGAATAAACGATTCCTTTTACTTGTACAAACTTTTTGTCTATTTTTTTAGGATGCATTTATTCCACATTTATTTTCCATGATATCGTAATGAACTTGCGGTGTGTTGCTTGCATATTACTTTATTCATGTAACTGAATTGTATAGTGTTGCCCCCATACCGCAAGTGCATTGCAACATTTCTAGCTTTTTCGAGACTGATACTCTTATTTCAGAGAATAACTAGTCCACTTTTAAGGGAAGAATCATTCTGCTTTTAATAGAGTATATCTCGTCTTCAGAGAAGTTTTTACTTTCTCTTTCTTTCTGAAGAACACTTCAACTTTTAAGGGAAGAAAGTAGATTTCCCTATTCAGTGAAATGAACTTTTCTGAAAATTTTTTGTAGCATTTCAACTTTTTTAGGAGGAACTTTTTTGAGATGAACAAGTTAACCTTCCTTTGAGAGTTGAACTATGCTTTCGGAGAAGGCTTTTTTGTTCGAGTATTCTGTTTTGGGACATGCCTCCGGAGAGGGCTCCTCTTAAAGAGTTGTGCCCCGAAGAGGTCTTGTGCCTCCAAAAAGGGCTTGTGCCTCCGAAAAGGGCTTGTGCCTCCGAAGAGGGCTTGTGGTGCCTTGGGAAAGGGCTTTTGCCTCCGAAGAGGTCTTGTGCCTCCGAAGAGGGCTTGTGGTGCCTTGGGAAAGGGCTTTTGCCTCCGAAGAGGTCATGTGCCTCCGAAGAGGGCTTGTGCCTCCGAAAAGTGCTTGTGCCTCCGAAGAAGGCTTTTTGGTTGCCTGGAAGTTACTTTCTCATGGTTGGATGGATCCACGGGGCGGACGCAAGTTGTTTGATCGGATATTCGTTTGCACAAACGATCGCAATCAATTAACAAGGGCCCTGTTCCTTCAGCTTGGGAAGGTGCCCCTCCGGTGGTTCCACCAATCTTTTTTGATTGAGAGAAGTACTTTCATTTTTTGGCATGCCTCGTTAGAGGGCTTTGTTGACCTTTGGGAAGGAACATTGGTTGGTTGATATGCCAGGTAGGTTGCATCTCAGGGGCGAGTAGATCCACGGGACGGACGCAAGCTGCCTGATCGGATGCATCACGATCAGTTAGCAAGGGCCCTGTTCCTTCTGCTTGGGAAGGTGTCCCTTCGGTGGTTTTTACCGGCCCTTTTATTGAGAGGCATACCTCCTTTTGGCTGCTTCTTTGCTTGCTTGGCAATGTTCTCTCATCATCTGCTCATCAGCGATCTTTTATCATCGTCTCCAAGCGCATCTTCTTTCCTTTTACAAATAAATTGCCTCATCCGAAGAAGTGGACTTCACTGTTGAACGACTTCACGGGACAAATGCGAGTTATCTAGTTGGATGTCTGTTCATATTGACAATCTCAACTAGTGAACAAAGGTTTGCCACAATGGAGTCGCCAACTTTTTATGTGAAGTTCTCCTTGTATAGGATTTGAATTTGGAATTTTTTTTGTCGCTTGGTATTTGCGTAATAGTTGATTTATAAAGGTCGCTTGGCTTTGTGACGAGCAAGCCTTGTTATAATATCCTGCAATTTTGAATCGACATTTTAGCAATACATTTAAGCATTTACATATCGAAATAAAACAGGCATTATGAAATAGTAAAGAACACAAGATTTATAGTGGTTCGGCCAAGAATCGGGCCTACGTCCACTTTATAGCTTTCATTCATTTATACTGATTTACAATGTTTCACAGTACAACTGATACAATCATCATCATTTTACAATTTTGAGCAGAGCTTTTTTAAGTAAAATAAGGACGTAAGTGGTTGCTGTTCCAGGCTCTTGGAATTGGATCCCCTTCAACAGTTATGAGTTTGACAGTGCCATTAAGAAGTTTACTGCCTATGACATATGGCCCTTCCCAGTTTGGCCCAAACACCCCAGTTGCTGTCATGATCTTTTTTAAGACTAAATCTCCGATCTCAAAGCTGCGTTGGCGAACTTTAGAGTTGAAATGCCTGGCAATCCTCTGCTGATAAGCTGAAACTCTGAGCCTAGCTTCTTCTCTTTTTTCATCAAGAAAATCAAGTGCTTCAAGTTGCAGCTTTTCGTTTTCAGCTTCATTGAAATAAATTCTCCTGTGTGAAGGAACTTCTACTTCCACTGGAATCATCGCTTCTGATCCGTATGCCAGTGAAAATGGAGTGTGCCCAGTCGCAGTTTTGTGAGTAGTTCTGTACGCCCATAGTGCTAATGGAAGCTTATCGACCCAACCACTTTTTGCTTTTTCAAGTTGCTTTTTGATGGTTGACTTGATAATTTTGTTCACTGCTTCCACTTGCCCGTTTGCCTGCGGATGAGCCACTGCTGAGAAGCTTTTTCGAATTCTGAATCGTTTGCAAAAATCCTAGAATTCTTCACTCTCGAACTGAGTGCCATTGTCTGTAATTATCTTCTGTGGCACACCATATCTGCAAATGATATTTTTCGTTACAAAATTTATCATCTTTTTAGAAGTAATGGTGGCCAAAGGTTCAGCTTCAGCCCATTTGGTGAAATAATCAACAGCAACAATAGCATATTTGATTCCTGATTTGGCAACTGGGAGCGGTCCGATTAGATCTATCCCCCAAATGGCGAATGGCCACGGGCTGACCATTTGTGTGAGTTCGGTGGAAGGTGCTTTTGGGATTTTTGCAAATCTTTGACATTTGTCGCACTTTCTAGAGTAAATAGCAGCATCTCGGTTAATGTCAGGCCAGAAGTACCCATATCGGAGAACTTTCTTGGCTAAAGTTTGACCAGCTGAATGATCTCCACACTCTCCCCCGTGTACCTCATCTAGAATTGTCTTGGCTTCTTCTTTAGTTACACATCGGAGCAAAGGATTGAAAATCCCCGTCTGTATAATCGACCATCTTGAATTATATACCTTGACGCTTTCCTCAATAGTTTTCAACGTTCCTTAGAACTTTCTGGCAGGGAACCACTGAGTAGGTATTCTATGATTGGAGTCATCCATGATTCATGCTCTTGAGACATAGCCATAATCCAATCAACATCCATTTCATCAATGCTTGGAGCTGACAGAACTTCTACAGGAACTAATCCCAGTAATTGAGCTTCTTCGGAACTTGAGTACTTTGCTAGAGAATCCGCCTTCATATTTTCTTCTCGAGGTATGTGGCTTATTGAATAGTGATCGAAGTCATTGAGAAGTTCGGAAGTTTTTGACAAGTATGCAGGCAAGTTTCCTCCTTTAGCTTGGAATTCTTTCTTCACCTGGCAAACAATGAGATGGGAATCGCTGAAGATCTGTAACACTTTGATGTTTAGTTCCTTGGCGATTTTTAAACCGGCAATAAGAGCTTCATACTCCGCTTCATTGTTTGTTGAAGGAAATTCCAATCTCAACGCATAACACAATGATCGTCCTTCGGGGGTTTTAAGCACAACCCCTGCCCCAGAACAATAATCATTCCTGGAGCCGTCAATATACAATTTCCACTGTATCAGAATGCAGTCAGTTGCTTCTTCCTTACTGTCACCTTTGTCAGTGGACTCCGCAATGAAATCTGCTAAAGCTTGTCCGTTGATTGCTCTTCGGGGGTGGTAAGTGATGTCATACTGGCTAAGTTCAATGTTCCATTTCAAAAGACGACCCGAAGTTTCAGGACGAAACAGGACTTGCTTTAGAGGGTGATCAGTAAGGACTTTGATAGGATGGGATTGAAAATATGGCCTCAATTTCTGGAAGCGATTAACAAACAATAGGCAAGCTTTTCTATCTTTGAGTAATTCATCTCTGCTCCAGTGAATCGTTTGCTGATGTAATAGACTGGGCGCTGTATTTTCATATCTTCTCGTACGAGTGCTGCGCTTAGAGCATGGGATGAGATTGCTAAATAGATGAAGAGGTCTTCGCCCTCATTAGGCTTAGATAGAACTGGAGGAGTTTCCATATGATGAATCAGTTGATCGAAAGCATCCTGGCATTCGGGAGTCCATTCAAAATTTTTCTTCCCTTTCTTTAGAGCATCAAAGAAAGGAATGCATTTGTCTGTGGCCTTGGAAATGAAGCGACTCAGAGCGGCGACTTTTCCATTGAGACTTTGCAGTTCTCCCTTTGTCTTAGGGGCTTTGACTTCTCTTAGAGCTGTGATTTGGGCAGGATTGGCCTCGATGCCCCTAGCACTTACAATGAAACCCAAGAACTTTCCGGACTCTACCCCGAATGAACATTTCAATGGATTGAGCTTCATCCCGTATTTTCGAAGAATTGTGAACATTTCCTCCAAGTGGCTCATGTGGTCTACAACTTTCTTTGACTTCACTAACATATCATCGACGTAAACTTCCATAGTCTTGCAAATCTGAGGTTTGAACATAGCATTGACAAGTCTTTGGTAAGTTGCTCCTGCATTCTTCAATCCGAAAGGCATGACTTTGTAACAGTAAAGACCCACATCTGTGATAAAGCTCGTGTCTTCCTGATCTGGTTCATTCATCATAATCTGATTGTATCCGGAGTAAGCATCCATAAAAGATAACAACTCATGTCCAGCCGTCCCATCTACTAGTTGATCAATTCTAGGCAACGGGAAGCAGTCTTTGGGGCAAGCTTTGTTTAGATCTGAGAAATCAATGCATACTCTCCACTTTCCATTTGCCTTCTTGACCAGTACTGGATTTGAAACCCAATTTGGATAGATGGACTCTCTGATGAAATCATTCTCCATAAGCCGATCAACTTCTTCCTTTAACGCTGCTGACCTTTCTGGAACTTGAGTTCTTCTTTTCTGTTTTACCGGTGTGAATTTCGGATCAATATTCAGGGTATGTACAGCAATTTCCGGGGAGATCCCGCACATATCAGCATGACTCCAAGCGAACACGTCCAGATTTGCTTTTAGAAATGATATCAGTGTGTTTTGAACTGTTATACTTAATTGCGAACCCACATTAAGTACTTTGTTTGGGTCTTTTGAGTCAACAGGTATCGGTACCGTAACTTCCACGGGTACCACTCTATTCTCCCCTGTACTGGCCTTTCTGGGATCCATTTCCTTCCTCGCATTGCTGTGTTTGCCAGTACAGGGGCCACCCCGTAGCTGCTACAAGGTTGGGGTTTTAATGCGGAGCGGAGCTGCCGCATCTTTTCCCATCTCCCTCTTTCTGGCCTCTCGAAGTTCTATCAGATAACATTCGCACCCAGCATTTTGATCTCCCTTGATGACACCAACACCATTCTCTGTAGGAAATTTCATAGTTAGGCACCATGGGGCCAAAATGGCTCTGAACGCAGCTAGAGCTGGTCTGCCTAGAAAAGCATTGTAAGCAGAAAATCCATCAACAATTACAAAGGTTTGTCTCCGAACTACCCTTTTTTGCCCTTCTCCAAGTTCTACGAACAAGTCGACAGTTCCGATTGGTTGTTGTGGTTCCCCAGTGAAACCGACAATCTTTTGTGGTGAAGCTTGAACATCGGTCATTGGAATCTTCATCTGGTCAAATGTTTTCTTAAAGAGTATATTGCAAGAAGCACCACAATCAATGAGTACTCGTCTTACAATAGCTGGCCCAATTCCTGCAGAGATAACCAATGGATCTATGGTTGGGGCTTCGATACCCATAGAATCCCTAGCCTTGAACATGATATCATCATTAGAAGTCCTCTGCTGCTTCAGGGGTGCAGCATCTTCTATAGCAAAAACATCTTCTCCTACCGGGATGTACTTCAAAGCATGAGCATATCGTTCCATTTCTCCCCAGCTTCTGCCCGCTGGGTGTGGGCCTCCTGTAATTACATTGATAACGGGCCTTTCGGATTCATGTGCCGTGTTGCCTTTACCGGAGCCAGATGGTTGAGTAGGGGGTTATTGCCCCTGAGTGGATGAAGTTGGATCATTCCTGTTTTTCTTGACATACTGTTGCAGCTTGTTTTCCCTCAACAATTCTTCAATTAAGCTCTTCAAGTGACGACATTCATTAGTATCATGTCCGGGTTGATTGTGAAAGCGACAAAATTTTCCATTTCGCATAGCACCTTTTCCCGGTTTTATCTCAGCTGGTTTGGGATAATTCACATCATCTTTGGTGGCAAAGAAGATATTTTCCGGAGTGTCAGTCAATGGAGTGAAATCTGAGGGTTTGAAGAAGCGAGGCTTTTTTGCATCCTTTTGTTTCTTCCCATCATGGCCTTCCTTTTTCTGACCTCCAGAATCTTTCTTCACCGAAGTAGCAATATTATTCTCCACCTTTGTTGGAGGCGGAAGATTTTCCAAGCGTATGAATTCATCAGCTTTCTTGTAGAATTTCTCGAGAGAATTTGGCTCCTTCATCTTCAGCCATTTTCCAAATTCGCTCGATTTGTCGATAGCACGCATCAAGTAGGTCAAGACCATTCGTGGCTCTGCGTTGTCAACTTCCGCCAAAGCTACATTGAAACGATTCAGGAATGACCTAATAGGCTCTCCCGGATTCTGTTCAAGGCTAGACAAAGACATTATGTCCTTTGCCTTTGAAGCATACAACCTGAATTGCTCTTTGAACTTTCGGGTCAGATCGGAAAACTGATCTACAGATCGGACTGGAAGCTTGGTAAACCAGAGAAGTGCCACCCCTTCCAAATATACTGGGAAATATCAGCACTTAATCTCATCAGTGGCCCTCGCGCCGGTCATGTGCCAGTCATATTTATACAAGAATTGATTTGGATCACTCGTCCCCCGATAAGCAGGAATAGTGGGGGGCACGAATTTTTTAGGAAATTCAGCCTTCAGAATCTTCTCGGTAAACGGAGTCCTGCTCGGTGCGAATCCCCAATCATTCTCATCCTCATTTCTCTGCATGCTTTCCCTCATTATTTGCCGAACCATGCTAGAGAGGTATTCTTCATTATTCAGAGACTTCGCAGAATAAACTTCGGCCACTTTCTCGGGGGTTTGCCCCGGTAAATGCTCACGGAGAACCGGTGACGGTCTGGATCCTTCAGCCTGGAGGGGTGCCCCTCCATCAGCACCTGACCCTCCTTGAGGAATATTTCTCCCTTCGGAATTGGGAGCAGCATTAGCAAAGTTTCCTTCATTACTCACTGATCTCTGATTAGCCCCGAGCAGAGCATTCAATTTTTCCATCATTAGATTATTCTGATTCTCAATCTGCTGATACAATCCGGACACAGCAGCATCTAGCTCCTCTCGCGTCACCCCGGCGCTTGGAGCCGCCCGATTTGGAGAAAGAGATGTGGCAGTATTCTCGTGGTCACCATCAGTCCTAACAGACTTTCTTTTTCTTCCAGGAGCCATTATATCCGATAGGCTTCTGATTTTGGAGGAAATTCTTTCAGCAAACTCCCGTGAAGCAATGATGAATTTTCCCCTGAGTTGGGTTCTCAGTGAAAGCACCAAAATGTTAACGTTAAATGTGGAACGTCAACACTCGGTGTGTGTAGCAGAATCGTGAAAGCACCACCCGTGTAACGGGAATAGAAATCAAGCAGGAAAATAGCAGAAATGCAGTAAAAGACAGCAATTTATAGTGGTTCGGCTTGAGATTTAGCCTACATCCACTTTGAATCTCTCTATTATTGAATTCGGTTACAAATCGATACAAATCACTTGTCAAATACAATACAACTTGATCACACAACAATCTAGACTACTAGCTCAAACTTCGGTGATGAATCTTGGTAAATCCGTGTCGGATGAATGAAGTCCTTCACGAAGCTTGTTGTAGTGCCTTGAGTGTTGGAAGATCTTTACTTGTTGAATGAGTTTTGAGTGCAGCAGAGTATGGACGCTTGAAGAAATGAATTTCCAAAAGTCCTCCTCATGTTGGAAGTGGTGGTCTATTTATAGGGGTCGAATTCTGAACTCTCGTTTTTACCAAGTCATGAGTCGTGACCGACTTAAGATAAGTCGTAACTCGTAGTTGACTTAAGATAACTCGTGGGTGCCATGCTGGGTTCATCTTGTGGCTCAGCCGAAGACAAGTGCTAAGTCGTAGCCGACTTACCAGATAAAGGTAGCATAGGCACAAGCTCTAGATTTTAACCTGATAGCTTTTAAGTCGTAAGACCCTTAAGTCGTAAGACCCTTAAGTCGTAAGATCCTTAAGTCGTAAGACCCTTAAGTCGTAAGACCCTTAAGTCGTAAGATCCTCTTGAGTCGTACAGACCTTACCTCGTTGAGTCGTAGACAGCTTAACCCGTTGAGTCGTAGACAGCTTAACCCGTTGAGTCGTAGACAGCTTAACCCGTTGAGTCGTAGACAGCTTAACCCGTTGAGTCGTAGACAGCTTAACCCGTTGAGTCATAGACATCTTAACCCATTGAGTCGTAGACAACTTAACCCATTGAGTTGTAGACAACTTAACCCATTGAGTCGTACGAACCTTAACCCATTGAGTCGTAGACAGCTTAACCCATTGAGTCGTAGACAATTTAACCCATTGAGTCGTACGAACCTTAACTCATTGAGTCGTAGACAGCTTAACCCATTGAGTCGTAGACAACTTAACCCATTGAGTCGTACGAACCTTAACTCATTGAGTCGTAGACAGCTTTACCCATTGAGTCGTAGACAACTTAACCCATTGAGTCGTACGAACCTTAACTCATTGAGTCGTAGATAGCCTAACTCGTTAGGTCGTGACATAGCTTAAGTCGTTCACTTCTTATCTCGTAGGTCGTTGATAGTGTTAACTCGTTAAGTCATCTGGGCCATGAGTCGTATACTTCTTATCTCGTAGGTCGTTGATAGTGTTAACTCATTAAGTCGTCTGGGCCATGAGTCGTATACTTCTTGAGTCGAAGAAAATTAAGGGTTAACAACTAGTAAAAAGGATTTTATAAATCAATGCACCTCACTTGTAACTGAAAACACAACACTTAAAACCAAAGTCCAAAATCTTGAGAAATCTTTGAATAACTTTTCTAGAGGAGAAAAATCATTTAATATGTTATTGGGCAATCAACTTTTTGCTAACAACAGAAAAGGACTAGGTTTTTGAAAAACACGAGTTGAGGATAATGCAAAAGGTAGGGGCATCTTTGCTAGAAGTGAATTAGCTAGATTTCGTGATGATAATTATAGTCATAGGAACAAGAACACAAAATTTATACAAGTTTGGGTTCCTAAGAATTCTACAAACAAACTCCATATCTATTGGAACAAGAATAAAAGTACAAAACAAGTTTGGGTTCCAAAGGGAGTGTTTATTCACAATTCTTCAGTTACTAATATCACTGGACCTATAAGTTTCTCTAGGTCCTCCCTCACTCTCTCTATGTAGATTTGTTGGCAGGCTAGGGAGCAACTAGAATGGTTTCAAGTTTTTGGCTGTTCTAGACATATAACAGGTGATAAATTGAAGCTCCTTAGCCTAGAGAATTATTAGAGAATTGAATTGTGAACATGGAAGACAACCGCAAGCATAAGATTGTTGGTAAAAGTAATGACTTTGCCAGCACATCAAGGGTCCTTGAGTCAATTGAACCAAATGAATTTGCAAGCTTGAATGGAATTCGTTATTGATGATTTTTCTTGATTTACATGGGTTTATCTCTTAATCAAAAGGTCTGAATTTTTTGATTATTCAAAATGTGCAAAACTTGTTCAAACGAGTCTCCACAAAACTATTCTTTAATTTTTTCTGCCACTAACAACCATGGACCTATATAGGTCACATAATTATTTTTCATGTAGGTGTGGTGGCGAGCAAAGGAACAATTATAGTGTTACTTGGATTCTGGCTGTTTCAAGGATACAACGGGCGACAAAGCAAAGTTCCTTAGCCTAGTATAAAGGTGACAGAATCACAATGAACAACATTGAAAAATATCGTAAAGGTAAAACAGGTATTGGTATATTTGAACGGTATATCAAAGGTGATTATCTGCACCATAATATTGAATCAAAATCAGTCAATATTGAGGTAATAATTTTTGACTCTGATTTATTCAAAACTATTGACCAATTCTTGTTAATAACACTTGAAAATTCTTTCTGGATTAAACTTATTTTGGATGATAATACTTTTGATTTTGGCTCTATTCACGGGTTTAAATTATTTACACTGCTTCAATTCAAATACAAAAATGTTGCTAACTCTGTTTATGGTACTCACTTCATGATTTGATCTATTAAAATGATTTTGTGATAATTTGGATTAAATTGAAAAATCTCGGATGGGGATCACTGGTAATCTAGTTGATCGAAAATGTATGAGTTGAAAATGATTAATTGCATCATTCCTTTCACAGAAAATATCTGCATATTTGTCACTTGAAATATTTTTATTTCTTAGCAGATTTTTTTTTTGTAAAACCCCCTTTCAGAAAATCATCTCTTTTCATATTTTCAGTCATTATGAAAATTTGATTTTATAATCATTTTTGAATTTGATTTTTTGAATTTGATTTTTTAATGACTATTTTTTGACTAATCTGACTCCCTAATGATTATAAAAAAAGATTAATAGTGATTAAAAAAAGTGATGAGTGGCGATATCTGTTATACATTACTCAAGACAATATATTTAGAAAAATCTCTTTAAAATTCATAACAAGAGTTATAAAAACTTTTTGTTGGGTAAAAATTCCATGACCATTTCTATTTCTATCATCTTTCTATCGATCATCACTCATCAAAATCACATATAGTATGTAAATTTGTGGTAGTTTACAAAGGAAATCATTCGTTCTTCAATATCTTTAAATTTGTGAAGGAAATTATTTGTGCTTCAATTTGTTATATTATTCAATAAATAAATATCCAAAGTATTCACTCTCATTTAAAAGTCCTCACGGTCATGCATGGGTGAATTACTTGGATTTTTGATTATGTGCTTCCATACTCATTTAAAAGTCCTCACGGTTATGCATGTATGGAACGCGTATCAAAATTGAGTTTTTAAACTGACAAGTTGATTCTAATCCCATTTAAAAGTCCTCACGGTTATGCGTGTTTAGAAGATACTTGAATTCTTTTTTAAATAAAAAATGTGAATACTACTAATCTCATTTAAAAGTCCTAACGGTTATGCATAGTTAGTAGATATTCAAATTTCCTGAAATAAATATACCGCAAATAGACAGAACTGTATGATTTTTTTTGATGATTTTATCTCCACCATTTCTGAAAGTGGAATATGCGCCTGACAAGGGTAATTATGATTTTTGTTTGTTTTTAGTGAAATTTGATATTTATGTTAAATTGATGTTAATGTTTGATTTATGTCTGTCATTTCATCTCTATTTTATAGCACTGTTATTCTTTTGCTGATAACAAAAGGGGGAGAGAAAAGTTAAGATTTTGTCAAATAAAATCAAGCGAAAAGTCAAATTTTATTTGTTTATTTATAAGACTATGCATTGATGAAGGGGGAGCTTCTATGCATTTATAAAGGGAGAGTTTTGAGAAAATAGGAAGCATTCAAATAGGGGGAGCAAATTGAATGATCAAATACATTTCACATGTGTTCAAAATCTTAAATATATGTTTGTTATCATCAAAAGGGGGAGATTGTGGAATATGCGATTATATGATCGTTATATAGTTTTTGTTTGATGATAATAAACATATATATTCATACAAATGTATTTGATATTGTACTATTTCATACTTCACAGAATAAATGACAATATAATGAATAAAATTAAATAACAACAGAATTTGGAATTCAAAAAGAAATTTTATTCATATTATTATCATTACAAAGTTTTGAATAGTACACACTCACTCTCTCACTATAACTGTACAATTTCTGAATACACTACAATCTTGTTTTTACATCTGAATACATCACAGTGTCTGATTTTACATCATTTCCTCACTACATATCACTCACACTCATATTTTGTCTTCGACTGAATTCCAGTCTGATTCCAGCATCCGAGCAATCTGCAAAAACATTCACTAACGCAGTAAAATTGAAAAGAAATATTTTTGCAATTCAATTTAAAAGAAACGATGATTTTGAAAATATTGTTTGCCTCAGTTATTTGGGTTGTTCATCATCATTTTTGACTGTGCAATATCTGTGCATATCAGTATTTTATCAGGGACAGGTTGTACATAAGTGGCTGCAGTACACACGTGTACATTTATACGCGTGTGCACTGCCCCGCCTACTCATGTGCGCAAAACAAAATGCACAGCTAACAAATCAAAACAAGGTTCAACCACTGCAACAATAATTCTGAATGGAGGCAATGCAACAAAGACACAATCAACTCAGATATAACCAAAGTGTCACAGTGCATATGAAAGTGTCAACATATACAATTCAATACCAAACTGACCCAAATTGCACACAACATGAATCAAAAGGGAACCACATACCACAAGCAAATGTCACCAACATAACAAAGCAACCCAGTGACTACATGAACCATCAAAAGCATATGATGGCTGAGAAACTACTCCAGACAGGGATGGACATGTCAGAAATATCATCACCGAAGACATGGTTATCAAGCTATCAAACAAATGCAAAGGAACAAAGCATGATGAAGCACAGTAGACTACAAACATGAGTCAAGCAATATATACAGTTCAGATAAACAAGCCAGAGGTGTGCAACATGAACAAATGAGCTCATGTGGACAGTGCAAAAGCTAAAACATAATGATCAGCCACCAAAGTGCAGAGAAACTACAAAGTGCAGTGGAACTACAGCATTACAACAGAGATCAAGTTCAGTGACTACAAGAGTGAACACATAAACAACATCAAAGTGCAACCTAACAGTATCAATGACAAGCAAGCACCAAAAGAACTACAAGTGAACCAAGAACCAAACTCAAGCTTACAGAAGTGCAGACAACCAAATAGCCAAGGAGAATCAAACTACAACAGTACAAATCCAAGAATATATGCATACACACATACATATGTATGTATACACATATACGGTCTTAAATAAACAGGTAAATATGCAACTGTGAACATGGTCAGAAAACAACAAGCAAAAGTCGAACAAAGTCAATATCACAAAAGTCAAGTTAGTAGTCAAAGACTAACTGCAGTTCAAAGGTTGCAAAAGTCATGGAACGAACAAGTCAAAGCAAGTAATTCACGGAATTGAAATCAACAGCGTCAAAGAGAAATTCAACACCATGATTATCAAGTAATGTAATATACAAAAATATACGCATATGGAAAAGGTCAGAATTCATCGCAATCATCCAAACAATATCGAACAGCCAAAGACGAATTCAACATAGAATATACGAACGAGAAAACAGGATTTCGAACCCATATAAATTCAAACCCAAAAATCATCATCGAATAAGAGCTTCAACGTCAAATCATTCGAATAATAAAAACCCTAAATCATCACAGGCAGTGTATAAAAAAATTCGACTTCAAGAAATCGCGAGTACCAACATACCTTAAGTCGAATCTCAGAAACCATAAGGAGCGCGCAAGGCCGAAGCAAAGCACGAACCACATTCTCAAGCAAAGTCAAGCTCATAAGGGTTAAAATCCCCAAATTCAACTGTCTGGAGAAATAGGGAACGAAGCCCTAATTTGAACAACGCCAAAGCTCTCGCAAATTTCAAAGAAGCAAGGCCGAAGCCCTAGCAAGCATCAAAGGAACGAACACGAGTTAGTCGATCGAAGAAAAGGAATTTCACAGCCGCCATCATTTTTCACAAGCAAAGGAACGAGCCAATATTTTGATCGAGATAAAATGGGCCGATAATTGTTTAAAGGGGGCCGGTATTGTTTTAAATAGAGAGATTCATTTTTATTTATCTTATCTTTGGCCCGGTCTGTTTAATTAGGGGTTAATTTTAAAATAGGGTTTTAAAGTTTTATTTAAATTTGGGCCAGGTTTTAATTGCTTTATTTTGGCCCAAATTTAATAAGGGTAAAAGTATTTTAAAATTGATAATTTATATTTTGCCTTGGGGTTCAAACTGTATTTTGTATTTTCAGTTTGTATTGTCAAAGACCAGTTAGAGTTAATCACCACCTAGGGTTTAGGTGTTGTCAGATTGTCTAGTTAGGGTTAGTTCAGTGAGCAGGGAGGCTGCGAGTTTGCAAAGCTCTATAGGCGGGAGCAGAGTTTGCGAGTAAACGAAACTCTATAGGCGGAGCAGGGTGTGCGAATCTATAGGAGTGTTTGTGAGCGGGAGCGAGTGTCTGCGAGTCTATCAGAGTGTTTGTAAGCGGGATACTGTTTAACTCTAATAGAAATCTGGGAATGCAGCAGTAGGCAGGGGTTGCCGAAGCTGGGTAAATTTTGTGTGTGATTTACTTTACTGCTGTTTATTTATCTGCTGTTTATTTCTGTGATAGATTCTGTTTGATTTGAGAAAATTTGCTATAACCCTATTCACCCCCCCTCTAGGGTTATTCTAGATCCTACAATTTTAAAAGCACATATATCTTTGAATAAGTGATTTAAATTCTTTTAAATCTAAGTATTAAGACTTGGGGCTTTTTCGGTAATAATAAAACTATTGGGTGGGAATTTATTCCGTGAGAGAAAGGTGATTTGAAACTATTTTCAAAAGGTTGAAGTGTAGGAAAATATCTTGCGAAGATATTTTTGAAATAAATAATTTAGGAAATTATTTTAAGTCTGATGGTTGTTGTGAATGTTATTTGATAGTTAAATAACCGACTATCAATATTGGCTATTGCGCTAATAGTTTCGAAGAGACCGGGATCGGGATTTATTTCTCGAAAACCACTTCGATCCGTTTTGAATGTTTTCGTGAGGAATACAAGAGCTTGGAGTCAAAGATGGAGTAGTAAAGTGCAAGGGCTAATCGCTACTAATCCTGAGGGTGATTCCAAAATGGATGTAGTAGGAGTAGTGCCTTCGGTTTCGTTCGAACCCGAAACGGACTTGTATGGATGAATGCTATCAGAACGTCGTTAGGGGGACGATGAGCATTCTAAGTGAGATGTGTTCTAAAAAGGTAACGCTTAGCCTCGAGCCTCATCAACCGGGAATGAATGAAAATCAGGGGTTATGCAGCAAGGCTAAGTGGGTAGCACCCAATTAGGGTAAGGTCATCCCTGTCTAGATGTTCCTTTTTATTTGGCTTAGTGGGCGGTTGCTGATCCCAACCGCGGGGTGATCTTATTCGGGCTATCTAGTAAGGGGTAGTCCGGTCTTGTGTTGCAGGGGAACGGAGGGTTCCTCGGTACGCTGATCTAGACCAGGTACTGTGATAGGTGGTACCCCAATGCCTAGTCATTAGTTGGAAATCCATTCTCCATACGTGCCTCTACGATTTTGTTTGTATACCTATTATGCTCGAATTTAATTAATGTAAATTTTTTGACTATTTGAATAAGTATTTGTATATAGACACTACTATAATATCAGAGGATTTTATAAGAAATGTTTTGGTTATCGTAAGGTAAAAACCCGACATGTTTATTTGTGGCGTGGTCTTACGAGATACCTTTGATTTCAAAGGATTTTGAAAACTTTAATAATCCAATTGAGTGTGTTTTCTCATGCTGGTTTTCCAGACTGACTCGGGTGTTATTTTGCTATAATGCTCGGGTCAGACCGAGTATTATAGAGTACAGATTTTAGATGGACTGCCGTGGAGCTCAGGAGACGAGCTGGATGCGAGACGTATCACTCGTATTTGAAGTATATTCCGCTGTGTAGTATGAGCTGTATAGTCAGCTTTTGTGAGGACATGTTAATATAACTGTCCAGTATTTGTTTTGATTGTGTTGTACTCTGATGATGTAATGTATAAAACATATATAGTTTCTTTTTTTCTTTTTTTTTGGCAAGGCCAATATAGTTTCTTTTTCTTATGTAAAGATCAGTCATTTATATATTATATATTGTTCCGCTGCGTTTGTGAGATTCTGATGTTGTTTTCTATTTCTTCTTCTACCTCCTTCTTCTTTAACCCTAATGGTTCGGTTTTCCGGCATTCGATTGTTCGGCTTTTGATATAGTGGGCGTATTAATGTCGATTTTCGGGTGTCGAAAAAAATCGGGTCGTTACACTCATTTAAGTAATTTATTGTATTAATCTTATTAATAAATTTTAAAATTTAAAATTAATATTTAAACAGTTTCAACCATTTTAAAATTTTCATTGCCTTTTCAAACATTTTGAAAATTTATGGTATATTATAACTTTTTATAATAAACGTGTTTTTCTTTTAAATTTAAATTTAAAATTTAAAATCTTGTCTTAAATTTCAAAACTATTTTGAAAATTAGTCCAAGGCTCAATTAAATTGGGTCTTTTCTATTAGGAGTAAACTTTGGGCTTACTCCACCTTTCAGGCCAGGATGGTAACCAGGTAGGATAGGGTACTTGATTACTCAATTCCAATCCTAGACATTACATTTTTAGACATCATACTTAGTGGGCAAGCTTAATTAGTTAGCCCTAACATGACTAATTTAGACCGCATAGGCTATTAGGCTTAAACCATTAAAGAAACTGTGCCAGCCCGTAGCTAAAGAAAATGGGTGAATTTCAAAATATTTAGCCATTTTGGATCTTTAATGGGCCAATGAAGTCTAAACATACTTAGAAATTTCTAAGTTTTCTTTTAAATAAAATCTTTATTTTACTGATTTTTAAAAATAAAGTTTAAGATTTAATTTAATGTGCATGTAAATTAGAGTATATCAAGTATACTCTTATGTACATATTTGTGTGTAAGGTAACTTATTAAATTTATCTAAAGAAGGTAGCTTTTCATTTCCTATCTCTTAAGTTATTGAATTAATGAGCGGGCATTAATTTATTTGAGAAGGAAACTTTTCATTTCCTTCTCTTAACTTATTCAATCAATGAGGGGCATATTATTTATATGGTGGGAGAAACCTTCTATTATCTCTCTTTAGTTAAATTGATTAATTACATGAATGTCCTAAATTAGCAATATATATGGTATGCATGTAAGTATAAACAAACAAATATAGTATAGAGTAAATTCTATAAGAGCAACATATGATAGGTGCTATCAATTGATGACAATGTGTAGACATATAACTAAAAATAAATGGATAGCAAAACACATAAAAATGAAATATGGGAAATAGATATAGGGTAACAAAAGATGATTGATTTAATTTCCATCTGGTAAACTTAATTAATGCAGCATACAAATGAGAATTAATAGGCATCATGATATAAGGATATAAACAGTCAAAAACAAATGCATGTATTATTAACTAATTATGTGTGTGTGTATGTTTAAATATGTATTGTTTAGTGAATCTTTCAAATATACTAAATTAATTCAGCCAAGTCAACTATTATCAATTCAATATTTATTACTAAACGTGTAGCGACCTAATTTAGTAAATCAATTTGAAAATGGATCTTAATCAATAAATCCAAATGTAACCTATATGTATATGTTAACAAATTTAAAATAGAATCAAACACGAATATTAAAAAAAATTGTCCAAAGTATATTTTGTATAATATAATATTGTTTGATTTATGTTTATTTATACATAAATATAGTGTACATATATGTATGTGTGTGCATGTATACAATAATATATATACATATACATATGTATAGATATTTAAAAATATTCATATATGTATTGTTAATGAGTCCTTTAAAATTAATAAATCAACTCATCAAAATCAATTAAAATCAATTTAAGATTTATTACCAAACATGCAGTAATCTAATTTAGTAAAACAATCTGATAACATATCTTAATCAACAAATCCAAATATAATTTATATGTATATGTTAATAAAAAAATTTCTTAAAACCTTTTAAAAAATTTCAAAATTATTTTAACATACACATACATATATACACATACGCATTTATGTATATGTATGAATTAAAGTGGAAATCAAAATTGGAATCAATGTAAACTACTGTTAACAATTAAATAAAATAAAGTTAATTAGGATAACAAGTTAATTGCCAGATCTATATTTAGATCAAAATCAATAGAAATTAACATAGAAAGTCATGAATAGAAGTAACTAATTTCAAATGAAAACCAATTCTAATGATCACAAGTTATACTACTTTAAGATCTATATTTGTATACATATAAGGGACAACAAATACATATATAAAATGTTCAAAATGAATTAACTACTAAATCTATAGTATCATGGAATAAATAAATAAATAAATAAATAAGGGAATTTACCTTGTTGATGTTGCATATGATTCTTACCTTGAATGGTAAATGCTTCTAAATCTGATTGAATCACCTCCAGAAATTGCAACAATATGAACCATTACTTTTGTATTTATTTGATTTGATTTTGTTTTGGGATTTTTCGTGGCTTGGAAGCCATGGAATTTTAGCTAAGAAGCTAGAAAAATGAAGATGGAGGCTAGGGTTTAGATGGAGAGTGGTTAAGAGAGGCCTGTGAATGGAAAATAACATATTTATAGAGGGATCCTTCCTTAACCTCCTCCCTTCATTTTCTAGATCCAACCATTGGATTTTAAGCCTCCTTTTCTTATGCCTTCTATGAATAAGGTTATATAGGCCTCAAAATATTCCCAAACCGATTTAGTAATTAATCTATTTAAATTTAATTTAAGTATTTTATCAATATCATATATCGATACGTACATACATAACTTTTATGCACGTAGTTTATTAAATACTAATGGATTCAAACAAATCAAATAAATAAATAAACTTAAATTTAATAATTAATATTTCATACTAATTAATTTATGACAGTTATTAATTAATCAAATCTTGTGGTTTTCGAAGCATTCATCATTACGGTTGTGCGATTAAAAAGTGCAAATTTAGTCAGCGATTAATATCGAACTATTCGAATATTAACGTTCACACGTCACTTAGCAGGTGGTGTGACATTTTGGTTGAATTTATCGATGACACATCTTTTGGGTAAAATCAAATTTTACTTAATATAAGTGGTACCTAATAGTGATAATTATTTACACAAATTCTCTTCGTCCAAACTATATCACTTTGGATTTATGGTTGGTAATGGTCAAAATTCCAATGTCATCCACATTCAACTTTATAGTCCAATTACATAGTCCTTGGTTCAATAATAACAATTATTATTAACCGAAATGCTCTGGCCAAAGAATTTGACTTTGAGTTGACTTGAATTGACCATTATACTAACCCCATGTAACCGAAGAGTTGAATCCTCTCTTGAATAGTGCTTCAGTTCCAATACTTCCACTCAACCCAACTACAGTTGCTCGATGGAATGCCATGCCACGATTTGACTATAATTAAAGAGGAGCTTTCATATTAAAGATCCATAGTATTTTCAAGTAGAGAGAATTGTGTAAATCTGTCACATTGATACTTTTTGTTTGACCTTAGTTATATTAACCAACAGAAAACTATCGAGTGAGTCATTCCATAGTTATCCAATAACTATCAGTACGTAACCTCTAGGTGCCCCCAACAGTCATGAGTAATACACTGCCCAATATTTGGAGAGCGTTACATACTCTAGTCTCAGATAATACACCGATATCCAGTCTCGATGCGTCTTGACTAGGATCATTTAAAATGGTATATTCTTTTTATTGTGATAAATTACTCACGGTTACAACACTTTGTAACTACTATCACAAAATATGCCATTTATAGATTTTTGATTAAATATACTTCTAATTAAATTAATTAATTAATATAACCAAATTATATCAAGTATATAATAGAAAGAAACACCTCTATTATGAACAAGATTGTTCAACGAGTTAGATATATGTAACAAATTACATAATTGCCCCCAGGGTATACCCTAAACTCTATCAGGTTTCACTTTCATTCATCTCTGCCAGAAATATATTCAACCAAATCAGCTCTTTCGAAAGCATATATAGCCTTCTGAAACGGCTAGGGCCATTCTCACCTATGAAGAAGAACTACACATCTACTACCATAAAAGCATAACTTCCAATTGGCCAGTAGAAGCTTTCGAAGGGGACCATTTACAACAAAGCCTTTTAGGTGTTTCGACTCATTCGAAACTAAAAGAAGGCATGTTTCGATAGCATCGAAGGCCAACATCCAGGCCAACTCATTCAACACATCAACATTCAAGTCAAAAGTGCATCAATAGACCTTTCGACGAGGTTAAAGGCTATCAAGTAACACCTTTCGACGAAGTTGAAAAGAAACAAAGCAGGAGTGAGAAGCCAAACATCCAGCGACGGTGGAAGATTGACTAAAACCCTTTCGACCAGGTCGAAAGGTAGGCTTCATTAGATGCTCACGAATGTAGAGAGGTTGACCTTTTGACATCATCGAAGGCTAGGGATCGAAAGGTCCCAGCTGGCACCTAAAAATATGACCCCAGGACTCAGTTGTAGGGGATCTGATTCTTTACTACTCACTTGTATTTTATGAAGTTTGAAAACCTAATTCCCAAATCAAATTGGGTATTTGGTCAATTTTTACAATTTTGTTCAATAAAAAGAAGATTGTGATAATCTTGATTACTTTACAATTCAGATTTTCTTATTTCTCATAAATATGTCATCCTACAGCCAAACTGATCGAAAAGTCCCCCTTCACCTGGTCGAAACCTTTAGTTTTCATATTTCCTGGAAGCCTTAGCTCAAATCTACAAGATAGCAAGTGCTACCCCTTTCGATTGAGTCGAAACCTTTCTAGTTCCGCTATTTCCAGAGATTATTAAATCCCTAACCTAAACTGTCTGGTCTGTGTCAAAAGGTTGTTCCAACAAAGTTCTAATCCAACCCATTCGAAAGGATATTCCAAAAGAGATGACACCTTTTCAACTGTGCCGAAAGGTACCAAGGACGTGTCATTGATCAATTTTACCTGCTTGAAAAGCGTTAGCAACCTCCAATTACTCGAAAGGAGGTTTCGAAAGCGTCACTCGCACCCTAAGTCCAATTTGAGGCGTTGATAAGTTTTCTTGTCAACAAATCAATCTTTGGATAGTTCTCCCTCTAAGTGTATACTCTCCCTATTGGTATGATCATAGGTTAATCTCCTCCTCTGACATCAACAAATAAGAAATAGATATCTATGGGAGAAATATATAGAAATAATGTAGGGAAAGAGTTTTCTTTGAATCACATCAAAGTAATATTGTATACAAATAATATTAAACTATCACAAAATATAAACAAGTTTGTGAATAACATAATTGACATTTAACATAAAAAGGATGAACATTTAAACATCACAAAATATAATTCACAGACATAACAATATAGAAATGATGTTAGTACCCACTTCCTTTGTTTTGGTCCTAAGAGTTAGATCTTAGGAAGCCAAACCCTTGAGGGTTTAGAATTCTCTTTATAAACAAAATTATTATTTCTATGAACAGAAGTCATAAAAGATTATATATATTTATTTCTAATCAAATGATTATTAGTCTTTGGAACTTAAATCTTAATAGATTTTGAATGATATATAATTTTTTTTGAATAATAGATTTAAAAACTGGTTTTTCAAGACTATTATTTTTCTTCTTGACGTTTATATATAGAGAGTTATACCGTTTAGGATTAGTTTTTACTTCTGTAAATTTGTTATATCCTAATCCTTTTTTATTAGAAGTGGATTGTGAATTTTTATATAATCTTAGAATTTTTTTATTTGCCTCTATTAATGTTAGAAACATTTTTGGTGATATTATCTAACTTTTTCTAAGATTAGCAATATCTAGTTCTAGTATTTTGATAGTTGATTTCAATTCATGATTTTCTATTGATAATGTATCATTCTTTTCCTTTTGGGTTTTTATTTCACTACTTAACATAGTAAGTTGAGAAGTAATATTAGAACAAGATTCTTGTGAATTAACAAGTTCTTCTTCTAAAGATTTTCTTTTCATCTCTTAGCATATCAACTTCGATTTCATTTCTATTTATCCTTTCTAATGAATCCTTATACTCTCTCTTAATATTTCTCAGTTTATCTAATAATTGGGAATTTATATCAACTAAATCATTAAAAATATGATTACTTACATCATCATTTGTGGCCATAAATCATACTTTGGCTTGTTTTAAATCACTGTCGCTGTCGCTGTTTGATGAGGAAGAGGAATATGAATCATCCCATGTAACTAAAAAATCATATTTCTTCTTGTATCTATCGCTCTTGCTTTTGTAGTTACTTATATCTTTCTTTGCAATCTGTACAGTCTGTCTTTATATGCCCCTTTTTGTGGCATTCGTAGCTTTCAAGAGTTGAGGATGATGGTTTTTTGTTCCTGTTATTCCCAAACTTTCAGTTCTTTCTAAATTTTAGATTTTTTTTGAAATTCTTAGCTATTAACGCTATATCATCTTCATTATTGTCAAATTCTTCTTTTTTGGCCTGGAATGCCCTTGTTTTTCTATCTTGAGCTTGAACTCGTTTTACCTGCAAATTAACTTCATATGACATGAGATTTCCTATTAACTCTTCTGGTTTTATGGTAGAAATGTCGTTAGCTTCTTCAATTGGTAAGACTTTTCATTTCCATTCATCCGTTAAAGAGTTTAGGATTTTGAAACTATATCAAAATCAGTATATTTTTCTCATAATGCCAGAAGTGAGTGATATATATCATGAAACCTGGAATACATATAATTTATAGTTTCATCTTGCTCCATTCTAAAATCTTGAAATTGATTCTTAAGCATAGATATCTTGCTTTGTTTAACCTTATTAGTACCTTCATGAGTAACTTTAAGAGTGCGCCAAATTTCATATGCTGAAGTACACATACTAGCCCTATTAAACTCATTTTTTATCTAAGTAACAAAACAACATATTCATAGCTTTAGCATTTGCAGTAGCATCTAATTTCTGTGTATTTAACCATTGTGCATAAGGAGTGGTAGGTACAAAATATTCTTGTTGAGTGATATTCCAAGTGTTGTACCCATTTTCTTCATGTAAATTCTCATCGTAGTTGACCAATAATTATAGTTTAATTCATTAAATAGTGGTTGTCGTGCAGTTGATTGATCTTCAACAAAACTTGATGCTATGTTATTTTCCACATTACTTGAATATCAAAAACTTTGTTACAGTTGTATGATGACCATGCTCTGATACCAAATGAAAGTGACTAAGGATCGATTAATATGAATAATTATCTAAGTTATAAACTTGTACGGAATAAAAATAAAAATCAAATAACCGTAAGTAAATTACATCAGAGATTTTTATATAGGTTCAAACTTGCCGTTCAACGTCTAGTCTCGGACTCCTTCTAGATTTAAACCAATACCCTCTCTTAACCAGGATGTGAAGACCCGTCTCCTTGAATCTCGGAAATCGACATTAATACATCCACG
Organism: Allium fistulosum; assembly: GCA_030737815.1. Taxonomy (NCBI): domain Eukaryota; kingdom Viridiplantae; phylum Streptophyta; class Magnoliopsida; order Asparagales; family Amaryllidaceae; genus Allium; species Allium fistulosum. Next base: position 62,934,323 of record CM060903.1, read on the forward strand.
ATGTTCATGTGCCGTAAATCCAAATGTCGGGGAGGCAGATTTGCAAGAGTAAACTAAAGTAAAAGATAGAAACACAAATTCTCACATTACATTAAATAGATAAATAGTACATATAATCACCATTACCAGTGTACATCAAAGTTTTTGTATGCACTAAGCCAGCCAGGAGCAGTTATAACTGCTTGCTCAACACTTGCTGGAACGAACTAACTTGGACACGACGGAAAAACAAAAATAGATAGATAGATAGATATCCCCTTCGGGTGCACCAATTCATGCTCCAAAAATCTCTTCCAGCATGCTCTCTTCCAAAATACTCTAAATAGAATCCTGATTACTTGGTTGCCCGGGAAAATAGGGCACCTAGAGTTTAAAGGGAAAACAAAATAAACTCCAGGTCCGTCATGTGACTAGTGTGAGAACTCAAAATACATGTTTTGAAAATAAAAAGGTATCTCATAAGACCATGCCGCACATAAACAACCAAATGGAGTTTTTACCTAATGATAACCAAAACATTCTTAAGTAAAAATAAGGGATATTATTTTTAGTGACATATCTTTGAAAACATTTGCAAGCGAACTTATTAATATTAGCCAAAAATTTTACATTGATTAAATTCCAGCAATACTAGCCACAAGCGCGGGTTCTACAAGGAAACTGGCAGGCACTTATTGGAGAATGGATTTCCATACAAAAGACCAGGTGAAGGGACTACCTTCCGGTAGTACATCTCTAGAGGAATGTACCGACGCCCAACTGATGGTCCTCTACTATCACAAGATTGACCCACCTCTTCCTAGATAATACCGAATATCTCATCACTTCGGTCGTTACCGTCCTATCCAAGACGTCTCTTAGCATACACCACAATAATTTAAATCCGAACGTCACAGCGGGTTATCCAGAAGGGGATGATCATACCCTAATGGTTACAAACCACATAGCCTTGTTGCATCTACCCTGTTTCGGCCATTCTCGGGTGTGAGGCTTGAGGCAGCGATTACCTTTCACTTTGCACATCATCATTCTTTGAGTGCTATACTGTTATTCCATCGATCCCTATTGACTTTCATAAACATACGACCTCCGATCTCATACATCTCGAAGAAGGGTGTTAAGCTAAGAGAAGTTGCCTTCTCTGCCACCAAGCAAATGTATGTTAATAAAAGTCAACGATGAAATCTCACGAGTGCAATGTCAGACATCCATCCATACAAGTTCGTTCTGGGACTGAACGAAACCGAAGGCACTCTCCTACCACATTCTGTCAGAAATTAACCCTAGGATTAATAGCAAGAAGTCCTTGTAACCCAAAGAGTTTCAAAAATGAAGGGACCACTGCTACTTTAGTATTTGGGAGTTAGCCAGAATTATCAACAAACAACCCTTTCATCCCAAAGATCTTTGGTCTTCATCCTTCATTCTTTCAATCAAGTCTTTATCTTTCGAACACATATATTGGTTTGAAGTGATTTTCGGATAGGGATTTTCCAAATCCGACCCAGGTTCCTTCGAGCCAATCATTAATAAAAAGAAGCTCTGAGAATAGGGAATCATTCTTTAATTGATTAAGTTCTTTTTATTAAAATCTCTTTTGGAGATATACATTTATAAAACATCTTTCCAGTATATACGGAAATACTAAACCACTCTTATAAAATACTTTTCTAAGTTTTTAAACTAGAAATAAATTTGAAATCATTTTATTTTTCATTTAGGAAGATATTGATCTGAGTAAACCAAATTCACTATCCCCTTCGTTGGGCTAGTCCGGATAGCCAAAGAGAGGGAGCAGGAAACTGGTTTTCCAAACTCAAGCCTAAACACTATCTCTCTGACACCCATAAGGCGGTCAAGTTATCTGATCGGCTCTAAATGTTTAATCATTCCAAAAATTCTTCAAATTAACTTTAAAACACTTTATAAATCATTTAAAAACATTTATAAAAGAATTGTTAAGTCTAAAACTATATTTCAAAAGTTATAGAAAAGCATCGCGGAAAAGTGATGCGGAAAGTGCTTTTTAAGCTAGATCACGACTTTTTATTATTTTGAAATTCATTTTTATTACTCAATCACCTTTCAAACAATTATAATATTTGTTCCATATTTTAAAACATTTTAAACATCCTTTTCCAAGAAATCCTGTTTTGGATTCCAAACTGCAAAACGTAAATTTTTCCAAAATTTGTTTTACTCATATTTCAAAATCTACTATCGGATCTTGATTTTCTTTCTTCATTGGAAAACTATGGATTTAATAGTTCGGGAAGTTATTGGCTAGAAAAATTCCAAGCTATATTCCAATCTTTACATTAGTTTGACTTTTATAGCGCGAAATTGCAAGCTGCCTTTACGCGATGCTCTTATTTTTAAACAAAATTTTCACTTCTTTTCAAACATCACCAAAACACTTTTAAACATTCATAAAACACTTTTAAACATTCATAAAACATTTCAAACACATTTTAAACCATTTTTAAGAGGTTTAACAATTCCATATACACCATTTCATTAGTTCAAGGAAAGTGATTTCCTTTGTTCTTATCGACATGTATTTTCGTGACTTGCATATATATATATATATATATATATATATATATATATATATTTAACATTCATATCAAAACAACCAAACTTATTGATAAAAGCATATTAAACATCCATTTGAAACATCGTATCATTATATAGCATATAGTATAATGGTTTAAGAGTTCTCACCTTGAGTTTTAAACGATTTAGTTAAAAATTCACTATAGCTCCGCTATTTGAGTTTCGAAGCTCAGTATTCTTTAGATTTTAGTTCCTAGATGCCTCGACCAAGACTTTAGAAGGCTAGGGGGTGCACGGCCTACGGTCTAGGGTGTAGCAAGGAGTGGGCTTAGCCTAAGGTGGTGAGGTGGAGACAAAGAGAAAACGAGGAGTTTTGAGATAGTTTTGGGGTGCTTTACTATATATATATATAACTATATTTTATAATTTTAATTTCTTTTTGAAATCAAATTTGACATAATTTCTCTTAAGATGGAAGCTATTAAAGTGGAAGCAAAATCTTAAGAATATGAAGAAGAAGATGAATGAAAAAGAAGAGAAGACGGTAGGGTATTTATAGGAAAGGAAGAGTGTAAAAGTATACATGCACACATCATCATCTTCATCACCATTTCAAAGCTTCTCTAACACACATCCCCCTCACAAATACACGGTTAGAAGCATCCCCCCACGTGCTCATCACTTCCATCTTCTCATGTATGCATATGTTGACTTGTAAAAGCTTAAGGAGTAAGTTTGCTTAAAAATATCTCATATATTTTATATTATACCTTTATACTCAATCATTTTTATATATAATGTTTATGTGCATGTTTTCATGTATGCACATGTACATTATATGTGTATGTAACATATTCTTACAACGTTGCACAAATTCCACACGTTGTATTGTTTTAAATTCCAATTCCGTTCTTCGGTCATATTTTCTCTTTTATATTATTATGCATATTTTTGTAAATAAATTTTCGTATCATTCTTAACTAATAAAAATGATCATATTTTATTTATAAAGCCATATAAATTAATAATAATAATTGTTTACAAAATTGTGTTTATATCGATAAGGCTAAACGATCATTTATTTAAAGCGATATATTTATGGGTCGTTACACCGTAGGAATAGGTATTACAACCGCCGGAGCAACCCAACAGGACTTCAACTGTCTAGACAACCGAATAAGTCTTCAACCGCCTAAGAATTCTACAACAGGACTTTTAACTACAAATAGTAGAAAAGTATTTGACTGAGTATGCTCTTGAATAGCACTGATAAGTCGATAATGTACACCCTTCCTATAATCTTCTTATTTGTGGTATGTAGTGTAGTTTGTGAAGAAAGGAAGTAAATTTGATCACAAAAAATATTGTTGAACAAACAAGTGATCAAAATATAAAGACAGTTAGAGTCGAAGGCTTGTAAGTTCAACAAAAAAGATAGAGAGAATTAGGAATAGAATAGCTTATCAAAACATTGGAATCCTTTGCTTTATACAGTGTTTAAAGGTTGCAATCATTCAGAAAGAGTAACGGTGAAGAGTTGTGACTACAACTCTTGATTAAGAGTTGTAAGTCTCCATGAAGGAGACACACCTTTTCAAAAAAACTAGCTGTCATGCAAATTTAGCCGACTGAATAGAGTGTGCCAGTAAGCTGAATCGATGATTTTGAGATCAGCAAGGCCATAATGCATTTTGGCCAGTTTTAAGCCGGCTGAATATACTCATTCAACCGGCTGAATATTCATGATATTCAAAAATTGTGCACGTACACAGAATTAGACCGGCTGACTTGTTTGATTCAGCCAGCTAAATTCCGTATTTTTTGTGTTATTCTTTAAAATTATTTATCAAGAAAAACGTGTGCATATATATACCACGTTGAAGTGATTTTAACAACCTTTTACCTCTAGACACAGATTCTATGGAAAATAACAACTCTGTAGTGTCATTTTGGTCTTCATTTTGATATTTTTGTCTCTCTGTATAAGTGATATCATTTCTTGCAAAAGTGGTTAGTATATACAATATATGTTTATATAGTTTTCACTATCAAAACATCAAAGTACAGGGTTCTAACATACCTAACTCGTTGACCAATCTTGTTTGAAATAAAGATGTTTTCTTTCTATTATATACTTGATATAATACGTTATATTAATTAATTAATTTAATTAAAAGCGTATGTAATAGAAAATTCATAAATGGTATGTTTTGTGATAGTAGCTACAAACTGTTATAACAATGATTAATTTATCACAATGACAACAAATATACTATTCTAAATGTTCCTAGTCAAGAAGCACCGAGATTCGATATTGATATATCCATTGAGACTAGAGTACGTAACAATTTCCAAATTTGGGCAGTTTATAACTTATGATTACTGGTCACACCTAGGGGTTACATACTGATAGTTACTGGATAACTATGGAATGACGCGCTATATTGTTTTCTTCTTGTTAATGTAACTAAGGCCAAGCAGAAAATATCGATGTGATTGATTTTCACAATTCTCTTGACTTGAGAACACCGTGATCTTCAATATGAAAGCTCTGTTTTATTATAGTCAAATTATAGCATAACATCCATTGAGTGACTATAGTTGGGTCAAGTCGAAGTATTGGAAGTGAAGCATTATTCAAGAGATGATTTGTTTTCTCAGGTATATGGTGTTAGTATCACGGTCAACTCAAGCAACCTTAGGTCAAAGTCTCTGGCCAGAGCAGTTCAGTTAATAGTAATTGTTATTATTGAACCAAGGACTTTAGGTTTGGATTATAAAGTTGAAAATGGATGATATTAAAATTTTGAGCATTATCAAATTCTATAAATCCAAAGTCTTATAGTTTTGACAAAGAGAATTGGTGTAAACAAAAGCCACAACAGAGTAGCGCTTAACAAAGTGAAATTGAATTTTACTGAAACTAAGTAAGCGATAAATTTGGTCAAAATATCACAACACCAACTAAATGACGCGTGAACATTAATATTTGGATAGTTCGAGGTTAATCGCTTATCGGATTTACACCTAACAAGTAATACAATCAAAATGACGAATTTTTTATAGACCAAACGAATTAATTAGTTTATAATTGTAATAAATTAATTAATATCTATGAAATATTAACTATTATAAATTTTGAATATGATTTGAGAAATAAGTACTATTAATATATTCATAATAGTTATAAATATATTGATCGGTATGAGATATCGGTAATCAATTAAATTAGATTTAATTAATAATATTTCTTTTGGTTTGAATGGGGTATTGGCCCTTGATGATAGATTTAAAATTTCGTCTATAATGAGGGCTATAAGAGATGGCTAAAATAGGTTAGATATGTTAGAATTGGATGGCTTAGATTTAGTGAGAATTGATATGAGACATGATCCATTATTTTCTCTCTCCCGATTTAAATGCCTTAAACCCTAATTGAGTAGGATCTTTTTCGGTGCCACTATTCCCAAATATTGTTAGCCGATTTCATCACCTAGAAGCTTAAGCAAATCCAAATAATATCAATTCAAACGGCAATTGCTTTTGATAGCCAAAGGTCTACATTTCAAGAATTAGAAGTCTGCCGAATCGAAAAAATTTTAAAGGAGAGAGAGTCCATCATTACAAGTTCTACATTTAGTTAGGTGATGATTTTTGTATGTATTAATGTTGTCACATACTGGATTGGTTATATATATGTATTCATTTAAATAATTTTTTTTCACATATAGGTAGGATATGCACTGCCGAATAATTTTACTTATAGTAATTATTATTTTGTTTATGTGTGTGTATATATATAATTTAATTATACTTATATAGTTCGTATTTAATTATAACATTAGTTCATGCTAATAAGTAAACATATACTTTATACATGTATATTTATAGTAATTATAATGGTTGCAAAATATTTATAATAATTATTTACTATTATTTAACATTATTTAAATCAATATACTATGTAAATAATTTATGCAAAATAAAATATGTTTTGAAAATTAACTTTAAATTTTATAAAATTATTTTATAAAGAAATAAGCCTTTGGCCAGAAAACAAGAATTAAAATAAAGTAGTATTCCTAATTTTAAAAAAATTATTATAATATACGGTCAAAAATAATTATTGAACAAAAAATAAATTTTCATTGAGAAAAATTATGGAAAATACTTCAAGTCCACGAAATATCATACTAGATTCTCTGAAAATTTAAAAATTTGAATAATATGTTTAAAAAATATTTTTTATTAATATTTTTTTTCAACTAATTAATCAATTTAAACATATTTTAATATAATATATTATGTTGTACATACTATCTAGAAGTGTTTTGAAAAATTTATTTAGTTTTATTCATTGATATATATTTATATATACATGGTTATTTTAAATATGCTTATGTGTGTGTATATTCAATAAAAAATTATTTTGTCGTTATAGTATATATATAATTTCTTAATTTAAAAAAACCTTTAATGTAAATCTGTATATTATTTTAATATTTATTACAATAACGCATTAATACATACATACGTACCTACAAAATATTAATATTTTGCATATATATATACACACAAAAGTTATATGCATACGAATATATATATATATATATATGTAGATTTATAATATTTATATAAATAACAAGTTTTACGTACATATATCTGGACAACATACAATACATATCGGACGAACTAACATGTCTGTTACGATGCAAAACCCAACGTATGTATACAGTCATGTTATACCTTGTACATGTTGTCATATTACACATGCACACATAAATATATATGTATATGATACATACGTTTTCATTTATATGTATAAAATATATACTAAATAAAACTCTATGTAATTTATAAATTGAAATAAAATAAGATATTTTATTTAAATAAAATTTTAGAAATATTCTACATGAATTAGACTTCATTGGCCCAATAAAGATCCAATAAGGGATTATTTTTTTTGAAATTCACCTATAACTTCCGTTGCGGGCTAATCCAGTTCCAACAGTAGTATGGTGATAGTATGTGTTCGAACACCGATATAATCTGTAACGACCCGTAAATTTTAACTGTTTTAATAACGTAATTAGTTGAAATTTTGCGAAATTTTAAACGATAAAATTTTGAAATAAAAATTTGATATTTGGAATACGTCTAGTTAAACATAGCAACTGGTAAATTTTCGTCCGAAAATATGGAAGTTTATTTCGCACGTAAATTCACTTCAAATCAGTTAAAAAGAAATGAAAATAAAATGTTTTCAAAACCAAAATATTTTTACATAGGAAAATTCTAAACCATCTTCTGAGCAAGATGTCAATTTGTCGTTTTTCCAAATTCGGACATCTTTGGCTCCGTCGATCTTATTTTTCAGCGTTTTTCTTGCATTTTCCGCTATTAGAAAATTCGAAATTTTTATAATCCAATCATACCAAGGATATCTGTAGGCCGTTTTTATCGTCTCGAGATGCTGATCTCCACAGTATACTCATTTGTCAATTTCAAAGTCGTGAAGAAACGAAATCTACGGAACGACTAGTCGTGTCGGTATTCAAAATTTCACCTTTTGTTTCCTTTTAATCTTTCAACTACTCACCGTATTAAACCCAATAGTCATTAGCTATTTTTCTTTTCTGAATTCAGTGCATGGCCTTTGCTATTTCCAGAGTGCATGGCCTTTGCATAGTCACGTTACTTTCAAAATGAAGATTATATCTTTATTGAAATCTTTCTATTTACTTTTATGTTCACTGCATATTCATCTCCCCATCTTTTCCTTTACCTGCTCCTTCTTCTTCATTTCTTAAACGCACACTAGTGCATTCATTGTTTGCTCAAAGCTAATCTACTCAGCACTTGAAAAATATAGTTATAGATTTTATTTTCTTCACTTCTCGTTCCTCACCCCACACCCGCCTCTAGCATCCATCTCACCCTCGTCCACCATATGCTACCCATCTTTTCACAACCGAGACAACCTATCTTCCCTTCTTTGAACTCCTCGCCTACATCACCTCATCAAACTCCAGCCCTCCACCTCACTCCCCTCATGACCTCCGCCACCAGGCAGCGAGTGCCAGCTCCAAAGCCAACGTCCAACCTCCCCTTACCAGTTCGAACCCAGACTTCTCCACCTGACACGTCGTAACCTCCAGCCCTCACCAACGCCGCAGCACCTCCGCATCCCCAGGCTTCGCCCCTCCCCTGTGTTCCGACCAGCAGCTCATGTGAATTTTGTATGCGTGTATATAAGGTATTATGTATATATATATTTTATATATTTTTGTTAAGTTATATAATGTTATAAAGTATAAAGGTTATATTAGCATTACTTTTGAATTTGTGCATATCATCTGTTAACAAACAACATATACCTAACTAAGCTATTATATATATTAGTACTGTTTTGTTTTTGCTGTGTACAGTAAGTAATATCTATAGTATATAATATATTATATTTTGAAAGATGAGTTTATGTTGTATATCTATGTTTAACGTTTTGCTGTGACAGCTTATAGAAAAAAATGTTATCCTTTGTATCAGTTTATACATAAATGTTGTTTCAGAAGATGTGTTACTTAAAGTTGTTCAAAGTAAATAGTTTAAAACTATTCATATACTTACAGCTGTTTATATTCTTACAGCCTAGCACGTCTCGGCCCTTCCTATTATCACATACGTGATTTAAATTGTTTATTTTGATTTTGAATGCTGTTTTGATTTCAAGTATTAAAAGGTATATTTGTATACATATATTGTAAATTTTGGTTTGGGCTTTGAATAAAGTATATGCAGAGATGTTATTGCATATATAAATACATCTAAGTTATATTCATTTTATAAATTTTGTTTTAAATCTAGTCAGTACGCACGTTACACATATGTTTACGTATTAGTATATATGTCTATCTGTTTACATATGTATGGATTTTAATATACTATGTATATATGTTTTATATATATATTGTATTACACTTTATTTTATATAACCTATTATAAATTGTCAGTTGAGTTTTATGTGTACGTAAGGCTATAAAAGTTATATTAGAATTACTGTTACCTTCTATGAGTAAATGTAAGTATATGTGCATACAGAATGTTTTAGGACTATGCACATAATATATTAGCTTATGTAAGCTAAAACGTATGGGTTTATGTTAATGTCCAAAACGTGTTTGAATAATAATAAAAAAAAAGATTCTTGATGTATATAGAATTAAAATTTAAGGTGTATATATATTGTTGTTTTATACAAAGTGATATGTTGTTTATCTATATAAGTATTTATTTCAAAAATATATATATAGATATATTTCGTTCCAGTTATCAACTGATTCTGAATAGCTCTCATCGTTTTTCCCATTTATCAGTTGCCCGTCGAATTCGTGCCTATCTTGAAGTGCTTTGGAAATCGTCATTTGGATTAGTCAAATTTCACAAAATTCAAATCATAGCCTATCGTGATGTCTACCTCCTCTCTAGCCTCGAAAGGTGAGCACTCACTCATGATTAACGTTCTTTTATTTATTTAAATTTGATTTCAGTTGAAACGACAATTGAAATATGCTGCTGTTAGTTAATTGCACTATTATATATGCTATTACCTGTATCAGTTCACCTGTGACATCTGACACCATTATCTGTTATATATATGAAATGATAATCCAGTTTGGTTGTTAATTGATTGATTGTTGATGTTCATATTGGACGTTAAATTGTTAATGTTAAAATGATAAATAGTATGAAATTGAACTTGATATAGGATAATTAAATGTTAAATTTGATTAACTAACACTTGTATAATATGACCCCTTTAACTGTTAAATTTATTGACACGTAGGATTTGTTTAATTACATTTTGAACCACTGAATGTATGTTGTTAAATTGATGATGTATGAAATTGTAAATAGATGACAAGTGAAAACCGTAATGTAATAAATCTTTAATCTACATGAAATGATAGTGTAGATTCTAGAAATAATTATATTAATCCGTACAAATAACAATGCGAATTAATACGGTTATTTCGGGATTATTTGAATTGATTATTGGATTGTTATTGTTTGTTGTTATTGCTTGTTTATTTACTTTGACATCATCCCAGTTATCACACTGCAAGTTCCCTTTGTATGTTTTGATTTTGAATTGAATTGGAATCGGGTTGAAATGATAAATACCCAAATTGAACTTTGACCTAGGATAGGAAATTAAATAAAACCCGATTGGTCAATAATTTGATTTAAAATAAAATGAAGATTTTATTTGAATAAATAATATGGTTTTGAAATGAAGTTGAAATTTGAATTTTTAATGAAAGAAAATGTTAATATTTAGTAATCTGAAACAAATATTAAAAATGAAATTGATGAAACAATGTTGTTTAATTTGAGAAATGATTGAATTAAGTTTAAATTATTAAACTTTGAAATTATTTAATAATTAAGTTTTGAATTAATTAATAATTAAATAAGATTGAATTATTTAATGATTAAATTGAATTGAATCCTTTAATAAGAGAAATTGAACTTTTGAATAAGTGAATTTTACTTCGTAAATAATTGAAATTGAGATTCTTTATTAATTAAGTTTTGGGAAAAATTATTTAAGAAAGTAAATAAGTGAAATGTATTTCTTTAACAAGAAATAAGATGTGATTCATTGAAATTAATGTAAGACTTGAAATTTAAAGAATTTGATTTGATGAATTTAATTTAATTCAATTTGTAAGTTTTGATATAATTAAGTTGAATTTGAATAACGGATTTAATGAATTGGAAATTTAATAGAAATTGTTTTGAATGGAAAATTTACTTAATGAATATTGAATGAGATCGATAAATGAATTTAAATTGATTTAAAGGTTAGATTAAATTAATTTAAATGTTCTCGAAATGAAACTTATATTCGAACTTGAATCAATTTTGATTTGTTTTAAATAAAAATTGAAATTGAATTATAAGATTTTGAAATGATAATTTGGAAGTTTTGAAACGTAAATTGTGGAAATTGATTTCGAAAGGCAAATGAAATGTTGATTTGCAAATTGAAATTGAAATTGAAATTGATTTGATTTTGAAATAAATAAATGACCAATCGGTGAAATAATTTCGAAGGTTATTAAAGAGACCGGAATTCGGTTATGGATATACTCTCTATCTAAACCGAAAACCACTTTAATAACTATGCGCGGAGTGTTGATCCAGAATGAAGTGGTTGGAATGATGTACGTGTTGACTAAAGAAAGAGAACGATAATGGATAGCCTTGACACTTGTGTCAAATTGGAAATGACTAAAACAGGAGCTGTGCCGGGCCAATGGAGGATTAGCTACCTCAAGTGGACACACTTCTTCGAACTACTTATTACTTGTTGTCGATTGGTGCACCCTTGATTTTTGGGAGTGTTGTTTCACGGTGTTGCGGGCGCTGCGGCGTTGCGTTCTCACCAGTCCGGATCAGGCAAACGGTAGTATCACTACCTTGGGTATTGCCTCATGTGCCTTGTCATACTTGTATTCCATTTATGCGCGACCACTACGATTTTGATTTGTACCTTTAGTATATGGATTGCCCTTTGGTGACTTCCGGTTTTGGGGAAACTACGGTCTTGTATATGCTTTTGGGAATAAAAATGTGTTAAGGGTGGAATGGGCCATGACTTAACGCTATTTTGATATCTTTATATATTACTGATAGACATTATCTACTTAGCGTACATTACTACCTAGTAGATAGTTTAACGGATCCTTAAAGGATGGTTATTCCAAACATCCTTTGAGTTACTCGTATTTCAATTGCTATTTCACTTGAGTTGGATTTATTAATATAAGAATGTTAATCCTGACTCGAGTGTCTTGTGTTTTTGCTTTACGCTCGAGTCAGACTGAGTGTACCAGTATTCGATGCTCACCTTTGGAGTTGGAGCTTTGCTTGAAGATCCAGCCATCTATTCTGCTTCATATTCGATGATTCCAGTGATGTATTCTGATTTGTATCTGATGTATCATATTACTCTTCTGTTGTAAACTCTGATGTATTTTATATATTCATATAGTAGCTTCATGAACTACTATCTCTTTTATTTCCGCTGCACTTATTACTCTATGTCTGTGATCTGTGATTATTTACTGTATATGTTTAGTTTTGCCAAAATTTAAATTAACAACGCGGTATTTTTAGCAATTCAATTCCGGCATGAGTGTCTACCTATACACTTATAATGGATGCGAATGGTCCAAAAATTCTGGGTCGTTACATAATCGAGACATAGTGTTTTTACTAATCTTAGTAATGGTAGAAAAGGTTATCATATATTCAAAGGTTGCCTAGTGGTGATTCGAGGCCTAGCTAGTGATTGTTGTGTTTGATATGATTACAGTACCTATCGTGGTTGTTGTATGATTGGGATGGATGTCATGTGATGTAGGTATTAGGGAGATGGGCACCCCGACACCCTATATTATACGTAGTGTCGTGTACTTATACGATGATAGTATGACATATATCATGTTATGTTCTAACCTATACTAGCACAACTTATCTACTAGAGGCCGTTTTATTTGGGGTTTATTATTCATATGTATAAACTCTTTAGCATTTTTTTGTATGACTATGATGGACCTGTTGCACTCTGATTCTGTTCGGTTCATTTAGTATATTATTATCTCGCTTGTTTTATTTCTATGTGATTATTACATTTTATCGTATTTGCTATGATATATACGATAAGTTCTACTTTGGATTGTTATTACTTACCTTGAATATCATTTCACATCAACCAGTTACCGTAATAGCGCACTACTCATGGTATTTGTATCATGTTCAATTACCGATTGACTCTCACCTTAGGTCTCCAAAAGTATTCACTCCTCCATGTTGGATGAAGTAGGATCCGCATCATAGATGTATTCCGAAAGAATCACTTCCATTTTCGCTTCTCTCCCTCAATCAAAAATATTCTTACATATAGCCCAGCTCCATCTTCTAAACTCCTTCTTAGTATTCTTTGATATTTGTGTGAAAATTGTGTAAAACGGTAGCTGATTCGATGATGAAGGCCGAGTACACGACATATTTTGTAACGACCCTAAACTTTTAGTGATTTTATTTGTTAAATTAATTGAAATTTTGTGAAATTTTAAACAATAAAATTTGAAAATAAAAAAATTTATTATTGGAATACGTCTATTTTAATATAGCAACTAGTAAATTTTCATCTGATAATATTGAAGTTTATTTTCCTGTGAAATTTTATTTCAAATCAAACCGGTTAATAACAGTGAATTTAAAAGTTTCCCGAAACCAAAATATGTCAACGGGAGAAAATTTATTCAGATCATTCTGAATCAGACTGCGAAATTCGTTTTTCCAAATTTGGACTTCTACTGCTCCGTTTATCTTAATTCTGGCAAAATAGCAGCATTTCTGGTACCGATTATCCACTTTTGATCGGATAGTCGTACCACTGATATCTGTATACCGTTTTGATCGTCTCGTCGTGCTGATCTCTGTGGTATATTCAATTTTGTATTTTGAATACCGGTACGCGACGGAAATAATAAAACTGTATGTCGTACCGGTACCGAAATTATGACTTTTACTTTCCCAATCCTTCTTGAATCTTTACCGTGCAGCTCAAGCAAATAATCAATTGCATTGAATAGCTTTTCAGCAGAAATCAAGGAAATTGAACCGTTCTAGAATTCAAAGCATACCTACTTTTAATTTCACATCCGTTCCAAACATCAATCGACTCCATTCCCTTTTCATTCATTTACCCTCAGAAGAAATAAAATAAAACAGTGTTGCCTCTGTTGTCTTCCCAATCAAACCCGTCCTCTTCTCCTTTTGTTCTGAAATCAAAGTACTGACCCCTCACCGATGTCACCAACCAGGCACGTCACCATCTCCGGCCTCTTCTTCCCATCCACCTCGCACGTTCCTCCGCCCAAAAATAAAACCCGACTCCGCCTCCGTTCTCTGGCCGTGGCCACCTTCCCCTTCCACAAGCCCCACATCCCTTCTTCTCCACTGCCTAATCCTCTCCCTCGTTTTCTTGTTGCCTTTAGAAACCTTCCCCTCCTCCTCCAGTTCAACCGAAACCCCACAGCAGCCCCTCCCGTCTAGCCGAACTCCTCAACAACCGCGCGAGCTTCCTCCTCCTTCCATCTTCATTGCTTGCCGAGTCTCCCCTCACTATTAGCCGCAGTTTTGTACTTTGGTTGCGGTGAGTCAGTATATACATATTAGCATTCTTAAGTTGTACGTTGTATATATATATATATATAGTTCTAGTTTAATATGTTAGTGTATTTATATCTGTTGGTTATAAAAATATAGGTATGGGTTATATTTGTATACATATGATATGTAATTATGTTGGTATTCTATTTATATTCTGTTTGAATTTTTTTTTATAAATTTTACAAGTTATAGTATGATCTGTTTAAGCCATGATATTTTCGTTATATATAATATCTGTTTTGATTGTGTTTGTATATCCTAATTCGAAGTATTGTATATATCTATGTAGTTTTCTTTTCAACTAGTTTTCAAATAACTTATTTTGATTTTTAATGAATATATATAGAGTTGTTTATAAAAATGTTTAGTTAAAGAAGATTATATATTAGTTTACATTGCTTTGTTTATACTATTTATATATAAATATATATATATGTTATTTTTTTTATATGTATGTATATTACAGTGGTTTATGAACTGCATATGTTGTTCTGTCTGATTTGTGCATATATCTGTTTAGAAATATAGTTGACATCATAACCTGGTTACATTTCAATGTAATAAAAATAGTATATATATATATATATATTTTAATAACATATATTTTAGAGCATAATATAAAGTGTTTTCGTGTTATGTCATAATGAATTTGAATGATATTTACATAGAAATGTTAATATATGTAAGTTTATATAAATCTACATAAACCTATTTATATATAAATCTATATAAGTTGTTTAATATAGGATGTATATATATAAAGTGATACGTGTTGTATGTATATATATAGTTGTTTGGAAAGAAAAATAGATATATATATATACTTGGTTTTTGCGTCAGTTCTGTTTGGGGATTTACATATGTTTTGATTACAGTATAAGTATATATATTTTATATAGAGATCTGTTTTTGAACTGTCAGATGAGTTGGTATATATTATATAATAGAAGATGTAAAGTATGTTTTAGAAGTTACAGTATAGATAATGGTATAGTATAATTAGTTAAAGCTGGCCAACTGTTCTGTTCACATTGTTTTATATAGTTATATACGTATATGTACAATTTGTTTGTTATATAGATTTCATCTGCTGAGTTTACATCTAGGTTATAATGAATTAAGTTATATCGATTTTTGTAATTGATTTTAAAACAAAATAGGTGTGTAAGTTATACATATGTATCTGTATTAGTCAATATATCTAGCTGTTTATACAAGTATATGTAAGTATGGGTTTTAAATATATATATATACTCTGATTTTAATTCGAGTTTTAAGTATAATGATTTCAAATTTTATTTATTTTGATACTTGTCCTAAGATAAAATATTGAAATTATATATAAACAATATAATAATAATATATATATTCAGTTTATATCAAAACTGATTCAAATTGTTTCATCGTTTCCCATTATCAGCCTTGTCCGTCATGCCTGTTTTCTACATCAAATCATATCCATCTAGCGTTGATTTGGATTTAGTAGCTCATTTCTGTGTCGAATCTCTCTAGCCTCGGAAGGTGAGCAATCACTCACGATTAACATTCTTATATTTATTAAATTGATTTCAATTGAAACGACAATTGAAATATGCTGCTGTAGTTATTTAAATTGTTATAGATGCTATTATCTATAACTGTTCACCTGTGGGATATGACACCATATCCTGTTGTTTATATTTTATAGTTATTGATGATATATGTCTGTTGTTGTATTTTATATCATTACCTGTTTTCACTCTGCAAGTTCCCTGTTAGTATAGAATTCACTATGGGTTGAAATGATACATACCCGAACGGACTTTAGAATAGGAGAAAATCGTTATGGGTTGAAATGATAAACCCAAGCGATTTTCATTTGAATTGAAATTGGGATTACGGGTTGAAATGATATCTACCTATATATATTTAAATTACGGATTGAAATGATAAATATCTGTATCACTTAACTATATGATAGATATATATACAGACACCGTTGGTCCATATATATAAATATTTTGAAAATAAATTCTATGGATTTGGGAAGAAATATATGGGTTAAATAAATGTTGATTCTTAAATTATTATATATAAATGGTAATGATATATATATAGATTTAATTATAATATTAAATTTAATTAAGATTGATTGAATACATATAATATGGTTAAGTACTTATATCTATATTTCAAAATAGATTTTGGTAAAAATTTGAATAAGTTAAGGTTAGGAAGATAATTTGAACTTAGTTGAAATTGATTCAATAAAGAATTTTATTTAATTAAACCGATTAGAAATTTATTGAAATTGAGTTTTGCCAAATTTAAATTAACAATTCGGTATTTTGAATTATCCAAGTCCGACATGTGTGGATTTATTGTCGATTTGAATGGTCCAAAATAGCGGGTCGTTACAGTTGGTATCAGAGCTTTGGCTTTAGGAAAAACTTAGCATATATAGTAAATTTATTTACAGAATCGCTTTCATTCGAGTTTGAATCTCTCCCGTTTGACTCGATTTCCTTTGAGCTTTGGAACGTTTCTTGCGATTCCAAAATTCATTCTTGTCTCTCTCTATTGGTATTCTTTTGATTCTGGAGTATCCCATAACTCCACTTCGAATGATCTCTATGAGAATGGGATCCCACCAATCTTTGAATGATTTGTGAAGGGGTGAAACTCCTTCACAGTTGGCATTGATTCACCGGAGATTTCTATATCTTTGGTTTAGATGCCGCTATCTCTTGCGATCGAATGTTGGTTTTTCTTGGAATTCTGCATCGATCTTGTTCCTGAAGTCACGGTTGATCCGGTTAAAGTCGCCCGCGATTTATATAAGTATATTCATCTTCTATTTTGAAATTTAATTATCTCATTTTCGTTTGAACTTGTAACGACCCGGGATTTCGACTCTGAAAATCCCAGATAGTTAGGAAAAGAAAAAGAAAGAAAGAGATAGAAGAAGAAGAAAACGGAAACACAGAATCACATATCCTCACATTCGCAGCGGATCAAAATATAATATTACATAAATAACTGTTTTACAAAAAGAACTGTATCAATACACTTTTACATTTTTATATCAGAGTTACGCTATTACACAACACAGGTCAATTTGAAAACATGTCTCAGATAATCAACAATAATATATACAACAGATATCACTCCATATGTTCCTGCCATCCAGCTTGCCTCCTGAGCTCCAGAACGTTCTTACCTGAAAATCTGTAATACTCGGTCTGACCCGAGCATTACATCAAAGTAACACCCGGGTCAGGCTGGAAACCAGCGTGAGTAAACCCATATAATTTGAAATACCCAGCTATATAACTTAAGTGAATTACCAGGGTAACTCGTACTTTTCTACGAGTTCTAATCTTATTTAAGTCAATTCATTTATCTCAAAACAATATCCAAGAATCGTTATCAATTTTAAATATCCGTGATACATAGCTTAATTCATTCCAGCCTGTTTACTTTCAAATTCACATTTATACAGAATCGAAGTGGTTTCGGGTATTCACTGATACCCGACCCCGGTCTCTTCGAATTCAATGTCATATCTAAACTAAGTTATTCAAGTGAAATACAATTCAACATTAAATAGGATGTCACCTATACATTGCTACATTATCATTGTCTACCTATATCATATCACAAACATTGCATATCAGACATATCAACCAATTCAAGGCATTTACATCATTCAATCATTCATAAGCAAGATTGATCACTTCCAAAATTAATTTAATTCATCCCTAATTAAATTAATTACTAATCTTTAATCACTTAGATTACCTTTACTTAACATCTATTAATTACAAACCGATTAATTAATCTTTCTTTAATTTCATCACCTTTGATTAATTATCCTTTAATTTTATTAAGTAATTAACTCTTAATTACTTACCTTAATTAATTATCATATAATTAATTAATTAAAATAATTAAATAATTATTCGTTAATTAATAATCATCACTTGATTACTTTCACTAATTAATTAACCTTTAATTTCTCTCATTAATAAATTTTACCATAATTAATTACTTTAAATTAATCACATTCAATAATTAATCTTAAATTAATTACATTCATTAATTATTTATTTATTTATCTCCTTAATGTATCATTTAAATCTTAATTTAATAACCTTTGAAAATAAATTATCATTAATATATATATTAACTTAATACCTTTAAGTTAATTATTAATCAAAACATTATTTTAAGATAAACCATTTAGCTTCTTAAGTAGGCTATTAAATTTTATTTCAAAATAGACTTAAGAAAATAAAGCTTAATTAATTTTAAAATAAACTAAGAACTTCTATCCACCCAAAATGAAATAAACTTTTATTATATAAAAGAAATTTGTTTTTAGAATAAAATTCTAAAACTTGTTTTATTTTAAAATTTAAACTTGTATTTTCTTTGCTTTTTAAATTTATACAAAATTTACATTCAAAATCTTACAACCTGAAATCATGTTTCCTTAAAATTTTAAAACCAGACCCGAGCCTAACATCATTCTCCCTGAGTACTTCTTCGAGTCATCCACTTCATCCTCTTTCTTCGAGTCAAACCCATATTGACTTCGAGTCTGACTCGAGACAAAATTGAGCTTACGCGATCTAAATCCCGAGCAAACCCTCCCTTTCCCCGAGTTCCCACCCGAGGATACTTTTCTTCACCATCTCAAAGCAAAGCTCCGATACATAGAGACACCACGTGCACGTGCACGACTGATCGCCGGAGATCTAACCATCCAAACCACCATCGACAAGTCGTCAACGACCTACCCTTCCGATCCCGACCACCCAAACTAAGAACCATGCTCGAAATCGAAATCGAAATCGAGCTCAAATAACTAAACCTGGAACGAAACAGGTTGCCAAGAAAACGCCTCGACTCGCCTATTTCGACCATCTGAAACTTTGAAATTCCGGCCACAGCCTCGTCATGAAACCTCGCACCCATTCCCCCATGACCGATCGAGTCCGGTGTTTCATCGACGTCGCAAACCTCTCGTGAACCCAGACGTTCCCATCAGTACCCAAAACCCTATATCGATGCCTCGCCGCCACCACGGTGGATGATATATCTAGCTAGCAATTTTGCCGTGACCCCCGACCTCCTAGCCACCTCCAGAAGTGATCTCGATCTCCTACATCACTCCGATCACCAGAAATTGCTAAAAATTCCTTTCCCGTTCAACCCATGATTTCTCTCAAATTACAACCCTAAAAATCATGATTCTCTCTCTAAAAATCATAGTTTTCGAAGATAAAACAGATTTGATACAAGAATTCACAAATTGTATAAGTCAAGGTTTTGATATATTTGAGTTTTAACTGTAATCCTTTCATCCTAGTTAAACTGTCTTTAATTTCTACTTAAAAATATTTTTAAAACCTAAATCTTGTTGTTACAAACATAATTTGTTTATTCATTGAAGTCTAAAGAAAATCAGGGAGAGAGGAATTGGAAATTTACCAGATTTTGAAGCCTGAAACTAGAACAGAGCATACATATGGGTACACAGATATGCATAGCAGTATTAACATACATATACACATGAAATCATCTCTGAACAAACATGCAAAGCATACTACTCAACAAAATTTCAAGTATTATCACATGCAACTGGTTATCAAACAACTTAGGCTTTATAGAAAAGTTTACTCACAGTTTTCAGTTTGAACAGAGACTTACTTCTCATGTTCCAGTCAGGTATAATTGTTAACACTCACTCATATATATACTTAAAATCATCTTTTAAACAACATGCATAGCATAATTCAGATCATATTTATAAGGTCATTGCATACTAGTTCAAGATTTATCAAATTTTCCAAGTTTACTCACCTGTTTGGGTTTTTAACAGAGGAGCAGACTTTAAATTTAAATATGGAGGTTGTCTGGCTGTTGAACTTTGATTTTTTTTGTTTAGTTGAATTTTAAACTTGTTGTTTGATCCCTAGTTAATAGTTGATAGATTTCCCTTTTCTGAACTTCAAGTTGTATTTGAAGATTTGAAGCTGCTATTTGAATTTGCCTTGATCTCCTTCCTCTGATTTGCATTTGAAATTTCCAGTTCTTTATTTCCTTTGAATTTTAATTTCCAGGTTTTCCCTTTCTTAGATCTATGTTTCGATTTTCATTTTGGTTGAGCTGAAGATGATCTTTCAACTGAGAGTACAACTTTTTATTATCTTACAATTTTAATTTTAAATTAAAATGTCAAGAATATGACATTTGTCCCTTGTATGATTTAATTTTTATACACCTATGCTCAAAGATTTACAAGTGTCTTAACATACATTTTAAAAGTTAACAAGTGTTATTTTAAATGTTTAAAAATGTGTTTTTCTTTTTAATAATCTATTTAAGCCTTATACAAATATTTATCTAATATTCATATGATTATAAAATTTGTATACTTATCCTTTAATAAATATTCATATGAATTCAAGTAACTTATTTTTTTATTCAATTTAATGTTTATATGTTTTGAAACATCTATTTTAATTTAACTCTTAAAATTTGAAACAAATTTATCTTGTGTTAAAATTAAAATGAAAAAAAAAATATTAAACAAATGAACTTTTAAATTTAAATCTTATCTAAAACTCAAGTTGAACTATAAGTTTATAATAATAATAAATTAACTTTGTTATTAAAATTTAAATTTCAAATATCATTTCAAAAGCATTAAATCAAATTAACCTTTCAAATTACAAATTATATATATTTATATATATTAAAGTTTGAAAACTCTTGTTAAATTCAAATCAATATTTTTCCTATTTCAAATATATATATATATATATATATATATACACAAATATATATACACATTTCAAATAGTAAAACATTTCAACATTAAATTAGATAATTACCGTGTTGAATTTTAAAACACAAACCAAATCATAATATATATATTCATATATATTACAATTTGAATATTAAGCTTTTATTAAATTAAAAACTTCCTATTTATAAGATATATCAATATATATATATATATATAGAATATATTTTTGATTAGCTTTTGAAAAATAAAACTAATATTATATATATATATATACTATATTAGTTTTGAAAAGATAAATTTTACCAAATAAATATTTATAAAAGAAGATCATTAAACAAATATTATCAAATGAATATTTATCCAGATATTTATAAGCCAATATTTATTATAGTTCAAATTCATCTATATACATATCCAGATATATTCTAATTATCAAAATTTCATTTATTAATCCAAATAAAATCAGTATTTCTATTAATTAACCCAGTTAATTATCAATTAACAGATGTTCCCAAATCCGGGTTATCACATTCCTCCCCCCTTAGAATCTTTTCGTCCTCGAAAAGGAATGGAGCAAGAATTTACTTATTTACTTATTATCAGATAAATTTTCTCTTTGAACATATTTTTAAAACATTTAAAAAAAATCCTTATAATATTACTAAATTAAAAATACTTTTATTACTGGATGTTTCAACAAGTCCATTCTCATTCTTATAGAAATTCGGTCATACGTTGATCAAGCGTAAGACTAAAAATCTATATGTACTTAGCAGACCCATTTTCAACACCCAGTGAAAATATTTGGAAAATACTTTATTTGAAAATATCGAAAATGTTTTTGAAAGTAGAGGAAATATCTTTGGTGAGAATGCTCTGGAAATCATCACTTCTCCATGGTCGCAGTTAACCCGATGGTTACGTTGCCGTCCCGGCAAAATCCACAGATAACTGTAGGTCTCCGCGCTCCTCGATTACGCCATGGAACCCGCTACAGATCGCAGTTATACCCGGGCCTTACATTTCTATCACAGCACAAACCCATATAACTGTAGGCATCAGCGCCACCGAATTTCGCTGCCAAAAGAATGAAACTCCTCCACTCGACCATAGACCGCAGTCTACCGATGTTGCGCTGCCATCCCGGCAAAATCAAGTTTAGACTGTTGGCACTCATCCTCCACACGATTTTCGCTATGGTCCCCACAGTAGATCGCAGCGACATCGAATTACACTGTCGTCACAGCATAACCCAAATGCCTCTGTAGGCAACAGCGCCATCGACTTTCGCTACCAAATAATCCTCAGGAACTAGTTTGTCCGGACTCCTAACAGGATCAACTTTAGAATCCCCCCCTTGGGGTTCAAGGCAGTACCACCCAGTGGTACTCCTGAGAAGTTCATTTCAAGAAGCGCCTTTTTCCCCAGAGCTATACTCAAAACATTTTATACTATATATTTATAGTATCTTCAAATCATACCCTTTATGATTTATCAAAATCTCCTTTACACAAAATCGATTAACAAAATCGATAATTCTCAAATTAGGCTTTCCAAATTCCCAAAATTGATTTTCCCAAAAATCAAAAGCCTTTTAGAAATCCATAGGTTCCCAAAACCTTTTTCAAAATCATTCTCATAAGATCCTTTATATATATTAAGGTTTCAAATCTCGGATTTTGGCCAATATCTCGGGCAAATATCTCGGCTGTCTCGGGCGATATTTAAAAGACTTATAACTAACCAAGCTGCCAAATCTCGGATTTTGGCTAATATCTCGGATTTTCATCTCGGCTGATCTCGGGGAGATTTAAAACCTTGATATATATATATATATATATATATATATATATATATATTATATAACTTTGAAAATCTTTGGATCATTTCAAACTTGTATAAAACCTCTTTTATACTTCAAATATTTCAAAACCCTTTTCTTTTAGCAATAGATTCAACAAGGGAAGATTTACCTTATATAACAAGGATATATAACTTTATTTTATTCTAAATCAAATATTCACATTTGATAAATCTTTTATAAAGTTATTAACCATATTTCTTTTCAAAACTCATTTTACAGTTCTTATCCACAAATCTTCAATATCAATTTCATTCAAATCCGTACGATGTACACATATCATCCGTACACAATATCAATCTGATCGCTCAATCGATCACAAAATTTCACTTCCGAACTAGTATCGTCCACCCGACTTCCTAGTGCGGACTCAGATCTGGTTTCTTGAACAGAAACCGTTATTCTCCTTGCATAGTCGTAGCTATGATAGAGAATATCCAAAACCAATCAACAATCCATATTCAGGTTCGCCGTCGAAAATCGAGCGAAAAATTCTAACTCGGATCGATAATACTATCTCGAAATTCTGTGTTCGAATCTGGATCAAGTCACTATGCGAATAGAATAATATACGTATATCCTACGTATTTATCTTTATTGGTTATCAGCCAAATAAATTCTCTTTTCTATTCACATTTCCTTTAGATTCTTATTCACTTATTCACCATTTCTCCCAATTCCAATTGAGTTATTGCTTCAATTACAAACAGTTTGAACTCTGACCAATTTAATTTAAAAATAGCTTGAAAAAGTTTAAAAATAGATAAGTAGTTGAAAAATAATTATTAGTTTGTAAAATAGCTGTAAAATAGTTAAGTAGGTATAAAATAGTTAGAAAATTGCAAAATAGTTTTTTTTTAAATAGCGATTAGATATAAGTAACTGAAAAATAGTAATTAGTTTATAAGACAGTTTCAAAATAGTTAAATAGTTCCAAAATAATTGTAAAATAAGTATAAGATAGTTTGGGGTTTAAGAAGAAAGATTGTATAGTAAATAGTTTGAAAAAAAATGGTTTATATTAAAACAATTTACTTTGAAAATAGTCCAGAGTCAAACCGTTCAATTCCCCATCAAATCAATTTAAATTTCTACTTCCATTTAAATTAACTCAATTTCAATTTAAATAACTTTAATTTCCATTGAAATTGATTTAACCTCAATTCAAGTTGAATAAATCCTCAATTTTTATTTCAAATTAATTCAACCTTTATTTTTAATTTTAACAAATTAAATTTTTAAACCTTTTAATTCTGAACTCAAATTTCAAAATTCCATTTTAAAATTGTCTTTACTTAACTTATTACAAAGTTCAAATAAGAATTCAAAAACAATTTAATCTTCAGATTCTAATTTATTTTCCATTTTCAATTTCCAAATCTCAAACCCATTTTGAGATCACTCATAACTCCCATTTAAATTAACCACTTAACTACCCAAGTTAAATTTAAATTTCATCTTGAAATTTCCAATTCAAGTTATTTATTCAAACTTATTTAACTTCCTCCAAGTTAAATTTACTTAATCCGGTCAACTTTTCACAATTTGAATTCCCATTCAAATTTAAACTTCATATTAATAGTCTTTCCCCTTTTAAGTTTAAAAAAAAACTTACTTTACTTTGGGTTTCACATCACATTCCACCTATCCTTAACGAGTAATCCCAACAGAGCCAAGGTTCTCGCTTAACCTTCGGCTCTGATACCAAATGTAACGACCCGGGATTTCGACTCTGAAAATCCCAGATAGTTAGGAAAAGAAAAAGAAAGAAAGAGATAGAAGAAGAAGAAAACGGAAACACAGAATCACATATCCTCACATTCGCAGCGGATCAAAATATAATATTACATAAATAACTGTTTTACAAAAAGAACTGTATCAATACACTTTTACATTTTTATATCAGAGTTACGCTATTACACAACACATGTCAATTTGAAAACATGTCTCAGATAATCAACAATAATATATACAACAGATATCACTCCATACGTTCCTGCCATCCAACTTACCTCCTGAGCTCCAGAACGTTCTTACCTGAAAATCTGTAATACTCGGTCTGACCCGAGCATTACATCAAAGTAACACCCAGGTCAGGCTGGAAACCAGCATGAGTAAACCCATATAATTTGAAATACCCAGCTATATAACTTAAGTGAATTACCAGGGTAACTCGTACTTTTCTACGAGTTCTAATCTTATTTAAGTCAATTCATTTATCTCAAAACAATATCCAAGAATCGTTAACAGTTTTAAATATCCGTGATACATAGCTTATTTCATTCCAGCCTGTTTACTTTCAAATTCACATTTATAAAGAATCGAAGTGGTTTCGGGTATTCACTGATACCCGACCCCGGTCTTTTCGAATTCAATGTCATATCTAAACTAAGTTATTCAAGTGAAATACAATTCAACATTAAATAGGATGTCACCTATACATAGCTACATTATCATTGTCTACCTATATCATATCACAAACATTGCATATCAGACATATCAACCAATTCAAGGCATTTACATCATTCAATCATTCATAAGCAAGACTGATCACTTCCAAAATTAATTTAATTCATCCCTAATTAAATTAATTACTAATCTTTAATCACTTAGATTACCTTTACTTAACATCTATTAATTACAAACCGATTAATTAATCTTTCTTTAATTTCATCACCTTTGATTAATTATCCTTTAATTTTATTAAGTAATTAACTCTTAATTACTTACCTTAATTAATTATCATATAATTAATTAATTACAATAATTAAATAATTATTCTTTAATTAATAATCATCACTTGATTACTTTCACTAATTAATTAACCTTTAATTTCTCTCATTAATAAATTTTACCATAATTAATTACTTTAAATTAATCACATTCAATAATTAATCTTAAATTAATTACATTCATTCATTAATTATTTATTTATTTATCACCTTAATGTATCATTTAAATCTTAATTTAATAACCTTTGAAAATAAATTATCATTAATATATATATATTAACTTAATACCTTTAAGTTAATTATTAATCAAAACATTATTTTAAGATAAACCATTTAGCTTCTTAAGTAGGCTATTAAATTTTATTTCAAAATAGACTTAAGAAAACAAAGCTTAATTAATTTTAAAATAAACTAAGAACTTCTATCCACCCAAAATGAAATAAACTTTTATTATATAAAAGAAATTTGTTTTCAGAATAAAATTCTAAAACTTGTTTTATTTTAAAATTTAAACTTGTATTTTCTTTGCTTTTTAAAATTTATACAAAATTTACATTCAAAATCTTACAACCTGAAATCATGTTTCCTTAAAATTTTAAAACCATACCCGAGCCTAACATCATTCTTCCCGAGTACTTCTTCGAGTCATCCACTTCATCCTCTTTCTTCGAGTCAAACCCATATTGACTTCAAGTCTGACTCGAGACAAAACTGAGCTTACGCGATTTAAATCCCGAGCAAACCCTCCCTTTCCCCGAATTCCCACCCGAGGATGCTTTTCTTCACCATCTCAAAGAAAAGCTCCGATACATAGAGACACCACGTGCATGTGCACGACTGATCGCCAGAGATCTAACCATCCAAACCACCATCGACAAGTCATCAACGACCTACCCTTCCGATCCCGACCACCAAACTAAGAACCATGCTCGAAATCGAAATCGAGCTCAAATAACTAAACCTGGAACGAAACAGGTTGCCAAGAAAACGCCTCGACTCGCCTATTTCGACCATCTGAAACTTTGAAATTCCGGCCACAGCCTCGTCATGAAACCTCGCACTCATTCCCCCATGACCGATCGAGTCCGGTGTTTCATCGACGTCGCAAACCTCTCGTGAACCCAGACGTTCCCATCAGTACCCAAAACCCTATATCGATGCCTCGCCGCCACCACGGTGGATGATATATCTAGCTAGCAATTTTGCCGTGACCCCCGACCTCCAAGCCACCTCCAGAAGTGATCTCGATCTCCTACATCACTCCGATCACCAGAAATTGCTAAAAATTCCTTTCCCGTTCAACCCATGATTTCTCTCAAATTACAACCCTAAAAATCATGATTCCCTCTCTAAAAATCATAGTTTTCGAAGATAAAACAGATTTGATACAAGAATTCACAAATTGTATAAGTCAAGGTTTTGATATATTTGAGTTTTAACCGTAATCCTTTCATCCTAGTTAAACTGTCTTTAATTTCTACTTAAAAATATTTTTAAAACCTAAATCTTGTTGTTACAAACATAATTTGTTTATTCATTGAAGTCTAAAGAAAATCAGGGAGAGAGGAATTGGAAATTTACCAGATTTTGAAGCCTGAAACTAGAATAGAGCATACATATGGGTACACAGATATGCATAGCAGTATTAACATACATATACACATGAAATCATCTCTGAACAAACATGCAAAGCATACTACTCAACAAAATTTCAAGTATTATCACATGCAACTGGTTATCAAACAACTTAGGCTTTATAGAAAAGTTTACTCACAGTTTTCAGTTTGAACAGAGACTTACTTCTCATGTTCCAGTCAGGTATAATTGTTAACACTCACTCATATATATACTTAAAATCATCTTTTAAACAACATGCATAGCATAATTCAGATCATATTTATAAGGTCATTGCATACTAGTTCAAGATTTATCAAATTTTCCAAGTTTACTCACCTGTCTGGGTTTTTAACAGAGGAGCAGACTTTAAATTTAAATCTGGAGGTTGTCTGGCTGTTGAACTTTGATTTGTTTTGTTTAGTTGAATTTTAAACTTGTTGTTTGATCCCTGGTTACTAGTTGATAGATTTCCCTTTTCTGAACTTCAAGTTGTATTTGAAGATTTGAAGCTGCTATTTGAATTTGCCTTGATCTCCTTCCTCTGATTTGCATTTGAAATTTCCAGATCTTTATTTCCTTTGAATTTTAATTTCCAGGTTTTCCCTTTCTTAGATCTATGTTTCGATTTTCATTTTGGTTGAGCTGAAGATGATCTTTCAGTTGAGAGTACAACTTGTTATTATCTTACAATTTTAATTTTAAATTAAAATGTCAAGAATATGACATTTGTCCCTTGTATGATTTAATTTTTATACACCTATGCTCAAAGATTTACAAGTGTCTTAACACACATTTTAAAAAGTTAACAAGTGTTATTTTAAATGTTTAAAAATGTGTTTTTCTTTTTAATAATCTATTTAAGCCTTATACAAATATTTATCTAATATTCATATGATTATAAAATGTGTATACTTATCCTTTAATAAATATTCATATGAATTCAAGTAACTTATTTTTTTATTCAATTTAATGTTTATATGTTTTGAAACATCTATTTTAATTTAACTCTTAAAATTTGAAACAAATTTATCTTGTGTTAAAATTAAAATGAAAAAAAAATATTAAACAAATGAACTTTTAAATTTAAATCTTATCTAAAACTCAAGTTGAACTATAAGTTTATAATAATAATAAATTAACTTTGTTGTTAAAATTTAAATTTCAAATATCATTTCAAAGGCATTAAATCAAATTAACCTTTCAAATTACAAATTATATATATATATATTAAAGTTTGAAAACTCTTGTTAAATTCAAATCAATATTTTTCCTATTTCAAATATATATATATATATATACAAATATATATACACATTTCAAATAGGAAAACATTTCAACATTAAATTAGATAATTACTGTGTTGAATTTTAAAACACAAACCAAATCATAATATATATATTCATATATATTACAATTTGAATATTAAGCTTTTATTAAATTAAAAACTTCCTATTTATAAGATATATCAATATATATATAGAATATATTTTTGATTAGCTTTTGAAAAATAAAACTAATATTATATATATATATACTATATTAGTTTTGAAAAGATAAATTTTACCAAATAAATATTTATAAAAGAAGATCATTAAACAAATATTATCAAATGAATATTTATCTAGATATTTATAAGCCAGTATTTATTATAGTTCAAATTCATCTATATACATATCCAGATATATTCTAATTATCAAAATTTCATTTATTAATCCAAATAAAATCAGTATTTCTATTAATTAACCCAGTTAATTATCAATTAACAGATGTTCCCAAATCCGGGTTATCACGGAACTTATCTTCGAATCAGAATCCTAATTGATTAGAGTCCCTCTAATTTGAATGTCTATCTTTGTTTTGAAATCCATTCTTGAATCATCCTTTTGAAAAATCGGGTTTATTCGTATTTTGGAAATTGTTTTATATATCAAAATTTTTATAAGTATGATTATATTCTATATATAAAAGTGAAAATGTTTTCGATAAGGATTATATATACCTTTTAAAAATAAGAATTTGAATTTTTGATAGGATTTGAAATTTTGAAATTTTATAAGAAATTTGATTTATCTAAAAATGATTTATAACTGAAGGGTTTTAAATTTGAAATTCGAGAAATTGAACCCCGGTATTTTGAAATTGGTTTTAAGATTTTGAAATATATAATAATAATATGATTTAAAAGTATTTTCCGAATAAGAAATGTTTCAAATGATTTTAATAAGTTTCGAATGATTTCAAAGAAATTTCAAAAGAAGTTTGATAAAATAGAAGTCCAGAACTCACTTATGTCGCTGGAAAATAATCTCGGTGATGAGTGCACGCATCATCGACATTGATTTTCGAGTTTCAGAGTGGGGGATAGGCCACTTTAGTAGCATTGCTATGCGAGTGATTTTGCGAAACCAATTTTGATTTCAAATTTTTGAAGTATGATTTGATATTCGAAAGATATATGTATATGTATTTGAAACGATTTGAAATGAGCCGGTGTTCAGTCCTCGAGTTTTGGATTTGATATAACCCTATCTATTAAAAAAATTGATTTACTGATTTGTTGCTGATTTCCAACTCTTGAATTTGAAAATGATTTCTTCAACTATTTTGAAGGTTCGAGCACTTCCAAAATCAAGGTTAACTTTTCAAAGCTAAGAAATTTTGAAAAGTATAAAGTATATAAGTTTGGTATGTATGTTAAAGTATGTAGTAATATGATTTAAATAAGTTGAAACTGTTTTGTTAAGTAAATGAATAAGGCAATTTTAAATTTTTCTAATATGAAATTTAGATTTGAAATGTTTTGAAAAGAATTCGGTCTTCAAAATATTTTGAATAAAGTTTAGTTAAATGTTTTAACTTAGTAGCATCTTTATGAAACTATATATTTAACAAGTTGGAATAAATATATAAGTTGTACGTTTGCTATTTTATTCGCATAATTAATTTGATCCAGGTTTGAGTACACAAGTTCGAGGTCAATTACACCATTTCGTGTTAGGATTTTTCATTCGATTCTTGATAGCGAATATTTGATATGGATTTTGGGCTTGATTCTAGAATTCTCTATCATAGTATATGGCTATGCAAGGAGACTGATGGCTTCTAGTCAAGAAACCACATCGAAATCCGCATTAGGGAAGTCGAATGGACAATACTAGCTCGAAAGCGAACTTGTGTGATCGAGCGAGCGATCAAATGTGATTCTGCGAAATGATGATGTATGTACATCTTATATTCTAATATCATTGAGATATTTTGACGCTGAAATTGAAAGTTGTCGGGTTAGAATATCTTTGCTTACTAAAAGAAAGTTCCAATTTAAATTACAAAGATATATAACCAATAAAAGCAAAGATATTCAAATCCCATATGGCTCTTCATACAGCGAAATTCATTTTGAAAATTTTGATCCTTATATAAGATAGACCTTACGTAAGTATAAGATGATTTTGAAAACATTTTATTTTGGTAATGAATTGGTTGACTTAAATTATATTGATTTGGAAATTTGGATTTATTTTCTAAATCTATTATTTTGGAAACTTTGAAACTAAAGATATTTAATTTGAGAAGAATAATTTGGTGAAATTGTATATGATTTTGAAATTGAACTGATTGAGAACCTTATGTTACTAAACACTTGATTTGGGAGTTGTCGAACTTATATAAAATTCATTCGAAAACTATGGATTTGAAAAGGGTACTCAATTTGAAAAGTGAAATCTTATATAATTAAAGTCTAAATAAGTGTGATTTGATACACTTTTGATTTTGGAAAAGTATTTGATTTGAAAATTAAATCTTATATATAATGGATTTTATATAAGTACGATATTTGAAAGTGATTTGAAAAGGTACTATATGATACATATTTTCGAAGTAAAGATATGGAAAGTGCCTTCTACTTGATATCCGATTTGTGGCCACATCTTGGATTCATTCTATCGATATTATTTGTAACGTCCCGAAAATTTTCGACTTTCGAAAATTCAACATCGATACTCACTTTATCGACTGCTGAGCCATCGAATGCCGGAAACCCGAAAATGTTGTGGTTTTAAGAAAGAAGAAAAAGGTAGAAAAAGAAGATAGAAGAAAAAGAAAGAAGAACAACAACAGAACAAGAGCAGAAACAGAAACAGAAACAATATCAGAATCTCACAGATCGCAGCGGAACAATATATAATAGATAAATGAATATCATTTAAAAACAAAAGAATTATATCTGTTATTACATTACATCACATCATATCATCAGAGTCAATAAACAACAATGGACAGTTATATAAACTTGTCCTCATACAGAATACACAGCGGAATAAATACTATCAGATACAAATACTACGTCTCGTCATCCAGCTTGCTTCCAAAGCTCCAGAATATCCAGAATATCCTGATAATATAACTCTAGGCTGCCCGTGTGGAAATTGGTGAGCACCCAGAGTTTAGAAGGGAACAATAAACTCCGAGTCAGTCATGGTGACTGGTGTGAGATCGTAAAACAGTTATTCTTTAAAAATAAACAACATAGGAATATTTTAAAATAGATTCGCAATGCTTTTTGGAAAATGAAACTACCATAAGACCTCCCACCACACACACAATGCAAACGCAGAATTGGAGGAGATTTCTTCTTATGATAGTCAAAGATGCTTACTACGCAAAATCAAATCATTTTTGATATTATTATTAGTGCATAGTGTAGAAAACATTTCGAAAGTATAATATAAATCTTAGCCAGCATAGACATTTCAAACTATGCCTACTATAGCTACCATCCAAACAGTGGGGCGCCACCATAAGTGAATGATAGGTTCTACAACTAAA
This sequence comes from Allium fistulosum, assembly GCA_030737815.1. Classification (NCBI taxonomy): domain Eukaryota; kingdom Viridiplantae; phylum Streptophyta; class Magnoliopsida; order Asparagales; family Amaryllidaceae; genus Allium; species Allium fistulosum. The sequence goes on from CM060903.1 coordinate 62,966,958, forward strand.
TCCGTACAAGGCTCGTATTGTTTCTTTGGATTTCCAACAAATGGTCAGGCTAAGGAACTTCCTTTCCACGATGGGTACGTCCCTGGAATAGACGACCCGAGAACCTAACCGGATCTCTGCCAACACAAGGCCGGGTTACCTCTGCAAAAATAGGTAACTACTGACATGCGTATGCCATCCCCCGATCGTCACCGATCTTCCCGAGGATCCCCGATTTCCAACAAACCACATAGATAATAACAATGCAGTAACCACAGAGGTTAAGTATCTGGGCTCCATACCATGATACCACCTTTATCCAGAAGGAATGACATACACTAAGGGGCGCTACTCCCTAGAACCTTGCTGCATCCTTCCTGTTTCGACCATTTCCGGGGTGTGAGGCTCGACGAAGTCTCGTCCACAAAGCTACGCTTTCTACAAAAAGCCCTGCTTCGGGTCAAACAAAATGATCAACCTATGATCACAAAGATATAAGATCAAACAAATGGTCATATCACAAATGATCAAACACTGATCATTTCACAGCAACACTCAGTATGCCACGTTACCAAATTGGGATATATCGCTGATAAATTTCAACTACATAACCTCTGAGCTCGTACGTCTCAGAGAAGGGTGTTAAGCTAAGAGAATAAATTCTCCGCCACCAACAGAAATGTATTTGAAAGAAATCAGCTTTATATCTCAAATTTGTAACGTCAGACACACAATCCATATAAGTCTGTTCCGGGATCGAACAGAACCGAAGGCACTTCTCACGAAGCCCTTGCATATCCGGATAATTTTCTAATCACGTCCGGACTTCCCGTCACTAAGGGTGATAAAACCTCTAAATCGGAGATCAGCCGATGTAGAGTAACTCGACGGTAATCCTTCCGTTTTCAAAAATATCCGGTCTTCAACACCGGTCTTCAAATGCAATTCATAACGACGTATCACATATTCGGAATGGGTTATACGACCCCATGGTCCTTTCCCGGCTAACCCGAATAGTGAGCGCTTATTTAAAAAAATAAGTGTGGCATTCAAATTCATCCAATTCACAACAAATACCTACTCAAGGTAATTATTGATAGTCGGTTATTTAAGTATCAATAAAGATGCGCAACATCATCAGATTCCAAATAATTTTCCCAAATTATTTTATCTTCCAAAATATCTTTACTAGATATATAATTTCCACACTTAACCGTTTGAAAACAATTTCAAATCAACTTCCACATTTCAATTTATCTTTAAAAGATAAAATCTCTAAACAGTTCATTTCATATTGGAAAAGCATTTCCATACTTATTTAAAAATAAGTGTTTCACAAATCTTTTTATTTTCAACACTTAGAAAATATTCGATATACTTAAATCAAATTAAGTATATATTCATTCTTTAAGGAAATCATAAATTTCAACATCTATTTGAGTCAAAACGAATGTTACGTAAAACATCGTTACGACGACTCAAAATCACTAGTATATGGATTCGGATTTAGATAGATATATAAATCCCAATACTACATCAAAACATTTCCTTTCGGAAATCATTTACTATAACAACAGTGTTATAGTCCACCGTTTCCTTAAATTTCTCGAAAACGTCTATTTCAACAAGAACTGCGGAAATTTCTACTTTCGATTTATAATACATTTTAAAACATCTTTAAAATGTTTAACTTCATTTTTAATATCACTTCTTCAAAAATAAATCCATTTTACTTAACGATATATTCACTGTCCCAAAATCGTGAATATACTTCACTAACCAAATTTCAGTCTTTTCTACACATTCAATTTAAGGATAATTCGCTATCCAAAATCGCGAATATATTTCCTTTAATAATCTTCTATATTTAATTTATCAAATCCAATTGATCTCGAATTTATAAAACAACGTTTATAAATTCTATTTCTATTTTCTAACGACTTCAATTTAATAAATCTCCTTTATTAAAAATTCGATAAATATTCCATCTAAAGGTAAAAATCCAATTTATAAGTAAATCTCTTATAAATCTTTTATTCTACAGTTTCATCCATTTTATAATTTCATAATTTATGAATCTATAAATTCCATATCCTCACGATTTATAATTCTATAAATTTCATCTTTAACACTTATCATCTCGTTTTAAAATTCCAATATTTTAAATTTATAAATATCAACTTTTAAATCTTTTAAATAAACTGTTCACAAAAATTCGAAAATCTCAGTTCAAACCATTTTATAAATTGCTTAAACTATTTATTTCAAAAATCACCTTACGGTCATAATTCACAAAAATCTTAACTTTTAAAACTTCAAAATTTTACGTTTATAAATCGATTCAAAAATTCCATAAAACGTATATTTTCAAAAATCACTTTAAAAACCCTTTTAAAGTAAAAGTCGTTATTTTTACATTTCAAAACTGAATCCGATGATGCAACAACACCAATCAGTCCATCACAACAGTCAAATATCATATATCATCATATGATAACAGAATATATCAAAATATCTGTAAATAAGTAAATACAGTTGAGGAATCCAGTTGGATCCCTCCAACCTATTTCCCTGCATCCACAGATGTTAGCACAATACCAATTCCGCTCCAGTACGGAATTATCGCGGTATATAGGTTTTTATAAAAATCCGCTTACTAACGGCGCAATAGGGTCTCATCCGCTATACGAGGCGGGAAATCATCAATCCAATATATACATATGCCAATATGTATATATTGCTATATATATAGATATATATCCTACTATATCTAATATCACATCCAAACAGTCAATCATCAATCAATAACTGTAAAAGAAAATCCACTTTCATTTGAGTGAGAAGATCTCACCTTGATTTTAATTCTGATTTCAGCGTTTATTTCGAATAAAATTAAACACGCGTTTAATTTTACCCGAAATTCCAACTAGCTCCAAACGACTCCAAACCAATTGCATCGCGTAGTGTTCGACGATACGATTCCAACGCAACTGATCTCGCATTTTTCTGATCTCGTATGAAAAAGATATCGCGTTACAAAGATCGTATAATTTAAATAAAATTAAATTTATAATTTCCATTTCAATTTTAAACCTAAACACATCTGGACCGTGAATTTCAAACAGGAGATCTTGGCCGCGTTTTACTTCTTCCCCTCCCAGGTAACGTTCGCGAGCTCGAACCCATCATCGCGTTCGAACATTGAAAATCGCGGCCCCCAACAACCCATGCGAACACGATCGGAGACCCCCACGGCGTAGCCCCTGCCGCCGCTCACCACCGAGCCAAATGCGGCCTCTCCTAGCGCCGCCAGCGACGAGAAATCCTGCTCCATACGCGCGTGACATTTTGGCCAATTATAGCGAATCCACCACTCCAAACACCATCACAACCGTTGATATCAGAGATCTCGCTGAGCTTAACACTTTTCTAGTTGAACATTTCTTGAATCGATGCTTGGATTTGAAGAAAAGAGGAGGAGAAGGAATGAAATTATCGGCCATTGATTTTTGAAGTGGCGGCCTGCAGCTTTGACCTAGGTGCAAAAGTGAATTATGAAGTCCTTTTATAGAAAACGTCTCAAAACACTATTCATCCCAAAATTTTCGAACTCCAAATCGAGCGTGCCGGCTGACGTTTCTAAGGTTTACCCCGCGTTCCGAACGCAATGGAATAGGTTTCGGAAGCTAATTCGATCGTCTGTGTGAGATATGGAATTAAACGATCAATTTAAATTAAACCGATTTAAATCGATTTCGAGGCGTTTTGGCTTGCCCCGGACAAACGGTAAATCCAAAAATTACGAAATTTGAAATCTTACAATAATATCATATTACGGATCCGATGAAACTGGTTTCGTCGAAATCCGAGACTTTTTGAAAAATGACTATTTTAACTCGCCGAATTAAAATTAAAACGATATCGATGCGTTTCGAGTTGCCAGGGTCAATCGACAACTCCGATGGATACGAAAATTGAAATCCGATAATAACTAACTATTACGGATCCAATGGAACTGGTCTCGTTCAATTCTGAGACTGTTCGAAAATTGGCTATTTTTACAGTCGATAATTAAATATTGAAATATTCAATTTTCACAATTTAACTCCAAATTCAATTTTAAAAGTTCTATAACCTTTCTATAACTCCAGTATGATTAAATAAAATTTTACAAATCATTTTCAATCATTTTAACTCGATTTTCAATTATTTCTGGAATTTCAATTATTAATTTATCGATTAAATTATCAAATAAAACCCAATATTTGAAAAATAAATCATTCGACTTCTAAATTCCATTTATTAATATTTAAAATCAATTAAATATTCGAATTTTAATTATCAAAAATTCTGGGTCGTTACAGACTTCCCCCCTTAAAAGAATTTCGTCCTCGAAATTACAAGTCAGGAAGAAAGGTCCTTAACTCGTCTACTATTTTTCACAATTCAATAGTTTTCTCAAATTTTCAAAACAAATCTTTCTAATAAAGATTCGTTATCATTCAACTAGCTTTCTAACTTCAATTATAAGTTTCAAATAGCATTGTTTACTTCAAAATTCAAATTTAAGTTTAAATTCAAATTTTTACTTTCAAAATTTCTCAAAAATTTTCTAACGCCTTAAATTTTCAGAAAATTTCGCCAGCGTCTCCTTTGCGCGGCTCGATCCGAAAAAAAATGACAGTGTATATATATCACAAATATACATCCCATCAAGTGATGAGGCATCCCGTAGGGAAAAAAGTGTAAAAGTACGATATTTAATCCGAGATATGTACCTTATTATTTATTTAGCGAGCGTATACGGCTAATATAGCGCGAAAGCGAGCTCCAAATGCGAAGCAACGCCATCCGCACCTACTAAATACTCAACAAACCATATGAGAACATGTAGATATGAAAATATAGTCAATATACATCATATAGCAACATAATACTACATATGTCAATGTAATATCCCGGAAATTTTAACAATATCAATTTAATAATCTGTTAAATAATTAAATTGATATTGATGATCTTTGATAATAAGATTTGAATTTAATTTAATAATCTGATTAAATTAGTATTAATTGGTGATTTTATCTTTTAAAAGTTAATAAGATATTTTCTATTTGAATATATATATTTATTTATATATATTGTAAATAGAAGCTTTGGGTAAATTGGGAATTTAGATTTAATTTAATTGAATTTGAATTTAAGCTTTGAAATTCAAGAGAATAAATATTTAAATTGTTTTGGAGTTTAGAAAATTGTATAAACTTTTAGTTATAAATAAATTTAGTTTTCTTTCTTTAAAAAGTAATTTGTATATATATATATAGATAAGTATTTTATAAATAAGAAAAGCCATTTTATATACTTCTAAAATAAATAAATATGTAAAAACTACTTAAGAGACATATGTCATTATCTTAAGTTATTGTTTTAACAAGTGTAATTAAAAGGTGAACTATATTGACAAGTGTCTTTATTATTTTTTTCATTTTCTTTTATTTTTATAAATTTCAACTTCACTTATATAAACATATGCATTCTCTTTACTTCATTTTCTTTCTATTCTTATTTTTCAAAACAAGATAAACTCAGTTTCTCTAATCGAAATCTGAAACAAATCAATATTACTTTTCAAGATAATCCTCTAAACTCAAATCAGAGAATCAAACTTCTCAAACCAAATCAAAGCCTGTAATTCATTTATTTTCAAAAAGCAAACCAAAGTCTGTAAACAAATCTTCCTTAAGCCAAATCCTTCAATCTGTAACCAAGTTACTATCTGAAATCAAAGACAAGGGACTGCAACATTTTTCTTCATCTCTGCATCATATTCAAAGAACCAGCCTACCTTCATTTCTTTCAAATCTGGAATCATTTTAAGGCATGTCTGCATTCATCTCTTCAAAATGGAAATCAAGCTTGCATGTTAATGAAAAGCAATTTAAAGGCAACAATTCGAGTTTTAAATCAAATTCAAGAAGCATGCAAGTCCACAGTTTTCAAAAGCTAAAATCTGGAAGCTCTGTTTCATTTTTTTCAATCAGGTGAGTAACATTCTTAGAACTTAAAATATAAGAATCTGTTTGCTTGTTAGCTCTGAAAGAAGTATATTCTTGTGTGTATCTATATGTGAGTTTCTATAAATATATATATGTGGATGTATTGATATATAGGTGCATGTCTGTTTTGTATGATATCCCTGGTTTTATATTTTCTTTAAGCTCAGATTCTTGATATAAATCTCTATCTCCTTATCTGATCTTTGATAGACTTAAGTTTTAAAACAAAATAAGTTTGTTTTATCATAAACTAAAGTTTAAAATTTAAATTAAGTCAAATTTGAATCTGAGTGTCTCTGTAAACCAAAAACTGAAATGCATGTATATAAATATGAAAATTCAAACTGGGTAATTCGGAAATCCAGGATTATATATTGAATACCTAAACTATAATATGATTTTTAGCATTTAAATCATAATTTTTAGCTTAGTATTAAAGGAGCAGTTCTGTGATGAACTAAATATGAAGTTTTGGGTAATTCGTTTGATCTAGATGGTTTTATATGTTGAAATCTGCAGTAAGGATAGAGGGATGATCAAAGATGTAGGGAAAATTGTTGGAAGTTGAATTAATACATCGAGGAAGATAGGATTTAGTATTTAAGATTTTTAACCTAGTTTGAATAAGCTGGAAATTGATGGTCAGGGTGATATCTATGGTGGACCGAGTGCTACCGCACTTTGGGAAGAGGAAGATGGGATATAGGCGAGGACATGGCCAGAAAAGTAGACTCTCTGGTGATCGGAATCTCGAGTACGAGGTAGTTTCCAGGACTTGAAAACTGTTCCAGGTTTTGATTTTTAGGCTCGAAATTCTCGTTTTTGATTTCGAGTGTTGTTCGAAGGTTGGAGGATCGTAATCTGGTGTAGGGTTGATCGTCGATGTGTGGTGATGTTCGGTGATGGTCGGAGACGCCGCAGGTGATTGTACACGTGCACACGTTTGGAATATCTGGTGAAGTCTGGTTTACTGGAAGGTAATTCGAGCTCTCGGGTGTATTTCGTAGGAGACTCGGGGTTTTTATTGTTTGACTCGAAGTAGAGATTGGTGAGTTTCTTCGTTTAGCTGTAGGTTTTTGACAGGGGAAACTCGGGTGAGACTCGAAGGATTTAAGGGTACGACTCGAAGTAATCAGGGGTCTCGAGTATGTTGGTGTTGACAGGTTTAGAACCTGTATGTTTAAAAAAGTTTAAACTAAAATTAAATTTGTAAAGAAATATTTAAACATGTTTTAAATTTAAGTTTAAATTGATTTAAGTTAAATTTGAATCTCAGTTCAAAATAAAATAAGTTTTTAACATTTAAATATTTGAACAACCTTAAAATGTTTAAATAGCTAAATTTAAAAATAAAGTTTTAAATTGGAAGTAAGTTTAAATCTAAACTTAAAACTGGAATCAAATGTAAATCTGTATTTCAGAATTGAAATAAAAAGGAGGTTTTAAATGAAATTGTTTTAATAACTTAAATTGTTTAAATCTTGTAAAATTTCTTTTATAAGAAAAATATTATCTATTACTTAAAGGTTTTTAATTGATTTTAAAACTTGTTGAAGTTAAATTATAAGTTAATGATTTGTATGCATTTAATTACTAGGGAAATTAAATGGACAATTAATTTTTATCTAAAAAATTAATAAAATAAATAATTACTTAAAAGTAATTAAAGGTTTAATCTTAAAGGTTTAAGATTAATTATTTTTAGAATAATTAACTTATAAATAAGATTCATTTATTAAATAGGATTTGATTTTTAATTAATGATTAAGAATTAATTAATAAAGTAATTAAATATTAATTAAGTTATGGTTAATACTTAATTAATTAAGTAATTAGAAATTAATAAATTGGTTATTTAGTTTATTAATTTAGAATTAATAATATTAATATAAGTTAATTACTTAAGGAAAGTAATTAAATAATTGTTAATGAAAGTCATTAACTATGGATTATTAAATAATTAATTAATGTGATTAATATTAATAATTAATTAGATTAATTAATTTAAAGATAATCAATTATAGAATTTGTTTTAAATGGAATTACTTAATGGAAGTAATTAAGAATTAATTACTTATTGTAATTAATTGAAGTTAATTTGATTTGTTAAGTTAATTAATTAAGTTTAATTAATTTAGAATAATCAAGAGATGATTTGATAATAATTACTTAATGTAATTATTAAGGTAAGATTATTTAGGGGAGTAAATAATAAGATAATTACTGGAAGTAATTAGTTGAATAATGATTTTATTAATAGAAGTAATTTGAGTTAATTACTTTGAATAATTAATCAAGGGATTAATTAAGAAATTAATTAAGGAAGTAATTAATTTAGTTAGTGAAAGTAATTAAGGGTAGTTAATTACTGATTGAAGATTAATCAAGAGTGATTAATAAATATTGTTTAAATAAAGGTTAATTACTTAATGTAATTAATTTAATTAAGTAATTAATAATTAAGTTGTAATTAAGGATCATTAATTAATATAATTAATGATGTAATTAAGATTGATTAATTAAGTAATAATTAATAAATGAAGTGATTAATCAATGTAATTAATTAAGGATTAATGTAATTAATTATAGTTGATTAACTTAATTAATTTTAGTTAATTAATTAATGATGTAATTAAAGGTTAATTACTATAATGGTTAAGGATAATTAATTTGAGTAATTAATTAAAGGATAAATTACCTAAAGGGTAATTAGAGGATAATTAATTGATTGTAATTAATTAATGGTTAAGTAAGCAGGATTTATAGAATGAAGTAATTAGTTTAATTCACTTTAAATTAATTAGATGATATAAATCATTGCTTAAGGATGGATGAATGAGATTGAATGTATTTCATTGTTTGATATCTCTGATGAGATATGATTGATATATGATATGGATGTTTGGTTGAATTATAATGATAATGTGAATTATCTGTTTGGGATGATAATGTAGATTATCTATTGAATTATCTATCTTTGTGTATATAGATAAGAATTGAATTGTTTTAACCTTAAAACAACTTGGCCCTTAAAAGATACGTTTTGGATTTCGATGAGACCGGGATCGGGTTTCTGTATACCGGTATTCCAGGTCTGGAGACCCGAATACCACATCGATCCAAATTAACGATAGGTCGTTAATCTCAAGTGAAGATGAAGATTCAGAGTGCAAGGGTTATTGTCGTTAACTCTGAGGGTGATTCCAAAACGAGTGTAACGAGATAATGCCTTCGGTTTCGTTCGAACCCGGAACGAACTTGTATGGATTGAATGCTTTCAGCACATCGTCAGGCGGACGATGAGCATTCTAAGTGTTATGTTCTGATTAAAGGTAATCGTAACCTCAAGCCTCATCAACCGGGAATGGCTAAAACAGGGGAGGTGCAACAAGGCTTCGTGGGTAGCACCCACTGAGAGCAAGATAGATCCCTGTCTAGAGGTCCCTTTTCTTTTATTCGGCTTAGTGTGTGGTTGGTCGCGCCAACTACGGGATTGTCTTGTTCGGGATTATCCAGTAAGGGATGGTTCCGGCTTTGTGTTGCAGGGGAGCGGGCGTACTCCTCGGTACGGTGATCTAGGCCACGTACTGTGACGGGCGGTACCCCAGTAGCCCTGCCATTGTATGGAATCCAAACTCCAATAAGTGCCGTACGTATTAGTTGTGCCCAACTATGTTGGAATGTGAGATGTAAGCATTTCAGCTATTTCTATATTTTACTTGAAAACCCTAGACCCTATTATAATAAAATCAGATTTCCTATCAAATGTTTTGGTTAGCGTAAGGTAAAAACTTACCCATGTTTATTTGTGGGGAGTCTTACGTGATACCTTTTCTTTCTAAAGGTTTTGAAGTTAAGCAAGTTTAACCTGTTACTCACACCAGACCCATGTCTGACCCAAGTGTTTATTTCTGTTTTATAAACTCTTGGGTACTCAAATTTTTACGAGTAGCCAAGGGATTCAGGTTTAGCTTTGACGAATATTCTGGAGGAGCAATGGAGCAGGAGGCTTCGGCGTTCGTAGATATAGTATTCCGCTGTGTTGATATCTGTGATAGTGTCTTGTCTTGTATTTGAGTTGTAATGTCTAGACAGATGTTTATAACTGTCTAGTAAGTGATGTATATGCTGTGTAACTCTGTAAATTGTTGTATACTATGTAATAGTTTATGTTATTAATATAATTTATTCGTTCCGCTGTGAGATCGTTGTTGTTGTTTCTTTCTTTCTTCTCTTCTTTTCTATTTTCTACCCCTTTCTTTCTTCATAACGATGCGACTTTCTGTGGAGAGAAAGCCTAGGACGTTACAGTGGTATCAGAGCGTAGGTTGAGCGAATGCCTAAGCTTTTGGTTAAGTGAATATCAGAACACTAGGTTGAGTGAATACCTAGGTTCGGAAGGATTGTTCATTAGAGACAGGATCTGTAGCAACCTGTTTGAGTCTGAGAGTATATATATTCGAGAGCGCGTATTTGTTAGTTATATAAAATGGTTTTATATTGTGTTAATTGATCGGTTGAGTGGTATATGGATTCTGGTCAATACGAGTAGCTAACGTTATTGATAGGGATCTCTAAACACTTGGACCAGGCCAACGGACACAATATTGTTTTAAAAAGGTAGATGAAATAATTTTACCCAGATATAATTTCTATATAAAAAAGTATCAATTTAAATGTATATGGTATTTGTAATGATTGGTTGAGACGATAATAATTTATCATCTAGGATTAGGAGTCTGAGTGTTGAGGTTGGAAGAGTATCTGTCGAGACTGTAAACCTAATACCGTCTCGAGTGAACTTTACAGTTGTGTAAGGATTTCACAATCTCTGAAGGAAACCTGTTAAGGTTCGGAGTTTATCTTTGATGTTGGATGAGTAGAGTTGGATCTGTCAGTTGGGCAGAAGCGAGTGATAGTATCTTGGTATCTTCTGGAAGAAGTAGCTGTGTGATGAGACGCAGTGAATATGGATGTTCCCGAAGATGTTTTCTTTGGAACAAGTTAATGAAGTATGTCTGCTTCAGTGTTGTGGCTGAGTTCAGCATGGTGATTCTGTTTAGTTTGGGTCTGAGTTTCTTGAAGAAGCTTTGGATAAGGAAGTCTTTGGCATCTGTGGCAGCAGTGCAGCTCGGAGTGTTCTGTATTGGCAGGAAGTTTTCTGGCTGAGCAGTGAAAGAGAAGTTCAGAAGCAGCAGAGTAGATCCATTTCTTTGATAGATAGGATAGATAAGTGTAAGCTGTTCTGATTGGTAAAGAGAGAACAGTTTCTTTTGAATTTGGCTGAGTTGATCGCAAAAGTGACTTGCGATAATTTGAGTATTCTCTTGAGTTATCCGAGATTTTCTGGGATGAGTTGTCCAATCTGGGCTTGTGTTCTTCATCAGCATTTTCATTCTTTTCCAGATTAGAGTGGTGTAGCGGAAGCAGTTTGAGAGTGAATCTCTGGATAGGAGAAGTAAGTTTGGAATCTACTGATGTTTGTAAGTAGAGTTGTGTTTTGGATTGGGTAGATCTTGAGAGGATCATTGGTTGAGTTATTTTTGGTCCTGATTGTTTCAAGAAGCATCAGCGAAGGTTGAGTTGATCAAAAAGGATTTTTAGACAGCCCAGGATTGTCAGAAGGATTTTGAGAATAAGAGACGAAGGAATTTTGAAATTCGAAGTTGGAGACTTCGTTGTTGCGAAGTTTTTCTCTGATTAAAGGGAGCTATAAGATTGGGTAAGTCTGGGAAGTCAGCTCCGAGTTGTTTTGGATCTTTTCTGTGACCTAATTTGGATAAGTACTTTGATCTACTAGGTTGAATTGTCAGTTTGGATAACTGGAATTCAATGTATTTTACGTATCTCTGAGGGAGTACGTGTTTAATCTATCTCTGGTTTTGGAACCAGCAGTTCTGGAAGATTTGGTTGTTGAGGCAGACTCGTTTGTAGTCTGATATTCTATTTAGTTCTGTAGATCTAGATGAGTAGGAGATCTATAGCTTAGTAGTTTAGATTGTTGTAGAGCGAGTATCCCGGTATATATATACTTGGGGAAACTCGAGGAATTCTATCTAGAATTTTGTCTGGATAGTTAGATTTGATTGATTGGATGAATTGGTTGCTATGGTTGTTAGCATATGGATGATAGTATATGCTTGTGTTTTAAAATTTAAAATCTTTAATAAGATTATTAAATTACCTTTGTTTAAATTTCGGGGACGAAATTATTTTAAGGGGGAAGGAATGTAATATCCCGGAAATTTTAACAATATCAATTTAATAATCTGTTAAATAATTAAATTGATATTGATGATCTTTGATAATAAGATTTGAATTTAATTTAATAATCTGATTAAATTAGTATTAATTGGTGATTTTATCTTTTAAAAGTTAATAAGATATTTTCTATTTGAATATATATATTTATTTATATATATTGTAAATAGAAGCTTTGGGTAAATTGGGAATTTAGATTTAATTTAATTGAATTTGAATTTAAGCTTTGAAATTCAAGAGAATAAATATTTAAATTGTTTTGGAGTTTAGAAAATTGTATAAACTTTTAGTTATAAATAAATTTAGTTTTCTTTCTTTAAAAAGTAATTTGTATATATATATAGATAAGTATTTTATAAATAAGAAAAGCCATTTTATATACTTCTAAAATAAATAAATATGTAAAAACTACTTAAGAGACATATGTCATTATCTTAAGTTATTGTTTTAACAAGTGTAATTAAAAGGTGAACTATATTGACAAGTGTCTTTATTATTTTTTTTATTTTCTTTTATTTTTATAAATTTCAACTTCACTTATATAAACATATGCATTCTCTTTACTTCATTTTCTTTCTATTCTTATTTTTCAAAACAAGATAAACTCAGTTTCTCTAATCGAAATCTGAAACAAATCAATATTACTTTTCAAGATAATCCTCTAAACTCAAATCAGAGAATCAAACTTCTCAAACCAAATCAAAGCCTGTAATTCATTTATTTTCAAAAAGCAAACCAAAGTCTGTAAACAAATCTTCCTTAAGCCAAATCCTTCAATCTGTAACCAAGTTACAATCTGAAATCAAAGACAAGGGACTGCAACATTTTTCTTCATCTCTGCATCATATTCAAAGAACCAGCCTACCTTCATTTCTTTCAAATCTGGAATCATTTTAAGGCCTGTCTGCATTCATCTCTTCAAAATGGAAATCAAGCTTGCATGTTAATGAAAAGCAATTTAAAGGCAACAATTCGAGTTTTAAATCAAATTCAAGAAGCATGCAAGTCCACAGTTTTCAAAAGCTAAAATCTGGAAGCTCTGTTTCATTTTTTTCAATCAGGTGAGTAACATTCTTAGAACTTAAAATATAAGAATCTGTTTGCTTGTTAGCTCTGAAAGAAGTATATTCTTGTGTGTATCTATATGTGAGTTTCTATAAATATATATATGTGGATGTATTGATATATAGGTGCATGTCTGTTTTGTATGATATCCCTGGTTTTATATTTTCTTTAAGCTCAGATTCTTGATATAAATCTCTATCTCCTTATTTGATCTTTGATAGACTTAAGTTTTAAAACAAAATAAGTTTGTTTTATCATAAACTAAAGTTTAAAATTTAAATTAAGTCAAATTTGAATCTGAGTGTCTCTGTAAACCAAAAACTGAAATGCATGTATATAAATATGAAAATTCAAACTGGGTAATTCGGAAATCCAGGATTATATATTGAATACCTAAACTATAATATGATTTTTAGCATTTAAATCATAATTTTTAGCTTAGTATTAAAGGAGCAGTTCTGTGATGAACTAAATATGAAGTTTTGGGTAATTCGTTTGATCTAGATGGTTTTATATGTTGAAATCTGCAGTAAGGATAGAGGGATGATCAAAGATGTAGGGAAAATTGTTGGAAGTTGAATTAATACATCGAGGAAGATAGGATTTAGTATTTAAGATTTTTAACCTAGTTTGAATAAGCTGGAAATTGATGGTCAGGGTGATATCTATGGTGGACCGAGTGCTACCACACTTTGGGAAGAGGAAGATGGGATATAGGCGAGGACATGGCCAGAAAAGCAGACTCTCTGGTGATCGGAATCTCGAGTACGAGGTAGTTTCCAGGAATTGAAAACTGTTCCAGGTTTCGATTTTTAGGCTCGAAATTCTCGTTTTTGATTTCGAGTGTTGTTCGAAGGTTGGAGGATCGTAATCTGGTGTAGGGTTGATCGTCGATGTGTGGGGATGTTCGGTGATGGTCGGAGACGCCGCAGGTGATTGTACACATGCACACGTTTGGAATATCTGGTAAAGTCTGGTTTACTGGAAGGTAATTCGAGCTCTCGGGTGTATTTCGTAGGAGACTCGGGGTTTTTATTGTTTGACTCGAAGTAGAGATTGGTGAGTTTCTTCGTTTAGCTGTAGGTTTTTGACAGGGGAAACTCGGGTGAGACTCGAAGGATTTAAGGGTACGACTCGAAGTAATCAGGGGTCTCGAGTATGTTGGTGTTGACAGGTTTAGAACCTGTATGTTTAAAAAAGTTTAAACTAAAATTAAATTTGTAAAGAAATATTTAAACATGTTTTAAATTTAAGTTTAAATTGATTTAAGTTAAATTTGAATCTCAGTTCAAAATAAAATAAGTTTTTAACATTTAAATATTTGAACAACCTTAAAATGTTTAAATAGCTAAATTTAAAAATAAAGTTTTAAATTGGAAGTAAGTTTAAATCTAAACTTAAAACTGGAATCAAATGTAAATCTGTATTTCAGAATTGAAATAAAAAGGAGGTTTTAAATGAAATTGTTTTAATAACTTAAATTGTTTAAATCTTGTAAAATTTCTTTTATAAGAAAAATATTATTTATTACTTAAAGGTTTTAAATTGATTTTAAAACTTGTTGAAGTTAAATTATAAGTTAATGATTTGTATGCATTTAATTACTAGGGAAATTAAATGGACAATTAATTTTTATCTAAAAAATTAATAAAATAAATAATTACTTAAAAGTAATTAAAGGTTTAATCTTAAAGGTTTAAGATTAATTATTTTTAGAATAATTAACTTATAAATAAGATTCATTTATTAAATAGGATTTGATTTTTAGTTAATGATTAAGAATTAATTAATAAAGTAATTAAATATTAATTAAGTTATGGTTAATACTTAATTAATTAAGTAATTAGAAATTAATAAATTGGTTATTTAGTTTATTAATTTAGAATTAATAATATTAATATAAGTTAATTACTTAAGGAAAGTAATTAAATAATTGTTAATGAAAGTCATTAACTATGGATTATTAAATAATTAATTAATGTGATTAATATTAATAATTAATTAGATTAATTAATTTAAAGATAATCAATTATAGAATTTGTTTTAAATGGAATTACTTAATGGAAGTAATTAAGAATTAATTACTTATTGTAATTAATTGAAGTTAATTTGATTTGTTAAGTTAATTAATTAAGTTTAATTAATTTAGAATAATCAAGAGATGATTTGATAATAATTACTTAATGTAATTATTAAGGTAAGATTATTTAGGGGAGTAAATAATAAGATAATTACTGGAAGTAATTAGTTGAATAATGATTTTATTAATAGAAGTAATTTGAGTTAATTACTTTGAATAATTAATCAAGGGATTAATTAAGAAATTAATTAAGGAATTAATTAATTTAGTTAGTGAAAGTAATTAAGGGTAGTTAATTACTGATTGAAGATTAATCAAGAGTGATTAATAAATATTGTTTAAATAAAGGTTAATTACTTAATGTAATTAATTTAATTAAGTAATTAATAATTAAGTTGTAATTAAGGATCATTAATTAATATAATTAATGATGTAATTAAGATTGATTAATTAAGTAATAATTAATAAATGAAGTGATTAATCAATGTAATTAATTAAGGATTAATGTAATTAATTATAGTTGATTAACTTAATTAATTTTAGTTAATTAATTAATGATGTAATTAAAGGTTAATTACTATAATGGTTAAGGATAATTAATTTGAGTAATTAATTAAAGGATAAATTACCTAAAGGGTAATTAGAGGATAATTAATTGATTGTAATTAATTAATGGTTAAGTAAGCAGGATTTATAGAATGAAGTAATTAGTTTAATTCACTTTAAATTAATTAGATGATATAAATCATTGCTTAAGGATGGATGAATGAGATTGAATGTATTTCATTGTTTGATATCTCTGATGAGATATGATTGATATATGATATGGATGTTTGGTTGAATTATAATGATAATGTGAATTATCTGTTTGGGATGATAATGTAGATTATCTATTGAATTATCTATCTTTGTGTATATAGATAAGAATTGAATTGTTTTAACCTTAAAACAACTTGGCCCTTAAAAGATACGTTTTGGATTTCGATGAGACCGGGATCGGGTTTCCGTATACCGGTATTCCAGGTCTGGAGACCCGAATACCACATCGATCCAAATTAACGATAGGTCGTTAATCTCAAGTGAAGATGAAGATTCAGAGTGCAAGGGTTATTGTCGTTAACTCTGAGGGTGATTCCAAAACGAGTGTAACGAGATAATGCCTTCGGTTTCGTTCGAACCCGGAACGAACTTGTATGGATTGAATGCTTTCAGCACATCGTCAGGCGGACGATGAGCATTCTAAGTGTTATGTTCTGATTAAAGGTAATCGTAACCTCAAGCCTCATCAACCGGGAATGGCTAAAACAGGGGAGGTGCAACAAGGCTTCGTGGGTAGCACCCACTGAGAGCAAGATAGATCCCTGTCTAGAGGTCCCTTTTCTTTTATTCGGCTTAGTGTGTGGTTGGTCGCGCCAACTACGGGATTGTCTTGTTCGGGATTATCCAGTAAGGGATGGTTCCGGCTTTGTGTTGCAGGGGAGCGGGCGTACTCCTCGGTACGGTGATCTAGGCCACGTACTGTGACGGGCGGTACCCCAGTAGCCCTGCCATTGTATGGAATCCAAACTCCAATAAGTGCCGTACGTATTAGTTGTGCCCAACTATGTTGGAATGTGAGATGTAAGCATTTCAGCTATTTCTATATTTTACTTGAAAACCCTAGACCCTATTATAATAAAATCAGATTTCCTATCAAATGTTTTGGTTAGCGTAAGGTAAAAACTTACCCATGTTTATTTGTGGGGAGTCTTACGTGATACCTTTTCTTTCTAAAGGTTTTGAAGTTAAGCAAGTTTAACCTGTTACTCACACCAGACCCATGTCTGACCCAAGTGTTTATTTCTGTTTTATAAACTCTTGGGTACTCAAATTTTTACGAGTAGCCAAGGGATTTAGGTTTAGCTTTGACGAATATTCTGGAGGAGCAATGGAGCAGGAGGCTTCGGCGTTCGTAGATATAGTATTCCGCTGTGTTGATATCTGTGATAGTGTCTTGTCTTGTATTTGAGTTGTAATGTCTAGACAGATGTTTATAACTGTCTAGTAAGTGATGTATATGCTGTGTAACTCTGTAAATTGTTGTATACTATGTAATAGTTTATGTTATTAATATAATTTATTCGTTCCGCTGTGAGATCGTTGTTGTTGTTTCTTTCTTTCTTCTCTTCTTTTCTATTTTCTACCCCTTTCTTTCTTCATAACGATGCGACTTTCTGTGGAGAGAAAGCCTAGGACGTTACAGTCAACATAGCAAATGCAACAAACAACAAATGCATTCAGAAGCAACAATGCAACCATCAAACCATCATCATCCAATAAACATCCAACAAATCCATACCGAATCAATATTCATTCATTTCTCATTAATATTCATTGAATTGGTTTTCAATTTACTCACATTTGATTTGCTAATATTGGATTTAACTAACATTCATTCATTTGTTTCCAATTAGTTTACATTCACTAATTCACATTCGTTCACTTCCAATTTGAATTTAATCACATAGCTTTCCAATTTGCTAATTCAATTTCATTAATACTTAATGAATTTTCATACACAATCAACTAACAATCAAATAACAACCAATGTATATTCAACACAACCAAATTATAAATTTTACATTCGATTTGGTTCAACACTTTTAAATTAAATTGACTTCCATTCAATTTATTTAATTTCTCAACTTCATTAGCTTTTAATAAATTAACACTTATATTCATTATTTCATATCAATACTTCACATTAGATTGATTAACATCCAATCCATTTATTCAATTCAATTGCTAATTCATTTAACAAATAAAGTTGAATTTCATTTATATAACTCAAGTTCACATTCATTTAATAAATTCCCTTATTAATTTACTTTGATATCAAAATCAACTTCGTTCAACATTACTTAAGTTATATTCCAATTAAACATCATTTGTTTAACTTAACTTAAGTTTCCACTTATAAATCCAAATTCAAATTTTAATCCTATTTAACTTTTACCAAGGTCAAATTTCTTCACTTATTCAAAATTCATATTAAATCCAGATTTCATATTCCACAATCTCAACTTAGATTTAATTGATTCACTTATACTTACTTTAATTTAACTTCATCCTTTAAGTTAAATTTATTCTATCAGAATTCAAATTGTATAAGTTATAAACTCATTTATCATTCCCATAAATATTTAAATAGGATTCCAGAGTCTTTTCAATCTTCAAAACCATTTTTGAAATCAATTCAAATTATCCTTTGAATTCGCAAAACAAAATCCAAATTTTCCAATCAACTTTTATTTAAAATATTCTGGC
This sequence comes from Allium fistulosum, assembly GCA_030737815.1. NCBI lineage: Eukaryota > Viridiplantae > Streptophyta > Magnoliopsida > Asparagales > Amaryllidaceae > Allium > Allium fistulosum. Next base: position 62,985,708 of record CM060903.1, read on the forward strand.
AGCAATTCCTCTTTTGGAAACCCGAAAATGAATTCTAATGATGTGGCCATCATCATCAGGATTATTTTCCGGCGACCTGAAAAGAGTTTAGAGCTTTCATCACTCTAAAACATTTTTCCAAAATATCAAATCCTTTCAAAACACTTCTCTGGAATTTTATTTCAGATTATAAATCACAATTACAAATCTTTTACTTATATAACTTCACTTTATATATATAAGATTATTCCACAATTGTAAATCATATTAATTATAACTTCATCTTTTATAATTCATTGGTTTATACAATTTACTCTTTCACAATTGTTGTTTTAATTCAACTTATTCAAACAACTTTAATTAACTTGTATATATATACATTTTAACAACCAATTCATATATATACTTTAATAATTCTGAAAAATTATTTCTTTATATACAAAATATAATCAAGGTAAAATTATTTCATTTACCCAATTTTAAAACAATACTGTGCCGAATTGTTCTATATAAGTGTTTAGAGATCCCTATCGATAGAGTTGTACGGACAATACCGACCAGAATCCATATACCACTCAACAAACCAATCATCACAATATAAAACAATTTTATATTCAAATAACAAATACGCGCTCATATCTATTATCACACTCAACTCATTCTAGAGTACTACTGACTCTATCTCTAATGAGTAACACCCAACAGAGCAGGGTTGTCGCTTAACCATATGCTCTGATACCAAATGTAACGTCCCGAAAATTTTCGACTTTCGAAAATTCAACATCGATACTCACTTTATCGACTGCTGAGCCATCGAATGCCGGAAACCCGAAAATGTTGTGGTTTTAAGAAAGAAGAAAAAGGTAGAAGAAGAAGATAGAAGAAAAAGAAAGAAGAACAACAACAGAACAAGAGCAGAAACAGAAACAGAAACAATATCAGAATCTCACAGATCGCAGCGGAACAATATATAATAGATAAATGAATATCATTTAAAAACAAAAGAATTATATCTGTTATTACATTACATCACATCATATCATCAGAGTCAATAAACAACAATGGACAGTTATATAAACTTGTCCTCATACAGAATACACAGCGGAATAAATACTATCAGATACAAATACTACGTCTCGTCATCCAGCTTGCTTCCAAAGCTCCAGAATATCCAGAATATCCTGATAATATAACTCTAGGCTGCCCGTGTGGAAATTGGTGGGCACCCAGAGTTTAGAAGGGAACAATAAACTCCGAGTCAGTCATGGTGACTGGTGTGAGATCGTAAAACAGTTATTCTTTAAAAATAAACAACATAGGAATATTTTAAAATAGATTCGCAATGCTTTTTGGAAAATGAAACTACCATAAGACCTCCCACCACACACACAATGCAAACGCAGAATTGGAGGAGATTTCTTCTTATGATAGTCAAAGATGCTTACTACGCAAAATCAAATCATTTTTGATATTATTATTAGTGCATAGTGTAGAAAACATTTCGAAAGTATAATATAAATCTTAGCCAGCATAGACATTTCGAACTATGCCTACTATAGCTACCATCCAAACAGTGGGGCGCCACCATAAGTGAATGATAGGTTCTACAACTAAATCCGTACAAGGCTCGTATTGTTTCTTTGGATTTCCAACAAATGGTCAGGCTAAGGAACTTCCTTTCCACGATGGGTACGTCCCTGGAATAGACGACCCGAGAACCTAACCGGATCTCTGCCAACACAAGGCCGGGTTACCTCTACAAAAATAGGTAACTACTGACACGCGTATGCCATCCCCCGATCGTCACCGATCTTCCCGAGGATCCCCGATTTCCAACAAACCACATAGATAATAACAATGTAGTAACCACAGAGGTTAAGTATCTGGGCTCCATACCATGATACCACCTTTATCCAGAAGGAATGACATACACTAAGGGGCGCTACTCCCTAGAACCTTGCTGCATCCTTCCTGTTTCGACCATTTCCGGGGTGTGAGGCTCGACGAAGTCTCGTCCACAAAGCTACACTTTCTACAAAAAGCCCTGCTTCGGGTCAAACAAAATGATCAACCTATGATCACAAAGATATAAGATCAAACAAATGATCATATCACAAATGATCAAACACTGATCATTTCACAGCAACACTCAGTATGCCACGTTACCAAATTGGGATATATCGCTGATAAATTTCAACTACATAACCTCTGAGCTCGTACGTCTCAGAGAAGGGTGTTAAGCTAAGAGAATAAATTCTCCGCCACCAACAGAAATGTATTTGAAAGAAATCAGCTTTATATCTCAAATTTGTAACGTCAGACACACAATCCATATAAGTCTGTTCCGGGATCGAACAGAACCGAAGGCACTTCTCACGAAGCCCTCGCATATCCGGATAATTTTCTAATCACGTCCGGACTTCCCGCCACTAAGGGTGATAAAACCTCTAAATCGGAGATCAGCCGATGTAGAGTAACTCGACGGTAATCCTTCCGTTTTCAAAAATATCCGGTCTTCAACACCGGTCTTCAAATGCAATTCATAACGACGTATCACATATTCGGAATGGGTTATACGACCCCATGGTCCTTTCCCGGCTAACCCGAATAGTGAGCGCTTATTTAAAAAAATAAGTGTGGCATTCAAATTCATCCAATTCACAACAAATACCTACTCAAGGTAATTATTGATAGTCGGTTATTTAAGTATCAATAAAGATGCGCAACATCATCAGATTCCAAATAATTTTCCCAAATTATTTTATCTTCCAAAATATCTTTACTAGATATATAATTTCCACACTTAACCGTTTGAAAACAATTTCAAATCAACTTCCACATTTCAATTTATCTTTAAAAGATAAAATCTCTAAACAGTTCATTTCATATTGGAAAAGCATTTCCATACTTATTTAAAAATAAGTGTTTCACAAATCTTTTTATTTTCAACACTTAGAAAATATTCGATATACTTAAATCAAATTAAGTATATATTCATTCTTTAAGGAAATCATAAATTTCAACATCTATTTGAGTCAAAACGAATGTTACGTAAAACATCGTTACGACGACTCAAAATCACTAGTATAAGGATTCGGATTTAGATAGATATATAAATCCCAATACTACATCAAAACATTTCCTTTCGGAAATCATTTACTATAACAACAGTGTTATAGTCCACCATTTCCTTAAATTTCTCGAAAACGTCTATTTCAACAAGAACTGCGGAAATTTCTACTTTCGATTTATAATACATTTTAAAACATCTTTAAAATGTTTAACTTCATTTTTAATATCACTTCTTCAAAAATAAATCCATTTTACTTAACGATATATTCACTGTCCCAAAATCGTGAATATACTTCACTAACCAAATTTCAGTCTTTTCTACACATTCAATTTAAGGATAATTCGCTATCCAAAATCGCGAATATATTTCCTTTAATAATCTTCTATATTTAATTTATCAAATCCAATTGATCTCGAATTTATAAAACAACGTTTATAAATTCTATTTCTATTTTCTAACGACTTCAATTTAATAAATCTCCTTTATTAAAAATTCGATAAATATTCCATCTAAAGGTAAAAATCCAATTTATAAGTAAATCTCTTATAAATCTTTTATTCTACAGTTTCATCCATTTTATAATTTCATAATTTATGAATCTATAAATTCCATATCCTCACGATTTATAATTCTATAAATTTCATCTTTAACACTTATCATCTCGTTTTAAAATTCCAATATTTTAAATTTATAAATATCAACTTTTAAATCTTTTAAATAAACTGTTCACAAAAATTCGAAAATCTCAGTTCAAACCATTTTATAAATTGCTTAAACTATTTATTTCAAAAATCACCTTACGGTCATAATTCACAAAAATCTTAACTTTTATAACTTCAAAATTTTACGTTTATAAATCGATTCAAAAATTCCATAAAACGTATATTTTCAAAAATCACTTTAAAAACCCTTTTAAAGTAAAAGTCGTTATTTTTACATTTCAAAACTGAATCCGATGATGCAACAACACCAATCAGTCCATCACAACAGTCAAATATCATATATCATCATATGATAACAGAATATATCAAAATATCTGTAAATAAGTAAATACAGTTGAGGAATCCAGTTGGATCCCTCCAACCTGTTTCCCTGCATCCACAGATGTTAGCACAATACCAATTCCGCTCCAGTACGGAATTATCGCGGTATATAGGTTTTTATAAAAATCCGCTTACTAACGGCGCAATAGGGTCTCATCCGCTATACGAGGCGGGAAATCATCAATCCAATATATACATATGCCAATATGTATATATTGCTATATATATAGATATATATCCTACTATATCTAATATCACATCCAAACAGTCAATCATCAATCAATAACTGTAAAAGAAAATCCACTTTCATTTGAGTGAGAAGATCTCACCTTGATTTTAATTCTGATTTCAGCGTTTATTTCGAATAAAATTAAACACGCGTTTAATTTTACCCGAAATTCCAACTAGCTCCAAACGACTCCAAACCAATTGCATCGCGTAGTGTTCGACGATACGATTCCAACGCAACTGATCTCGCATTTTTCTGATCTCGTATGAAAAAGATATCGCGTTACAAAGATCGTATAATTTAAATAAAATTAAATTTACAATTTCCATTTCAATTTTAAACCTAAACACATCTGGACCGTGAATTTCAAACAGGAGATCTTGGCCGCGTTTTACTTCTTCCCCTCCCAGGTAACGTTCGCGAGCTCGAACCCATCATCGCGTTCGAACATTGAAAATCGCGGCCCCCAACAACCCATGCGAACACGATCGGAGACCCCCACGGCGTAACCCCTGCCGCCGCTCACCACCGAGCCAAATGTGGCCTCTCCTAGCGCCGCCAGCGACGAGAAATCCTGCTCCATATGCGCGTGACATTTTGGCCAATTATAGCGAATCCACCACTCCAAACACCATCACAACCGTTGATATCAGAGATCTCGCTGAGCTTAACACTTTTCTAGTTGAACATTTCTTGAATCGATGCTTGGATTTGAAGAAAAGAGGAGGAGAAGGAATGAAATTATCGACCATTGATTTTTGAAGTGGCGGCCTGCAGCTTTGACCTAGGGTTTTAGTGCAAAAGTGAATTATGAAGTCCTTTTATAGAAAACGTCTCAAAACACTATTCATCCCAAAATTTTCGAACTCCAAATCGAGCGTGCCGGCTGACGTTTCTAAGGTTTACCCCGCGTTCCGAACGCAATGGAACAGGTTTCGGAAGCTAATTCGATCGTCTGTGTGAGATATGGAATTAAACGATCAATTTAAATTAAACCGATTTAAATCGATTTCGAGGCGTTTTGGCTTGCCCCGGACAAACGGTAAATCCAAAAATTACGAAATTTGAAATCTTACAATAATATCACATTACGGATCCGATGAAACTGGTTTCGTCGAAATCCGAGACTTTTTGAAAAATGACTATTTTAACTCGCCGAATTAAAATTAAAACGATATCGATGCGTTTCGAGTTGCCAGGGTCAATCGACAACTCCGATGGATACGAAAATTAAAATCCGATAATAACTAACTATTACGGATCCAATGGAACTGGTCTCGTTCAATTCTGAGACTGTTCGAAAATTGGCTATTTTTACAGTCGATAATTAAATATTAAAATATTCAATTTTCACAATTTAACTCCAAATTCAATTTTAAAAGTTCTATAACCTTTCTATAACTCCAGTATGATTAAATAAAATTTTACAAATCATTTTCAATCATTTTAACTCGATTTTCAATTATTTCTGGAATTTCAATTATTAATTTATCGATTAAATTATCAAATAAAACCCAATATTTGAAAAATAAATCATTCGACTTCTAAATTCCATTTATTAATATTTAAAATCAATTAAATATTCGAATTTTAATTATCAAAAATTCTGGGTCGTTACATTATTCTCTCTGATTTTTGGTTTTCCGGATATGATACTCGAGTGTCCTTCGAATTCCATGGCGTTACCCATGGTCTTACGAACTCGACTGCATAGCGTAATTCGTAAGGCAGTGATTGCTTAAAAGGTACGGATGTTTCCTGGGGGATCCAGGCGTAACCATTGTGTATCTGCGATATATGGTCGTGTTAGTGGCGTAATCCGCAAGGCAGAGATTGCTTAAGGGGTATGGATGTTTCCTCGGGGATCCAGGCGTAACCATTTTTATGTATCATGCGGTCCACCATTTTGTTATCATGGCGAAATTCGCAAGGCAGTGAATGCTTAAAAGGTACGGATGTTTCCTGGGGGACCCAGGCGTAACCATTGTGTATCTGCGATCCAGGTTTTGTTTGTTGTTTTGTTTGGATTGTACTTTCCATATCTGTTTTAAAAAAAAAAGTTTTTCCAGTATTTTCACTGGGTGTTGAAACAAGTCTACTAAGTACCTGGAGAATTCTAGTTTTGCGCCTGATCAATGCACTACCAGAGTCTACAGGAACAAGGATAAACTTGTTGAAACATCAAGTTATCAAAGTATTTTCGAAAGAAAATTTGCTTCGTTATAAAGGTATTTTATCATTTCCAACAAAGAAATTTTGTATTAATATTTGAAATTGAAATTCTTATGGTTCTAAATTAATTATTCGTGCCCGATACTATTCCTTGAATCTACCTTATCTGCTCAGCTTTATTTATTCACTTATATTCTATTTTCCAAATCCTCCTTCTTTTCCTTGTTGACTATATCCTTTTCAAATATTGTTTATTTATATACTACATGGTTTAATAGAAAATTTTAGTGTTATAAATATTTTAGAAGTTATTAATTAAATAAAGCATATTTAAAGTAAATGATTTTTGATTTATTAATAATCTTTGAAAAGTATCTTAAGAAAAGAAAAAAATTTAATAAATTTATGAATTATAGATTTAATGTTTTCAAATAGCTTCTTTGTAAATATAAGTAATAAATTTATAAAGGTGTTATTTAAACATATAAATGGTATTTAAAAAGGAAGTAAGAAATTTTACAAGTGGGTTTGAAAGATATTAAAGTATTAAAGATAATTGAATTGCAAATGAAGTTTTCAAATGAATATTTCAAGTAAAATTTATATAGTTTAAATTAATTGTTTAACCTTGTCTTTTAACCTACCTTTTCTGCCTGGTTGTTCTATTCTCCTACCTCCTCTCTTTTCGGGGATGAAAAGTTTTGAGTGGGGGAGAGTGTAACGACCCTAAACTTTTAGTGATTTTATTTGTTAAATTAATTGAAATTTTGTGAAATTTTAAACAATAAAATTTGAAAATAAAAAAATTTATTATTGGAATACGTCTATTTTAATATAGCAACTGGTAAATTTTCATCTGATAATATTGAAGTTTATTTTCCTATGAAATTTAATTTCAAATCAAACCGGTTAATAACAGTGAATTTAAAAGTTTCCCGAAACCAAAATATGTCAACGGGAGAAAATTTATTCAGATCATTCTGAATCAGACTGCGAAATTCATTTTTCCAAATTTGGACTTCTACTGCTCCGTTTATCTTAATTCTGGCAAAATAGCAGCATTTCTGGTACCGATTATCGACTTTTGATCGGATAGTCGTACCACTGATATCTGTATACCGTTTTGATCGTCTCGTCGTGCTGATCTCTGTGGTATATTCAATTTTGTATTTTGAATAACGGTACGCGACGGAAATAATAAAACTGTATGTCGTACCGGTACCGAAATTGTGACTTTTACTTTCCCAATCCTTCTTGAATCTTTACCGTGCAGCTCAAGCAAATAATCAATTGCATTGAATAGCTTTTCAGCTGAAATCAAGGAAATTGAACCGTTCTAGAATTCAAAGCATACCTACTTTTAATTTCACATCCATTCCAAACATCAATCGACTCCATTCCCTTTTCGTTCATTTACCCTCAGAAGAAATAAAATAAAACAGTGTTGCCTCTGTTGTCTTCCCAATCAAACCCGTCCTCTTCTCCTTTTGTTCTGAAATCAAAGTACTGAACCCTCACCGATGTCACCAGCCAGGCACGTCACCATCTCCGGCCTCTTCTTCCCATCAACCTCGCACGTTCCTCCGCCCAAAAAAAAAACCCGACTCCGCCTCCGTTCTCTAGCCGTGGCCACCTTCCCCTTCCACAAGCCCCACGTCCCTTCTTCTCCACTGCCTACTCCTCTCCCTCGTTTTCTTGTTGCCTTTAGAAACCTTCCCCTCCTCCTCCAGTTCAACCGAAACCCCACAGCAGCCCCTCCCGTCTAGCTGAACTCCTCAACAGCCGCGCGAGCTTCCTCTTCCTTCCATCTTCCTTGCTTGCCGAGTCTCCCCTCACTATTAGCCGCAGTTTTGTACTTTGGTTGCGGTGAGTCAGTATATACATATTAGCATTCTTAAGTTGTACGTTGTATATATATATATATAGTTCTAGTTTAATATGTTAGTGTATTTATATCTGTTGGTTATAAAAATATAGGTATGGGTTATATTTGTATACATATGATATGTAATTATGTTGGTATTCTATTTATATTTTGTTTGATTTTTTTTATAAATTTTACAAGTTATAGTATGATCTGTTTAAGCCATGATATTTTCGTTATAAATAATATCTGTTTTGATTGTGTCTGTATATCCTAATTCGAAGTATTGTATATATCTATGTAGTTTTCTTTTCAACTAGTTTTCAAATAACTTATTTTGATTTTTAATGAATATATATAGAGTTGTTTATAAAAATGTTTAGTTAAAGAAGATTATATATTTGTTTACATTGCTTTGTTTATACTGTTTATATATAAATATACATATGTTATTTTTTTATATGTATGTATATTACAGTGGTTTATGAACTGCATATGTTGTTCTGTCTGATTTGTGCATATATCTGTTTAGAAATATAGTTGACATCATAACCTGGTTACATTTCAATGTAATAAAAATAGTATATATATATATATTTTAATAACATATATTTTAGAGCATAATATAAAGTGTTTTCGTGTTATGTCATAATGAATTTGAATGATATTTACATAGAAATGTTAATATATGTAAGTTTATATAAATCTACATAAACCTATTTATATATAAATCTATATAAGTTGTTTAATATATGATGTATATATATAAAGTGATACGTGTTGTATGTATATATATAGTTGTTTGGAAAGAAAAGTAGATATATATACTTGGTTTTTGCATCAGTTCTGTTTGGGGATTTACATATGTTTTGATTACAGTATAAGTATATATATTTTATATAGAGATCTGTTTTTGAACTGTCAGATGAGTTGGTATATATTATATAATAGAAGATGTAAAGTATGTTTTAGAAGTTACAGTATAGATAATGGTATAGTATAATTAGTTAAAGCTGGCCAACTGTTCTGTTCACATTGTTTTATATAGTTATATACGTATATGTACAATTTGTTTGTTATATAGATTTCATCTGCTGAGTTTACATCTAGGTTATAATGAATTAAGTTATATCGATTTTTGTAATTGATTTTAAAACAAAATAGGTGTGTAAGTTATACATATGTATCTGTATTAGTCAATATATCTAGCTGTTTATACAAGTATATGTAAGTATGGGTTTTAAATATATATATATATACTCTGATTTTAATTCGAGTTTTAAGTATAATGATTTCAAATTTTATTTATTTTGATACTTGTCCTAAGATAAAATATTGAAATTATATATAAACAATATAATAATTATATATATATTCAGTTTATATCAAAACTGATTCAAATTGTTTCATCGTTTCCCATTATCAGCCTTGTCCGTCGTGCCTGTTTTCTACATCAAATCATATCCATCTAGCGTTGCTTTGGATTTAGTAGCTCATTTCTGTGTCGAATCTCTCTAGCCTCGGAAGGTGAGCAATCACTCACGATTAACATTCTTATATTTATTAAATTGATTTCAATTGAAACGACAATTGAAATATGCTGCTGTAGTTATTTAAATTGTTATAAATGCTATTATCTATAACTGTTCACCTGTGGGATATGACACTATATCATGTTGTTTATATTTTATAGTTATTGATGATATATGTCTGTTGTTGTATTTTATATTATTACCTGTTATCACTCTGCAAGTTCCCTGTTAGTATAGAATTCACTATGGGTTGAAATGATACATACCCGAACGGACTTTAGAATAGGAGAAAATCGTTATGGGTTGAAATGATAAACCCAAGCGATTTTCATTTGAATTGAAATTGGGATTACGGGTTGAAATGATATCTACCCATATATATTTAAATTACGGATTGAAATGATAAATATCCGTATCACTTAACCATATGATAGATATATATACAGACACCGTTAGTCCATATATATAAATATTTTGAAAATAAATTCTATGGATTTGGGAAGAAATATATGGGTTAAATAAATGTTGATTCTTAAATTATTATATATAAATGGTAATGATATATATATATATAGATTTAATTATAATATTAAATTTAATTAAGATTGATTGAATACATATAATATGGTTAAGTACTTATATCTATATTTCAAAATAGATTTTGGTAAAAATTTGAATAAGTTAAGGTTAGGAAGATAATTTGAATTTAGTTGAAATTGATTCAATAAAGAATTTTATTTAATTAAACCGATTAGAAATTTATTGAAATTGATTTTTGCCAAATTTAAATTAACAATTCGGTATTTTGAATTATCCAAGTCCGACATGTGTGGATTTATTTTCGATTTGAATGGTCCAAAATAGCGGGTCGTTACATATTCTTTACAAGTTCCACCCATTAGAGATTTTTTTTGAGAAGAAAAAGGTTGTAGTACAAAGGGTAGATACTAAGGACAAAATAAAAGATCCATTCACTAAGATACTAAATAGGTTAGTTCTTGAGTGGTTGATCGAAGGGATGGTAATGATATTCCATAATTTGTCCCAAGTTTAAGTGCGAGATTGATAGAGTTTGGGGTTGCCTTAGGGGCAATTTTGTAATTTATTATAAATTATTAACTTCGTGATCAATTCTCGTTCGTAATATGTTATAAATATAACGTGTTATAAATAATTAAATACTTGATTAAACTATATTTAACAAAAAATCTATCAATGGTGTTTTTGTGATAGTAATTACAAATAGTTATAGTCATGAGTATTGTACCACAATATATATTAAACACATCATTTTAAATATTCATAGTCAAGATGTATCGAGGTTGGATATCGATGCATCCATTGAGATTAAAGTATGTAACACCCTCCAAGTGTTGAGCAGTGTATTACTCGTGATTATCGGAGGCACCGAGGGATTACATACTGATAGTTATTAGATAATTATGGATTGACTCACTCGATAGTTTTCTATTGGTTAATATAACTAAAGCCAATCAAAAAATATTGATGCGACAAATTTACACAATTCTCTTGACTTGAGAATACTATTGAACTTCATATGAAATCTCTGCTTTAATATAGTCAAACCGTGGCATGTCGACCATGGAATGACTATAGCTGGGACGAGTGGAAGTATGTAAGTGAAACACTATTGAAAAGAGGATTCGTCTCCTTAGTTACATGAGGTTAGTATCACGGTTAACTGAAGTCTACTATAAGTCAAAATCTATGTTCATAATAGTTCGGTTAATAATAATTATTGAACCAAGGACTTTAGGTTTGGACTAAAGAGTTGAATGTGGATGATATTGGAATTATGACCAATACCAAATTCCACAAGTTCAAAGTGATATAGTTTTAACGAAGAAAATTGATGGTGCAAATAAAATAAAATTTGATTTTTCCAATACCAAATAAGTGATAAATTTGGTCATATTATCTCACCACCTGCTAAGCGAAGTGTGAATGTTAATATTTGAATGGTTCGGTTTTAATTGCTGATCAAATTTACACCTAAGAGTCACAAAACCGAAATGCAAGAATAAGGTAAATGCTTAAGAATACAACATTCTTGGATCAAAGTCCAACCAACTCACATGACAAGAAGAAGCGAAAGCATAAACAGGCATCTCAAAGCCCACACCAGATTTGCAGCAATTGAATAGTGAACACTCCTGGACCAGCAGAAATGTATGCATTTCTCTATACATAGTTATTTCCATAGCCTTTAGCTCCTTAACGCATTGAAATATATGCATACATCTCTTCTATTTTGGGACATTTGTATTAAATCACCCTTTTCTACCTTATGTTCTTCTTCAGTGTTCTGAATTTAAAATGAAATAGGCTTAACTTTAATTCATCTACGGAGAGTTGTTGTTGCAGAAGATAACATGATTTACCTAATTATCACTATGGAGAAAAGGAAAGCTGCAAATCCGTCAAAAACAGTGAACAATTAGAATTTTTCAACTTGGTTAATTCATTATTCTCTAATTGGAGAAGATAAATCAATGTTCTACAACAAATCTGTCATCACATTTTGTGTATAATGATATTTAGCATTAACAAATCAATGTGTCTTATTTTCAGAGTTGGTTACCAATCTTTATTTATGAACAGTACCAATTATTCTCTCCTCCTTTTTATCACTTTATACCTAAAAAGTCAAAAAGCTTAGACAAACATGAATATATTATAGGATCGTCTTCACCCTAGAGGGGGGTGAATAGGGTGATACTAATAGTAATAAAAATTAATGTGAAAATAAAAACAATAGCATAAAATAATGCAGTAGAGATCACACACAAATTTATCAGCTTGGGCAATAACCTGCCTACGTGCTTCCCCCAAGGTTTCTACTAGAAATTAAGTAGTCGGACGCTTACAAACACACGTAAACTTGCGACACCCGCTCACTTGATTAACCTTACTCTAAGCTCAAAACCCTGCCACAACTCAACCGCTGAGTTGCGAATTCTCGAACTACACCATCGTAGTTCGTAACCTAGTAACAAAACTAGAAATTGACCAAATTTTAAAAAGGTTACAAATAAAATTAAAACTAAAACAACGAAATTCTATAAAATTTAAAGCCCAATAAAAAATAAAAGACCGGCCCACTCAAATAATAAAGACGTCTCCCCTTTTTCTTCTGTGTAAAACTTCGGCCGCCTCTTTTCTTTTCGTTCTTCTTCTCAAATTAGGGTTCTGATTATTTGAGCCGCCGCTTGAAAAAATTGATGCTCGAAACATTTGCTGGCATGCTCTCAATTCACTTCGATGCTTCTTTGATCAGTTGAATTGTTTACAGCTGCTTCAAATATGTCGAGCTCGAATGTTAAAATGGTATGCGATTTTTCCTTTTTCATTTTTTAACAATACTCGACTTTGATTCGAGTTATTGGTTTATGATTTATCTCAATGGCTTGCTCTGGTATTTTCCTGAAATCAAATACTCCATATGCAGATGATGATAATTGGGTTAATTAGGGTTCGAAATCCTATAATCTCATTCGTATATATTTTGTTTGAATCTGTCAGTGAGTTTTGCTTCACCGTTGATTTTTGATTGAATGCTCGTGATAATTCTTACTTGTTCTTCATATGTGATTTACTCCTTATTTTTTCGATGCATTTGAATCTGCTCCATTCTTCACCGCCTTGACCTGTTCATTGACTACTGATTTATTGGCATTTGAATTAGAGATAATATTTTATCTTTGTGAAGATTGCCTAGTATCACAATATCCTCTTGACCCAGGGCTTCATGTAAACTTCTTTTATATAAAACTGTAAACTGCTTCGAGTCATTTTATTTTGAGCTGCCATGTTCACTTGTGTGTGTATTGTTCCACTACTTCATTGAGTTCATGCCTCTGACTGGTATGGATAGTTGCATTCATGTTGACTTGTACTTGTGTTGATTTGGGACTTCATGTTGCATTGTGTTGTATGTGTTCATCATGTTTCACCTGCAAGTTCACTGTTGCATATGTGTGTCTACACTTGTTTGCATGCTCCACTGTGTTATGGTTCCATTCACTTTGGTGTGGATTTGATGGCCATTTCTAGCAGACCATCCGATGAATTGTCATTTTGTAGCACAAGTGTGGAAGATAGGCCTGGATATGAGAGGTCCCATGCAAAGAAATGTTGTGGAGAAGGCCGTGAAAAAGGCTATGAAAGGAGATGGTGCCCGTGAGATGAGGAGGTCCGTAGCCCTTTTAAGCAAGTTGGCTCAGCAAAGTGTTGAGAATTGAGGCTCTGCTTCCATGGATTTTGAGGCACTTGCTCAACAATTTTATCTTTCGGTGTTTGAAGAAGAAGATTTTCTTCTAGCTTACTGTATCATTTTGGTTTTAATACACATCCAAGTTATTTGGTTGTTTTCCAAGTTTTATAAACGCATAGACAATGTGCTTTAAGTATGAGGTTTGGTTGAATTTGGTTTAAAATGTTTATTTTCCTTTACTTGAGGTGTTATTTGTAATGAATGATCTAGAATTGTTGTCCAGTTTATATTTTTGATGCAGAATTTTTAATCAGGTTAGAGTTTTATTAATCAATGGTTAATTTTATCTACGTGAGAAGCAATATTGTTGGATTTGAAACTTATGGAAAGTAAACGACAATTACAGTTAGTTGCATCTTCTTAGATAAAACTAATGCATCATCCATCATATTGTGCTTAACGTATCCATTAATCAGTGAATTGTGACAAATAACGTTCGGTTGTAAGTTCTCAGTTTTCATGGATTCAAATAAAGAGATTTATTTCTCTATTGAACGATTCTTGTGAAAAATATGCTAAATCTAAAGCTTGCAAGCCTTGGATTCGCATGGAGAATTTTATCAAATAGCTTCCGTGCATCATTAATTTCGAAGTTGGTTGAGTTACAAAGGTCTGTAACTTCATCTTCTAATCCAACATGGCGATGGAAAGTATGAATCCTACGTAGCATTCTTCCATTTACAAGACTATTGAGAATGGGAGAAGATATTTTCATGATTTCAGTGTAAACGATGATGAGATAACGGATGATACCGCAAGGAGACAACGTAGTGGTAAGTAGCTTCCAAATTTGACTATCTTATTTTTGAATAAAATTAGAAAATTAAAACATATAATGATTTTATTTTAATATTGGAAAACAAAGTACTTACAAATGAAGAGAAACAAAATTGGTATAATGACCATGAAAGAAATAAAGATGGCTATGTTTTGCCATTTATATTCATCCGATACAATATTTGTCAGATTTGTCCCTGTATTGACGAGTTACAAACACAATAGTGATTATATTTCATAGATCATTATATTTCAAAAGGGAAGTGCTGCTGAAATTTTGTTGAATCGTTTAAAATAATTTGATTTGCAAAATATAATTACTGTAGAAAATGCAGATTACGGATCTTAAGGCAGAATTAACACTAGAGGGTGGGAGGGTGAATAGTGTTTAATTGATTTTATGGAATTTTTGAAATCTTTTAAAATTAAACATAGACATATGCAATTCACAAACACAGAATCAGACACAGATGCAAATAGTAAATAAAAAGCAGTAAAAGGAAATAACACACCGGAATTTTATACTGGTTCGGAGTTACCCTACATCCAGTCCCACATAATTTCTTATGCAGATTTCTTTTCAAATATAATGTCGATATTACAACCTCGATTTCAAGGCTATGAGATACTCCCTCCTGTCTTCGAGTCCAGGGCAAACTCTATTGATTTAATCAGTCTACAAGATCACCTAATTGTTTTACGGGCTACAATCACACCAATTGATTTACAGGCTACAATCACACAGTTTCCAATACCACTTTGATAGATAGAGAGACTCGATACGCTTCTTTGATTACAAATGATCCTATAACTCTGAATAGCACTGAGATCTTTAAGAGAGAGTGGCAGAGAATCAAACTAGAGATGATCGAGTTTGATTCACTTAGGATTTCGACAGAGTTTTGTTAAGGATATTTAAAAATAAGAATGGAAGAGAAAGAGGAGAGAAAACAAAGAAAATTTTAGTAAAAATTCGTTGAAAACTACTGGTATTTATAGGAGAATAATAGTCATGTCCATTCGCGAACAGTTATGACGAATAGACACATCTTTTGAAAATTTGAAATTTGAATTCCTACGGTCACCATGTCGACATAGAGGGATGGGGTATGTTGATATGCCTCTTTGAATTTTGAAAATTAATTTTGCTTTAAAATGATTTTATTCAAAAACTTGTCTAAACAATTTCTAAACTTTGTAAACCATTTTGAATATAGTTTAAACTTATAAAGGAGATTTAAAAAGTAATCTTAAAAATATATAATCTATAATAAAAAAGTAATATTAAAAACTAAGTATAGAATATATTTTGAGATTTAAAGCTATAATATTAAAACCAGGAGGTAATTTTAAAAAACAAGAGATGATTTTGAAATCAAAATATAAAAGACGATAAGAATAGTTTAAGGCTAAAATATTTAAACCGATAGAGATGACTTTTAAAAAGTTTTTGAAAAAATATTTAAAATAAATCATTTTTTAAATTTCGTGGATTCCATGCCTCTAGAGAAGGTCGTAGGTTCCATCCCACTAAAGAGATTGTGGGTTCCATCCGACTATTAAAGCGAGAAGGTGGATTCCATTCCACAATTAAAATCCGAATAAAGATTTTAGTGCTATTATGAGGTTTTAACATAAATCTAGACTCTATTACTTACCTTGATATCTTGAACTCTTGAAATCTTGAACTCTTAATACTCATGAGTCTTCTGTCTAGATTTCTTCAATCTTGAATTCGTCAGTCTTGAATCTCTATACTGTATAGTCTTCATTATTCAGTACCTACATATATATCCTACATCTACATATATACATATAGACAAAAATATTGGTATTTCTATTTTATAACAAGTCCTAAGGTTGTTGTCATCAAAACTATCATCTCAGAAACTAACAATCTCCCCCTTTTTGATGATGACAACCTTTGTTTATAAAATCTACTCCACCAAACTCTGATTCTACTCTGACTCCCCCTTATTCCAACAACTCCCCCTTAGTCTACTAATCCCCCCCTTTGTCATCAACAAAAAAATAATCCTAAACTACGTAACCCCCCTTAAACTAATACTATGAAACTAAATGCTAATAACGAAGTATAATATCGAAACGTAAATATAATTTTATTTATATGATGTTACTATATCTATATTCTATATCTCAGTTATAGAACAAATACCTAGTTCTCTTATTAATTTAGTAAAGGTTGATTGATTCAAGGGTTTGGTCAGTATATCAGCTATTTGATTCTCAGTGTTAATAAATTCAAGAGAAATAATCTCTTTACTTATATTATCTCTGAGAAAATGATGTCTAATATCAATATGTTTGGTTCTAGCATGATGAGTAGGATTTTTGGATAAATTTATTGCGCTTGTATTTTCAAAATAAAGTGGTGATTTTGAAATATTTTATCCAAAACTTTTTAGGGACTGTTGCATATAGATAACTTGAGAACAAGCCAAAGCAGTAGAGATATATTCTGCTTTAGTTGTTGATAGAGAGATAGTATTTTTCTTTTTACTAAACCAGGAAACCAGAGAATGTCCTAGAAAGTGACAAGTTCCAATTGTACTTTTTCGGTCTGATTTACAACCAGCGTAGTCAGCATCACAATATGAGATTAAATCAAATGAATCATTTTTAGAGTAAAATAGGCCATAGTCTAAAGTGTGTTTAACATATCTTAAGATACATTTAATAGCTTTTAAATGGGTCTCTTTGGGTTGAGATTGGTATCTTGCACAGAGACAGACACTATGCATGATATCAGGCTGACTCGTAGTTATATAGAGTAGCGATCCAGTCATTCCCCTGTATAGTTTTTGATCAACATCTTTTGACATGTATTCTTTATTTAAGGCTTCATTGGTTTCAACGGGAGTGGGTTTTCCACTCGCAGTGGCCATACCAAACTTACTAATTATATCCCTAGCATACTTTTCTTGACTAATAAAAATACCACTATCTAATTGTTTTATTTGCAATCCTAAAAAGAAAGTAAGTTCACCCATATGACTCATCTCAAACTCTTTTGTCATTATTTCAGAAAACTCTTTTTTTATTTCATTGTTTGTTGATCCAAAAATTATACCATCTACATATATCTATACTCATTGAATATCAATTTTGTTTTTTAATAAAATGGGTATTATCTACTTTATCAATTTCAAAATTTGATTGTAATAGGTAAGATCTCAGTCTGTTATACCAGGCTCTAGGAGCTTGTTTCCGACCATATAAAGCTTTCTTTAATTTGTAAACATGATTTGGAAACTTTTCATCTTCAAAAAGTGGGGGTTGTTCAAAATAAACATCTTCTTTAACAAAACCATTTAAAAATGCACTTTTGACATCCATTTGAAATAAATTAAAATTGCTATGGTTTGCGAAAGCAAGTAGAATTATGATGGCTTCTAACCTTGCTATGGGTGCAAAGGTTTCATCATAGTCTATTTCTTCCTCTTGACAATAACCTTGCGCGACTAACCGAGTTTATTTCTAACGACCTCACCTTGTTCATTCATTTAATTTTATAAACCCATTTAAATCCTATTATAGTTTTGTCCTCAGGTCTAGGAACAAGTTCCCATACATCATTTCTGGTGAATTGTTTAGTTCTTCTTTCATAGCAAGAATCCATGAATCATTAGATGATGCTTCCTTTGGATTTTTAGGTTCAATAGATGATATAAAAGCTAACAACATATTCAATATTTCCTAGTATATTTTCTACTGAATGATCTTTTAAAAGTCTGATCCTTTTATTAGGATGAACAGTTTCACAATTTGTTTCATTTGAATCATTATTTAAAGTAAAAAATCATCTTCATCATTTATTTGAACAAAATCTTTGAAATTTTCATCAAAAGATACATGCATTGTTTCTTCAATGGTGTTAGTTTTTAAATTGAAAACTCTATATGCTTTACTTCTATTAGAATATCCGATAAAGATTCCTTTGTCGGATTTAGGATCAAATTTATCCAAATTGTCCTTTGTATTTAGAATGAAACATTTATTCCAAAAACTTTAAAATAAGATACCTTTGGTTTCTTATTGAAAAGAAATTCATATGGTGTTTTATTGGTTAGAGGTCTAATTAAAATCCTATTCAAAATGTAACAAGCTGTAGCGACTGCTTCAGCCCAAAAATTTCTTGGTAATTTACTATCTGAAAACATAGTTCTTTCACACTCTTGAATCGTCCTATTTTTACGCTCTAGCACTCCGTTTTATTGTAGAGTTCTTGGAAAGGAAAAAATATGAGTTATTCCTTTTTTATTACAGAAATTCTCAAAATTTTCATTTTCAAATTCTCCACCATGATCACTACGAATAGTTTTGATTTTTAAAGAAAGTTGATTTTGAATTCATTTTGCAAAAGTTTTAAATAAATCAAAAGCATCATTTTTAAGTTTTAGAAAAATTGTCCAAGTAAATCTAGAATAATCATCTACAATTACAAAAACATATGTAATTTGATTTATTGATTGAATTTGAGATGGACTAAAAAGATCTAAATGAAGTAACTCAATAGGTTTTGAAGTTGAAATCATAGCTTTCAATTTTAATGAACTCTTCCTAAATTTTCGTAATTGACAAGCATCACATATACCATCTACTTTAAAATCCATTTTAGGGAGACCTCTTACTAGATCAAGTTTTGAAAGTCTAGTTAAGAGTTTGAAAATCAAATGCCCAAATCTTTTATGCCAAATCCAAGGGTCACTTGTATTAGCCAAAAGACATAGGTTATCATTTGAGATTTTCATACTGAGAATATAAATATTTTTCTTCCTAATTCCTTCAAAGATAATATTTTATTTATTATCTTTGATGTGACACTAATCTTTTTCAAATTTAATTTTGTAGCCCTTATCACAAAGTTGACTTATGCTAAGCAAATTGTGTTTTAGATTCTTAACTAACAAAATATCAAAAATAGTAGGAGTTTTAGAGTTACCGATATTGCCGATGCCCATCACATATCCTTTTGAGTTGTCTCCAAAGTTGACCAGTCCTCCATCTTCATAAATTATGTCATTTAGTATCTCCAGAATACCAGTCATGTGTTTCGAAAATCCACTATCAAGTATCCATTTGTTTTTCTTGATTTGCACCATTTGTCCATTGAGTGTTGATTCTTCAAAAGCCATATAACACATATGTTCCTGCACAACACACCAGTTTAGTAGATAACTTGATTTTCTATAATAATAATATGCAGACTTATGAAACAATGATGATATGGAAAATTTTGAACTAGTGTTAACGAAATTTCCAAAAATTGCAAATTTAAACTTTTTCAAAATTCAGATTATGATAACTTTGAAAACCAATGCTCTGATACCACATGTAGAAAAACAGATTACAGATCTTATGACAGCATTAACACTAGAGGAGGGGTAAATAGTGTTTAATTAATTTTATAGAATATTTGAAATCTTTTAAAATTAAACACAGATAGATGCAATTCACAAACACAGAAACAATTACAAAATTAGACACATATGCAAATAGTAAATGAAAAGCAGTAAAAGGAAAGAACACACCGAAATTTTATACTGGTTTGGAGTTACCCTACATCCAGTCGCACACAATTTCTTATGTATATTTCTTTTCAAATATAATGTCGATATTACAACCTCGATTTCAAGGCTATGAGATACACCCTCCTGTCTTTGAGTCATAGGCAAACTCTCTTGATTTAACCAGATTACAAGATCATCTAATTGATTTACGGGCTACAATTACACCCAATTGATTTAAAGGCCACAATCACACCGTTTCAAATTTCACTTTGATAGATAGAGAGACTTGGTATGCTTCTTTGATTACAAATGATCCTATAACTCTGAATAACACTGAGATCTTTAAGAGAGAGTGGCAGAGAATCAAACTAGAGATGATCGAGTTTGATTCACTTAGGATTTCGGCAGAGTTTTGTTAAGAATATTTAAAAATAAGAATGGAAGAGAAAGAGGAGATAAAACAAAGAAAACTTTAGTAAAAATTCATTGAAAACTACTAGTATTTATAGGAGAATAATAGTCATGTCCATTCGCGAAAGGTTATGATGAATAGACACTTCTTTTGAAAATTGGATTCCTACGGTCACCATGTCGACATGGGGGGATAGGGTATGTCGAAATGCCTCTTTGAATTTCAAAAATTAATTTTGCTTTAAAATGATTTTTATTGTAAAACTTCTCAAAACAAAATTTAAACTTTGTAAGTCATTTTGAATATAGTTTAAACTTATAAAAGAGATTTAAAAAGTAATCTTAAAAATATATAATCTATAATATAAAAGTAATATTAAAAACTAATGAAGTATAGAATATGTTTTGAGATTTAAAGGTATAATATTAAAACCAAGAAATAGTTTTAAAAACAAGAGATGATTTTGAAATCTAAACATAAATGATGATAAGAATAGTTTAAAGCTAAAATATTTAAACCGAGAGAGATGGCTTTCAAAAAGTTTTTGGAAAAATATTTAAAATAAATCATTTTGAAAATGTCGTGGATTCCATTCCACTAGAGAAGGTCGTAGGTTCCATCCCAATAAAGAGGTTATGGGTTACATCCCACTATTAAAGCGAGAAGGTGGATTCCATTTCACAATTGAAATCCGAATAAAGATGTTAGTGCTATTATGAAGTTTTAACATAAATCTAGACTCTATTACTTATCTTGATATCTTGAACTCTCGAACTCTTGAAATCTTGAACTCTTGATACTCAAGAGTCTTCAGTCTTGATTTCTTCAACCTTGAATTCGTCAGTCTTGAATCTCTATATTGTACAGTCTTCATTCTTCAATACCTGCATATATATCCTGCATATACATATATATCTAGACAAGAATATTAGTATTTATATTTTATACCAAGTCCTAAGGTTGTTTACATCAAAACCATCATCTCAGGAGCTAACAATTACTACTATGTTTTTAATGGGAAGTAGGATGACCAACCATCAAAGTGTGAAACAATAACCTAAAATTTGTAGATTATATTCATATAATAATTTGTGTAAATCTGTTTGAAAATAAAATTAAATAAAATAATATTATATATTTGCAAAAATTTTAAATATATAATTTATTTGAAAAATAAAATGTCAAGACGTAAATGGTTAATGCATTTTTATATTTTAAAGTAGGAAAAATGGTCAATTATTTTATCGATCGGAGCTGGATGTACCAACAAAGAAGAGAAATTGAAGGCTCAATAAGTGAACATTTTCAAAATGGTGTGCATGTCTTTATTGAATTCGCTTTACGTAATAATGGAAACCATGAAGAAATTCATTGTCCGTGTAGTAGGTGCAAACTATTGAAGCATTTGATATCGTATATGGTATTAGTTCATTTGCCCCAATATGATTTCGTGCCGAATTATTTGGCATGGGATTGTCATGAAGAACTTATAGCACCTAATCCCATACATTCGGAGGAGGTGGATAATGGACTTGTTCCGACGAATCTCATAGAAGATATGGTTGAAGATGCAGCACGTTCAATGTTTCCTACTGTTGAAGTTGATGACAACGATGTTAATGTTGAAGAAACACCAAGTATTGGAGCAAAAACAATTTATGATTTATTAGAGGCTACTAAGAAACCCCTTTGAGATGGTTGTACAAATGATACTCAACTATCAGTAACTGTAGAATATATTGTGATGAAATCAAAATACAACTTCAAAGAAACCGGGTTTACAGCTATAGTGCAAGCTGCAAAATGGCGTATGCCACCCGATAATTTAATGTGTGAAAATCATTATGAAGTGAAAAAATTTATGTCTGCTTTTGGTTCGCCATATCAAAAATAGATACATGTTTGAATGGTTGCATGTTGTTTTGGAAAGAAGGCATCAGTCTTACGAATTGTAAAATATGTATTCAGGAAAGATACAAACTAAGAAAAAAGAAGGGAATGGAAGTTCCGTACAAACGTATGCATTAGTTACTCATAACTCCTAGGCTTCAAAGGTTATATGCATCTTCTATAACCGCGCATCATATGAGATGGCACTGCATGAAAACATAGAAAGAAGATACTTTAACACCCAGCTGATGGAGAAGAATGGAAGCATTTTGATAAGACATACCCTGCTTTCGCAGCGGGGAGCCATAATGTTAGATTTGGTTTATGTACGAATGAATTTTCACTGTTCTTTCAATTTGGTTCAAAATATTCATCTTGACCTATAATCATTGCACCTTAAAATTTACCTCTATGGATGGGTACGAAAACTCCATATATGTTTTTCACTATTGTCATCCCTAGCCCTGATGATCCGACATAAGGAATCAACGTATATTTACAACCATTGATTGAAGAGTTGAAAACACTGTGGTATGAAGCTGTTGAAACATACGACATTTCAAAAGAAAAAGTCGTATGTTCGCTTCTCTACTGTGGACTATAAGCGGTTTTCCTATGTATGCAATGCTAACAGGTTAGAGTACGGTTGGTCGTCTAGCTTGCCCTTATTGCATGGAAGAAATACGAGCATTTTCTTTACCGCATGGGAAGAAAATTTCGTTGTTTGACTATCATCGGTGTTTTCTCCATATTAATCATCTTTTTAGAAAAGACAAAAAAAACTTTACAAGTAATAGAGTTGAGACCTTGCGACCACCAACGATTTGGTCAAGCGAAAATATTTATGACTTTGTAAAGGATTATCCAAAGATACATGAAATCGGTGAATAAATTGAAATTCAAGGTAAATCGACGATTCATAATTGATGCAAACAAAGTATATTTTGAGAGTTGCCTTATTGGAACTAATTCGTCATAATATCGACATGATGCACAATGAGAAAAACGTGTTCGATAATGTATTGAACAAAGTTCTGAATGTTAAAGGAAATACTAAATACGAGAATCAAGATGTGATATAGAAGTAATATGCAATCTCCTGAACTTCATATGAAACCAAATGACACAAAAAACCCAAAGCATGCTATGAGCTAGACAGTAACCAAGTTAAAGTACTGTTAAAGTAGGTGGAAGGATTAAGATTTCCTGATGGAATTTACTCTAATCTTCGTAGATGTGTCAACTATAAGATCGGTAAACTGAGTGGGACGAAAAGTCATGATTGTCATGTAATGATGGAACATTTGTTACCCGTCGCTTTCAAAGAACTGTTGCCCATAAAAGTTTGGACGGTTGTAACAGAACTTAGTTTGTTTTATAAGGAGCTTTGTTCAACTACCTTAAAAGTTGATTGTCTATGCAAACTTGAGGAAGAAATTCCTATACTGCTCTGCAAATTAGAGAGAATATTTCCTCCTGGTTTCTTTAATGTAATGGAGCATTTACTTGTTCATCTTTCGTTTGAAGCACGTTTTCGAGGGCTTGTGCAATATCGATGGATGTATCCATTTGAAAGGTATTAATATTGAGTTGTTAAATTTTAGTTTAACCACATGTAATAAAATTTAATTATAATTATTTTTAATAGGTACTTAAATCATCTAAAGAAAAAAGTGAGACAAAAAATACGAGTTGATGGTTCGATATGCAAATCATATATTGAAGAAAAAGCTTCATTCTTTTTTCTCATTATTTCAGTGACCATGTGAACTTATCTTTTGAAAGTACTACATGAAATGGTGAGGGCATTGATCAAGGTTCTTCTGAATCAATGCTATCTATTTTTAGACAGTAGGGACGCCCTGCTGAATAATGTGTGGAAATATGGTTAGACGACAGAGATTACCATGTAGCCCATACATATGTTCTTCTTAATTATGCAAAATTTGCACCATTTGTTTGGTACTAATGAATAACACATCTAAAATTATTTATTTGAAAAGTACATGGGCGTATTAATTATAATGCAATATATTATCTGTATATGCACTATTTATGAATCACATCATCCAAGCGGGGATATAAGCAAAAATGCGCTACTTGGTTTTCGAACCACGTATATGATCCTTAAATTATGTGGTCGACGAAGGGTTGAAATACATTGCGATGGGTCAAAAAGAAAACTCAAGACATATCATGTATTCTTTGTCAATGGATACAAATTCAACACCAAAGAATACCGGGCTGAAAAATTAATTACAACACTAGTGTATATGTTAAACGTAGTTGTAACACCCCGCATTTTTATATAATTAAATAACAATGAATAGTGAAAATAAACATTTTTGTAATTATTAGAATATGGCCTCGAAACTTATACCATTATGTTCGTGGCGATTTTTTGATCAATTTACATATATAATATGTCTCGAACGAAGTTCACATGAAAACGTTATTGATGTTCGAAGTTTTGTATTGTAAATGTATGTAAATATATTTGTTATAAATAAATATACGTGCATATGAAATTCCAGAAATAACGCGCATTTGAATTTTAAAATAGATGCACGCCAAAAAGGTAATTAATTAACATTGCCATCATAAAGAAAATTAATGGATATCGGTAATTAAAGTTAATTAATTAACATCAGCAGGCAATGTAATTGTAACGACCCAGAATTTCTATCATTTGAAATTCAAATATTTAATTGATTTTTAATTTTAACAAGTGAAATTTGTAATTCGAATAAATTTAAATTCGAATATAGAGATTTAATTGGATAATTAAATCGATAATTTAATATTTGAACTTCCAGAAATAATTGGAAATTGGGTTAAATGTGTATAAAAATGATTTATAAAGTTATATTAAATCATATTGGAGTTAGAATGATGCTTGTAAACTTTTTAAATTGAATTAAAAGTTAATTTGTGAAAATTGATTATTTTAATATTTAATTAACGAGTGAAAATAGCCATTTTTCAAACAGTCTTGGATTTCGACGAAACTAGTTTCATCGGATCCGTAATGTGAAATTATTGTATGGTTTCAAATTTCGTGTCAATCGGACGTACGGTTTGTCTGGGACAAGCCAAAACGCATAGAAATCGTTTTAATCGATTTAATTTAAAATTTGATCGTTTATTTCCGTAACTCGCACATATGACCGAACTAGCTCCCGAAACAAGTTCCATTGTGTTCGGAACGCCGGTAAAACCTTATGAATGCCAGTCGGCACGCTTCGTTTGGAGTTCGAAAATTTTTCGATGAATAGTGTTTTGGCAATTTTCTATAAAAGGACCCCATTATCTTCTCTTTACACAAACCCTAGGTCAGATGATGTAGCCGCCGTTTCAAATACATTTCAATGGCCAGAAAAAAACGATCTTCATCCCCTCCGATCTCCTCATCTGTTAACTTTCATCAAAAAGCTTCAACTACAAAATGATAAAGGGCAGCGAGATCTAAAATTTCAACGGTTGAGATCGGAAATGGTGGACCACGTCAGTGATAATTCGCCTCCATTCGTTGCCGTTTGTTAGGGGTTGCATGGCCACTAGGAGGAGCTGAGTTCGATGTGTTCTTGGCTGGAGGTGGAGCACGTGTAGGCGAAGGGGGTGGTGGCGTTTGATCATCGTCTCGAGCAACGTAGGGGCCGTGTCATTTAGGGTTTAAGGGCGGCCGAGTGGGTTCTTGCATGCGTATGAACCTAGTGGGGAAGAAGCAAATTTGTGTGGCCACGATTTCATCTCTGGAATGCACGGCTGAGATCATTTCTAGGTTTAAAAATAATAAATAAATTTGTAAATTTATATATATAAACTCGTACAAACTTTAAAATGCTGTAACTTGTTCATACGAGGTCGAAAATTGACAAAACAAATTGCTTTGGGACCGTATTGTCGAGCACTATGCAATGGAACTGGTTTGTAGTCAATTGGAGCTAGTGATAATTTTGAGTAAAATTAAACGTGCGTTTAATTTTATTCGAAATAAAATACTACAACCGTTATTGAAAGCAAGGTGAGAACTCCTCACTCAATCAAATTTGTTTCGATTTAAATTTTAAATAGTTAAATTTAAAATTGCTTGATTGTGTGATTGAATGATAATTGTTATCTATTGTGCTGAATAGACCCTATACGCCGTATATTAAGCGGAGGTTATTTATTAAACCCATATACCGCGATATTCCATCGTGAAGTGGAATTGGTATTATATATGTATTTGGAGTTGATTTCCCGCATTATATAGCGGATGAGACCCTATTGCGCCACATAATAGCGGATAGTATTTTATAAAATCCCATATACCGCGATATTCCACTTTGAAGTGGAATTGGTATTGTGCTAACATCTATGGATGCAGGGAAACATGTTGGAGGGATCCAACTGGATTCCTCAAACATTTGAATTTATTTCAATGTTGTGTGTTGATTTATTTATAATTTGTGTATGATTATATTGTGATTGAAATCATTGAAGGCTATAATTTAGCCAAATATATTTTTGGTATCATTAGATACCGGAAATAAATAAAAATTGGATTTTTGGAAAATTCGAGTTGAAAATTATAATAAAATTTATTTTTTTGAGAATTGAACAAATTTAAAAAAGAAGTTTGAAAAGGGTGAAGTTTTATTTTTGAATCATATCGAATTATTTCCAAAAATATGAGAAAAGATTTTAATAAAGGGATTTTTAATAATATTGTTTATAAGTTGAAAATTTTATTTAAAATTTGGATTTTTAAATAGATTTGAAGAGATAAAGAAATTTATTTTAAAAGGAAATAATTTTGGGATTTGAAAATCAATTTGAAAATTGATTTGGAGTTGAAAAATGAATATTTATGAAATTGATTTGAAAATCGTATAAAGAGTGAATATTTGGAAATGTAAATTCACAATGGAAATTTATAAGTAGAAATTAATTGGTTATGGTAATTAATTTAAAATAATTAATTAAGTATTAATTATTAATTAAGGGTTAATTAATGATTAATTAAAAGAATAATTTATTAAATGTTTTCGTATTTAATTGATTATTAATTTACCATAACTAGTAAAATTGATTTATAGAAATTTATCTAATTTAAATTTATCAAATAATTAAAGTAATCCTACTTATGGATGTTTGGATTATATTGGATGTTAAATTGTTTGACATCTCTGATATGTGACGTTTTGTGATATATCTTGTTCTATGTTGTGATTTGTGATCTATTTATCTATGATATATATCTGTGATCTGTGAATGAAAGATAAGCGTTACAGTTTATACCGCTTATCAATTATATTATTATATTTGATCTGTGATGATTGAATGTTGTTGCACTATTGTGTTAAACCCTTGGACTACACAATACACACACAATTGTGGATTTCACATGGAAATCGGTTAAGTCATAGATTTTTATCAATTTTGAAAATTGAATTCTCGAATCCAAATTAGTTTTGGAAATTGGAATTGGAAGTTTTTGAAAATGAGTTTCAGAAATTAGAGTTATTTTATATAACTTAATAAAAATTGAAATTTGAATAATTTGACTTAAATTTGAATTCAATATTTTGAAATTGAATTCAATAATTTGGGAATTTTGGTCTAAAAGATTTTACAAGTGTAAAAGGTGTTTATATGGGTTTTTTTAACCATTTGAAATATGGTTTTGGGAATTTAAATTTAAATTCAAGTTTTTACTTGAATGGCTTTAACCTGTGTAATTGTAACCAGTTTTTCCCAAAACGAAAACTATCTGTTTTCAAATAGTAATAGCTTTCATAAAGTGAAAAGATTTCCAATTTGTATCGAAACATTTCAAGTTGAAATGAAATTGTGAATAATTTGGAAAAACTATGAATTAACCTTTGTGAAGATGATTAAGCTTTATTTTGAAATCAGAGAAGAATTTAAAAGGTGTATCTTGTACATTATAAAAGACTTGAATTGTGAATAGTTTTGAAAGGTATAAATTAAATCTTAATTTAAAGATTTAATGGGTTAATCCAATTGAAATGGAAATTGATTTGGGAATCTGTGAATGAATCTTTGTGAAACTGGGTAAACTTTGTGAGGTAAATCTTTTTGTTTAAAGATTTAAAATGGTAATTTGTTTAAACCATTTGAAGAAAAATGATTTGGGTAATAAGTTGTGACTTAATTGAAATTCCTATATCCATATGTTTTAAATATTGTGCTCACTATTCGGGTTAGCCGGGAAAAGACCTTTGTAACATCCCGAAAATTTTTGACTTTCGAAAATTCAACATCGATACTCACTTTATCGACTGCTGAGCCATCGAATGCCGGAAACCCGAAAAGTTATGGTTTTAAGAAAGAAGAAAAAGGTAGAAGAAGAAGATAGAAGAAAAAGAAAGAAGAACAACAACAGAACAAGAGCAGAAATAGAAACAGAAAACAATATCAGAATCTCACACATCGCAGCGGAACAATATATAATAGATAAATGAATATGATTTAAAAACAAAAGAATTATATCTGTTATTACATACATCAATCAGAGTCATATACAACAATGGACAGTTATATAACTTGTCCTCATACAGAATACACAACGGAATAAAATAATATCAGATACAAATACTACGTCTCGTCATCCATCTTGCTTCCAAAGCTCCAGAATATCCAGAATATCCGGATAACATAACTCTAGGCTGCCCGTGTGGAAATTGGTGGGCACCCAGAGTTTAGAAGGGAACAATAAACTCCGAGTCAGTCATGGTGACTGGTGTGAGATCGTAAAACAGTTATTCTTTTAAAATAAACAACAGGAAAACTTTAATGTCAATTCGCAATGCTTTTGGAAAATGAAACTACCATAAGACCTCCCACCACACACACAATGCAAACGCAGACTTGGAGGAGATTTCTTCTTATGATAGTCAAAGATGCTTACTACGCAAAAATTAAATTCTTTTTGATATTATTATTAGTGCATAGTGGAAAACATTTCGAAAGTAGAATATAAATCTTAGCCAGCATAGGTACCATTATATTATGCCTGCTATAGCTGCCTCCTGAGGAGACATGTTATACAATTGAAATCGTAAAGGCTCGTATTGTTTCTTTGGGTTTCCAACAAATGGTCAGGCTAAGGAACTTCCTTTTCCACGATAGGTACGTCCCTGGAATAGACGACCCGAGAACCTAACCGGATCTCTGCCAACACAAGGCCGGGTTACCTCTGCAAAAATAGGTAACTACTGACACGCGTATGCCATCCCCCGATCGTAACCGATCTTCCCGAGGATCCCCGATTTCCAACAAACCACATAGTAAAAATGCAGCAACCACATAGGTTAAGTATCTGGGCTCCATACCATGATACCACCTCTATCCAGAAGGAATGACATACACTAAGGGGCGCTACTCCCTAGAACCTTGCTGCATCCTTCCTGTTTCGACCATTTTCGGGGTGTGAGGCTCGACGAAGTCTCGTCCACAAAGCTACGCTTTCTCAAAAAGCCCTGCTTCGGGTCAAACAAAAATGATCAACCTATGATCACCAAGATATAAGATCAAACAAATGATCATATCGCAAATGATCAAACACTGATCATTTCACAGCAACACTCAGTATGCCACGTTACCAAATTGGGAGTATATTGCTGATAAATTTCAACTACATAACCTCTGAGCTCGTACGTCTCAGAGAAGGGTGTTAAGCTAAGAGAATAAATTCTCCGCCACCAACAGAAATGTATTTGAAAGAAATCAGCTTTATATCTCAAATTGTAACGTCAGACACACAATCCATACAAGTCTGTTCCGGGATCGAACAGAACCGAAGGCACTTCTCACGAAGCCCTTGCACATCCGGATAAATTTCTAATCACGTCCGGACTTCCCGTCACTAAGGGTGATAAAACCTCTAAATCGGAGATCAGCCGATGTAGAGTAACTCGACGGTAATCCTTCCGTTTTCAAAAATATCCGGTCTTCAACACCGGTCTTCGAATGCAATTCATAACGACGTATCACATATTCGGAATGGGTTATACGACCCCATGGTCCTTTCCCGGCTAACCCGAATAGTGAGCGTTTATTTAAAAACAAGTGTGGCATTCAAATTCATCCAATTCACAACAAATACCATTCAAGGTAATTATTGATAGTCGGTTATTTAACTATCAATAAAGATGCGCAACATCATCAGATTCAAAATAATTTTCCAAATTTTTTTTATCTTCCAAAATATCTTTACTAGATATAAAATTTCCACACTTAATCATTTGAAAACAATTTCAAGTCAATTTCCACATTTCAATTTATCTTTAAAAGATAAAATCTCAAAACAGTTCATTTCATATTGGAAAAGCATTTCCATACTTATTTAAAAATAAGTAATTCACAAATCATTTATTTTCAATATTTGAAAAATATTCGATATACTTAAATCAATATTAAGTATATTTTTATTCTTTAAGGAAACCATTTACTATAACAACATTTATTTGAGTCAAAACGAATGTTACGTAAAACATCGTTACGACGACTCAAAGTCACTAGTATAGGGATTCGAAAAATTTAGATAGATATATAAATCCCAATACTAGACAAAAACATTTCCTTTCGGAAATCATTTACTATAACAATAGTGTTATAGTCCATCATTTCCTTATTTTTCGAAAACGTTTATTTCAACAATAAAACGTTGAAATCTATGTTTTCGATTCATAATACATTTTAAAACATCTTTTAAAACAATTACTTCATTTCATAATATCACTTCTCCAGAACATATCAATTTTACTTAACAATATATTCACTGTCCAAAATCGTGAATATACTTCACTATCCAAATTCAACATTTCTACACATTTTATTTAAAAGTTTATCCACTGTCCAAAATCGTGGATATAATTCATTTAATTAACTTCTACAATTCACTTATCAAAATAAGTGATTTCGGATTCATAAACAACGTTTATAAATCACAATTTTATATTTTATAACTACTTCGACTTATAAATCCCTTTTATTATCCAATTCAATTTATAACTCAATTTTCTACCAAAAGTCCATTCTATAAGTTAAACACTTATAATTTGTTTATTTACAAAAATCGTTCTTTTAGGACTTCACAAATCATTTATTCTGTCCTTTATAAAACCCATTTTTAACATTATTTAAAACGTCTTTAAAACTCCTTTATAATTTCATCACTTTGATTTATAAAAATCAAATTTTATAAATCTTATATATAGAGCTTTCATAATAAATTCAAAAATCTCTATTTAGACCATTTTATAAATAAATCGACTTTTATTTCAAAATTCACATTTCAGTTATATTTCACAAAAATCATAATTTTTGATAACCTAAAAAAAATTTAACATTTATTTATTTAAAATGAATTGATTCCAAAATTCAATAAAATGTATATTTTCAAAAATCACTTTGAAATCCTTTTAAAAATAATATCGTTATTTTTAACTTCAAAAATGGATCCGATGATGCTACAGCATCAAACAATCAATCACAACAATCAAATATCATATATCAACATATGATAACAGAATATATCAAAATATCTGTAAATAATCAATACGGTGAGGAATCCAGTTGGATCCCTCCAACCTGTTTCCCTGCATCCACAAACGTTAGCACAATACCAATTCCGCTCCAGTACGGAATTATCGCGGTATATGGGTTTTATAAAATAATCCGCTTATTAACGGCGCAATAGGGTCTCATCCGCTATACGAGGCGGGAAATCAATCAATCCAATATATACATGTTGGGTGAATTCTTACCCAGAAGACCTCGAGACCCAGAGACGTGATTCATTCGGCAGCTCTCCCCCGAGTCCATTCGGCATGACCCATTCGGCAGCTCTCCCCCGAGTCCATTCGGCATAACCCATTCGGCAGCCCTCCCTCGTGTCCATTCGGTAGACCTTCATCCGGCAACTGCCACCGGTCCAACCTCACCACTCCACACTTCACCGGATGAAGC
This sequence comes from Allium fistulosum, assembly GCA_030737815.1. NCBI lineage: Eukaryota > Viridiplantae > Streptophyta > Magnoliopsida > Asparagales > Amaryllidaceae > Allium > Allium fistulosum. The sequence goes on from CM060903.1 coordinate 63,018,482, forward strand.
CCAACCAGACCAACTCCATACTTCACCGAACCAAGAGAATACCGAACCAGACTGCCAGGCCAGATCACTTCAGCCCAGGCCCACCAGCAGCTGTATACATCCAAGACCCCTGCCCCCAACCTCACTCTATAAATAGAGAGGCAGGGGTACAACAATGGGGGACAAGTTTGAGAGCTCAAGCACGGAGAGAACTTTCAAACAACTTTCTTTTACTTGTATCAAAGCTTTGTACTTGTAATCAAAACAAGAGAAGAGAAATAACATATAAAGTGGACGTAGGCACATTCTGGCTGAACCACTATAAATCTGCGTGTCTTTTTACAGTTTAGCCCCTGCTTTTCATATATTTGCATAAATCACCCAAATCACTAAGAATAACATAAGATCTACTAAATCATACAACTTTGAGGTGTTTGTCCATTTTTTGTGCAAACATTTTTGGTGCTTTCATTGAGAGCTAGAAGCTCGAAGCTTCAGCTTCATCCGCTTAACAAGTTTTCCTAACACCATCGTCCGCCGCTTGGAAAACATGCCTCCCAAACAGAGAAAAGATGTTAACAAAGGAAAAAACATCGCATCCAGCAGCCTTCCTGATCCAGCTGCCACAAATCAAGTGAACCGTCCTCCTCCAGCAACGGCAACAAATGAAGGACAGGCTAACCCAGCCACTCCTGCCACAGAACAGCCTGCAGCAATTACTAGGGCAGATTTGGACAGAGTTGTTGTTGAAGTAACTAACCGCTTCACGTCCCAGCAGGAAGCCTTGGTAGACCATCTCATGTCACGCTTGAGGGACGCTGAAGAATCCAACCGCAACACTGAATCATGGGGCGAGTCCCAATCTGGAGGATCTCAGAGACAGCAAAGATCTTCCTTCTTCGAAGGAGCTAACGGCAGGGGTAGCCATGGTAGGAGCCGAGACCGAGCTCAGCCCGAAGTTAGGCCTGAGGAAGCGTTTGGTGCCGAACCCAACGCGGAAGGTACCGGGCGGAGGTCAACTGCAGCTGAGCCGGTCATGCTGCCTAACCACAGGAACACCAATGAACGGGGCCGAGCTAGAGTTCAGCCCGAAGTTGGACCCGAGGAAGTGCTTAGATCAGAACCCAACAGGGGAAGATCAAGGCAAGGGCCAACTGTAGCTGACCCAAGCATGCTCCCAGAAGATCAAAGGCAGCCACTGGAAAATATGAGGAATGATAGACGATACCATCCCTACAGGTTGTCTGGTCGGAGTCAACCCCACAGAACGGAACCAAACTCATTTCTGTCCGCTCCAAATTCTGATGAAAGGATGGCACGCTTATTCAGAGAGTGTGTCCAACGGGAGCAAAGAGATCGAGGGATAGGCGCTAGGGTAACCAGCCCTTTCGCCCGCAATATCGAAATTGCTATCACCCCCCGAGAATGGAAGATGCCAACAATGGAACCCTACAAAGGAACCTCCGATCCCGTTGTACACTTACAGAGGTACACGCAGCATATGCTCATGAGTGGAGCAACAGAGGGAGTGCTGTGCAAATGCTTCCCGCTCTTCTTAGCAGATCTTGCTACCTCCTGGTTCTGTCATCTACCCCAAGGATCCATCAGCTCATGGGAAATGTTGAAAGAAAAATTCATCAGTCAGTTCCGCATTCATGTGGAGCAACCTAAGGACGCTTATTCCTTATCCAGCGTCAAACAGAAACCTGGAGAAAAGCTGCAACAATACCTAACCAGATTCAACGCCGCAGCAGCCGCAGTTCAAGATGCCGATGAGAAGCTTATCCTAATGGCCCTCTGCAGTGGGGTGCATCCGGACACTAAATTTGCTAGGAGATTGACAAAAGAAAAACCAGCTACTTTACCCGATTTCTTCCATGAAGCCGGGAAATACATGAGGCTTGAGGATGCTGCCATTGAGGGGCAGTCAGGACAGCAAAGTAAGACGACCCATGGCAATGCCCCTGCTGTGGCAAGGGACGTTCGAAGAAATGATTCCAGAGACAATGCTGGGGGCAAGAAAGTAGAGAAACGCCTATATCGGCCAGGACCAAGATTCGACTCTTACACCCCTTTGAACGAGACCGTCGAAAACATCTTCCTTGCCACCCAAGGCGAAGTTAGATACAAACGCCCACCATACAAGAAGGAATCAGATAGCGCACAGAAATCTGGAAAATTCTGCCGCTTCCACGAATCCCACGGACATGATACCAACGAATGCCATCATCTCCGAGATCTGATTGAGGAACACATCAGAAGAAAGAAACTGGAACGCTATGTAAAAAGTCAAGGCAGGACTCCAGATCCTGCCAATGAAAACCCAAGGCTACCCTCACCAGGGACCGGCAGAGGCGACCGCAACGCTAGCAGCTCTAGTCAAGAGAAGATAGTGGTCCATACCATCTCAGGAGGTCCACACATCGCAGACAGAAGTTGGAAAGAGATGGAAAGATATGGGAAGTCGCTCAGAGACAATAGAGACTGTGTCAATACGGTTATAGAAGAGCGCCACCCAAAGCGGAAAGAAAGTGATGACATCACATTCAGTAAACGCGACCTAGAAGGAAGACAGTACCCTCACATGGATCCCATGGTTATCTCTGCCCGACTCGGTCCCGCCGAAGTTTACCGAATCCTGGTAGACACTGGAAGCTCTGTAAATATCCTGTTCAAACACGCATTCGACAAAATGAGGTTGTCAATGAAGGACGTATCTCCCTGCGATAAACCGCTACACGGTTTCACTGGAGATGCGAAAATGCCCATCGGGCGGCTGGACCTCTTCGTTGAAATCGGAAGCCATCCCCGCTCCGTTGTAAGGAAACAGACGTTTGTGCTGATAGAAAACCATTCGGCCTACAACGCCTTCCTAGGAAGACCAGCCCTATCTGACTTCCAGATTGTCCTAGCCCCGTGGTGCCTAAAAATGAAATTTCCAACAGACAGTGGGGTAGGGGAAGTGGAAGGAGACCAAGATATTGCACGAGACTGCTATGTAACCGAACTTCGCAACAACCACAGGAGAGATAAAGGGAAAGGTGTAGAGATTGCTCTCTGCACAAAAAGCCTTGAAGCATAGCAACTAAAGAAAGCCCCTCCTCTTCGATACACCAGCGACCCTTTCAATGAATTAGACCCGAGGGACAAAGAGGAGGAGGCCACCGCCGAGCCTGCAGAGGCTATGGAGTTTATATCTGTAGACAAGCACGACTCAAGTAGGCTACTGAAAATTGGGTCGCAATTGAAAACCGAATTGAAGGAACAACTCGTTGATTTTCTCCGCCACAACTTAGATGTATTCGCTTGGTCACACGCTGACATGACCGGAATCTCCCCCAACATAGCGTGCCACGTATTAAAAATTGATCCTACCAAGGCACCCGTAAAACAAAAGAAGAGAAGTATGGGGGCAGAGCGATCAGCAGCCCTCGATGAAGAAGTAAAGAATCTACTCGCCAATGACTTCATACGAGAAGCTATTTACCCAGAATGGATCGCCAACCCGGTACTAGTAAAGAAGGCTAATGGGAAGTGGCGGACCTGCATTGACTTCTCCAACCTAAATGACGCCTGCCCAAAGGATTGCTTCCCGCTTCCCAGAATCGACCAACTTGTAGACAGCACAGCCGGGCACGAACTCCTGTCTTTTATGGATGCATACTCAGGATATAACCAAATTCCTATGCATGCTCCCGACCAAGATCACACTAGTTTCATCACCGACCGGGGTTTGTACTGCTACAAAGTGATGCCCTTCGGACTTAAAAACGCAGGAGCCACCTACCAGCGCCTCGTCAACAAGATGTTCGCAGGGCTAATAGGACAAACAATGGAAGTATATGTAGACGACATGCTGGTAAAATCACGGAAAGCCAAAGATCACGTAAGCCACCTGGGCGAGATGTTCCAGGTACTTCGACAGTATGGAATGAAGTTGAATCCACTAAAGTGCTCCTTCGGAGTGTCATCAGGAAAATTCTTAGGATTCATCGTCCATGCCCGAGGGATAGAAGCAAACCCTGAACAAGTCCGAGCATTAAGAGACATCAAGATACCTTCCACCCGAAAGGAAATGCAGAGCCTAAATGGAAAAGTGGCTGCCCTAAGCCGATTCATCTCCAAAGCAACGGACAAGTGCGTCCCCTTTTTCGAAGCTCTAAAGAAAGATAAAGGAAAGTTCGAATGGACGGACGAATGCTTGACCGCTTTCCTTAACCTAATCGAACACCTCCAGAAACCACCAGTACTCTCGACCCCAAGCGAAGGCGAAGAATTATACCTATACCTTGCTGTGTCATCTCACGCTCTAAGCGCTGCCTTGGTAAGAGAAGATAACCGTACGCAACGACCAGTTTACTTCGTCAGTAAAAGGTTTACTGGGGCAGAAGTCAGATATCCTAAGCTCGAAAAGTTAGCATACTGTTTACTAATCACTTCACGAAAGCTACGTCATTACTTCCAATCCCATTCCATCAAGGTTCTAACCAATCAACCACTGAGGCAGGTACTCCATCGTCCCGACACTTCCGGGCGACTACTTAAATGGTGTATTGAGCTGAGTCAATATGATATCACCTATCACCCTCGCACCGCCATCAAGGGACAAGCCATGGCTGATTTCATTGCAGAATTCACTACCAACGAGGATAAGGAGCAACTGGAAATAACAGAAGATATCAAGTGGAATCTCTTTGTGGACGGTGCATCTAACGAACAAGGCTCGGGGGCAGGTGTGGTAATCATCACTCCCAGGGGAAATAAACTGCACTATGCTATAAGGTTGGAGTTCACTGCCACCAACAACGATGCAGAATACGAAGCAGTAATAGCCGGATTAGAAATTGCTATCGAGATCGGAGCCAATTCTTTGTGTCTTCACAGCGATTCTCAGCTTATTGTTAATCAAATACTAGGGGAATTCCAAGCTCGAGAAGAACGACTCATAGCATATCTAAAGAAGACCAAGTTACTTCTCAGCCGATTGGACCACTACTTAGTCAAACACATCCCTCGGGAAGAGAACCAAGAGGCCGACGAATTGGCAAAGCAAGCAAGTATGAGAGACGTCGCCATCTTCGGGGCAGTAACTGTCTCAAAGCAAATGATCCCGAGTTTTGAACAAGTGAATCTGATAGCTGCAACCGAAGAAGCAACTTGGATAACTCCCATCCGAGACTACCTACAAAATGGCACACTACCCGACGGGCGTAACGAAGTCAAGAAAATCTTGAGGAAAGCGTCCCGCTACACAATACAAGGAGACATCCTCTATCGGCGTGGGTTCTCTAACCCATTATTAAGGTGTGTCGCCGGAAGGGAAGCCAAGGAAATCTTATCCAACATTCATCAAGGAAGCTGCGGAGATCACACCGGAGGGCAAACATTAGCAAAAAAGATACTCCGATACGGATATTTCTGGCCCACCTTAGGCAAGGACGCCTTAGATTTCGTCAAGAAGTGTGACAGATGCCAAAAGTTTGCTAAGGTCCCTCGGCTACCAACAACCGAGATTACCCAGATGACCAGCCCTTGGCCCTTTGCAGTATGGGGAATTGACTTAATCGGTGAACTGCCAATGGGTCGAGGCGGCGCCAAATATGCTATAGTAGCAGTCGACTATTTCACCAAATGGGTGGAAGCAGAACCTCTAAATAAAGTATCTTCAGCGAAAGTTATCAACTTCTTAATCAAAAATGTTCTGTGCAGGTACGGAGTCCCACTAAAAATCATATCAGACAATGGACTTCAGTTTGACAGCGAGGAATTCGCCAACTGGTGCCAAGAACACGGAATTCGCAAAAGCTTCTCATCCGTAGCATATCCCCAAGCAAACGGACAAGTCGAAGCAGTCAACAAAATTCTGAAAACTCTGATCAAAAAGAAGCTCGAAAAGTCAAAGGGCGCTTGGGTGGATGAACTCCCTACGGCACTATGGGCCTACCGCACATCTTTCAGAACATCAACAGGGCACACTCCTTTCTCTTTGGCATACGGATCGGAGGCTATGCTCCCAGTTGAAACCATCGTGCCTTCCCACCGTAGGATCCACTATAACCCAGAAGAAAACGAAGAGCTCCTCAACATGTCTTTGGATCTAGTCGAGGAGAGAAGGAATGATGCAGTCCTAAAAACAGCAGCCCACAAGCAAAAGGTGGCAGCACAATACAACTCCAAAGTCAAGCATCGTGCCTTACGAGAAGGGGATCTTGTCCTCAAGCGAATCTTCCCTCGCCCCGGAGCACTAGACCCAATCTGGGATGGACCATATGTAATTCATAAAGATCTCCACAACGGAGCCTATATTTTGTCAACAGTGGACGGGGAGGTGTTCCAGAGGGCATGGAACATCCAACACCTCCGTCGATACTTTTCTTAACTTGTATTGCCCATATGAAGTGAATTAACGAAGAGAATCGGTGGACGTAGGCATTTTTTCGTGCCGAACCACTTTAAAAAAGCCTTGTCTCTTTTTAGCTTGTTCCTTTGTATCTTGGCTGCTTGTTAACTTTATCCTTTTCTGTTGAACAAAATCCTGAGCATATAGCATTTCTATTCAAAGCACTCCACAATGCAACTCCACGTGGACAAGCCCCAACAGGTACTATGCGAATCTATGCCCTCGCCAATGAGACACTTTTGCTCCAGCATCCCTCTGCTGCGGGTTAACTCATTGCTCGCGACGGCCCTTAAAGCCAACTGTAATGAGCCGATTATAAGCCACCGAGAAGGCCGACTATAGCCGAGGCAGCTCATTACGGCGTTAGGCTCGCCGGCGACTGTGAACCGATTATAAGCCCCAACATAAGGTGTGGCCAGCCAGGGGCAGTTCACAGTTGGCGATCGGCACCCACGCTAGCCGGCCACAGTAAGTCGAATAATACCCATGAGTACGGGCCATAATGGCCCGGGTAGTTACTGTGCGCGATCTCGGCTCCGGTGTGTCTTAAGTGCGGCTGTGGTAAAAAAGAATTAACTCCCCGCGGAGGCGTAAGATGGGTGACAAATGTCTCCAAGACCCACAGCTAGGGAAAGTGACTACAAAACCCGTTTGCCACGAACTTAAGCACATCGAAGGCCTTCCGTGACTGGAAGTTTTACTATTTCACATATTTCAATTTTACTTAAAAAACTTTCCTCCTATCCTCTATAACAAACCACAAAGTACAGGATGCAGGGTAAGAGGTACCCGCCAATGGATGCAGAGATTCACAATCAGATGGCGGGGCAGTCAACTGCTCTCCATGCTTGGTCATATAAGATATTCGAAACTGCCATTTACAAACAGAACATGAAAGGCGGTATTTTCTTCCTTTATGTACAAATGCATGACTATAATTTGATTTTTCCACACCACACGCTAACATTGCAAGTCATGAGATTATGATTTAAAACCAGAATCTGACATCAAACACAATTTAATTACAAGAATACACATAGCTACATTTCTCATACGATATGTCGAAATAGCAACAAATATTCAAGAAATGACAAAATCAACTTGAGCTAAAAAATTACACGTCAAGAATAATGTTATTACAAGTAGCAAGAATTACAACTTGGAAGTTACCCTACTGTCTTAAGACTAACAGATACAACAATGCCAAGCCTACAAAAAGAATTTTTCAGGTTCAGTCATGGAGCTGGTTGCGTCGAAGTCTTGTCCTTGTTCTTTTGCCCGCCTGTCCGGTCATAAAAAGGGTTCATTAGTGATGAGTAACCAAGTTAACAGAAAGACTAGAAAGGAAGACTTACCAGTACTAGCTTCTTGACCATCCTGGTCGTCATCTTCTACCTGCACACCCGCCTCTTCGGCAGCAAGCAGCCGCATACCCTCCTTTACCGCCACTTTCTCCTCCTTGGTGAACTGGGCCGTGACCACATCCATACTGAAGACCGTTCCACCCTCTTTATCTGCATCAGCCTTAGCCTCCTCCAAAGCCCGAAGATATATCTTGGCCATGACTCTGGGATAATCATCCATCCAAGAGAGGTTACCCTGCTTCCAAGTCCGGAAATACATGTCCTGGAGCATGTCATCCATCATTCCTTCGTTCTCCTCAAACTCCCTCATCCGGGCATCGGAGGCCGACAACCTTTCCACGGCAGCATCTCTCTCCAGTCTGTATCTCGAGCAATCAGCTTGAAGGGACCTCCGCATCACCGCCATCTCTTCCCTCAACTTAGCTTGAGCAAGCTCGGCAGCCTCAAGCTTCTCGGACAATTCCTCCACCTGCTCGAGATCCGCTCTCCGAACCTCATCCACCGTGGTAATAGCCATATCAATCCGCTCTTTGCAAGCAGCTTCCATTTTCCGCAATTCGGCCCGACTAGCCTCTTCCATGGTTCTCCTTAATCGCCCAGCGGCAGCCTCATGCTGAGAAATCTGGATAGCCTGATCCGCAAGCTGCTTGGCCTGATCCGAGACCACCAATCGAAGTCGGATATTGGCGCTCCCTATCTCCTCTCCGGCCTTAACCAGCCGAGCGTGATGCCCCATCAGCTTCTTGGCCTCCTCCGCCACCCGATCAATGTTGGCCTTGGCCTCGTCTCCCATAGTGACTATACGAGTGGTGAGTAGATCGAGGTCTAAGGACTTGGCTTCGTCAAGTACTCGTACCATGGGGTTACGGGGGAGAAGGTGTTCACCAGTAACTTCGTCAAAATTAATATCCTGAGAACCCGGATCCAGATCAGGATGACCGGCAAATGGATTACGGGCCAGATCGGGACGGTCGATATGAACAACAGAAGGGTTTCCGGATGGGTGTGGAGAAGATACAAACTCGCTGCCCTCCTCAGTAATATCATGAATAGGCTGAGCCGGAGGCTGAGAACCGAGCGAAGTTTCGGATAAAGGATGACTCCTCTTCCTCTGCTGAATACCCTCTTCGATGACCCCAAGAAGAGGACGGTACCCGACTACATCCCCGGAGCGTTGGGCTGAGGGCTTCGGCTTAGCAGAAATTTTGGAAAGTTTATATTGCTCGAGCCTGTGTCGAAGGTCTGAAGCTTTGGGCGTCTTGCCTGCTCCTGATATAAAGAACAAGTGTCATAATCTTACATTACAATATGATTCAAGGAACGCGGTAAATTGCAAGATTAGAAAAGGAAAAGAAACACAGCTGTGGTTGTACAAACCCTGGGGAGGAGTGGGATACTGCAATAAGTCCCGGATTTCATTCCAGGACGGGAGCGGGTCATAAAATATTCCTAAGTCCCTATCATTAGTGAAGCGTGCAGGGGTCAAGAGTTCACCTTGAGTTGTCAAAGCCACCTTGGCCGGAATAGTCGGAGAAGACTCACTTGCACCAGTCCCGGTTTTGTCCGCCTCCCCGGTCTTCTCTACCAAAGCCGGATCATCACCCAACTCCTCAAAAGCCTGACGGAGAGCATCGTCCGTCCACTCTTGCATCTCGCCTACTTGCCCAGAAGACAAAGCCCTGGAACCATCACCACCCTGTCCATCGCCACCCTCGTCACCAAGACGCTCAACGTCACTCCCGCCCTCCGCCTCACCTCTTTCCTCCTCCGCGTCTATCTCCCCCTGAGTAAGTGGACAATTGCTGGGAGAAGGACCGTCTGACCTCTTAAGTTTCTTACCTCCAACGGCTGGAGGTTTCGTGAATGGTTTTCTCTTTCCACCCTCTGCCGCAACGCCTCCCTTGGCCTGAGCAGCCGCCCTCTCTTCCGCCGTTTCCCTCAACTTAACTACAGACTGCTGCGGAAGGATCAAGTTGTATTCTAGAAGGATCGCATTTCTAATCAAGTAAGCAGATGATCTGTATTTCCCAAGAATGCCTTCTATCTCCGCCGCCGTCTGAACCAGGCGGTCAGTTTCCACAACAGGAAAGCCACCTGTCGCTAGCAAAAATGAGAAAGTATGAGAAGAAGCATCACAATCAGGATAGAAATTATAAGTAAAAGCATCAACTTACATCCAGAGGTAAAGCGCCGGATAGAGACGGAGTCGTCCCTAACAAAGAACCATTCTTTCTTGAACATGCTGAATTTGGAGTAAAGGTCCAGGACCGGCTTGAAGGTCACAGCAGATTCCAAGTTAATATATGGGGACCCCTTCTTGTAGCCCCTTAAGTTGTACAAGTACCGGATCTCCCGGTTGGAGGGAGCGCGACCATACTTCCTCCGAAAAATAACGAAAAGGCTCACCAGTATGGCGTAAGAGTTAGGCTGAAGCTGAAATGGGGCCACCTTCAGGTACGTGAGGAAACTAACTATCCAAGCATTGAGAGGCGGGATAGCACCACACATGCAATGGTACCTGCTATAAGCGAAGTATCCTTCGGGAGGACTGTATGGCATGACTCCTGGACCCGGCAGCAGCATGAGGGCTCTATCAATCCCAAAAGAACGAGATATAACATCGAGTTGCTCCTCTTTGAGAAGGCTAGGAAAGCAGTCAGGCGGGGAATCCAGCAACTCCTGGGGACCATATCCATCCACTAATGACCTCGGGGCGGGCCCATGACGCTCCGATCCTGATTGAGCTGGGGGCACAGCCGATGACTCTCCTTCACCCACGGATCGCTTCTTGTCTGATCGAGTTTCTACTTTGCGAGACATTATCTACAATACCGGAAAAACACATTTAGAACAGAGGATATAAACAAGTATATGACTTCATTCGGTAAAAACATATTCAGTATCATTTTCATTCGGTGGTTCAAGTATGGGTTCATTCGGTGTCTCGAGTGTAAGCAAAGAAAGTTCAAAGTGCTCAAACTCCCATCGTCATTCGGTAAAGACAATGGAAATTCTCGAACTCTCAAGGTCCATTCGGTGGTTCAAGTATGGGTTCATTCGGTGTCTCCCGTTCTCGTCCGGTAATACGAGAATAAGATCTCATTCGGCAGAATAAAATCTCACCTGATTCGGCAATGATAAGGGTCTAGTTCGGAAAAAATGGGAGTCAAGTGGTTCGGCTATCTCGAAAAGTGAAGAAACAATAGTAGAGTGGCGCCCTTATTTATAAGCGAAGCACATCGACCGGACCAACTGGCTCGGCGCAACCAAGACCGAACGAAGGAAGACAAAGCACGACATATGTTAGACATATGCCCTACTTTGGGGGGCAAATGTTGGGTGAATTCTTACCCAGAAGACCTCGAGACCCAGAGACGTGATTCATTCGGCAGCTCTCCCCCGAGTCCATTCGGCATGACCCATTCGGCAGCTCTCCCCCGAGTCCATTCGGCATAACCCATTCGGCAGCCCTCCCTCGTGTCCATTCGGTAGACCTTCATCCGGCAACTGCCACCGGTCCAACCTCACCACTCCACACTTCACCGGATGAAGCCCAACCAGACCAACTCCATACTTCACCGAACCAAGAGAATACCGAACCAGACTGCCAGGCCAGATCACTTCAGCCCAGGCCCACCAGCAGCTGTATACATCCAAGACCCCTGCCCCCAACCTCACTCTATAAATAGAGAGGCAGGGGTACAACAATGGGGGACAAGTTTGAGAGCTCAAGCACGGAGAGAACTTTCAAACAACTTTCTTTTACTTGTATCAAAGCTTTGTACTTGTAATCAAAACAAGAGAAGAGAAATAACATATAAAGTGGACGTAGGCACATTCTGGCTGAACCACTATAAATCTGCGTGTCTTTTTACAGTTTAGCCCCTGCTTTTCATATATTTGCATAAATCACCCAAATCACTAAGAATAACATAAGATCTACTAAATCATACAACTTTGAGGTGTTTGTCCATTTTTTGTGCAAACAATACATATGCCAATATGTATATATTATTATATATATAGATATATCCTACTATATCTAATATCACATCCAAACAGTCAATCAATAAATAACTGCAATACAAAATTTTATTTGAGTGAGAAGATCTCACCGTGATTTCAATTCCGTTCCAGCGTTTATTTTCGAATAAAATTAAACACGCGTTTAATTTTACCCGAAATTCACACTAGCTCCAACCGACTCCAATCCAGTTGCATCGCGTAGCATTCGCGAATATGATTCCAACGCACTTCGTTTCATCATTTTCTGATAACGTATGACAAAGTTACGTCATTTTAAAATTACACGATATAAATTTACAAACTTTTTATTTTATTTTATACCCAATTCAACATCTGCCGTTCGTTTTCCTTGATGAGAATCTGGCCCGTCTTCTTCTTTCTTCCTTCACGTAGCTCCCAGGTAAAACGCACGCGAGAAACACCCATCAGCCACCTCTAAGCCCTAATGCACGCGACCACTACGAGCCCCTCCACCTTGATCAAGATGCACCACTTCGAAGCCCTTGGCAAGAGCCACTCTCGGCTGTGATAGCTCGAAGCTCGGTCGAGCCATTAGCACGAAAAACGATGGTGAACGGCCAGAGAACGCGGCCAGGTAGCACCTCCAATTGACGACGATAGGTCGAATCACCCGTTAGATCTACTCGTCTCTCCAAACTCTACAACATCCTAGTTGAAGTCGAAGTCTATCGGGGAGTGGATGAGGAGATAATCGAGGGGGAACGATGGAAGACGCCGGCCATTCATTTTCTTAGTGGCGGCTGAAGGTATTAGGGCTAGGGTTTATTTTATTGTTTGCAAATGAGAGAATAGAGGTGCTTTTATAGAAAATTGCCCAATTTACTATTCATCGAAATTTTCCGAATTCCGATTCGAGCGTGCCGGTTGACGTTTCTAAGGTTTACCCCACGTTCCGAACGCAATGGAACAGGTTTCGGAAGCTAATTCGATCGTATGTGTGAGATATGACAAGAAACGATCAATTTAAATAAAACCGATTTAAATCAATTTCGAGGCGTTTCGGTTTGCCCCGGACAAACGGTAAATCCAAAAATTACGAAATTTGAAATCTTACAATAATATCACATTACGGATCCGATGAAACTGGTTTCGTCGAAATCCGAGACCTTTAGAAAAATGACTATTTTAACTCGTCAAATTAATATTAAAACAATTTTGATGCGTTTCGGGCTGCCACGGTCAAACGACAACTCCGATGGTTACGAAAATTGAAATCCGATAATAACTAACTATTACGGATCCAATGGAACTGGTCTCGTTCAATTCTGAGACTGTTCGAAAAATGGCTAATTTTACAGTCGATAATTAAATATTAAAATATTCGATTTTCACAAATTAACTTTAAATTCAGTTTTAAAAGTTCTATAACCTTTCTATAACTCTAGTATGATTAAATAAAATTTTCCAAATCATTTTCAATCATATTAAACTCGATTTTCAATTATTTCTGGAATTTAACTATTAAATTATCGATTTAATTATCCAATTAAATCCAATATTCGAAAAATAAATCATTCGACTTCTAAATTCCATTTATTAATATTTAAAATTAATTAAATATTCAAATTTTAATTATCAAAAATTCTGGGTCGTTACAGACTTCCCCCCCTTAAAAGAATTTCGTCCTCGAAATTACAAGTTAGGAAAAAGATACAAAATCCGTTAACTTTCCAAAACAAACCGTTTAGATTAGATTTTCAAATCTGTTAAGTGTTTAACTTCTCCAAAATTCATAGTTAACTTCTCACAAAATCTTTACTAAGTTTTCAAATCATAACTTAGTTTTCAAAATTTTTCAAATTTCTCAAAAATATTCTAACGCCTTAAATTTTCAGAAAATTTCGCCAGCGTCTCCTTTGCGCGGCTCGATCCGAAAAAAAATGACAGTGTATATATATCACAAATATACATCCCATCAAGTGATGAGGCATCCCGTAGGGAAAAAAGTGTAAAAGTACGATATTTAATCCGAGATATGTACCTTATTATTTATTTAGCGAGCGTATACGGCTAATATAGCGCGAAAGCGAGCTCCAAATGCGAAGCAACGCCATCCGCACCTACTAAACTCTCAACAAACCATATGAGAACATGTAGATATGAAAATAAAATCAATATACATCGTATAGCAACATAACTACATATGTTAACATAACAATGCATTCAAAAGCAACATTGCAACCATCAAACAATCATCCAACTATCATCCAACACTTCATAACCAAATCAATATAGATTCACTTCTCATTAAAATTCATTGAATTGGTTTTAAATTTTAAATCATATTCGATTCATTTACATTGGATTTAATCAACATTCTCTTCCAATTCAATTAGTTTACATTCACTAATTCACATTCGTTCACTTCCAATTTGAATTTAATCACATAGCTTTCCAATTTGCTAATTCAATTTCATTAATACTTAATGAATTTTTTTATACACAATCAACTAACAATCAAATAACAACCAATGTATATTCAACACAACCAAATTATAAATTTTACATTCGATTTGGTTCAACACTTTTAAATTAAATTGACTTCCATTCAATTTATTTAATTTCTCAACTTCATTAGCTTTTAATGAATTAATACTTATATTCATTATTTCATATCAATACTTCACATTAGATTGATTAACATCCAATCCATTTATTCAATTCAATTGCTAATTCATTTAACAAATAAAGTTGAATTTCATTTATATAACTCAAGTTCACATTCATTTAATAAATTCCCTTTATTAATTTACTTTGATATCAAAATCAACTTCGTTCAACATTACTTAAGTTATATTCCAATTAAACATCATTTGTTTAACTTTAACTTAAGTTTCCACTTATAAATCCAAATTCAAATTTTAATCCTATTTAACTTTTACCAAGGTCAAATTTCTTCACTTATTCAAAATTCATATTAAATCCAGATTTCATATTCCACAATCTCAACTTAGATTTAATTGATTCACTTATACTTACTTTAATTTAACTTCATCCTTTAAGTTAAATTTATTCTATCAGAATTTAAATTATATAAGTTATCAATCCATTCAATTCCAGAATCTTTTCAATCTTTCAAAACTATTTTGAAATCTGTTCAAATTTATCTTTTGAATTCCCAAAACAAAATCCAAAATTTCCCAATCAACTTTTATTTAAAATATTCTGGCAGCAATTCCTCTTTTGGAAACCCGAAAATGAATTCTAATGATGTGGCCATCATCATCAGGATTATTTTCCAGCGACCTGAAAAGAGTTTAGAGCTTTCATCACTCTAAAACATTTTTCCAAAATATCAAATCCTTTCAAACACTTCTCTGGAATTTTATTTCAGATTATAAATCACAATTACAAATCTTTTACTTATATAACTTCACTTTATATATATAAGATTATTCCACAATTGTAAATCATATTTATTATAACTTCATCTTTATAATTCATTGGTTTATACAATTTACTCTTTCACAATTGTTGTTTTAATTCAACTTATTCAAACAACTTAACAATCAATTCATATATACTTTAATAATTCTGAAAAATTATTTCTTTATATACAAAATATAACCAAGGTAAAATTATTTCATTTACCCAATTTAAAACAATATCATGCCGAATTGTTCTATATAAGTGTTTAGAGATTCCTATCGATAGAGTTGTACGGACAATACCGACCAGAATCCATATACCACTCAACAAACCAATCATCACAATATAAAACAATTTTATATTCACTAACAAATACGCACTCGTATCTATTATTACACTCAACTCATTCTAGAGTACTACTGACTCTATCTCTAATGAGTAACACCCAACAGAGCAGGGTTGTCGCTTAACCATATGCTCTGATACCAGCTGTAACATCCCGAAAATTTTCGACTTTCGAAAATTCAACATCGATACTCACTTTATCGACTGCTGAGCCATCGAATGCCGGAAACCCGAAAAGTTATGGTTTTAAGAAAGAAGAAAAAGGTAGAAGAAGAAGATAGAAGAAAAAGAAAGAAGAACAACAACAGAACAAGAGCAGAAATAGAAACAGAAAACAATATCAGAATCTCACATATCGCAGCGGAACAATATATAATAGATAAATGAATATCATTTAAAAACAAAAGAATTATATCTGTTATTACATACATCAATCAGAGTCATATACAACAATGGACAGTTATATAACTTGTCCTCATACAGAATACACAACGGAATAAAATAATATTAGATACAAATACTACGTCTCGTCATCCATCTTGCTTCCAAAGCTCCAGAATATCCAGAATATCCTGATAACATAACTCTAGGCTGCCCGTGTGGAAATTGGTGGGCACCCAGAGTTTAGAAGGGAACAATAAACTCCGAGTCAGTCATGGTGACTGGTGTGAGATCGTAAAACAGTTATTCTTTTAAAATAAACAACAGGAAAACTTTAATGTCAATTCGCAATGCTTTTGGAAAATGAAACTACCATAAGACCTCCCACCACACACACAATGCAAACGCAGACTTGGAGGAGATTTCTTCTTATGATAGTCAAAGATGCTTACTACGCAAAAATTAAATTCTTTTTGATATTATTATTAGTGCATAGTGGAAAACATTTCGAAAGTAGAATATAAATCTTAGCCAGCATAGGTACCATTATATTATGCCTGCTATAGCTGCCTCCTGAGGAGACAGGTTATACAATTGAAATCGTAAAGGCTCGTATTGTTTCTTTGGGTTTCCAACAAATGGTCAGGCTAAGGAACTTCCTTTTCCACGATAGGTACGTCCCTGGAATAGACGACCCGAGAACCTAACCGGATCTCTGCCAACACAAGGCCGGGTTACCTCTGCAAAAATAGGTAACTACTGACACGCGTATGCCATCCCCCGATCGTAACCGATCTTCCCGAGGATCCCCGATTTCCAACAAACCACATAGTAAAAATGCAGCAACCACATAGGTTAAGTATCTGGGCTCCATACCATGATACCACCTCTATCCAGAAGGAATGACATACACTAAGGGGCGCTACTCCCTAGAACCTTGCTGCATCCTTCCTGTTTCGACCATTTCCGGGGTGTGAGGCTCGACGAAGTCTCGTCCACAAAGCTACGCTTTCTCAAAAAGCCCTGCTTCGGGTCAAACAAAAATGATCAACCTATGATCACCAAGATATAAGATCAAACAAATGATCATATCGCAAATGATCAAACACTGATCATTTCACAGCAACACTCAGTATGCCACGTTACCAAATTGGGAGTATATTGCTGATAAATTTCAACTACATAACCTCTGAGCTCGTACGTCTCAGAGAAGGGTGTTAAGCTAAGAGAATAAATTCTCCGCCACCAACAGAAATGTATTTGAAAGAAATCAGCTTTATATCTCAAATTGTAACGTCAGACACACAATCCATACAAGTCTGTTCCGGGATCGAACAGAACCGAAGGCACTTCTCACGAAGCCCTTGCACATCCGGATAAATTTCTAATCACGTCCGGACTTCCCGTCACTAAGGGTGATAAAACCTCTAAATCGGAGATCAGCCGATGTAGAGTAACTCGACGGTAATCCTTCCGTTTTCAAAAATATCCGATCTTCAACACCGGTCTTCGAATGCAATTCATAACGACGTATCACATATTCGGAATGGGTTATACGACCCCATGGTCCTTTCCCGGCTAACCCGAATAGTGAGCGTTTATTTAAAAACAAGTGTGGCATTCAAATTCATCCAATTCACAACAAATACCATTCAAGGTAATTATTGATAGTCGGTTATTTAACTATCAATAAAGATGCGCAACATCATCAGATTCCAAATAATTTTCCAAATTTATTTTATCTTCCAAAATATCTTTACTAGATATAAAATTTCCACACTTAATCATTTGAAAACAATTTCAAGTCAATTTCCACATTTCAATTTATCTTTAAAAGATAAAATCTCAAAACAGTTCATTTCATATTGGAAAAGCATTTCCATACTTATTTAAAAATAAGTAATTCACAAATCATTTATTTTCAATATTTGAAAAATATTCGATATACTTAAATCAATATTAAGTATATTTTCATTCTTTAAGGAAACCATTTACTATAACAACATTTATTTGAGTCAAAACGAATGTTACGTAAAACATCGTTACGACGACTCAAAGTCACTAGTATAGGGATTCGAAAAATTTAGATAGATATATAAATCCCAATACTAGACAAAAACATTTCCTTTCGGAAATCATTTACTATAACAATAGTGTTATAGTCCATCATTTCCTTATTTTTCGAAAACGTTTATTTCAACAATAAAACGTTGAAATCTATGTTTTCGATTCATAATACATTTTAAAACATCTTTTAAAACAATTACTTCATTTCATAATATCACTTCTCCAGAACATATCAATTTTACTTAACAATATATTCACTGTCCAAAATCATGAATATACTTCACTATCCAAATTCAACATTTCTACACATTTTATTTAAAAGTTTATCCACTGTCCAAAATCGTGGATATAATTCCTTTAATTAACTTCTACAATTCACTTATCAAAATAAGTGATTTCGGATTCATAAACAACGTTTATAAATCACAATTTTATATTTTATAACTACTTCGACTTATAAATCCCTTTTATTATCCAATTCAATTTATAACTCAATTTTCTACCAAAAGTCCATTCTATAAGTTAAACACTTATAATTTGTTTATTTACAAAAATCGTTCTTTTAGGACTTCACAAATCATTTATTCTGTCCTTTATAAAACCCATTTTTAACATTATTTAAAACGTCTTTAAAACTCCTTTATAATTTCATCACTTTGATTTATAAAAATCAAATTTTATAAATCTTATATATAGAGCTTTCATAATAAATTCAAAAATCTCTATTTAGACCATTTTATAAATAAATCGACTTTTATTTCAAAATTCACATTTCAGTTATATTTCACAAAAATCATAATTTTTGATAACCTAAAAAAAAATTTAACATTTATTTATTTAAAATGAATTGATTCCAAAATTCAATAAAATGTATATTTTCAAAAATCACTTTGAAATCCTTTTAAAAATAATATCGTTATTTTTAACTTCAAAAATGGATCCGATGATGCTACAGCATCAAACAATCAATCACAACAATCAAATATCATATATCAACATATGATAACAGAATATATCAAAATATCTGTAAATAATCAATACGGTGAGGAATCCAGTTGGATCCCTCCAACCTGTTTCCCTGCATCCACAAACGTTAGCACAATACCAATTCCGCTCCAGTACGGAATTATCGCGGTATATGGGTTTTATAAAATAATCCGCTTATTAACGGCGCAATAGGGTCTCATCCGCTATACGAGGCGGGAAATCAATCAATCCAATATATACATATGCCAATATGTATATATTATTATATATATAGATATATCCTACTATATCTAATATCACATCCAAACAGTCAATCAATAAATAACTGCAATACAAAATTTTATTTGAGTGAGAAGATCTCACCGTGATTTCAATTCCGTTCCAGCGTTTATTTTCGAATAAAATTAAACACGCGTTTAATTTTACCCGAAATTCACACTAGCTCCAACCGACTCCAATCCAGTTGCATCGCGTAGCATTCGCGAATATGATTCCAACGCACTTCGTTTCGTCATTTTCTGATAACGTATGACAAAGTTACGTCATTTTAAAATTACACGATATAAATTTACAAACTTTTTATTTTATTTTATACCCAATTCAACATCTGCCGTTCGTTTTCCTTGATGAGAATCTGGCCCGTCTTCTTCTTTCTTCCTTCACGTAGCTCCCAGGTAAAACGCACGCGAGAAACACCCATCAGCCGCCTCTAAGCCCTAATGCACGCGACCACTACGAGCCCCTCCACCTTGATCAAGATGCACCACTTCGAAGCCCTTGGCAAGAGCCACTCTCGGCTGTGATAGCTCGAAGCTCGGTCGAGCCATTAGCACGAAAAACAATGGTGAACGGCCAAAGAACGCGGCCAGGTAGCACCTCCAATTGACGACGATAGGTCGAATCACCCGTTAGATCTACTCGTCTCTCCAAACTCTACAACATCCTAGTTGAAGTCGAAGTCTATCGGGGAGTGGATGAGGAGATAATCGAGGGGGAACGATGGAAGACGCCGGCCATTCATTTTCTTAGTGGCGGCTGAAGGTATTAGGGCTAGGGTTTATTTTCTTGTTTGCAAATGAGAGAATAGAGGTGCTTTTATAGAAAATTGCCCAATTTACTATTCATCGAAATTTTCCGAACTCCGATTCGAGCGTGCCGGCTGACGTTTCTAAGGTTTACCCCGCGTTCCGAACGCAATGGAACAGGTTTCGGAAGCTAATTCGATCGTATGTGTGAGATATGACAAGAAACGATCAATTTAAATAAAACCGATTTAAATCAATTTCGAGGCGTTTCGGTTTGCCCCGGACAAACGGTAAATCCAAAAATTATGAAATTTGAAATCTTACAATAATATCACATTACGGATCCGATGAAACTGGTTTCGTCGAAATCCGAGACCTTTAGAAAAATGACTATTTTAACTCGTCAAATTAATATTAAAACAATTTTGATGCGTTTCGGGCTGCCACGGTCAAACGACAACTCCGATGGATACGAAAATTGAAATCCGATAATAACTAACTATTACGGATCCAATGGAACTGGTCTCGTTCAATTCTGAGACTGTTCGAAAAATGGCTAATTTTATAGTCGATAATTAAATATTAAAATATTCGATTTTCACAAATTAACTTTAAATTCAGTTTTAAAAGTTCTATAACCTTTCTATAACTCCAGTATGATTAAATAAAATTTTCCAAATCATTTTCAATCATATTAAACTCGATTTTCAATTATTTCTGGAATTTAACTATTAAATTATCGATTTAATTATCCAATTAAATCCAATATTCGAAAAATAAATCATTCGACTTCTAAATTCCATTTATTAATATTTAAAATTAATTAAATATTCAAATTTTAATTATCAAAAATTCTGGGTCGTTACAACCTTTGTGTCATATAACCCATTCCGAATAAGTGATATGACGATATGGATCGCATTGAAGATCAGTGGTGAAGATCGGGTATTTGTGAAAACGATAGGATGACCTATCGATTGTCTCTGCACCGTTAGCTACGGTATAGAGATTTACTTTGTGATGGGAAGTTCGATCGGGATTGTGAATACCCGGATTGCAAGGGCTTTTTCGGAAGTGCCTTCGGTTCTGTTCGAACCCGGAACAGACTTGTATGGTTACATGTCTGACATTACATTTTGAGATATAAAGCTGATTTCTTTCAAATACATTTCTGTTTGGTGGCGGAGAATTTATTCTCTTAGCTTAAAACCCTTCTCTGAGACGTACGAGCTCAGAGGTTATGTAGTTGAAGGTTATTAGTGATATACTCCCAATTTGGAAGTGTGGCATGCTGAGTGTTGCTGTGTGTTGCTGATCATTTGTTGATCAAAGCATGGCTTTGTGAAAAAGCATAGCTTTGTGGACGAGACTTCGTCAGACCTCACACCCCGGAAATGGTCAAAACAGGAATGATGCGGCAAGGTTATGAGGGTCGCTCCCTTTAGGGTATGTCATTTCCTTCTGGAAAAGGGTGGTATCAGGTATGGAGCCCTGATATTTAACCTATGTGGTTGCTCCAATCTCATTTACTCTGTGTGATTGTTGCTTTGTGATCGAGGCGCCTCGGATAAAGGTCCCAAAGGACTGGGGGGTGGCATATTCGTGTAGTAGTTATCTAGTGTAAGAGGTAACCCGGCCTTGTGTTAGCAGAGAGCTAGTTAGTTCTCGGGACGTCCCGCCAGGGGCGATCCCATTGACAGTAGGAAGTTCCTTAGCCTGACCATTTGTTGGAAATCCAATTTCCAATACGAACCTTGTACGGTATTAGTTGGAGAACCTGCCATTTACTTATGGTGGTCACCACTGTTTAGATGGTAGCTATAGTAGGCATAGTTCGGAATGTCTATGCTGGCTAAGATTAATATTATACTTTCAAAATGTTTTCTGCACTATGCACTAATAATAATATCAAAAATCGAATGATTTCGCGTAGTAAGCATGTTTGACTATCATAAGGGGAAATATCCTCCATTTCTGCGTTTGCATTGTGTGTGTGGTGGGAGGCCTTATGGTCGTTTCATTTTCCAAAAGCATTGCGGATGTCTTTTAATTCTTTTGTTGTTGTTTTAAAGATAATAACTATTTTAGTCCTCACACCAGTCCCATGACTGACCTGGAGTTTATTGTTTCCCTTCCTAAACTCTGGGTGCCCATCATTTTCCACACGGGCAGCCTAGAGTCAGGTTATCAGGTCATTCTGGATTCAGGAGATGCTGTGGAGCTCAAGTGGCGAGCTGGATGGCGAGGCGTATCACTTGTATATGATATTATTTCGTTGTGTATTCTGCATGAGGACAAGTTTGTATAACTGTCCATTGATGTATTGTGTTGTATATTGTTGTTGTACACTCTGATGATGATGTAATGTATAAACTGATATAGTTCTTTGATTTAAAGATTATTCATTTATCTATTATATGTTGTTCCACTACGATATGTGAGATTCTGATATTGTTTCTGTTGTTTCTTCTTTCTTTTTTTCTGTCTTCTTCTACCTCTTCTTTTTAAACCCTCAGGGTTCGGTTTTCCGGTATTCGATTGTTCGGCAGTTGATACAGTGGACATATTAATGTCGATTTTCGGAAGTCGAAGAATCGGGTCTTGACAGTAATCAAATCAGCTATTAAAGGAAATTAATTTACATTAATTAGTCAAATGGAAATTTTATAAATTATAAACATTTGCAATTAATTCATAGGATATTTGTAAAAGTAGTGACAAATTTATTATGTTTGTAATGAATGTAAATTATTAAGAGAATTAGATGTAAGAGGAAAAAAAATGTATGTGGGGAATAAATTAAATAATAACATACATATATTAATTTATAATAAACGCAATTAATTAATTAAGAAATTAATTAAAGACATTAAGTAAGCGTCAATTAATAAAAGAGGGAAACTTATATGTCAATTAGTTGGGTAATGAATTGGCGGTTTAAATATGTACAACTAATAAATGTGTGATTTAGTTGCGCATAGGAATTAATTTGGATATCAATTAAAATGGAAAAACATGCCAATTAATTAATTGGCAATTAATTGAGCGTTTTAAAAAGGGTGTCAATTAATCAAAGAATATGCCATTGTTACAATAGCTAATAATGTAAATTAATTCGCTAAAAGAAAACGCCAGTTACATGATTATTTGTTTCCAAGTTAAAAAGAAAAAAAAGAATTGGAATGCGTACAAACATCAAATGGAGTAATTAGGTTTATGATGAAGGTAAGTTAATAAGAATAAATTAAAAAGTATAACTTTTATATACATTCAATTAATAGAGGTATTAATTGACGTGTTCAAATAGATAAGAAATTATAACGTATAATAATCAATTAATATTGGATATACATACATACATACATATATATATGTATGTATGATCTAATTAATTGGATAATTAATGAGAGAATCTTATTTAAAAGGAAACGTGAATTAATAGGGTCGTATAACAAAGGAATAAATGAATAAAATTAGAGAATTATACGTTATAAGCTAACGTAAACAAATCAATAAATGATGTTGAGGATTGTGTTTAAGGTTAATCGGATGGTTCGTAGTTGTTCACTACACCTACAAATTGAACGTAACTTATCCCTAGCCCATACTATTTTCTCTGAATCAGCTGCTATTGTTTACAGTAAATTCCTCTTCTCTTCTCCCTCTTTCTTTCTCCTCTGTCAATCAAATCTTTCCCCAAACTAAAAAATAAAATTAAGCAAGGAAATACATACAAGCAAATCAGAGAATTGCGCAAACAAATCAGAGAATTTACAGTGAATCAAAAAGGGGAAAAAGCGGAGAAAAGCGTAGCAAATTAAAAGGGATAGAGATTGAAGCTAAGGACGACATGTGGGTGGATTTAATTATATATCTTTTACGTTTATGATATATTATCGTTAGATTCCCGTTAAATAATTTTATTCGGTATTTCAGTAATTAATTCTGTTAATTAGATATGCTAAACTGTAAGAAATCCATAGTTATTTACATCTATTTTAAAATTATAATTTATCCTAAATGCTAGTTTCTTTTTTTCCCTTTTTATGTGAATAATATGGTTAGAAAGAGAATTCATGATTATGGATTATAATGGGAAAATACTAGATTTTATGAAATTTGCTGTAAAATTAAAAAAATTGGAATAAAGCTAGAAAAATGGAATTCTGCAATAAATTACGTTAAAACGGGAATAATAAATTAATCTAATAACTTGATTGGGAAGTAAGAAATAGGTTAATTGGTTGGTTTAAAAAACAGGATACATTTCTATAATTTAATATTTAAAAGATAACATAAACGTAACTGCAAGAATAAAAGAAATAAAAAGGGATCTAGTGTAAAATAGAGAAACCACTGTTTTTTACACTATCCCAAAATAATAAATGAAATATCTTGCAGTTACGAATTATTGTTTATAGTATTATTTAGTATTAAATTGTGGAAATGGATTTTTAGTATAGTTTTCATAACCAACCAAATAAAATAGAATTACTTCCCAGAATAGAAGAAAATAAAGTAAAGAGTGAAAGGAATCAAGTAAATTATTAAATAAGAATTTGAAGCTGTAAACGATAATGAACCTAGATCTGCATTTATTGCGTAGACTATAAAATAAGACAGTTATTATGATAAGTAAAGTATATAATATAAGATAACTAAAGGAAATTCTATATCATAATAAAAGAAGACATGCAAGAATAGAAAAGAGGCACTTGTAATTATATACAGATTATAAAAGAAGATAGAAGTAACAATTGCAAGTATAAGTGTAACATAGGTTACAATTAAATAAAAAGAACAGAAAGGCTTATTTAGAGACTTAGAATAAATAAGTAATGATAGCAAGGATAATAGTAGAATCTTATTTAAAACAATTTATATTAGGTTAATAAGCAAATAGAACAGAAATAATAGAAGATGCTTATTTAATAAACTTAAGACTTAAATTGAGATAATAAGCAAAGTAATAGAAGTGGCAATACCAACAGCATTCCCTATTAGATCAATGGTGGTCTCACAATAGCCAGAAGTGGGATGAGGGCAAGAATATGCTAATTAGGGTAAATAAGTAGCCAACAAAATAAGAAAAGTAAACTAAACGCAAAATAAAAGATTAGACTTAGGGTCTAATAAAAGAGTGAGATGTGTTTGGAGCAGCCCAAAGGATGAAGAGCCTAACGAAGCAGTTCATCACATATTTCAGCAATGGAGAAGCACGTCCAACTTAGTTATTTTGGGCTAGAAGGAAGTACGAGACTTCAATGGGACGTGAGGATACTCTAGGATGGCCCTTTAGGTAGGCCTAACGAAGCTGCACCCCCGGAGGCAGGTCTGTAGGTGTTCCATCAAGAGAGTATGCCTTGACTGCTTTTTGCATGGCCTGACCATTGTAGGAAGTCAGAAGGGGTTGGTGTTCGGAGTAGGATATTCGTATGTCCCAGTACTTGCAAGTAAGTTTAGTGGGCAGGACCCAAAAGGATAGTCGCATGCGGATATCGGCCAACATCAAAACCAAGAGCGAGTTCGGAAAAGACTAGAGTTAAAACCAAAAGGCCAATGATTCTTTCACAATCGAGACACTGGATAAGGGGCACCGCTAATTGGATGTTAGATTGCTTGCAGTAGGGCATGACCACTTAACTCTTTAGAGGTCTTTCGATTAGTTGAGGGGTGGCTGCATGGAGCCATAGCCACGACGAGAAAAGAGACAAACCAACTAGAATATCTGTATTGCAGGCCTAACGAAGTAGTCCTTTACAGATATAGAAAATCCCCGACTGAGTTCCGTACAAGGTAGACCTTGTTGGCGGGATTCAGAGAGTAGACAAAACGATTACGTATAGTCCTCAATGTACGCACTGGGTGGTATGTTGTGGAAATCCAAGCATCAGTATAGACTAGTGCGGATGCAGTTTTACGTTTTCATAGTAGACGACGGAACATCTGTATTGTAGGCCTCAAGAAGTTGTGCTTTACAGATGTAGTCACAGAATGCCATGGAAGTGAGACGATGGAGTCCTTTGCGAGGAGGATACGGAAGGTACTATGGGTAGTACCTAGAACCAATATTGTAACGACCCAGAATTTTTGATAATTAAAATTAGTATATTTAATTGATTTTAAATATTAACAAGTGGAATTAATTAAGTCGAATAATTTAAAATTCGAATATCTGGATTTAATTGGATAATTAAATCGATAATTAAATAGTTGAAATTCCAGAAATAATTGAAATCTGGATTAAACTTGAATGAAAATGATTTATAAAGTTATATTAAATTATGTTGAAGTTATAGTGATGTTATAGAACTTTGAAAATTGAATTTAAAGTTAAATTGTGAAAATTGAATATTTTAATATTTAATCGACTAGAGAAATTAGCCATTTTTCGAACAGTCTCAGAATTGGATGAAACTAGATCCATTGGATCCGTAATAGTTTGTTATTATCCGATTTCAATTTTCGTAGCAATCGGAGTTGTCGTTTGACCGTGGCAGCTCGAAACGCATCGAAATTGTTTTAATATTTATTTGGCGAATTAAAATAGTCATTTTTCAAATAGTCTCGGATTTTGACGAAACCAGTTTCATCGGATCCGTAATGTGATATTATTGTAAGATTTCAAATTTCGTGTCAATCGGATTTACCGTTTGTCCGGGGCAAGCCAAAACGCATCGAAATCGGTTTAATTTAAAATCGATCGTTTAATTCCGTAACTCGCACATATGATCGAATTAGCTCCCGAGACACGTTCCATTGTGTTCGGAACGCGGGGTAAACCTTACGAACGCCAGGCGGCACGTGTAATTTGGAGATCGTTTGAAAAAGTCGTTTTAAGATAAATTTAATATCATTTATATACGTATATATATACGTTCATAAGAGGAAACCCTAGCTTATTTCTGGTGGCCGCCACTTTACATTTCAATGGCCAGAAATTTCGAAACTTCTTCCTCAATCATCTCCAAATCCGTGAAGAATTAGCAAAAGACGTCAACTACAAAGTTGTAGAGGGCATCAAGATCTAGCTATCCAACGGTGGAGATCGGAAACGGAGCCACGGATCGACGGGAAATCACGTTCAAAGTCGCTGCGTTTTTCACATTTTTCGAGGCAAAAGATGCAGCCGAGTTTTATGCTATTCACGGTGAAGATGGAGCTCGCGAAGGACTTCGAGATGATGGGTCCTGATCGTTCTAGAAGTCGACGAGGTGGTCATGAAAATTGCAGGAAGATGGGCGGCGAATGGGTTCGGGTGCGCTATGAATTCGCATGGGAAAGAAGAGAAAAACGAGGGCCCAGATCTGCTTAGCTTGAAATCAAGGGTCCAGATGCAATCTAGGTTTAAGAATAAAAATAATTGTTGAAAATTATTATATTTAAATCGTGTAAACTTTAAAATATCATAACTTCTTCGTACGAGGTCCGTTTTGGACGAAACCAGTTGCGTTGGAATCGTATGGACGAGCACTACGCAATGGATCTGATTTGGAGTTGATTGGAGTTAGTGAAATTTTTGGGTAAAATTAAACGTCCGTTTAATTTTATTCGAAATAAAAAGCTGGAACGGAATTGAAAGCAAAGGTGAGAACTCCTCACTCAATCGAATGTTTTGTTTCGATTTAAAATTTTAAATAGTTAGATTTAAAATTGTTTGATTGTGTGGATTGAATGATGATTGCTATTTATTGTGGTAAATAGACATTATACGCCGTTATTAAGCGGATGTTATTTATTAAAAACATATACCGCGATAATTTCACATTGAAGTGGAATTGGTATTATATATGTATATAGCAATATATATATATATATTGGAATATGTATATATTGGAATATGTATATATTGGAGTTGTTGATTTCCCGCATTGTATAGCGGATGAGACCCTATTGCGCCGCATAATAGCGGATAATATTTATTAAACCCATATACCGCTATATTCCGTACTGGAGCGGAATTGGTATTGTGCTAACATTTGTGGATGCAGGGAAACAGGTTGGAGGGATCCGACTGGATTCCTCACCGTATTGTTTTATTTACAGATATTGTTATATATTCTGTTGTCATATTGATATATGATGTTTGGATGTCGTGATTGATGATTGGTGCTGTTGCACCATCGGATCCATTTTTGGAAGTTTAAAAATAAGGATTTGTAAATTATTAAAAGGATTGGATTATTTAAATTGAGATTTTTGATTTATTTTAAAATGGTTTATATATATAAGATTTATAAAATTGATATTTTATAGATCAAAATAATTGAGTTATAAAGGAGTTTTTAAAGTGTTAAAATGAAGTATAAGTAAATCTCATAAGTAATAAGATTTATAACTTGTGAAGTTTTAAATGAATGATTTTTGCAAATAAATGAATTATAAGTATTTAACTTATAATATGGATTTTTGGTATATAATTGAGTTATAAATTGATTTGGTTAATAAAGTGCTTTTATAAGTTAAAGTTGTTATAAAATACCAATGAAATTTATAAACATAGATTTGTAAATCCGAGAAATGACTTATTTTGATAAGTTAAGTTTATATAGCTTATTAAAGGAAGTATATATTCACGATTTTGGACAGTGGATAATCCTTTAAATAAAATGTGTAGAAATGTTGAATTTGGATAACGAATTATATTCACGATTTTGGACAGTGAGTATATTAAATAAAATGGATATGTTTTGGAGAAGTGATATTACGAAAGGAAGTAATTGTTTTAAAAAGATGTTTTAAAACGTGTTAAGTATCAAAAACATAGATTTCAACATTTATTGTTGAAATAGAAGTTTTCGAGAAATAAGGAAATGGTGGACTATAACACTGTTGTTATAGTAAATGGTTTCCGAAAGGAAATATTTTGTGTAGTATTGGGATTTATATATATCTATCTAAATTTCGAATCCTTATACTAGTGATTTTGAGTTGTCGTAACGATGTTTTACGTAACATTCGTTTTGACTCAAATAAAATTTGTGAAAGAGAATGATTTCCTTAAAGAATGAAATATATACTTAATTTTGATTTAAGTATATTGAATATTTTCAAATGTTGAAAATAAATGGATTTGTGAATTACCTATTATTAAATAGGTTTGGAAATGTTTTTCCAATATGAAGTGAAATGTTTTGAGATTTATCTTCAAAGATAAATTGAAATGTGGAAATTGATTTGAAATTGTTTTCAAATAGTTGAAGTGTGGAAATTATATATCTTGTAAAGATATTTTTGAAAGATAAATAATTTGGAAAATTATTTGGAATCTGATGATGTTGCGCATCTTTATTGATAGTTAAATAACCGACTATCAATAATTACCTTGAATGGGTATTTGTTGTGATCTGCTTGAATTTGAATGCCACACTTATTTTTGAATAAGCGCTCACTATTCGGGTTAACCGAGAAAGGACCTTTGTGTCGTATAACCCATTCTGAATTTGTGATATGACGATGTGGATTGTATTGAAGACTGGTGGTGAAGACCGGGTATTTGTGAAAACGATAGGATGACCTATCGATTGTCTCTGCACCGTTAGCTACGGTATTGAGATTTTCTTTGTGATGGGAAGTTTTATCGGGATTGTGAATATCCGGATTGCAAGGGCTTCTTTGGAAGTGCATTCGGTTCTGTTCGAACCCGGAACAGACTTGTATGGTTACATGTCTGACATTACATTTTGAGATGTAAAGCTGATTTCTTTCAAATACATTTCTGTTGGTGGCGGAGAATTTATTCTCTTAGCTTAACACCCTTCTCTGAGACGTACGAGCTCAGAGGTTATGTAGTTGAAGGTTATCAGCGATATATCCCAATTTGGTAATGTGACATGCTGAGTGTTGCTGTGAAATGATCATTGTTTGATCATTTGTGATACGATCATTTGTTTGATCATTTATCTTTCTGATCATTACTTTGATAATTTGTTTGACCCAAAGCATAGCTTTTGTATAAAGCGTAGCTTTGTGGACGAGACTTCGTCAGGGCCTCAACAACCCGGAAATGGTCGAAACAGGAATGTTGCGGCAAGGTTATGAGGGTCGCGCCCTTTAGGGTATGTCATTTCCTTCTGGAAAGGGGTGGTATCATGGTATGGAGCCCAGATACTTACTCATGTGGACACACTTTATTTATTATGTGTGATATGGTTACCGAGCGCTCGAATAAAGGTCCCAAAGGACCGGGTGATGACATATTCGTGTGTTACCTAGTTACAACGGTAACCCGGCTTTGTTGGCAGAGAGCAGTTTGTCTCACGGGACGTCCAGCCAGAGGCGATCCCATTCGGCAGGAGGAAAGGAAGTTCCTTAGCCTGGCCATTTGTTGGAAAATCCAAAGAAACAATACGAACCCTTTACGATTGAAATTGTAGAACCTGTCTCCTCAGGAGGCAGCTATAGCAGGCATAATATAATGGTACCTATGCTGGCTAAGATTAATATTGTATTTTCGAAAGAATTTTACACTATGCACTAGTAATAATATCAAAAATGATTTGTTTTACGTAGTAAGCATTTTTGACTATCATAAGAAGAAATCTCCTCCAAGTCTGCAATTGCATTGTGTGTGTGGTGGGAGATCTTATGGTAGTTTCATTTTCCAAAAGCATTGCGGGTTTCAATGTTAAAATTCTATTGTTGTTTGTTTCTAATGATAAACTGTTTTAGTTCTCACACCAGTCACCATGACTGACCTGGAGTTTATTGTTCCCTTCCTAAACTCTGGGTGCCCATCAATTTCCACACGGGCAGTCTAGAGTTAGGTTATCAGGTTATTCTGGATTCGGGATACTATGGAGCTCAGTGGCGAGCTGGATGGCGAGACGTACCACTTGTATATGATATTATTTATTCCGCTGTGTATTCTGTATATGGACAAGTTCATATAACTGTCCAGTTGTGTTGTATATTGTTGTTGTAAACTCTGATGATGATGTAATGTATAAAATGATATAGTTCTTTGATTTAAAGATTATTCATTAATCTATTATATGTTGTTCCGCTGCGAACGTGAGATTCTGATATTATCTCTGTTTCTGTTGTTTCTTCTTTCTTTTTCTTCTATTTTCTTCTACCTCTTCTTTTTCTCCATAACAATTCGGTTTTTCGGCATTCGATTGCTCGACAGTTGATACAGTGAATGTATCAATGTCGATTTTCGAGCGACGAAAAATCGCAGTCGTTACATTTGGTATCGGAGCATATGGTTTAGCGACAACCCTGCTCTGTTGGGTGTTACTCATTAGAGATAGAGTCAGTAGTACTCTAGAATGAGTTGAGTGTAATAATAGATATGAGTGCGTATTTGTTAGTGAATATAAAATTGTTTTATATTGTGATGATTGGTTTGTTGAGTGGTATATGGATTCTGGTCGTTATAGTCCGTACAACTCTATCGATAGGGATCTCTAAACACTTATTCAGAACAATTCGGCACGATATTGTTTTTAAATTGGGTAAATGAAATAATTTTACCTCGATTATATTTTGTATATAAAGAAATAATTTTTCTGAAATTATTAAAGTGTATATGATTGATTGTTTGGATGTTGAAAATATAAATATATATAAGTTAATAAAAGTTGTTTGAATAAGTTAAATGAAAACAACAATTGTAAAAAAAGTAAATTGTATAAGCAAATGAGTTATATGTATGAAGTTATAATTAAAATGATTTACAATGGTAAAATAATCTTATATATGAGAAGTGATTATATAAGTAAAAGATTTGTAAATGTGATTTATAATCTAAAATAAAATTCTAGAGAAGTGTTTTGAAAGGATTTGATATTTTGGAAAATTGTTTTGGAAAGATGAAAGCTCTAAACTCTTTTCAGGTCGCTGGAAAATAATTCCGATGATGATCGCGACATCATTGGTGTTCATTTTTGGGTTTCCAAAAGAGGAATTGCTGCCAGATTATTTTAAATGAAAGAATTTTGTAAAATTTGGATTTTGTTTTGGAAATTCAAAAGATAATTTGAATTGATTTCAAAATGGTTTTGAAAGGTTGAAAAGACTCTGGAATCCTATTTAAAATATTTATGGGAATGATAATGAGTTGATAACTTATACCATTTAAATTTTGATATAATAAATTTAACTTAAAGGATGGAGTTAAATTAAAGTAAGTATAAGTGAATCAATTGAATCCAAGTTGTAATTGTTGAATATAAGTAATCAAGTTTTGAACTTATAATATGAATTAATAAATTTTGACTTTGGTAAAAGTTAAATAGAATTGGAATCTGAATTGGATTTATAAGTGGAAACTTAAGTTAATTTAAACAAATGATGTTGAAATGGAAAATAACTTAAGTAATGTTGAATGAATTTGATTTTGATATCAAAGTAAATTAATAAAGTGAATTTATTAAATGAATGTGAACTTGAGTTATATAAATTAAAATTCAATTTTATTTGTAAAATGAATTAGCAATTGAATTAATAAATGGATTGAATGTTAATCAATCGAATGTAAATAAATTGATATGGAATAATGAAGGTAAGTATTAATTCATTAAAACTAACGTAATTGGAAATTGGAAATTGAATGAAAGCCAATTTAATATTAAACCAATTCGAAAAATTAAAGTGTTTAACCAAATTGAATGTAAAATTTAATAATTTGGTTGTATTGAATATACATTGGTTGTTATTTGGTTGTTAGTTGATTGTATATAATTCATTAGTGTTAATGAAATTGAATAAATGGAATTGGAAGCTATGTAATTTGATTTAAATGGAAGGTGAAGTAAATTAAATAGAAATTGATTCGAATTGAAAGTGAACCAACTTGAATGTAAATTAGTGAACGTAAGCTAATTGAAAATGAATAATTGAATGTCATTATATATGAATTGGTTGTAAACAATTACAAGTGATATTGAAATTTTATAAGTTGCTTATAAACCTTGTTTAGTATGCATTTCTTTAATATGCAAGTGTTGTAGTTGTTTAAAAGAGTAAATTGTTAATAACTTTATATATATGTCACTTACGTGTTTAAATTGAGTAAGTACAGGTGCCGTGGCTGCCGTTTGGTTGGTTCGGTTGCGTTAACAATGCTAATAAATAACTGCTTTGCTTAAAATAATGCTAAAAAGGTACGCCTACGCAATAAAAATAGGAAATATGAACTGTTTTTTTGCTTTTCCGACCGGGTGGGTCGATGTATACATATTTATGTCAATTGTGATCCTACTACGATCGAACCGCGCAAAGGAGACGCTGGCGAATTTTTCTGGAAATTTAGGGCGTTAGAAAATTTTCGGGAAATTTTGGAAATTTTTTGTTAATGAAAAGTCAATTTCTAAATTGAAATGAGAACGTAAGAATTGAACTAGAAAATGGAAACCATTGTTTGGTTGAAGTTAAAGATCTTAGAAAAGTGAATGTGAAATTTTTCATGAAGTGGATTTTGGAAAGTTAATGGATTTTGTGCATCTTTCTTACTTGGTAATTTCGAGGACGAAATTCTTTTAAGGGGGAAGTTTGTAACGACCCAGAATTTCTGATAATTAAAATTCGTATATTTAATTGATTTTAAATATTAACAAGTGGAATTAATTAAGTCGAATAATTTAAAATTCGAATATCTGGATTTAATTGGATAATTAAATTGATAATTAAATAGTTGAAATTCCAGAAATAATTGAAATCTGGATTAAACGTGAATGAAAATGATTTATAAAGTTATATTAAATCATGTTGAAGTTATAGTGATGTAATAGAACTTTGAAAATTGAATTTAAAGTTAAATTGTGAAAATTGAATATTTTAATATTTAATCGACTAGAGAAATTAGCCATTTTTCGAACAGTCTCAGAATTGGACGAAACTAGTTCCATTGGATCCGTAATAGTTTGTTATTATCCGATTTCAATTTTCGTAGCAATCGGAGTTGTCGTTTGACCGTGGCAGCTCGAAACGCATCGAAATTGTTTTAATATTTATTTGGCAAGTTAAAATAGTCATTTTTCAAAAAGTCTCGGATTTTGACGAAACCAGTTTCATCGGATCCGTAATGTGATATTATTGTAAGATTTCAAATTTCGTGTCAATCGGATTTACCGTTTGTCCGAGGCAAGCCAAAACGCATCGAAATCGGTTTAATTTAAAATCGATCGTTTAATTCCATAACTCGCACAGATGATCGAATTAGCTCCCGAAACACGTTCCATTGTGTTTGGACTGCGGGGTAAACCTTACGAACGCCAGGCGGCACATGTAATTTGGAGATCGTTTGAAAAAGTCGTTTTAAGATAAATTTAATATCATTTATATACGTATATATATACGTTCATAAGAGGAAACCCTAGCTTATTTCTGGTGGCCGCCACTTTACATTTCAATGGCCAGAAATTTCAAAACTTCTTCCTCAATTATCTCCAAACCCGTGAAGAATTAGCAAAAGACGTCAACTACAAAGTTGTAGAGGGCATCAAGATCTAACTATCCAACGGTGGAGATCGGAAAAGGAGCCACGGATCGACGGGAAATCGCGTTCAAAGTCGCTGCGTTTTTCATGTTTTTCGAGGCAAAAGATGCAGCCGAGTTTCATGCTATTCACGGTGAAGATGGAACTCGCGAAGGCCTTTGAGATGATGGGTCCTGATCGTTCTAGAAGTCGACGAGGTGGTCGTGAAAATTGCGGGAAGATGGGCGGCGAATGGGTTCGGGTGCACTATGAATTCGCATGGGAAAGAAGAGAAAAACGAGGGCCCAGATCTGCTTAGCTCGAAATCAAGGGTCCAGATGCAATCTAGGTTTAAGAATAAAAATAATTGTTGAAAATTATTATATTTAAATCGTGTAAACTTTAAAATATCATAACTTCTTCATACGAGGTCCGTTTTGGACGAAACCAGTTGCGTTGGAATCGTATGGACGAGCATTACGCAATGGATCTGATTTGGAGTTGATTGGAGTCAGTGAAATTTTTGGGTAAAATTAAATGTCCATTCGAAATAAAAAGCTGGAACGGAATTGAAAGCAAGGTGAGAACTCCTCACTCAATCGAATGTTTTGTTTCGATTTAAAATTTTAAATAGTTAGATTTAAAATTGTTTGATTGTGTGGATTGAATGATGATTGCTATTTATTGTGATAAATAGACATTATACGCCGTTATTAAGCGGATGTTATTTATTAAAAACATATACCGCGATAATTTCACATTGAAGTGGAATTGGTATTATATATGTATATAGCAATATATATATATTGGAATATGTATATATTGGAATATGTATATATTGGATTTGTTGATTTCCCGCATTGTATAGCGGATGAGACCCTATTGCGCCGCATAATAGCGGATAATATTTAGTAAACCCATATACCGCGATATTCCGTACTGGAGCGGAATTGGTATTGTGCTAACATTTGTGGATGCAGGGAAACAGGTTGGAGGGATCCGACTGGATTCCTCACCATATTGTTTTATTTACAGATATTGTTATATATTCTGTTGTCATATTGATATATGATGTTTGGATGTCGTGATTGATGATTGGTGTTGTTGCATCATCGGATCCTTTTTTGGAAGTTTAAAAATAAGGATTTGTAAATTATTAAAAGGATTGGTTTATTTAAATTGAGATTTTTGATTTATTTTAAAATGGTTTATATATATAAGATTTATAAAATTAATATTTTATAGATCAAAATAATTGAGTTATAAAGGAGTTTTTAAAGTGTTAAAATGAAGTGTAAGTAAATCTCATAAGTAATAAGATTTATAACTTGTGAAGTTTTAAATGAATGATTTTTGCAAATAAATGAATTATAAGTATTTAACTTATAATATGGATTTTTGGTATATAATTGAGTTATAAATTGATTTGGTTAATAAAGTGCTTTTATAAGTTGAAGTTGTTATAAAATACTAATGAAATTTATAAACATAGATTTGTAAATCCGAGAAATGACTTATTTTGATAAGTTAAGTTTATATAGCTTATTAAAGGAAGTATATATTCACGATTTTGGACAGTGGATAATCCTTTAATTAAAATGTGTAGAAATGTTGAATTTGGATAACGAATTATATTCACGATTTTGGACAGTGAATATATTATTAAATAAAATGGATATGTTTTGGAGAAGTGATATTACGAAAGGAAGTAATTGTTTTAAAAAGATGTTTTAAAACGTGTTAAGTATCGAAAACATAGATTTCAACATTTATTGTTGAAATAGACATTTTCGAGAAATAAGGAAATGGTGGACTATAACACTGTTGTTATAGTAAATGGTTTCCGAAAGGAAATATTTTGTGTAGTATTGGGATTTATATATATCTATCTAAATTTCGAATCCCTATACTAGTGATTTTGAGTTGTCGTAACGATGTTTTACGTAACATCCATTTTGACTCAAATAAAATTTGTGAAAGAGAATGATTTCCTTAAAGAATGAAATATATACTTAATTTTGATTTAAGTATATTGAATATTTTCAAATGTTTAAAATAAATGGATTTGTGAATTACCTATTATTAAATAGGTATGGAAATGTTTTTCCAATATGAAGTGAAATGTTTTGAGATTTTATCTTCAAAGATAAATTGAAATGTGGAAATTGATTTGAAATTGTTTTCAAATAGTTGAAGTGTGGAAATTATATATCTTGTAAAGATATTTTTGAAAGATAAATAATTTGGAAAATTATTTGGAATCTGATGATGTTGCGCATCTTTATTGATAGTTAAATAACCGACTATCAATAATTACCTTGAATGGGTATTTGTTGTGATCTGCTTGAATTTGAATGCCACACTTATTTTTGATTAAGCGCTCACTATTCGGGTTAACCGGGAAAGGACCTTTGTGTTGTATAACCCATTCCGAATTTGTGATACGACGATGTGGATCGTATTGAAGACTTGTGGTAAAGACCGGGTATTTGTGAAAACGATAGGATGACCTATCGATTGTCTTTGCACCGTTAGCTACGGTATTGAGATTTCCTTTGTGATGGGAAGTTTTATCGGGATTGTGAATATCCGGATTGCAAGGGCTTCTTTGGAAGTGCCTTCGGTTCTGTTCGAACCCGGAACATACTTGTATGGTTACATGTCTGACATTACATTTTGAGATGTAAAGCTGATTTCTTTCAAATACATTTCTGTTGGTGGCGGAGAATTTATTCTCTTAGCTTAACACCCTTCTCTGAGACGTACGAGCTCAGAGGTTATGTAGTTGAAGGTTATCAGCAATATATCCCAATTTGGTAATGTGACATGCTGAGTGTTGCTGTGAAATGATCATTGTTTGATCATTTGTGATACGATCGTTTGTTTGATCATTTATCTTTCTGATCATTACTTTGATCATTTGTTTGACCCAAAGCATAGCTTTTGTATAAAGCGTAGCTTTGTGGACGAGACTTCGTCAGGGCCTCAACAACCCGGAAATGGTCGAAACAGGAATGTTGCGGCAAGGTTATGAGGGTCGCGCCCTTTAGGGTATGTCATTTCCTTCTGGAAAGGGGTGGTATCATGGTATGGAGCCCAGATACTTACTCATGTGGACACACTTTATTTATTATGTGTGATATGGTTACCGAGCGCTCGAATAAAGGTCCCAAAGGACCGGGTGATGACATATTCATGAGTTACCTAGTTACAGAGGTAACCCGGCTTTGTTGGCAGAGAGCAGTTTGTCTCTCGGGACGTCCAGCCAGAGGCGATCCCATTCGGCAGGAGGAAAGGAAGTTCCTTAGCCTGGCCATTTGTTGGAAAATCCAAAGAAACAATACGAACCCTTTACGATTGAAATTGTAGAACCTGTCTCCTCAGGAGGCAGCTATAGCAGGCATAATATAATGGTACCTATGCTGGCTAAGATTAATATTGTATTTTCGAAAGAATTTTACACTATGCACTAGTAATAATATCAAAAATGATTTGTTTTGCGTAGTAAGCATTTTTGACTATCATAAGAAGAAATCTCCTCCAAGTCTGCGATTGCATTGTGTGTGTGGTGGGAGGTCTTATGGTAGTTTCATTTTCCAAAAGCATTGCGGGTTTTAATGTTAAAATTCTATTGTTGTTTGTTTCTAAAAATAAACTGTTTTAGTTCTCACACTAGTCACCATGACTGACCTGGAGTTTATTGTTCCCTTCCTAAACTTTGGGTGCCCATCAATTTCCACACGGGCAGTCTAGAGTTAGGTTATCAGGTTATTCTGGATTCGGGATACTATGGAGCTCAGTGGCGAGCTGGATGGCGAGACGTACCACTTGTATATGATATTATTTATTCCGCTGTGTATTCTGTATATGGACAAGTTCATATAACTGTCCAGTTGTGTTGTATACTGTTGTTGTAAACTCTGATGATGATGTAATGTATAAAATGATATAGTTCTTTGATTTAAAGATTATTCATTTATCTATTATATGTTGTTCCGCTGCGAATGTGAGATTCTGATATTGTCTCTGTTTCTGTTGTTTCTTCTTTCTTTTTCTTCTATTTTCTTCTACCTCTTCTTTTTCTCCATAACAATTCGGTTTTCCGGCATTCGATTGCTCGGCAGTTGATACAGTGAATGTATTAATGTCGATTTTCGAGCGACGAAAAATCGCAGTCGTTACAAATATGGTCATTAGGCATATACTACATATACATACATACATATACATATATACATATATATATATATATATATATATATATATATATATCAGTTATTAGGTTTTAATCTACTAACGAGTAGATGGGTACGATTCACGCACTGAGGCGAGAGTATTGTAAACCTAATGAACCTATTATAACAATAATTGGAAATAAAACGGTATATGTAGAATTAAGCTTAGAAGTGTATAATTTAACCATTCACTAAAACTTTAGTGCCAACCCCCTCCTCATAACATCCTACAGGTTAGGTAGATGGCAGAGACTTATCATTTTTATGACACTTGCTTAGGAAGCATTATTATACGGGTGAGTATTTACTTACTATTATATTTTAAGTCAATTCCGCTTTGAGATAATTAATTGAGCTCTAATATATTTATCTTTGCCTATTTGCAGGATACCAGATATCCAACTCGGGCTTCAGTGGGCTTGGGTTTTAGCAATTCTGCGAAAAATCCGGACCACTGGAGTTCAGGTTGTTACAGTAGTGATGATCCAAATGATCACATAAATGATTTTTACGGCATGTTAACTCAGGTTTTGCAATTAATATATTTCACCAGACCTGCGAAAGAAGTTTATTTGTTTAAATGCAAATGTTTCAGTAATATTCCAGGTTCTCGAATCAACGTGTACTAAAAATATAATATTATTGAAATAAAGCATACATCATGCTATCATTATTACGATCTGTTTATACTAGCAAAATAGGCCCTACAAGTTTACTATGCTCCCTATCCATCTCTAAAAAAAGATAAAGTAGATTAGTCAGCTGTTTTTAAAACGAAGGTAAGATTAACGTTTGATGGAAAGAATATTCCGGAAGAACAAGCGTACCAAGCGGATATCGAGGAAAATGGTGAATTTGCAACAAATGATGATCAAACTGATTTAGGACCTGTAAATGATGAATCAAATGTATTAGTAGAAGCATTTGAGACCACAGAGGAAAATAATATAGAGTACGAGACAGAGTCTGAATCTGAAAACGACGAGGACTGATTTACATGTTGAAAAAAGATAATTTTTGAGAGTATTGATGCTACATTATTTGTATGTTACATGCGATTATTGATGTTAAATCTTGATATGTTTACTCATAATTGAATTGATGCAGCAGCGGATAACAAAAATGATGAAACGGTGAAAGTAGCGATCGATGGAATAGAAGATACCGAATGCCCAACTCCGTTGATCCAAAGATGTCGGAATCTAGCTATCCCAAACATGTTGATCGTGCACGATACCGTGTTTAAAGATCTACGATTCTTCGACGTTGATCAAGCGCACTTGATTCCGCGAATCGGCTTCAGCAGTCGTTGATTCGAGCGCACTCGAATACCGAAAGTGGAGATAGGAGATCACACTCAACTACCAATTTAATGAAAGCACAAAGCTAACAAACAAAAGTTTTATTCAAAAACAACTAACTATTACAAATGACACAACTCGCCTATTTATAGGCTTACAACACCATATTTACAACACAACACTTAGGTCATAAACGACCTATCACCCTGCGACCTAAAATAGACGACCTACGACTTATATATAAGCGACATAAGAAAAACACATTACAACATATTACAGCACGGCTCATTGATCGGCCCCGACCTAAAACACAACTCACGCGACTTAACTTTCAACACAGCTCATTGATCGCGACCTAGTACATAACAACCTAAACCAATGCGACTTAAGAGACAACGATTCAAGAAATCCAGGCGGCATAAGCTTCAGCGACTTATAGCAAAAACATCGACTTAAGCTTTGTACGCGACCTAAAGCTTCGCGACCTACTCTTGAGCGACCTAAGGTCTTGCGACCTAAGAACAGAGCTTCATGACAATCTTCCTGCGACTTATCACTTGAGCGACCTAACGACACAGTACGTGAGTTAGGTCGTTCGCGCCCTTCTTCAGCGACCTTGGACTAGGTCGTACACAACCTAAGTGTTCTTCATTTTGCACTGCATGGTTAGGTCGCTCGCGACCTAGGACTTTGTTAGCTTGCATTGCATTTTCGAAGTTAGGTCGCCACTCCTTATCTCGCGATCAGCTAGGTCGTTTTTGACTCAGTAGCTCTTTAGGTCATTTGCGAGCTTCACTAAGTCGCTCCAGCGACTTAAATGAATTGTTAGGTCGCTCGCGACCTAACACTTCATCAATCTGTGCTGCATCATCCTCCCTCGGTTGAAAGGAATTCGTTCTCGAATTTGCACCTTCCTCTTCCACAACACGCTCATCCCCATGATATGGAATTAAGTATTTGACGTTGAAAACATCAGAAGTATGAACACTATCTGGTAGTTGCAATTGATACGCATTCTCATTGATTTTCTTCAAAATTTCTACTGGACCAATCTTTCGCGCATTCAATTTATTGTACGTTCCCACTGGAAAACGATCTTTTGTTAACATGGCGTAAACCAAATCACCTT
This sequence comes from Allium fistulosum, assembly GCA_030737815.1. NCBI lineage: Eukaryota > Viridiplantae > Streptophyta > Magnoliopsida > Asparagales > Amaryllidaceae > Allium > Allium fistulosum. Next base: position 63,059,533 of record CM060903.1, read on the forward strand.
CTCTGAAGTTCACACTCCTTCGCTTCTTATCTGCCAGTTGTTTATACTTCTTATTCGATGCAAGTAATCGTTCATGAACAGTTCTGTGGCACTCCTGCAACTCAGTCACAAAATCACCAGCTCGCTTAACAACTCCCTTCTGATATGGTACTGTCGTCAAATCCAACGGTCCCTTTGGCAAGCTTGAATATACAACTTGAAACGGACTAAATCCAGTACTTCGATTGATTGCATGATTATGTGCAAACTCTGCCTGACATAACTTCACATCCCAGCTTTTCAAGTTATCTTTCATGAGACATCTCAACAAGTTCCCCAACGATCTGTTAACCACTTCCGTTTGCCCATCAGTTTGCGGATGATAGGCGCTACTAAAGTTCAGCTTTGTTCCAACCATCTTCCACAAACTTAACCAAAAATGGCTTAGAAATCTAGTATCTCGATCAGAAACAATATATTCAGGTAGCCTATGCAATCGATACACCTCTTTAAAGAATAATTGAGCAACACGGACGGCATCAGCTGTCTTCTTACATGCTATGAAATGTGCCATCTTCGAAAACCTGTCCACTACAACATATATTGAATCGTTCCCCCTCTGAGTTCTAGGTATCCCCAAAACAAAATCCATACTGAGATCAACCCATGGTCTAGTCGGCACGGGTAAGGGCATATACAATCCCGCATTCGTCGCTGTCCCTTTGGAAACTTGGCAAATATGACATCTCTCCACAAACTTTCCAACTTCCCGCTTCAACGAAGGCCAATAATAAGATTGAGAAATCAATTTCAAAGTACGATCTCTACCCACATGACCTTCCTCATGCAACTCCTTCACAATCTTCATTCGTAAGCTGCACTCCGGTATACATAATCGATTTCCCTTAAAAAGAAAACCATCCACCAATACAAACTCATCCGTCTTTCCCTCCTTGACTTCATCTACATACTTCGCAAAGTAAGGATCATCAACAAATAATTCTGGCAATACATCAAAACCCATCACTTCAACCTTCATTGTTGTCAACAAATGATTCCTTCGACTTAATGCATCTGCCACTCTATTCGTAATTCCCGACTTATGCTTTACCACAAATGTAAATTGTTGTAAGTATGCAATCCACGAAGCATGCCTAGCTGCAATCTTGTCCTGTCCCTGCATATGCTTCAACGCTTCATGATCAGTATATAAAACAAATTATTTATGAAACAAATAGTGTCTCCAGTGTTTTATAGCTTGAACAATAGCATAGAATTCCACATCATAAGTATTGTATCTCATTTTGGCTCCCGATAGCTTCTCACTGAAATATGCAATAGGACGTCCTTTCTGACTTAACACCCCTCCAATTCCAACCTTCGATGCATCAATATGCAATTCAAACAATAACTAAAAATCCGGCAACACTAGAATTGGTGTTGTCGTCAATAGTTCCTTGATTCTCTCAAAAGCAAATCCTGCTTCCTCTGACCATGAAAATTGCTTCCCCTTCATACAATCAGTAACTGGTGCCATCACGCTACTGAAGTATGGAATGAATCTTCGGTAGAATGATGCTAAACCATGAAAACTTCTCAGTTCGGTTATCGTCCTGGGTTGTGGCCAATTTCTGATTGCTTCAACTTTATTCTGATCCACCTGTATACCTCCGTCTGAAATAACATATCCCAAAAATAAAACACTATGCGTCATGAACACGCATTTCTTCGTTGCAGCATAAAATTGTTCTTGTCGTAGTATCATCAACACTTCTCTCAAATGATGCAAGTGATCTTCTGAGCTTCTACTATATATCAATATATCATCAAAATACACTACCACAAATTTCCCAATAAATGGTCTAAAGATTTGATTCATCACCCGCATAAATGTACTCGGTGCATTCGAAAGACCAAACGGCATAACCAGCCATTCGTATAATCCTTCTCTTGTCTTGAATGCTGTTTTCCATTCATCCCCTAGTCTGATTCGAATTTGATGATAACCACTCTTCAAATCAATTTTCGAAAAGATAGTAGCCCCGCTCAACTGATCCAACAAATCATCAAGCCTCGGCATCGGAAATCTATATCTGACAGTTATCTTATTAAGTGCCCTGCTATCCGTACACATCCTCCATGTTCCATCCTTCTTCGGCACTAACAAAGCTGGCACCGCACAAGGACTTAAACTTTCCTGTACACGCCCATGTTCAAGCAACTCTTCCACTTGCCTTCTCAACTCCTCATGTTCCTTTGGACTCATTCTGTAATGTAGCCTATGAGGTAACACAGCTCCTGGAACAAGGTCAATTTAATGTTGAATGTCTCTCAATGGTGGTAACTCCGTTGGTAGCTCCTCAGGAAATACATCATCAAATTCTTCCAGTACTGGTTTTACTTCTTCAGGAATCTCAACCACTTCACTGCTCTCACGTCCAATCAACAAGAATACTTCAGGCTCCTCTTCTACCTTCTTAACAAACTCCTTCAAAGATAAAAAAGTTTTAAGTTCTTCAATCTCCTCCAACTTGCTTTCTTCTTGTTGTCGCTTCTTAGGAACTAGAGTGATTTGAGTACCTTCAAACTTGAAACTGTAACTGTTAGCATGACCATCATGTTGCACAGCCCTATCATACTGCCACGGTCTCCCCAGCAACAGATGACATACATCCATATCCACAACATCACACCAAATTTCATCTTTGTATTTCTTCCCAATTGAAAAATTAACACAAGCTCTTCGTCCAACTTTCACCTCCCCACCTTTCCTCAACCAAGCTAACCGGTAAGGCTTCAGATGCTTCTCAGTCTTCAATGCCAACTTCTTCACAACCTCTGTAGAGATCATATTATCACAGCTTCCTGCATCGATGACAAACTTGCAAACCCTTCCCAAGATAGTGCACGTTGATTGAAAGATGTTACTCCTCAACCAGCTAGTTTTCTCCTCTTGCTTTGGTGTAAAACACGACCTCTTCATCATCAATGAATACCCTTCATCTCCCGACACATTTTCTTCCTCCTCATCATGTGGTGAATTAGAACATTCAGCTTCTACATCCTCATCTTCAACCTCAGCAATCATCGCTTGCTTCTTTGGCTTTGGACATTCATTGCTTTTGTGACCCATCTCCTGACAATTGAAACATTTGATACCACTATTGATCCTGGTCTTAGCAACTTCATTAACAACTGGTTTTGCAACAGCCTTCGAAACATTCACATTGCTACTAGCCCCCTTCATTGGATTGTTGGAATTTGTAAACACATGTGATATCCCGGGATTTTTGGCAATATCAATTTAATAATCTGTATTAAAAATTAAATTGATTTGATAATTTTTGATCAATAAGATTTGAATTAGTTTAATAATCTTCTTTTATAAAATATTTAAATTGGTAAGATTTTTTTTTTTAAAGCTAATAAATTGTTTTCTATTTATAATGTGTATATATATATATATGTATATATATTGTAATTAGATAAGTATTTTTTTTTTATTTAACAAATAAAGCATATTTTCTAATTCTAATATTTTTGATAATTTGAAAATTATGATTTATTTGATATTAAGCTTTTCAAAGCTTTTAAATTGTTAAGTTTAAATTGTTTAAATTGATTTTTGCCTAAGTTTAAATTTAATAAAAAGGGTTAAAATGCCTTCTTTTTAAATTACTTAAAACTAAAATGGTTTATATATATGTACATATAGATTTAAAATATTCTTTCTTTTTAAATATCTCATGAATTAAAATAGCTTGTAAATATATAAATAAAAATAAACATATTACATAACTAATATTAAAATATAAGTAATTTTATAAATAAGGGGTTAAACAAAATAATACCTTGTTTTAACATTTGTAAAGATATAAAACAAACATTAAGACATTTGTAACTAAGATGACATGCAATTAAACAAGTGTCCAAATTCTCTTGTAAACGAAATATGGATATAATGTTTTAAAGAAAATATGGTTATCCAGTTCAATGCTTTTTCATCCTCAATCCTTTTCTCTTCACTTTTTCAAAATTTAAAACTGAAAACTAAAATCAAAAGAGAATCAAAACTGCAACTTCAACTGAATCAAACTGTTTCAACCTGAGATCAAGTTCAAATTCTACTTAAGCAAGCATATTCAAATATCAGCTTCAGATCTAAACGAGCTTCAGTTTCAAACTTCAACAATCAAAACAAGTTCCAGATTTAAAAGCAGTTCTCTGTTCTTTATTAATGGTGAGTAAATTTTTAATTTAAAAACAGTTAAATATGAGATCAAAACTTAAATGCATGGATGAAAATCTTGTAGTAATGCAATGTTAATTGTTTGCATGTATGAATATGAATGCATTGTATGTATTTGTGATACGCCTGTGAAAATGTTTGAAATTTTATATAAGCCTCTGTTTGGGTACAGGCAAAACTTTAGTTTAGGGAAAAGTTGCATATCTGTTGAATGGAATGACTCTTCGTAGAAAAGTAGTGAATGAAGTTTGCATGTGTGATAAGAATATAGATGCATGTGTATATATTCTTGTGCATGTCTGGGATACAACATAACCACCTCTGTTCTTAGTTCTAAGTTTCAATAACCTGTTTAAAAATCCAATTCTTCTTCTCTAGGCATTATTAGGCTTTAAGATCTAGATAAGTTTGTTGTATGATCAAGATATTGGTCTTAAAAATGTTTTGAGAAGAATTGTTATTTTTACTATCTGGAAATATGAATATATGATAAAAATTATCAAAATCATGTTTGAATCAAATGAAATAAGTGTTTGATTCACTTATACCATTCATTTCGTATATGGAAATCATGATTTTTAAAACAAAAATCGGAATTTTTAATGAAGAAATGAGCGTTGAATTCGAGGTTGAACGGAATTGCCTTTTTCACCAAATTCTGGTGATCGGCGAAGCATTGGGTTTCGAAATTTTTGTCAAGGCTCACTGAAAGGTTGGAGAATTCAGGAAAAATGTTCGATCGAATTCCAGGTTATAGGGGATGGCTAACGACATCAAAATAGGGTTCAAGCTCGTCTACTATCGAACAGGTTCTCGAAGAAACTGCAGTGTCGTCAGGGCGATTCAGGCGATCGGTCTAGGGGGAAAGTGTTCGTGGGTTGTCGGAGCAACTTCGGCCAGAACTACGTGGCCTCTGGTGGCCTGAGGCAGCGAGGTGAAGGAATTTGGTCGATCGAGTTTTAATGTCGATCTGGGTTGAGAGCTCGATCGCGAGTTTGTCAATATCTTGGGATTCTTGGTGCTTTGGTGGCTGGAAGAAGCTATCAACGACTTGTCGAAGGTCGGAGGGATGATCGGAGGTCGATCAGTTGGTCGTGCACTTGCACGTGTGCATGTTTGTGTCATCTGTTCGATTGGGTTGGGAAGACGAAGATTCGGGAAGGTCTCGTGAGAATTGAAGTTCGACTCGAAGCAGGGAGAACGCGAGTGGTTCTTTGTTTGGTCGGGGGAGGTACGAGATTAACTCGAAGCTAGCTCGGGGAAGAAATGGGTTTGACTCGGGAAATTTAAGTGAGTTGCTCGGGTTGTTTTATTTTAGAAATCTGGTTTTGAAATTTTAAAAGCAACTCATATCTGAGTTTTAAAATTTAAAGAATAAACAAGTTTTTAAGTATTTGGTAAATTTGGAAATGATTTATAAATGCTTTATCTCCAAGTAAGGTTATTATTATGATTTTGTAAATCAAGATTATAATTTGTTTTGAATAATGAGATTTAAAATAATTCAAATAATTTATTTATAAGGATAATAAGGTTAAATTAGTATTGATATGAATTTAAGAATACTTAATTTAAATATGATTTGTTAATAAGTAAAGTTTAATTAAGAATAATGTTTTCATAATTTATTAAGGATTTTTAAATATAGAATGTTAATTAATTAATTGTTTAATTAATTTTTAATAATTAGTAATATTTTTTTTTAAATAATCACTTAATTATGGATTAATTAAGTGTAATTTCTTAAAGAAGTAATTAATGGTTAATTATTGAATATTATTACTTATGGAAGTAATTAATGGAAAATTACTCATGAAAGTAATTAATTGAAGTGATAAATGGGTAATCACTTGTTGTAATCAATTAAGGAATTAATTAAGTAAATTGTTTGAAGTTAATTAATTATGGAATAATTAATTAATTAAAGGATTAAGAATTATTTAATGATGAGATTAATTACTTGTTAAGGCAATTAGTTAAGAGAGATCATTTAATGAAGTAATTAGAAGATAATCACTTAGGTAAGTAATTAAGAGATAATTACTTAATTATTTTAGTTAATTAATTAATGTGATTAATTAAATGTGTTTAATTTAAGATTAATTACTAAGTGTAATTAATTTAAAAGTAATTAATTAATTAAGTAATTAATTAAGGATTATTTGTTAAATTTAAATTGATTAATAATTACTTAATAAAGTAATTAAAGATTAATTAATCAAGGTTAATATAATTAATTAAGAAGTAATTAATTAAGATAAGTAATTACAAGATCGTTAATTACTGTTTATGATTAATTAAGGTTAATTAATGAATGTAGTTAATTAAAGATTAATTATTTAATTAACTAGAAGGTAATTAATTAATAAAGTAATTAGAGGATTATTAATGGAATTAATCAGGATTGATTAATAAAAGTAATTAATTTAAGTATGATTAATTAATTGTAATTAATTGAGGATTAATATAATTAATTATAGTTAATTAATAAATGAAGGTTCATTAATTATTGTAATTAATGATAGTAATTAAAAGGTTAATTACTGTATATGGTTAAGGATAATTACTTGAATATAATTAAATATAATTAATCAAGGAAGATTAATTAAGGAAGATCATTAAATGATTAATTAATTAATTAATTTTTAATTAATTAATGATAGTAAGCAGGATTAAGATAATCCAAGTGATTAAAGGATAGTAATTAATTTAATTAAAGGTTAATTTAATTGATTAAGAGTTAATCAAACCTGCTTATGAATGATTGGTTGATATTGGATGATTGGTTGATATTAGGTGATTGGTTGATATTGGATGATTTGGATATCTCTGATATATGTGATATGCTGCTTAGTGAGTTGAATGTTGATATGAATTATATATTGTGATAACGTGATTTATCTATCTGTTTATATCATCCTGAATATAAGTTAAATGTTTAAAACCTTTAAAACAACTTGGCCTTAAAGATACGCTTTGGATTTCGATGAGACCGGGATCGGGTTTCCGTATACCGGATTTCCAGGTCTGGAGACCCGAATACCACATCGATCCAAATTAACGATAGGTCGTGAATCAAGTGAAGATGAAGATTCAGAGTGCAAGGGTTATTGTCGTTAACTCTGAGGGTGATTCCAAAACGAGTGTAACGAGATAATGCCTTCGGTTTCGTTCGAACCCGGAACGAACTTGTATGGATTGAATGCTTTCACCACATCGTCAGGCGGACGATGAGCATTCTAAGTGATATGTTCTGATTAAAGGTAATCGTGACCTCAAGCCTCACAAACCGGGAATGGCTAAAACAGGGGAGGTGCAGCAAGGTTAGTGGGTAGCACCCAAGTAGGACAAGATTACCTCTGTCTAGATGTCCCTTTTTATTTCGGCTTAGTGGTGCGGTTGCTGATCCCAACCGTGAGGTATCTTGTGCGGGAATTATCCAGTAAGGGATGTTCCGACCTTGTGTTGCAGGGGATTGGGAGTGATCCTCGGTACGGTGATCTAGGCCACGTACTGTGACGGGCGGTACCCCAGTAGCCCTGCCATTGTATGGAATCCAAACTCCAATAAGTGCCGTACGTATTAGTTGTGCCCAACTATGTTGGAATGTGAGATGTAAGCATTTCAGCTATTTCCGTATTTTACTTGAAAACCCTAGACCCTATTATAATATAACTGGATTTCCTATCAAATGTTTTGGTTAGCGTAAGGTAAAAACTTTTCCATGTTTATGTGTGGGAAGTCTTACGTGATACCTTTGTTTTCAAAAGGTTTTGAAGTTAAAAAATTTTAATCCGTTTACTCACACCAGACCCATGTCTGACCCAAGTGTTTATTTTCTGTTTTATTAAACCTTGGGTACTCAATTTTTACGAGTAGCCAAGGGATTCAGGTTAGCTTTGACGAATCTATGGAGGAGATATGGAGCAGGAGGCTTCAGCATTCGTAGATATATAATATTCCGCTGTGTTGGTTTCTCTGAGTCGTTTGTTTGAGTTGTATCTTGTGTTGTATAATAGACAGGTTTTATAACTGTCTATTTTGTGATATATAAGTTGTGTACTCTGATTATCTAAAGACTATGTAATAGTTATGTGATATATTATATTTGTTTCGTTCCGTTGTGAGATTCTGATGTGTTGTTATTCTTTCTTTCTCTTCTTTTCTCTTTTCTATCCCTTTCTTTCTTAATAATGATGCGACTTTCTATGGAGTGAAAGTCGTGGTCGTTACAGTGGTATCAGAGCATAGGTTGAGCGAATGCCTAAGCTTTTGGTTAAGTGAATATCAGAACACTAGGTTGAGTGAATACCTAGGTTCGAAAGGATTGTTCATTAGAGATAGGATCTGTAGCAACCTATTTGAGTCTGAGTATATATATATACGAGAGCGCGTATTTGTTAGTTATATAAAATGGTTTTATATTGTGTTAATTGATCGGTTGAGTGGTATATGGATTCTAGTTAATACGAGTAGCTAACGTTATTGATAGGGATCTCTAAACACTTGAACCAGGCCAACGGACACAATATTGTTTTAAAGAGGTAAATGAAATAATTTTACCCAGAAATAATTTCTATATAAAAAGTATCATTTTAAATATATATATATATATTTCTACCTATTTGTTGGGTTACCTGTTCGGGTTTTCCAATATAAGTTATAAAGGTAGATGGGGTAGTGGTGTGTGAAACACGACTACAAATGGTTGGAGTTTAAATGTTGAGGTTGGAAGTGTATTTGTCGAGACTGTAGACCCAATACCGTCTCGAGTAAGCTTTGCTGTGGTGAAGGATTTCATCGATCTCCGAAGGAAACTGTAATGGTTCGGAGTTTATCTTTGAAGTTTGGATGAGTAAAGTTGGATCTGTCGGTTGAACAGAAGCGAGTGATGGTACCTTGATACCTCAGGTAATAGTAGCTGTATGATGAGATACAGTGACGATGGATGTTCCCGAAGATGTTTTCTTTGGAACAAGATTAAGGAAGTGTGAATGTTTCGGTGTTGTGGCTGAGTACAGCATGGTGTTTCTGCTTTGGTTTGGAGTTCGAGTTTCTCGAAGAGCTTTGGATAGGAGCATCAGTGTCAGCAGTGCTACTCGGAGTGTTCTGTAATGGCAAGAAGTTTTCTGGCTGAGCAGTTTTTCTGGAAGTGAAGTTCAGAAGCAGCAGAGTGGATCCATTTCTTCGATAAATTGGATAAATAAGTGTAAGCTGTTCTGATTGGTAAAGAGGAACAGTTTTTCTTTGGAAATAGGTTGGGTTGATCGCAAAAGTGACTTGTGATTGCTGAGTGTTCTCTTGTGTTGTCAGAGTTTTCTGGATGTCTTCAGAGAAGTCAGAAGTTTGTCCGCATCTGAAGGTTGAGTTTTCTTATCGACTGGATTCCAGGAGTGATACCGGTGGTTCAGTCTAGTGGAAGGATGTTTCCTAGAGATGGAGTTGGTGAAGCAGCTCAAGTTTTGCTGGAGTATCTGAGTTTTCTTTATGGATCAGTGAACCTTATTTCTGGAATAAGTCGTCCAGTCTGTGCTTGTGTTCTACCTCAGATCAGAGTTGAGCAGCGAAAGCAGTTCGGAGTGTATCTCTGGATAGGAGAAGTAAGTTTGAAATCTACTGATGTTGTGAAGTAGAGTTGTGTTTTGGATCTCTTCTGTATTCTGACTTGGATAAGTATTTGGACTTCTGAATTGAATGGTCAGTTTGGATAACTGGAATTCATTGAGTTTTACGTATCTCTGAGGGAATACGTATTTGATCTATCTTTGGTTTTAGAATCTGCAGTTTTGGGAAGTTTGGTAGTTGAGTCAGACTCGTCTGTAGTCTGATATTCTGTTTAGTTCTGTAGGTCTAGATGAATAGGAGATCTATAGCTTAATAGTTTAGATTGTTTGTAGAGCGAGTATCCCGGTATATATATATACTTGGGGAAACTCGAGGAATTTTATCTAGAATTTAGTCTAGATAGTTAGAATTGTTTGATTGAATGAATTGGCTGCTATGGTTGTTAGCATATGGATGATAGTATATGCATATGTTTTAAATTTAAATCTTTAATAAGATTATTAAATTACCTTTGTTTAAATTTCGGGGACGAAATTATTTTAAGGGGGGAGGAATGTGATATCCCGGGATTTTTGGCAATATCAATTTAATCATCTGTATTAAAAATTAAATTGATTTGATAATTTTTGATCAATAAGATTTGAATTAGTTTAATAATCTTCTTTTATAAAATATTTAAATTGGTAAGATTTTTTTTTTTAAAGCTAATAAATTGTTTTCTATTTATAATGTGTATATATATATATATGTATATATATTGTAATTAGATAAGTATTTTTTTTTTATTTAACAAATAAAGCATATTTTCTAATTCTAATATTTTTGATAATTTGAAAATTATGATTTATTTGATATTAAGCTTTTCAAAGCTTTTAAATTGTTAAGTTTAAATTGTTTAAATTGATTTTTGCCTAAGTTTAAATTTAATAAAAAGGGTTAAAATGCCTTCTTTTTAAATTACTTAAAACTAAAATGGTTTATATATATGTACATATAGATTTAAAATATTCTTTCTTTTTAAATATCTCATGAATTAAAATAGCTTGTAAATATATAAATAAAAATAAACATATTACATAACTAATATTAAAATATAAGTAATTTTATAAATAAGGGGTTAAACAAAATAATACCTTGTTTTAACATTTGTAAAGATATAAAACAAACATTAAGACATTTGTAACTAAGATGACATGCAATTAAACAAGTGTCCAAATTCTCTTGTAAACGAAATATGGATATAATGTTTTAAAGAAAATATGGTTATCCAGTTCAATGCTTTTTCATCCTCAATCCTTTTCTCTTCACTTTTTCAAAATTTAAAACTGAAAACTAAAATCAAAAGAGAATCAAAACTGCAACTTCAACTGAATCAAACTGTTTCAACCTGAGATCAAGTTCAAATTCTACTTAAGCAAGCATATTCAAATATCAGCTTCAGATCTAAACGAGCTTCAGTTTCAAACTTCAACAATCAAAACAAGTTCCAGATTTAAAAGCAGTTCTCTGTTCTTTATTAATGGTGAGTAAATTTTTAATTTAAAAACAGTTAAATATGAGATCAAAACTTAAATGCATGGATGAAAATCTTGTAGTAATGCAATGTTAATTGTTTGCATGTATGAATATGAATGCATTGTATGTATTTGTGATACGCCTGTGAAAATGTTTGAAATTTTATATAAGCCTCTGTTTGGGTACAGGCAAAACTTTAGTTTAGGGAAAAGTTGCATATCTGTTGAATGGAATGACTCTTCGTAGAAAAGTAGTGAATGAAGTTTGCATGTGTGATAAGAATATAGATGCATGTGTATATATTCTTGTGCATGTCTGGGATACAACATAACCACCTCTGTTCTTAGTTCTAAGTTTCAATAACCTGTTTAAAAATCCAATTCTTCTTCTCTAGGCATTATTAGGCTTTAAGATCTAGATAAGTTTGTTGTATGATCAAGATATTGGTCTAAAAAATGTTTTGAGAAGAATTGTTATTTTTACTATCTGGAAATATGAATATATGATAAAAATTATCAAAATCATGTTTGAATCAAATGAAATAAGTGTTTGATTCACTTATACCATTCATTTCGTATATGGAAATCATGATTTTTAAAACAAAAATCGGAATTTTTAATGAAGAAATGAGCGTTGAATTCGAGGTTGAACGGAATTGCCTTTTTCACCAAATTCTGGTGATCGGCGAAGCATTGGGTTTCGAAATTTTTGTCAAGGCTCACTGAAAGGTTGGAGAATTCAGGAAAAATGTTCGATCGAATTCCAGGTTATAAGGGATGGCTAACGACATCAAAATAGGGTTCAAGCTCGTCTACTATCGAACAGGTTCTCGAAGAAACTGCAGTGTCGTCAGGGCGATTCAGGCGATCGGTCTAGGGGGAAAGTGTTCGTGGGTTGTCGGAGCAACTTCGGCCAGAACTACGTGGCCTCTGGTGGCCTGAGGCAGCGAGGTGAAGGAATTTGGTCGATCGAGTTTTAATGTCGATCTGGGTTGAGAGCTCGATCGCGAGTTTGTCAATATCTTGGGATTCTTGGTGCTTTGGTGGCTGGAAGAAGCTATCAACGACTTGTCGAAGGTCGGAGGGATGATCGGAGGTCGATCAGTTGGTCGTGCACTTGCACGTGTGCACGTTTGTGTCATCTGTTCGATTGGGTTGGGAAGACGAAGATTCGGGAAGGTCTCGTGAGAATTGAAGTTCGACTCGAAGCAGGGAGAACGCGAGTGGTTCTTTGTTTGGTCGGGGGAGGTACGAGATTAACTCGAAGCTAGCTCGGGGAAGAAATGGGTTTGACTCGGGAAATTTAAGTGAGTTGCTCGGGTTGTTTTATTTTAGAAATCTGGTTTTGAAATTTTAAAAGCAACTCATATCTGAGTTTTAAAATTTAAAGAATAAACAAGTTTTTAAGTATTTGGTAAATTTGGAAATGATTTATAAATGCTTTATCTCCAAGTAAGGTTATTATTATGATTTTGTAAATCAAGATTATAATTTGTTTTGAATAATGAGATTTAAAATAATTCAAATAATTTATTTATAAGGATAATAAGGTTAAATTAGTATTGATATGAATTTAAGAATACTTAATTTAAATATGATTTGTTAATAAGTAAAGTTTAATTAAGAATAATGTTTTCATAATTTATTAAGGATTTTTAAATATAGAATGTTAATTAATTAATTGTTTAATTAATTTTTAATAATTAGTAATATTTTTTTTTAAATAATCACTTAATTATGGATTAATTAAGTGTAATTTCTTAAAGAAGTAATTAATGGTTAATTATTGAATATTATTACTTATGGAAGTAATTAATGGAAAATTACTCATGAAAGTAATTAATTGAAGTGATAAATGGGTAATCACTTGTTGTAATCAATTAAGGAATTAATTAAGTAAATTGTTTGAAGTTAATTAATTATGGAATAATTAATTAATTAAAGGATTAAGAATTATTTAATGATGAGATTAATTACTTGTTAAGGCAATTAGTTAAGAGAGATCATTTAATGAAGTAATTAGAAGATAATCACTTAGGTAAGTAATTAAGAGATAATTACTTAATTATTTTAGTTAATTAATTAATGTGATTAATTAAATGTGTTTAATTTAAGATTAATTACTAAGTGTAATTAATTTAAAAGTAATTAATTAATTAAGTAATTAATTAAGGATTATTTGTTAAATTTAAATTGATTAATAATTACTTAATAAAGTAATTAAAGATTAATTAATCAAGGTTAATATAATTAATTAAGAAGTAATTAATTAAGATAAGTAATTACAAGATCGTTAATTACTGTTTATGATTAATTAAGGTTAATTAATGAATGTAGTTAATTAAAGATTAATTATTTAATTAACTAGAAGGTAATTAATTAATAAAGTAATTAGAGGATTATTAATGGAATTAATCAGGATTGATTAATAAAAGTAATTAATTTAAGTATGATTAATTAATTGTAATTAATTGAGGATTAATATAATTAATTATAGTTAATTAATAAATGAAGGTTCATTAATTATTGTAATTAATGATAGTAATTAAAAGGTTAATTACTGTATATGGTTAAGGATAATTACTTGAATATAATTAATCAAGGAAGATTAATTAAGGAAGATCATTAAATGATTAATTAATTAATTAATTTTTAATTAATTAATGATAGTAAGCAGGATTAAGATAATCCAAGTGATTAAAGGATAGTAATTAATTTAATTAAAGGTTAATTTAATTGATTAAGAGTTAATCAAACCTGCTTATGAATGATTGGTTGATATTGGATGATTGGTTGATATTAGGTGATTGGTTGATATTGGATGATTTGGATATCTCTGATATATGTGATATGCTGCTTAGTGAGTTGAATGTTGATATGAATTATATATTGTGATAACGTGATTTATCTATCTGTTTATATCATCCTGAATATAAGTTAAATGTTTAAAACCTTTAAAACAACTTGGCCTTAAAGATACGCTTTGGATTTCGATGAGACCGGGATCGGGTTTCCGTATACCGGATTTCCAGGTCTGGAGACCCGAATACCACATCGATCCAAATTAACGATAGGTCGTGAATCAAGTGAAGATGAAGATTCAGAGTGCAAGGGTTATTGTCGTTAACTCTGAGGGTGATTCCAAAACGAGTGTAACGAGATAATGCCTTCGGTTTCGTTCGAACCCGGAACGAACTTGTATGGATTGAATGCTTTCACCACATCGTCAGGCGGACGATGAGCATTCTAAGTGATATGTTCTGATTAAAGGTAATCGTGACCTCAAGCCTCACAAACCGGGAATGGCTAAAACAGGGGAGGTGCAGCAAGGTTAGTGGGTAGCACCCAAGTAGGACAAGATTACCTCTGTCTAGATGTCCCTTTTTATTTCGGCTTAGTGGTGCGGTTGCTGATCCCAACCGTGAGGTATCTTGTGCGGGAATTATCCAGTAAGGGATGTTCCGACCTTGTGTTGCAGGGGATTGGGAGTGATCCTCGGTACGGTGATCTAGGCCACGTACTGTGACGGGCGGTACCCCAGTAGCCCTGCCATTGTATGGAATCCAAACTCCAATAAGTGCCGTACGTATTAGTTGTGCCCAACTATGTTGGAATGTGAGATGTAAGCATTTCAGCTATTTCCGTATTTTACTTGAAAACCCTAGACCCTATTATAATATAACTGGATTTCCTATCAAATGTTTTGGTTAGCGTAAGGTAAAAACTTTTCCATGTTTATGTGTGGGAAGTCTTACGTGATACCTTTGTTTTCAAAAGGTTTTGAAGTTAAAAAATTTTAATCCGTTTACTCACACCAGACCCATGTCTGACCCAAGTGTTTATTTTCTGTTTTATTAAACCTTGGGTACTCAATTTTTACGAGTAGCCAAGGGATTCAGGTTAGCTTTGACGAATCTATGGAGGAGATATGGAGCAGGAGGCTTCAGCATTCGTAGATATATAGTATTCCGCTGTGTTGGTTTCTCTGAGTCGTTTGTTTGAGTTGTATCTTGTGTTGTATAATAGACAGGTTTTATAACTGTCTATTTTGTGATATATAAGTTGTGTACTCTGATTATCTAAAGACTATGTAATAGTTATGTGATATATTATATTTGTTTCGTTCCGTTGTGAGATTCTGATGTGTTGTTATTCTTTCTTTCTCTTCTTTTCTCTTTTCTATCCCTTTCTTTCTTAATAATGATGCGACTTTCTATGGAGTGAAAGTCGTGGTCGTTACAACACACCTCCACCTCTCCTTCCTTGCTTCTCCCAAGCTAGAGCTTTTTGATGTGCTTCAGCGACAGATCTGGGATCAAACATGTCCACCATGTCTTGTATCTGCATTCTCAACCCTCCAACAAATCTAGCTGTCAACTGCTCCTCCGTCTCCATGATATCGTTTCTTGCAATCAGCTGATAGAACTCATCTGCATAATCATTCACGGGCTTCGTTCCCTGCCTCAAGTTCTGCAAACGTTGATACATAAGAGATTGATAGTTGTAAGGTAAGAACGTAGCTTTCATCAATTTCTTCATCTTATCCCATGATTCAATCTTTGACTTCCCCATTCTCTCCCGTGTTAGTTTACTTTGCTGCCACCATGGCATAGCTCTCCCTTTCAATCGTGTAGCAACTAACTTCACTCTACGGTGCTCTGGAACTTCCTTAAAGTCAAAAATTTCTTCCATATTAGACAACCAATCCAAAAATTCCTCCGCTACCATTCCACCCTTGAATTCTGGAATTTCAGTTTTCATCCCCGATTCCCATCGACGATCATCTTCAACATCCCGATATGCATTTCGTCCTTGGTCTCGATCTCGGTAATGAAAACTTCCTCTATCACCATCTTCATCAACAACAGATGTAATTTGATAACGATCTCGACCATCCACATGTCTATGATCTCGCATATCTCTTCTACTTTGTCGGTCATCATCACGGTATGGTTCATATTCAAGCTCACGTGGAGTTCTTCTCTCTTCATCTCTATACTCATGATGTTCTCTTCTCAATGAAACTGAAGATTCTCTTCTTCCTCGATAAGGTTGTGGCGACACCCTCCTCGCTTCCGCAACCGGGCGAAACTTTGTTTCCTCCATGGTTCGAGATTGGCGACCTCCTCCTTTGTCCTTGATTCATATCATTCAATAGTTTCTCTAACTTCCCAATGCCTTCATCAAACTTTTCATTGATGCGTTGTTCCATTTGCTCGGCTTCTACTCTTCTATACAACGCTTCAACATTCTGATGGCGATTAGCTCTTCTCGGCGGCATGATTTGAAACTTCACAAACACTTCAATTCTCGGCTTGGACTTTCAGAAATGATACCAAATGATGCATGACCTTCAACTTCAAACTCTCGGCCTTGTATAACAAAGTGATGCACGGCTTGAACTTTTGAATAAGAATTGGCTCCAAGACTCGACTTAGCTATGATTGGCTAAGTCTAGCTCTGATACCAAATGATGCAGCAACGGATAACAAAAATGATGAAACGGTGAAAGTAGCGATCGATGGAATAGAAGATACCGAATGCCCAACTCCGTTGATCCAAAGATGCCGGAATCTAGCTATCCCAAACACGTTGATCGCGCACGATACCGTGTTTAAAGATCTACGATTCTTCGACGTTGATCAAGCGCACTTGATTCCACGAATCGGCTTCAGTAGTCGTTAATTCGAGCACACTCGAATACCGAAAGTGGAGATAGGAGATCACACTCAACTACCAATTTAATGAAAGCACAAAGCTAACAAACAAAAGTTTTATTCAAAATCAACTAACTATTACAAATGACACAACTCGCCTATTTATAGGCTTACAACACCATATTTACAACACAACACTTAGGTCGTAAACGACCTATCACCCTGCGACCTAAAACAGACGACCTACGACTTATATATAAGCGACATAAGAAAAACACATTACAAAATATTACAGCATAGCTCATTGATCGGCCCCGACCTAAAACACAACTCACGCGACTTAACTTTCAACACAGCTCATTGATCGCGACCTAGTACATAACGACCTAAAACAATGCGACTTAAGAGACAGCGACTCAAGAAATCCAGGTGGCATAAGCTTCAGCGACTTATAGCAATCAGCGACTTAAGCTTTGTACGCGACCTAAAGCTTCGCGACCTACTCTTGAGCGACCTAAGGTCTTGCGACCTAAGAACAGAGCTTCATGACAATCTTCCTGCGACTTATCACTTGAGCGACCTAACGGCACAGTACGTGAGTTAGGTCGTTCGCGCCCTTCTTCAGCGACCTTGGACTTAGGTCATACACAACCTAAGTTTTCTTCATTTTTCACTGCATGGTTAGGTCGCTCGCGACCTAGGACTTTGTTAGCTCGCATTGCATCTTCGAAGTTAGGTTGCCACTCCTTATCTCACGATCCGCTAGGTCGTTTTTGACTCAGTAGCTCTTTAGGTCGTTTGCGAGCTTGACTAAGTCGCTCCAGCGACTTAAATGAATCGTTAGGTCGCTCGCGACCTAACACTTCATCAATCTCGGCTGCATCATGAATGATATGTTCTGTCATAATAAAATAATATGCACATGATAGGTATTACAGATGTCCTTCTTTAGGCGGCGGAGTTCTTCACCGTTTGGTTCCCCCTCTGGGTCTCAGAGAGGGACAGGTTGCATCAGTGGTGATGGCAGCGGCCCATCGTAGGAGGGGCTGCGTACGGTAGTTAGATTGCTACTGAAAGTTGATGGCTCGTAATATTAAATTTACTTCAGCATTGTAAATATTTTGTACGATATATTAGTTGTGATTTGTCTATATCATATTTAATGAAGTAGTTTTGAGCTTGAGCCTTCTAACATTGTGCTCAGCATATCGAAGCAGGCATACATGAGTCGCATGTATGCATGCTGGCTGAAGTGGAGCAAGATCCCGGACCATGTATGAGAGAGCATATGGTAGGACTTCCTCGTAAGTGTAAAATTAGATACCATTATATGTAATCACTTTACAATTTGCTAAGCATAAATGTATAACCTATATTTTTCAACATATATGCCACGGGCAGTAGACTTACAAGAGGAGGACGTGTCTCTTTGCCAGTGCCACTGGAACTCGGATGGGGCAAAAAATTACAGGGATATGGTTTCTAGCATAAGAAAATCTAGGAAGAAGCCATAATGGATGGGCGCCAACATCTGGGATGCTTGGGTCGCATGGTGGAGTAGCGAAAAATTCAAGGTAAGTCTTTCAGATGTCACCTTAATTTATTTAGTACAGAATACATAATTTATACCCATAAAATATAACCTTAAATTTTAATTTGCAAGTAGAGTAGGACAGGAACTCTTCGAATAGGTAGAAAAATTCAGTCACACACTATTGTGGCTCAAAATCATTCCAACACCATCGTGAGGACCTGGTAAATTAATTAATTACAATTACAAATAGTTATTATATTTTTAGTATAAATTTGTATGAACAACAATAATATACAACAATTATTGTAGGAAAGAGCGTGTGGGGATGCCGTCTCGTATATGGACGTGTTTGAGTATATCCATGTTGTTAGTCAGACAGACGACGATGGATTAGTGTCGTATGCCTTGCATGAGGATGATAAGCGTACGCCGCACATTTAAGTATATTTTATGTTATTAGTAATGATCATTTTAATTAATTAGTTATAAAATATTATAATAATGTAATGTAATATTTATTTGTATTTAATTTTGCATTGTAGGAAAAATTTATGCAGGCAAGTGAGCAGATGCTTGAGTATTCCGGATGGAAGCAGTTGACCACTGACGAGAAGGACGAGATCTTTTACTCTGTTATGGACCCGCCAGAGAAACAGGCGCTACGGCTACGGCAACCAATCAGTAATTTATAAAAATTAACTACGTTGTAAAATTTGCTTAATTTTTATAAAAGTTACGTAATAACTTGAACATACTTCGACTTGTTTTGTAGGCTCGGACATCATAAAGGCCTTACTGAAAGGCTCAGGACAACGCGGAAATTAATGAGCTTAGACAGCAGATTGCACAGCTACAGGAGCAGGACCGCCTTCGAGCAGTGCAAATGGAGCAGCTCAACCAAAGTTTGGCCGAGTATGTGGAGCGTCATGGAACATTCCCTTCTTTCGGTGGTTCCGGAGCCGATGATGAGTCTTGAGTTACGATTTGCAGTTTTTTTTAAATTGGTGTATATAAACATTGAGTGATGGTGAGGCTAATTTTTGGTCATGTGGTGTTTGACGTTGATTTGTGTGGTTGACTTGGTGGTCGATTTGTGGAGTTGATATGTGGAGTTGATATGTGGAGTTTGGTGTTAGATGTTGGATGTATATATTGTACATTGATGTTGGATGTAAATATTGGAGTTGAATGGGTGAGACTGATGATGAAATGTTTGTTTTGTATTGATTGATTATTTTTGCATTTGATATGATGATGTTTGAATTTTATATTGATATTGATATTGATTTCAGCTTATATATTGATTTTTATGAGTTGTGTAATATATTGGTATGGAAGTGATGCCGTGCTGCAGAAAAAAAAACTTTACCCATATTTCTGACGGCTTTTGACAGCCTATTGGCCAACTTTTTTCCACGACGAACAACGGCTTCCGACGGCTATCTGGGCGAAAATAGCGACCGCTTGACATAAAATTTCCACTCCACATGGACGTCGTCATCGAAAACTCCATTGGAATAGCCATCGGAACAGCCATCGCTAATCATCGCAATAAGGTCGTCGAAGCAATAGGAATCAGATGGAACGTGTGGTCCGTATTCCGATGGCATTTTCGATGGCTCACGATGGGGCGACGACCGTGAACCGTCGGAGACTGCCCTTTCTCTTGTGGTGCATTAGTATGTTGGGAGTTGGAACTCCACATCTCATATGCAGTTTTAACTACATTAGCACTATGATGCAATTGAAATCTGATATCTCGTATGTAGCTTTGACTGTAATAGTTGATGCATTAAAACTACATCATTTAAATTCTGTAAAAATTACATCAATATCGTCATATTAATTGCATTTTGTTGATGCATTAACTACAATGTAGTAAACCTAACTAACATGATTCTGCGTTAACAACATTATCGATCATGATGATGTTAAAAACTACATCTCTTAAATGAAGCTAAAATTACATTTGACTTAAACTTTAACATAATTAATCACACCATGCTATACTAAATGCATAATATAATGTTTCGAAATCAAAACCCACATAATTAAGTAAACCTTATTCAAGATGTTTCAAAGCTAACGAATTACAAATAATTTTTTTAGTATCTTTCGAAAATACGGTAAAATCACATAGTTTACAATAATTTGTTTAACAAGGTTAAAAGTTAATAAATTTGTAGTTAATCATATAACTGCCTTTTATAGCCAATATGGTTGGTTCAATTGGTTGGTAGTTTAGAATACGAGGTTAAAGATCACAGGTTCGATCCCAGAGGTAAACACTTGTTGACATTAATGAGCCATGTTCAAAAAAACTGCCGGTGGGTGTGATACCAATGGAGCAACGATCAAAACTATAATTTAGGATGTAGAAGACCCGCTTTGTACTTAGTAGGGATCCAAAACTAGTGAGTGGTAATTTTGGCCAAAGAGGTGCAAAACAATCTAATCGGAAGAGTTCAAAGAAAATTTATTATTTTTTCTAAAATTTCATTTTTTTTGAAGTTTAAAAAATTGGATGTCGATGAGTACACCATTTTTATTTTAAAAAATAAAATAAAAAATTAATCGAAAATTGTATGAATTTCAAAGACAACTAGCTCAAGTGGCAAGTGGTATGACGCTTTAGGTTGAGGTTCTAGAGGTCATGGATTTGAGTCACCGTAGCACCAAAATGAGTGTTGCTATCGATAAATACAACTTTTATTCTAAAAACTATATTTGATGGATCAAATTGATAAATATATCTAGTTACAACTTAATTAGTTAATAAATTAATATATTTGTCATGTAGTATGAGTTTAGATCGTCATACAAACATGTGTGTGTATGACGCCAACTATAATACCCTAAAAAATTGAAACATATTTTAAATTAAATTTTAACAATAATATAATGTAAAATAATTGGATTTAATTGAAAAATAGAATTTATTAAAATAAGAAGGGGGAAAAACGGTCATTTTTTTCAACTTTGAAATTTGATGATGAAACTAGTCTCATTATGACCATCTCGTTTTCCTAATTCGTGCGGTATATCTATTTCTCTCGTTTGAAGTCTATATGAAAAAATTATGGGTGAATTTGCATTGAGCTAAATGAGCGCTAAAATTTTAATTTTGAATTCAATGGATTGTTGTTTTTCCCTCATCTATATAAACCAACATATGTTTACAAAACTAATACCGCTCACTCCTTCTTCCACTATTCCCTCTTTCATATTAATATTCAAATTAGCATATCCTACTCAAATCTCAAAGGATTCACATGAAATTAACGGCATCTTGAAGCTTATGGAGAGGACTATGCAGTTTATATCAATTTGAGGGTTAAATTATGAACCATGGAGGCGTAGCAGCCTGTACGATGAACTCATTGGCAGTGGTGAGCAGTTCAGTGAGTGATTCGTGTTTTCTCTCTGTATAATGCAACTATAATTCTATGAATATGATATGTAGTCTAAAATAGAGTATATATATTTAAATTCACTTAATTTGGATTTAAACAGGGGTTTGCAAGGAATTTGATAAAAGTTGTAAACTATATTCAACTTTTTCCTTGAATTTAATGAATATATAATGAACATTGATGAATATACATGTGGAGCGGCCATAAAAGCGTAGTGTAAAAGGCTAGCTAGGGAGGCGGCTAGAGGAAAAATGAAGCGTATGAATGATTGAAATCGCGACTAATGGTGCTTTGAAGGCTATTAATGAGGCGATTGTCGACGTTACGAATCCAAGGTTAATCATATGATGTTGATCGTTTGTCTAAGATGGATTTATACAACATTCGTTGGATAGGAGTTGATTCGGCATCGATGTGGACATGTATGAGCCTGTGGAGCAGGTAGTCTACCCAGTATATGATCCATGTGATACAAGGAGGTGGTTCAAGTATTGCGTTGCTCTTTAATGGTGCTTTGGGGACCAGAGTGGAGGATGGATGATAAGCGATCCTATAGAGCAAGAGGCAAGTCAAGGACACGAGTTCGGTTTATATACGAGGGCAATAGGCGACCGTGTAGCGTATGAGGTAAGTCTAAGGAAGTGATTCCTACATGTGGTTGATGTGACGGTGGACAATAGATGACCATATAGCGCATGAGGCGAGTCTAGGGAAGTGAGTCAACATAGATGCGATGTGATATGACCATATGTATACAGTAGGTTAAGTATTGTATGACCAGTAGGACGCGAGGAGGCCGAGACGTCAGACTCATATCATATTATAATATTATCTTTATAGTATATGCAGTATAAGTATGGCTAACACCGGACTTATATCTAACCCACTCTTATTTTTTCTCTTTATTTATATCTTCAGGTTTATGGAGTTTGGACACGAGATGGTATAGAAGATGAGGACTTGCTTTTACAGATTGTAAATGAAGTAAATAAGTTTATTACCTGGATTTGATTATTTACATGAATTGGATTTGATTATTATTATACAGACATATGTGTCTGACATTATAGATATATTATGGTGTTACAAAATAGTTATGGTTATTGATATATTATATTTTGCTTCCTTCCGTCGTGAGACTCTAAAAGTAATTAGTTATAACCGTGTTTGTTTCTTGTTATCATATCATGAAGACTCATTCTTTTTAGTTCTCAAGGCATTAACATCGGTTTGAAAATTGAACTTGGGGTTTGAAAAGGCGAGTTATTACATTTGGTATTAGAGAAAAACATACCCTTAAAATATGAACTAGGAATGCATGGAGAAAGCGTATTTGTATTTTTTCTATTAGATATACACACATACACTCTACAAGAGTTAAGTACATATGCGTACATCATTTATTGTTCAAGTTTTGTTTACTATTTATTTGGGAGTGTCTAATGAATCCCAAATTTACAGATAGTTAAAAATGAGTAATTCAGTCAAAACTAAAATGGAGACCGACATAGCTACTACCAGTGGAGTAGAGACAAGGGAAGGGACTAGGAACTGAGTAGGTGTACTGGATATCCTCAGAGTTAATATTCCAATATGGTTCAGATGTTATATCCAAGCAATGAGCCAAGCTAGTACCAACCCTACTAAACATGTAGTCATCACTACCACTACCAACCAAGATTTTATTTCAGCCCAAACACAACCAAATATTAACTTTACTAAGCTGTGTAGGGATTTTTTTCCAGCCATGGTGGGAAGCCTTTGCTGGGATGGAACCATACTCGGTGAATCAGGTATGGCTTATCATTTGGCAGAAGATTTTTAACTTGTTGGGGCTTAGTGATGTTACTAGGAGATATGTAACGACCCCGGATTTTTTGAATTTAAATTGATAATTAAATTGATAATTAAATTGATAATTAAATTCATTTTTTGATTCAAAAATTTGAAAGTAAATGATAAATTAATTCAAGTTTCTCCAATCGAAGGAAATTTTTCTTTGAAAATTTAGAAAAATAGGATCTTTGAATTTTTAAAATAAAATTTATCTTATTCAATTAAATTAAAGACTTACATTTTTGACGTTGGTTATGATATATGCAAATGAATGTAATATAGAATGATAACAAATGAAACACATATACAATAGGCAAGCTAGAAAAAGAAATAAAATTTATAAGTACCTATATATAAAAAAAAGTAAGTATGTAGGCTGAGAAACAAGTAAGGACAGAAAAATGCCTTCAAGTATGGTATAAGTGTAGATTGTACAAAGCATTAAATGCAAGACCATCTCAGCCATGACCTATTGTACAAATGAAACATAAATTTTTATCACCTGTAAGCTTTTATATGCAACCTGTTAACTCATATATACATATCAACTTCTCTCCATTTCAATTCGTTCCTTCAAAATGTAATCTGAAATGGGCTTCAGCTCAAAACTAAAGAAAAAAAAGAAACTTTCCTCAAAACATTTTTTCAAACCCTGTAAACCAAAGATTAAAATCTGGAAACAAGGCAAAGTCTTCAGCCTGGAAAGCAAAGCAAATGCAAAGATCAGATCTAATTCAACTTAATAACCATTAAAAGCATTCCAGTTTCATTTTCAAAGTTTGCTCTGCCCTCTGTCTTCAATTCAAGGTGAGTAAAAATATTTAAACTTAAGTTAAGTTTATATATGTATGTATATCAGTTGCTTGTGAAGCCTAAGATTGAAGTTACTTTGTTATGCATATATATATATATACATATGAATTACTCTGTGTTATAATTATTATGGGTGTCTGTCTAGTTGCACTTGATATCTCCTCTATTTTTCCTTCCTGAACACAAAGCTTTGATCTTTGTTAGAATGAAAGATCTAAGTACAACATGTTATTTAATTATAAATAGAAGTTAAAACTTATTTCCAGCAAAAAAAATGTAAAGGGAGCCTGATACTTCATAGAACAGATGAACACAGGTGAACATGAAAAAAAATCAAATATGATAAATTGTTGAATCAACTATATAAGTGGAATTATCAGTAAAAATATGATTTTTAAAACAAAAATTTTGATTTTTCATTTACTATGTTGAGAGTAGTTCCTAGTGAACCAAAAAAATGCTTTTTCTTCAATTTCCAACGATCAAACATTTTTTTGATGTTGGATTTTTGCATAAAGCAAGCCGAGTAATCCATCATAACAGGAAAAATGTTGAACTATTTTTCTATAGAGTGGGTTGTTGTATCGAAGTGATTTTAGGGTTTAAAGTCAAAATTTGGTCGAGGGCAGAAACGAGATCGCCGCGCTGCCGTTAGGCCACCGGAGATCATCGGACTGGGACCATCAGGAGCGTGGGATGCTAGGGGAGCTTTGGACGGGGTGTCGCGAACTCAGATGATCTGAAGAGGGGGAGCGAGGCACTTAAGTGAGGGGTTGTTCGTTCTAGTTTTTGGCTTTGGGAACGAAATTTTCAAAATCATTATTTGTTCGAACTGGTGAGTGTTAGAGAGGCTCGAGCACATCGTCGATGATGTGTTGAAGGCCAGTAATTCAACCGGAGGTGGCGAATTCGACTGTGCATGTGCACGGTTCAAAGTATTGTGTGTTAGTGTATTTGTGTTGGGGAAAAGGAAGTTGTTCGAGTTATACTTAGAAAAAAAAAATTTGAAAAAAAAAAGTCACTCGGGTTGAATTTTTTAAGAAACTCGAAGTAAGCAGGATGAAGAGGGGGAGACTCGAAGGAGCTTCGGGGAATCTGCATACTAGGGCAGTTTGCTCAAAATATAAACAGTAAGATTTGAAACTTTGAAATAATTTTAAACCCATGTTTTAAAAGAAATTTTGATTTGGATTTAAAACAAATTGAAACTTAAGAAAGACATTTTTTTAAGTAATTTAATTTAATTTAAATTTTATCACATTTCTTTAGAAAATCAATTATAAAATGTAATTAAGAATGAGGTTAAGATGAAATGTTATGCAAACCAATTTTGATCTCTCAAGGCAATTCATATGATGAATTTAAATTAAGTTTACAAGGAAATCAGAAATCAGAATAGTTAACAAAGATAAGAAGGTTTATCTTTGATTAAATTAGGATCTTGATAAGTTCTAAAGAGTCTTCTTTAATTAAGTATGGGGTAATTAATTAATGTACTAAATCGAAAGTTAATTCATTTATTTATATTGATTTATCAAGTGATTAAAGTATAATTTCTCAATAAAAATTTAGTAGTAATTATAAAATATAGGTGATTAAGAATAATCACTTATTATAATTAATTAAATGGTAATTAATTAATGTGATAAATTAATTAATGTGATTAATTAAAGGTAAATCTGTTAAGATAATTAATTAAAGGATTAATTGATAATCAAAGGTTAATTAATTAAAATGGTTTATAATTAATTATTGATTAATTAACCAAGATTTGTAGTTTATTCATAAGTAATTAATCTGGTATAAATTAATTATAATCAGATATTAATTGATTCTACTTATGGATGTTTGGATTTCGTTGAATGGTTGAATTGTTTTATATCCCTGATATATGATGCTTTGTGATACATCATGATTTATGTGGTGATCTGTAATTTACTTATCTGTGATATATATATTTGTGATCTGTGAATGAAGATGAGCGTTATAGTTTATATTGCTTATCAACTACATTTCTGTATTCTGATCTGTGATGTTTGATGATGTTGCACTATTATGTGTAAAACCCCTGGACTACACCATACACACACAAATATGGATTTCACGTGGAAATCGGTTAAGTCACAGATGATGTAAATTTAATGTTTTTTTGAAATTGAAATTTTAATTTCAATTGATTTTGAAATTGGAAATTTGGTTTTAAAGTGAAAAGCTTTTGAAATGGAATTTCAAAGATAAAAGTTATTTTGAATAACTTAATCGAGTTTTGAAAATTTAAATAATTTGATTTAAATTTGAATTCAAGTTTGAAATTGAATCCTATGATTTGAAACTAGGGATTAAAGATGTTGTACAAGTTATATATGGGTTAAACCATTTTAAAGGTTTTTGATTTGGGGATTTGAATTTAATTCAAGGGTTTTAACTCGTGTAAATATAACTGGATTTTTCCAAAACGAAAACTACATGTTTTCAAATAACAAAAGCTTTCACATAAGAAATGAACTTCCAATTTGTGTTGAAATGATTTCTAGTTTGAAATAAAGATAATTTCGAAGTTATGAAAACAGTTTGAAAGCTATAAGTTAAATCTTTAATTTAAAGATTAGATGAGTTAATCCAACTTGAAATAAAATTGTTTTGATAGGCTATGAATGAATCTTTGGAAACGAGTTTTCAAAGCTATAAGTTAAATCTTGACTTAAAGAGTTAACGAGTTAATTCAATTGAAGTGGAAATTGTTTTGAAATCCATGAATGGATCTTTGTGAACGGGGTTAACTTTGTGAATTGAATCTTTTTGTTTAAAAGATTGGAAATGGTAATTTGTTTTAACCATTCGAATGAAAAGTTTTGGGTTTTAAGCTGTGATTTAACTGAGACCCCAGTATCCATATGATTTTTAATTGCGCTCGTTATTCGGGTTAGCCGGGAAAAGACATTTGCGTCATATAACCCATTCCGAATAATGATACGACGTATATGGATAGCATTTGAAGACCGGTGGTGAAGACCGGATACTTTCGAAAACGAAAGGATTACCATTGATTGTCTCTACATCGACTGATCCCCGGTATAGAGATTTTAGCACCCTTTGTGATGGGAAGTCTGGACATGATTAGAAATTATCCGGATTTGCAAGGGCTTCTTCGGAAGTGCCTTCGGTTCTGTTCGAACCCGGAACAGACTTGTATGGTTACATGTCTGACATTACATTTTGAGATATAAAGAAGATTTCTTTCAAATACATTTCTGTTTGGTGGCGGAGAATTTATTCTCTTAGCTTAACACCCTTCTCTGAGACGTACGAGCTCAGAGGTTATGTAGTTGAAGGTTATCAGCGATATACTCCCAATTTGGTAATGTGGCATGCTGAGTGTTGATGTGTGATGATCATTGTTTGATCATTTGTGATATGATCATTTGTTTGATCATTTATCTTTGTGATCATTACTTTGATCATCTGTTGACCCAAAGCATGTCTTTGTGCCAAAGCGTAGCTTTGTGGACGAGACTTCGTCGGACCTCACAACTCGGTAATGGTCAAAACAGGAAGAATGCAGCAAGGTTATTTTGGGGATCGCGCCCCCTTGAGGGTATGTCATTTCCTTCTGGATAGAGGTGGTATCATGGTATGGAGCCCAGGTACTTAACCTATGTGGTTGCTGCAAATTTATTTCTTTGTGGTTGTTGGTTGACGGGATCCTGGATAAAGGTTGGTTACAACCGGGGGATGGCATACTCGTGTCAGTAGTTACCCAGTTAGGGGTAACCCGGCCTTGTGTTGGCAGAGATCCGGTTAGGTTCTCGGGGCGTCTTTCCAGAGGCATACCTATGTGGCAATGGGAAGTTCCTTGGCCTGACCATTTGTTGGAAATCCAAAGAAACAATACGAGCCCTGTACGGTTTTAGTTGTATTACCTGCCATGGAATGTGGCGGTAACCTGCTATTGAACATAGTAGCTATAGTAGGCATAAGTGTGAAATGTCTATGCTGGCTAAGATTTATATTCTAATTTCGAAATATTTTCTACACTATGCACTAATAATTATATAAAAAAATGATTTGTTTTGCGTAGTAAGCATCTTTGACTATCATAAGAAGAAATCTCCTCCAATTCTGCGTTTGCATTGTGTGTGTGGCGGGAGGTCTTATGCTAGTTTCATTTTCTAAAAGCATTGCGAATTGACTTTAAAATTCTCTGCTATTTGTTTTTAAAGATAAACTGTTTTTGTTGCTCACACCAGTCCCATGACTGATCCGGAGTTTATTGTTTCTTTCCTAAACTCAGGGTGCTCAATATTTTTCTACACGTGCTGTCTAGAGTTGGGTTTTTCAGATAGTCCGGATTAGTAGATTTTCTGGAGCTAGTTCAGTCTTTGGATATGGACTACACTTGCTTATCTTTGTGCATTGTTATTGGGAGTACGAGCTACTGCTAGAGTTCTCTCTTGAAGACTATTTTAGAGTTATTTATTCCGCTGCTGATGTTACCGTTTTCTTTTCCGCTGCTATTTCTTTTATCATATCTCTGATGTATATTGATATTCATTGTATCATTCTGTTGTAACAGATATTGTATATCAATGTATTATTCTTTTTCTTCCGCTGTGTTATTTACTTAATTGTGTTATAAGCTCCGGCGACTCGGATTTGAACGGTCGAATCTATGGCATTCGAGTACGATGTAAAGTATGGATGTCGATTTTCGAATGCGAAAAATTCGCAGATCGTTACAAGATAGTTGGCATCTTGGCATTTGCAAGGTGTGGCCACATGTTGGTGGAAGGTAGTGACAGGAGAAGTAGATGAGGATACTATTAACTGAGGAATATTTAAGATGGAGTTTAAGATGAAATTCTTTTCTAGGGCCGGGACTTGTTATTGGAGAAGTTTATTAACCTTAAAAAGGAAATATGATGATTGGGGAGTATATGAGTCAATTTAACGATGAATACTCTTAATGAACCATATGATTTAATTAATTTTTAATCATTGAAAATTAATTAAATTATTTAATATTTACGAATATTAACGATTAAGTTCTATTTGATCTGTTTGAATACCATTATATTTAGAAAGGTGTATGTGTGAAAGTTATAAATGCGCATATAGAATGTTTAAATTCGATCTAAATGGAATGAATACTAAAAGGATTTTCAATAAATTAAATTAATTAATGCTTTTAAAGTATTAATTATTAAAATTATTTGATTTATTTGAATACCATTAGTATTTAATAATGTGCGTATATAAAATTTATAAAAGCATGTATTGATATACGATATCGGTGGAAAATTTAAATTGGATTTAAGTGGGATTAGTACTAATTATGTTTTTGAATTGTTTGGGGCCCAAACTCTACTGGTCCGCCATAGCTTGTGGGATATGAAGAGTTTTTTGTTTCGAAATGTAAGGGCAAATCTTAATTAAAGGAAGTGGAATACCTACATCTTTAACGATATAGTTATTTCATCCCTTTTGAATTATTTGCCTTTGTAATTAGCTTTCTCCTCTCAGATCTATTCAAGCTGAAATTTTCATGTTAGCCTAAAGTTCCAAAACACCAAAAAAAATTTCACAAAAAATTAAATAAAAAAGGTGGTTATCTATCGACCGTTGCACTTGCACTTTCACATATAGCCATTTGATGCACTCATTAAAATATACATGCAATTTAAATTAAACCCAAATTATTTTAAACAAATAAAATAAAATGGACATTTTATTTAAAACTTTAGATTATATCTGAAATCCAATTTAAGCTTCATAGGCTTAACTAGAATCAAAATGGAATTTTTTTATTGAAATTCCCATATTTAACCCGCTTCTGACTGGCCTAGTTCCTTTCATGCGCAATCACGCATCCCATCCATGATGCCCATCGAAACGAAGCCATTGCTACTGTGCTTCATTGTCCACTATTCTTACCAAGAAAATGCCATGATAGTGGAGAACTCAAGCTATAGAAATCCTATCATCTGCCTAGTTATTCATTTTTTGCAATTACGTACCTCACTCTTTCAAGCGACATTAGATGATGATTGATCAACTTCCCTCGAGATTCCTCACCTGTCTATACCACCTACGACGTTTAACTTCATCGTTGCTAAAATCTTAATTTTACAATAAACCACTATCGTTGCAAACTTTGATTAGCAATTTCTAATAAATTCATGTACCTAGTAAAAATATTAACACTTACTTTCTACTCATCTCGTCAAGAGCTTCAATTTGACAATAAGAACATTTGATTTGATTATAAATTATTTTGAATCACTTAAATATTAGTGAGATTAAATAAATGTAAATTCTGCAATTAATGGTTTGTGAGAGTGTGGGGATTGCCACCTCAAGGTTAGGACTAGGGTTATGGTGTTTAAATAGTATCGACTAAAAAACTAACTCATTAAACCCAATAACTAAATACGCTTTGGCATACTTTGTTTAGTATAATAAATATCCAAAAATCATAATTTATATTCTATAACTCCTAGTGGAACATGCTTATAGTATGCTGGAAGTGGGCCAGTCTACAAAGGGTGAAATACGTAGATTTCAAAATAAATTCCCTATCTTAGTGGACTTATGAAGTCTAATGGTTGGTTGCTGGATCTAGTCTAGTTAGTTTAAACAATAGCATATTTTATTTAATTTTCTTGATTTAATTAATTGATTTATGGTAATTAATTTAATGTTGATATGATTTGAGTACATCAATTTAAAGTCATGCGTATATATAAGTGTAATGTGCGATGTAGTAAGATGTACATGGTTAATGTTTACATAAGTCGATATTGGGATTTATACCAACCATCTAAACATCGACTATTTATATGTGTTAATTATCTCAAAACATGGTTTAATATATTTATAAACAATATAAATATAATGTTATTCAATGTAATAAAATATGAAATGTCTGACCTAATTTTGATTAAGTCAATAAATTTTAAATTCAAGTTTTGTATTTAAAATATCTAATTACGACTTACTAAACATTTTCAAATTTTAAAAGTTGATTTTAAAATATCAGTAAAAATAACTTTAAGAAAATTTAAAATTTTACATTTACATAAAATAATTATTTCAACCAAATATATATATATATATATATATATATATATATATAAACTGCTCAATACAATTTTAATATGTATAAACAATTTATGTAACAACCCTGTATTTTACAATTAATTTTAATTTGATTTTTCCAAATTTAAAAGCTTTATTTATGAAAAGAATAAATGTTGTTATTGTAAATATAAAAAAAACTTTGATTTTGTATGTGGATTTGAATTCCAAATATGACTAAATTTAATATTTCCAGAAAACGTGAATTTTGGTCAAATAGTCAAACTTCGACTTTTAACTTGAAAATTTAAAATTTTGAAATTTATGAATTTTATCTTTTATTATAAAAATAGATTTAATAACTTGAATACTGCTTTTCGTTTCGTTGCAAACGGATTTAAATTGCAAAAGTTATACTATTTTCAATATTGTGTGTATATTGGGTTATTCAGCAATATTCTTTATTTTAAAATTATATAAATGACATTTTTATTTGATATATTTTATTCTAATTTGTACATTTATGTTATATAAAATATATTTTGGCTTTTAAATATTTTTAAAGTAAGGTAGAAATTTTTCCAGAGTTAGTAGTATTTTTCTTGCAAATTTCCATGCCCTGTTTGTAAATTTTAAACATTTTTCTTTAATCCTTTTTCTATTTTCTCCAATTTAATTATCTATTTTATTTTGAAAATGATAAATAAATTATTTTAATTCAAATTTTCACTTCATAATATTTTTATAATGAAGTGTATAGTTTTTCAAGACTGACAGTGATTTATTAATAATTTTTGAACACTGTTTGGTATTTTTAAGTAATTTTCTTCATTCTTTTTATATTTTTCCAAAATTTATTATTGGTTTTCTCATATTTATAATTGATTTCGGTTTGTAAATTATTTTTCTGAATATTTTTGTTTATATAAAGATTAAAAAGAAAAGAAATATGAAAGGTTGTAAAACACTTTGAAACTTAAGCCCTTTTTTGTCCAAACCCTTCATTTTCTTTAACTCCTCAAATTTTGCCCTAGCCATCTAAAACCCTAGTGTAGCCGCCACTTTTTGTTTCTCATCTTTTCACGTGAAAACAAATCAGCTCCTCATTTCTCATGGCTTCATCCAAAAATAGGTAATGGCCTCTCCTTCTTTTTCTTCTTTTCTCTTCATTTTCAATGATTTTTGCCATGTTCTCTTGCTTTGCTTGGCCTAACACCTCCACCATCTCCTCCACCGACCACCACCACTTCCTTCCCCACACCATCCACGACCAAACCCCCTCCTCCTCTGACCATGACAGGCCATGCACTCTGTGACGACTCGGGTTTTGCCCGCTCGAAAATCAACATCCGTACTTCACATTGTACTAGAATGCCGCAGATTCGACCGTTCAAATCCGATTCGCCGGAGCTATAACACAATTAAGTAAAACAACACATCAGAATAAAGAAATCAATGATATCATATACAACTCCAATGAATACAATATCCAGAATGATATACAACAATGATATCAATATGATACAACAATATCAGAGATACAAGAAATAGCAGCGGAAAAGAAAAGATAACAACAGCAGCGGAACAATATCAATAGAAGTGATAACTCCAAAATGATCTTCAGACAAGAATGAATCCACAACTCCAAGATAAGCAACTCCGATGAATGAACTAGCTCCAGATAATCTACTAAACCTGAATATCTGAAAAGAAACCCAACTCTAGACTGCTCGTGTGGAAAATTATGAGCACCCAGAGTTTAGGAAGGGAACAATAAACTCCGGATCAGTCATGGGACTGGTGTGAGCAACAAAAACAGTTTATCTTTAAACAACAGCAAAAGGATTTTAAACATTGAAAACCCCAATGCTTTTGGAAAATGAAACTACCATAAGACCTCCCACCACACACACAATGCAAACGCAGAATTGGAGGAGATTTCTTCTTATGATAGTCAAAAATGCTTACTACGCAAATCAAATCATTTTTGATATTATTATTAGTGCATAGTGTGTAGAAAACATTTCGAAAGTATAATATTAATCTTAGCCAACATACGACCAGTATCGTATGCCTACTATAGCTACCATGTTCAATAGCAGGTTACCGCCACATTCCATAGCAGGTAATACAACTAAAACCGTACACGTCGCGTATTGTTTCTTTGGATTTCCAACAAATGGTCAGGCTAAGGAATTTCCTTCCGCCGCATGGGATCGCCTCTGGCGGGACGTCCCGAGAGACAAACTGCTCTCTGCAAACAAGGCCGGGTTACCCCTGTAACAGGTAACTCACGAATATGTCACCCCCCGGTCCTTTGGGACCTTTATCCGAGGCGCCTCTAAACCAACATCACACATAATAAAGTGTATCCACATGAGTAAGTATCTGGGCTCCATACCATGATACCACCCCTTTCCAGAAGGAAATGACATACCCTAAAGGGCGCGACCCTCATAACCTTGCCGCAACGATCCTGTTTCGACCATTTCCGGGTTGTGAGGCCCTGACGAAGTCTCGTCCACAAAGCTACGCTTTGTTCACAAAGCCATGCTTCGGGTCAAACAAATGATCAACCTATGATCACAAAGATATAAGATCAAACAAATGATCATATCGCAAATGATCAAACACTGATCATTTCACAGCAGCACTCAGCATGCCACATTACCAAATTGGGATATATCGCTGATAAATTTCAACTACATAACCTCTGAGCTCGTACGTCTCAGAGAAGGGTGTTAAGCTAAGAGAATAAATTCTCCGCCACCAACAGAAATGTATTTGAAAGAAATCAGCTTTATATCTCAAAGTGTAATGTCAGACATACAATCCATACAAGTCTGTTCCGGGTTCGAACAGAACCGAAGGCACTTCTCACGAAGCCCTTGCAAATCCGGATAATTTCCAATCACGTCCGGACTTCCCGTCACTAAGGATGATAAAACCTCTATATCGGGGATCAGCCGATGCAGAGTAACTCGACGGTAATCCTTCCGTTTTCAAAAATATCCGGTCTTCAACACCGGTCTTCAAATGCTATCCATATCGACGTATCACATATTCGGAATGGGTTATACGACCCAAAGGTCCTCTCCCGGCTAAACCGAATAGTGAGCGAAATATTTAAAAACATATGGATATGGGATTTCAATTAAGTCACAACTTATTACCCAAAATCTTTCTTTTCAAATGGTTAAAACAAATTACCATTTACATCTTTTTAAACAAAAAGATTCATTTTAACAACCCTCAACGGTTTAAACAATTTTCACACTTTAATCTTTTAAACAAAAGATTCATTCACAGATTTTCCAAATTAATTCCCATTTCAATTTGATTAACTCGTTAAATCTTTAAATCAAGATTTAACTTACAGCTTTCAAAACAATTCCATTTCAAATGATTTAAACCAATCATTATTTTAAATCTGTTAAAAATAAACCGATTCAAATCATAGCTTTTCAAAACAATTCATTCATAACTTGGAAAACCATTTTTCAATTCAATCTTGAAATTTCTTTAATTAAACTGGAATTTCATTTCTTATCTGAAAGCTTTTATTCCTTTAAAACAACAGTTTTTATTTCGGAAAATCTGATTCATTCATACAAGTTAAAGTCTTGGGTTAAATTCAAATTCTCAAACCAATATTTTAAAATGGTTCAAATTCATAGAAAACACATTTATATCATCTTTAATCCCTAGTTCCAAATCATAGGATTCAATTCCCAACTTGAATTCAAATTTAAATCAAATTATTTAATTTCAAAACTCGATTAAGTTATTCAAAATAGCTTTTATCTTTGAAATTCCATTTCAAAAGCTTTTCACTTTAAACCCAAATTTCCAATTTCAAAATCAATTGAAATTAAAATTTCAATTTCAAAACATCAGATTTAAATTATCTGTGACTTAACCGATTTCCACGTGAAATCCATATTTGTGTGTGTAACAGTGTAGTCCAGGGGTTTAACACAATAGTGCAACATCATACAATCATCACATATCAGAATACAGGATATGGTTGATAAGCGATATAAACTATAACGCTCATCTTCATTCACAGATCACAGATATATATCACAGATAAGTAAATTACAGATCACAACATAAATCAGGGTATATCACAAAGCATCATATTTCAGGAATATCAAACAATTTAACATTCAATGGAATCTAAACATCCATAAGTAAGATCAAGTATTCAATAGTTATTTATAAGTAGAATCAATTAATCGTTTAATCCTGATTAATTCAATATATTTCCAAGTAAATTAATTACTTATGAATTAATTATCAAATTCTGATTAATTTATTACAAATCATTTGGTATAAATAATTTTTTTTTAATCACCTTAATTAATTAAATTATTCTTGATTTATCATATCAATTAAATCAACATTTTAAACCAGTTTCATAATGATTATCATTTATTTGTTAATCTAAATTAATCATTAAAAATTTATCACTTTAATTAATTATTTAAATAATCTTAATTAATGACCTTCATTTACTAATATCAATTCTTTACCGTTCTACAAAAAATTTCTTACATTAATCATTATTAATTAAAATTGATTAGACATTAATAACTCATTAATTAACTCATTGATTAATCCTACTTATTTAATTAATTAAGTGTTAATTATAACTTAGTGAGTTCGTAATTGCAATTTAATCAGGTTTTAGCTTAAAACCCTGTCGACATTAATAACTTGATTAATATCAAACTTGTTTAACCTTTTAACTTCAGATTTTTATTTGGCTACCCCCCTCCCCTGGAAGATTTAAACCCAAAGAAATTAACGTGTTATGCTCGAGCTAACCTCGGGTTTCCACTAAGTTTTCTCACGTCACTCTTGCATCCCTCCTTCTTCTTCTACTGTTCTTTTTCTTCTTCCCCTTTATTACCAAAACTTAGATAAATTTGCAGCTTTAAAACTGTAGCTATTACCCACCAAACACTCTAGTATAAACTCGAGTTAAACCCCAAAATTCCCGAGGCACTCACGAGTCGAACTCCACAAAACTCGAGCAACAGAAACTTCGTCTTCCCCAAACTAAACTACCCAGATATTCACGCGACCCCAAACGTGTACGTGTACGTGTACACCACCATGGCGACGCTCCGGCCATCACCACTAGCGTCGACAAGTCGACTATCACCCTCGCACACCATTCTGACCACCAAATCGTCAATAACTACTCGAAATCAAAATCGAGTATTCAAGCCCACATCTGGAACTACAGACCCCACCTAAAACAGCCTCGCGCGCACACCCTCGACCACCGGAGACCCCACAATCTCGGCCACGCCATCGCCAACTACCCCTCTACCACCACCTAGAATCGCGAATAGCTCGATCCAACCATGGCGACGCAATCCACACTTTACAGACCTTAGAAACTTTCGAACCCAAAACCCTATATTTCCTTCATCCCAAAAATTTTTGCATTGAAAAAATTATTTAGCATTTCTCCTAGCTCCATTGATGACCAAGCAAGCTCCAGACAAAATCTCAACATTTAAAAATTGTTCGATCACTGGGAATCCATTTAGAAGCATTTTTAGTTCAACTAGGAACTACTCTTAAACCCCTTATCTAAAAATTATAATTTTTACCTTAAAAATCATATTTAAGTATACGAATTCAGTTTGTAACCCTGGATTCACGAATTAAGAAATTCGAAATTTGACTAATTTAAAGTTTTGGTCTGTTCTTTTAAATTTACAGAGATACTGCTATGTTGTTTGACTTGAATAAAATCTTAATCTTAAATTTATACTATAACAAACAATCTTTGCTTTAATGCTATGTCCAAACATTAAATAGATTGTGAAGAAATGATGATTTTTTTTTATCTTTTGAACCTGGAACTAAAGACAGAGACAAGAAATTCAAACACCTGGCAGTTCACACACCAACATATCCATATATACACAGAGTTTTTAAAATATATTCACAAGCATGTTATACTTCAAAGATAAGCAGGCACTATAATTATATACTTATCAATTTAAAATAGTGATGTTACTCACTTTGGTTTTCACAGAAAGGAAGAACAGAGCTTGAAAATGTTGAACAGGCTTTGCATTTGAAAACTGATCCTTGCTTTGAGTAGCTCTGCCCTTTTGATTTTCTGATTTGTTTTGAAGTTGTATTGTTGTTTTATTGTTTGAGTTTTAAAGTTTAAGTTTTGAAGAATATTTACTTCAGATTTTTCATAGCTTGGAATGGACGAGAATAAAATGTAGAAGGCAGATATAAATGAATTGGGTTTAGTGGTGATAGAACTTGTATAGGTAATATTGTTTTGTACAAAAGAAATCAGAGATTTTTCTTAGTTTACTGATATGGTTTCAACATATTTTCGGCTGAGAAGATTTTTTTGTGCTTGGGTATTAAATGCTTGTCCTTTATGTTTCATGTACATACGTATTTATTTTGTGTAAGTGTACTTTATGTTCCTACTTATGATATTTGTGCTTTCTTTTGCTTTGCATTTCCAATTGTTCACATATAAAGTTCTACTTGTCTGGTTTTGGTTTCATACTTTTGCTTTGTTTTATTTTTTTCTTGCTTATATACTTGAGTATATTTTTCTTTGCTTTGGTCTTATTACCTTGAAATACAAATGAATTTCCCCAAAATAAATATGTTTGTGAAATATTAGTTAATATGTTTACTTACTCTCTTATTGTCTTGTATTTTCTCTATACACATATTTGTTTCTATTACTTTGTATTTGATTTGCCTAGCTTGCTTTATTTTCCTTTCTAATATTTATTATTATCATTTATTATTAAACAATTTATTTACTATTTAAATTCAAACCAAAACATATATATATATATATATCTACATATATATACAACATTTTAAATTTAAATGATTTAACGCATTTTTATTCGATTTCGGGGAAACTCGCATCCATTTAAAATCAATTTTACAAATTTTAATTCAAAAATCAATAAATTATCATTCTAAATTTATATAAAATTCGGGGTCGTTACACACTCCTTTTGACTAAAAACCACACAAAACCTTGCACAAATCCCTTAAAACAATGCATAGCCACCACTAGTTGCAACATACCTTCGCCCACCACCTTGGACACCACCTCTACCCGCCACCACCACCTTGCTACCACCACTACACATCACCATCTCCTCTGTCCAGACCTGTAGCAAGTCATGGCCAAGCCTAGGACCTTGTAGACCGAGCCAAAGATGAACCAAAACTCCACCATATTGCATAAAACTCTTCACATGCCTATGTTGTAACTTCCCCATCATCTCTAGCTTGTAGCTGTGCATCCCTTGGTCCAAACCAGACCCAAACCATGTCCAAACCTGAACCAAAACATTCCCTAGGCCATGCAAAAGGATAGAGAAAGCAAGGCAAAAGATTTGACATTCAAATCTCTTTTCGTTTAAAAGTTATTCCATTTCAAGTGCGTTGAAATTGTGTTTGTTTTGATGTATGTTTTGGGTTGTAATACAAGAGTTGTAGCTTTGGATCTTGCTCTCCACTCAAGTCCGTAGTCTTGTCATCGTGCTTTTGTTCCATTGTGTCATTGGTTTTGATATCTCCAGCACAAACAGGTGAGTTATTCTCACCAGACAATATGTACCTATATAACTGATAAACCGACACCATTTGAATCTGTAATGTATATCATCATGTTATATATGTTTATATCATTATCATATGATGTTCACACCTGTTATTACACTTATTATATCATATGTTACTATTATTTAATGTTATTCTGTTATTTATATCTGTTATCACCATTGCAAGTTCCCTGTAGATTAGAATCACTATGGGTTGAAATGATACATACCCGAACAGACTTTAGAATAGGGAAAAATCGTTATGGGCTGAAATGATAGGCCTGAATGATTTTTATTTAAATTATTTTAACTTGGGATTGCGGGTTTGAAATGATAGAACTCGGATTTTTATTTTTTAACTGCGGATTGAAATGATACATATCCGTATCACTTGACCTAGGTTAGAAAATTATATACAGGCCCGTGGTTATTTTATAAAGTGTTTTGAATATTTTTAAGTATTTTAAAAATATAAATTTATGAAATTTGATTTAAACAGATTTTGAAATATTTTGAATTAAAGAAATTATGATTTTTCTATGTGTTAAAAATGTAATTAATGAATGGTTTAACTGGATTTTTGAAATATAACTTAAGTTGGAAATTTGGAATTTTGGTTAAAAATGATATTTAAGTTATATAAATAAAATGGATATTAAATTTTATTTGGAAATGGTAAATATGATAATTTGATTAAATTTGAATTTAAGTGATTATTAAGTATTATTGATTTTTCTATGAATTTAAGTGGTTAAATAAATGAATGTTTAAAAGTGATCTTTTAAAATATAACTTGACTAGAAAATGTGAAATTTGGTTTTAATTAAAGGTTTAAGTTAATTAAATAAAATTGGAAATTTTGTTAAATTGTGAAATGGTAATTTAAATTTGAAGTGTTAAGTCTATTTGTTGAAATGTGAAGAATTGGAACTTTTACACTTAAACTTATTAAGTAAATTGTTGAAAATTGGATTTAATTATAAGAAATATGTGAAGTTTAATTTATGAAAGAAACGTGTAAAGTTCTAATTTATGAAAGAAATATGTAAAGTTTTACCTACTGAAAGAAACATGTAAAGTCTTAATTAATGAAAGAAACATGTAAGTCTTAATTTGTGTAATATTGATTTAAAATAATAAATGCCCCTTTTGTAATAAAACGTAAATTAAAACGTACATTCGATAATGTAAGTTTAATTAGTGTAATATTGATTAAATGATAAATGCTCTTTACTGTAATAGGAATTTAAGTTAAAAAGTACATTTAATATGTAAGTTTTAATTAATGTAAATGACATATTTTAATGACTAAAATAATAAAGTTTCTTTATTGTAATGATAGTGTAAGTTAATAAGGTACTCTTAACTTAACATAAGAATTTTAGCATTAAATTGGATATTACAGTAACAAAGTTTATTTAACTATAAGGCTATGATAAAATGACCATGTTAAAAATTTGTAAGTATATAAATACTTTGATTATATAAAATGTTAAATTGGGAAGTATTACATTCCAAAAATGCTATGATTCCTTAAGGTTACATTACCAAAATGCTATGATAATTTAAAGGAAGATTTCAAGTTTAATAAATTAAAGGAAATATTCAGTGATTTTGAAATTTGGGTTTTTTTGAAATGATATATTATTGAATTGGTTTTGAAATGGAAATGATATATTTTTGAATTGGTTTTGAATAGATATGTTTTGGGTTTGAAAGTATGTATTAGTTTGAAATAAATGATATGATTTTGAAATGGTTTAAAGGATGTATTTTTATTTGAAACATAAACTATTTTTAAAAGTTATAACCACGGGTTATAATAACGATTGGTTGGCAAAGAGACCGGGATCGGATATGGACATACTCTCTGTCGATACCGAAAACCACTTTGACAACCGTGTACGCGGTGGAGATTCCAGAATGATGTAGGATGGTGGCGACGTTCTTAAGGTATGTTACGTGGACCCAACTCCCGTGAGTTGGCATAAGGTGGCTAAAACAGGAGCGATCTCGGACCAGTGAGGTAGCACCTCTTCTCGGACACATTTCTTCGATATTATACTCTTACTTGTGATTGATTAGATGGCCATCCTCCGATTTGGGAGTGTTGTTCGAGGTGGAACGGTAGTGGCTGCTATGCGTATCCATCAGTCCGTGTGCGTAATTGGTATATCTACCCTGGCATTGCCTAGTTGTGCCGTGTCACCTACCATATCGAGCTTTACTACGATTATGATTTTAAGATCCGACCGCGTTAAGGTTCTCCATCCCCTTAACGCTATTTTCTATATGATTATACTTTACTTATTAGACATTATTATAATAGCGAATATTACTACATAGTAGATATTTTAACGGATCCTTAGAGGATGGGCGGTCCCAAGCATCTTCTAAGTTACTTGTACCTTTATTACAGTTCACTTGAGTTGGTTTACATTATATAAGTATATATTGTCCTGACTCGAGTGTTTTGTGTTTTGCTTTACGCTCGGGTCAGCCTGAGTATTCACAGATTTGGATTTCCACCTTCTGGAGATTTGAATCGCTGGAGATTATTTGCTAGTCTTGTTCTATCAACTTCGGTTCCGTTGTTCTATTCAGCCTGTACTTGGTTATTGTATTTAGACTTCTGCTGTACTTTATTTCTTATGTTGTATCTTATGTAACTCTGATATATTTTCATAGTAGCTTCATGAACTACTATTTCTTTTACTTCCGCTGCATTATTTTACTCTGTGTATGTGATCTGTGATTATATTTATTTACTGTATATTCTGAGATTTGCCAAATTTTAATTACAACGCGGTATTTTGAGCAATTCAACTCCGGCATGAGTGTCTACCTATACACTTATAATGGATGCGAATGGTTGAAAATATCGGGTCGTTACAGTTGGTATCAGAGCTTTGGCTTTGAGGCAAAACTTAGAATGTATGGTAAATTTATTTACAGAATCACTTTCGTTCGAGTTTGAATCTCTTCCTTTTGATTCGATTTCCTTTGAATTTTGGAACGTTTCCTGCAGTTCCAAAATTCATTCTTGTCCCTCACTATTCATCTTCTTTTGATTTTGGAGTATCACATAACTCCACTTCGAATGATCTTTATAGTGAATTGGCGATCTCGCCAATATTCTAATTTTCTTGTAAAGGGGTGAAAATCCTTTACAGTCAGCATCGATTCACCAGGGATTTTATCTATCCTTGGTTTAGATGCTAATATCTTTTATTATTCCAAACTCTATCTCTTGAGATCGAACGTAGATTTATCCCATAAAAATCCACATCGATCTTATTCTCTAAGTCACGGTTGACCCGGTTAAGGTTGTCCGCAATTTACCTAAGCTTACCCATCTCTCTACTCTGTTTAACCATCTTGTCTTTTGTTTCTAAACTATCTCCAAACATTTTGAATTGTACTTGTAAATCTATGTTTTGTTTTATATATGGTGTTGTTTGAGTTGTTGATGTTGATTTGGATTTCCGATCGATTCGTCTGATCAACGCTATCGATAGGATTTCTAAAACACTTTAACAGAACAAACTGACACGATATTATTTTAAATTTGGTTAATGAAATAAAATTTTGATATATAAGTAAATTTATGGAACTTAATAAATTGATTTAAATTGATAATTTGAAATGATAATACTTGATTTATCATTTATTGTTCTACAAATGAATTTATAAATAGTTGTTTATAAATTGATTTGGGAACTGAAATGAATTTGAATCAAGAATTTGAGAATTCAAGTTTCCGATGGATTTCAAACCTTGTGTTTAAAATTTTTAAAAGGATATAATTTAAAGTATTTTTGAATAAAAAATTTGTCTCTAAAGGATTTTAAAGTTTAAAAATTAAGTGCTCTTCTCTTTGTCGCTGGAAAATAATTTCGGTGATGACTGCAGCATCATCGACGTTCATTTTCGAGTTTTGAACTGAAGAGACCGTTCTGTAGTCTTACTACAGCTTTGTTTTGAAAGATTTAATTTATTTGAATTTCTAAATATGATTTGATTTATAATATATATAGATATATGATTTAAATTGATTTGACATATTATGTACATATATTTATTTATCTCTAACTGGTTTGAAGGAAACCGGAAAATTAATTCTTAAATTTCATCTTAAAGAATAATTTCAGTTATAAAAAGAAAAATTAAAATTTTTGAATAAATGATTCAAACTTGAGATAATTGAATTGGAAAGTTTTATTTGTATAATACAATTGCATTCAAATATAACTTACCTTAAAAAAAATTTTAGAAGTTAACAATGTAATTGGATAATATACAATATAAAAAGGATTTTTTTAAATAAAATTTGAGTGGTTATAATAAATTTTATACACCTAAATTTTAGTTATAAAAGATTTACAGAGGTAAATAGTGAAAAAGGAATTTAAAGAGATTTTATTTAAATAACCTGATAATCAAATTTGAACTTAGAAATGTTACAACTTTAAAATGAATATTATTTGACCTTGAATTAAAATGGTTTAAATAAAGATTATTTTAAAAGGTGTTATGATTTTCTAAGTATTATGTTTTTTTTTAGAATTACATTTCCAAAG
Source organism: Allium fistulosum (assembly GCA_030737815.1). Lineage (NCBI taxonomy): Eukaryota > Viridiplantae > Streptophyta > Magnoliopsida > Asparagales > Amaryllidaceae > Allium > Allium fistulosum. Next base: position 63,103,369 of record CM060903.1, read on the forward strand.
TGTTATGATTTTAGTAGTATGATTTCCAAATGATAAACATCTCTAATTTGTTATGATTTCAAAGCGTTATTGTTTCACATTTATTATCTTATTTTGTTTTTTTGTTTTTTTTTTCAAACTATCTTTTGGTTGTCCTTATTTCTCTTATCTTGTTACAGAATGGGAAGGCTATTGCTTATACCAGTCTGTTTAGACATCTTTTTATAATCTTTGAAATCTTTGTTACTCATCTGGATCTGAACACTGTTTTTCCATTCATAGACCATCGGTCAAGTGAAAGGGGTGATTCAGACTCTAGAGGATCTTTTTCGTGTTTGTGTTCTTGATTTGATCACCTCCAACTTGTTAAACTTGCCTATAACAATAGTTATCAGGTGTAATTCCAATATTCTTATCATCTTGTCTTAATTCTATTCATTCTATCTTTTTAGGTGCTTTCCCGTACCTCGTTCCTTTTCGGGGACGAAAAGTTTTGAGTGGGGGAGAGTGTAACAACCCTGTATTTTACAATTAATTTTAATTTGATTTTTCCAAATTTAAAAGCTTTATTTATGAAAAGAATAAATGTTGTTATTGTAAATATAAAAAAAAATTTGATTTTGTATGTGGATTTGAATTCCAAATATGACTAAATTTAATATTTCCAGAAAATGTGAATTTTGGTCAAATAGTCAAACTTCGACTTTTAACTTGAAAATTTAAAAGTTTGAAATTTATGAATTTTATCTTTTATTATAAAAATAGATTTAATAACTTGAATACTGCTTTTCGTTTCGTTGCAAACGGATTTAAATTGCAAAAGTTATACTATTTTCAATATTGTGTATATATAGGGTTATTCAGCAATATTCTTTATTTTAAAATTATATAAATGACATTTTTATTTGATATATTTTATTCTAATTTGTACATTTATGTTATATAAAATATATTTTGGCTTTTAAATATTTTTAAAGTAAGGTAGGAATTTTTCCAGAGTTAGTAGTATTTTTCTTGCAAATTTCCATGCCCTGTTTGTAAATTTTAAACATTTTTCTTTAATCCTTTTTCTATTTTCTCCAATTTAATTATCTATTTTATTTTGAAAATGATAAATAAATTATTTTAATTCAAATTTTCACTTCATAATATTTTTATAATGAAGTGTATAGTTTTTCAAGACTGATAGTGATTTATTAATAATTTTTGAACACTGTTTGGTATTTTTAAGTAATTTTCTTCATTCTTTTTATATTTTTCCAAAATTTATTATTGGTTTTCTCATATTTATAATTGATTTCGGTTTGTAAATTATTTTTCTGAATATTTTTGTTTATATAAAGATTAAAAAGAAAAGAAATATGAAAGGTTGTAAAACACTTTGAAACTTAAGCCCTTTTTTGTCCAAACCCTTCATTTTCTTTAACTCCTCAAATTTTGCCCTAGCCATCTAAAACCCTAGTGTAGCCGCCACTTTTTGTTTCTCATCTTTTCACGTGAAAACAAATCAGCTCCTCATTTCTCATGGCTTCATCCAAAAATAGGTAATGGCCTCTCCTTCTTTTTCTTCTTTTCTCTTCATTTTCAATGATTTTTGCCATGTTCTCTTGCTTTGCTTGGCCTAACACCTCCACCATCTCCTCCACCGACCACCACCACTTCCTTCCCCACACCATCCACGACCAAACCCCCTCCTCCTATGACCATGACAGGCCATGCACTCCTTTTGACTAAAAACCACACAAAACCTTGCACAAATCCCTTAAAACAATTCATAGCCACCACTAGTTGCAACATACCTTCGCCCACCACCTTGGACACCACCTCTACCCGCCACCACCACCTTGCTACCACCACTACACATCACCATCTCCTCTGTCCAGACCTATAGCAAGTCATGGCCAAGCCTAGGACCTTGTAGACCGAGCCAAAGATGAACCAAAACTCCACCATATTGCATAAAACTCTTCACATGCCTATGTTGTAACTTCCCCATCATCTCTAGCTTGTAGCTGTGCATCCCTTGGTCCAAACCAGACCCAAACCATGTCCAAACCTGAACCAAAACATTCCCTAGGCCATGCAAAAGGATAGAGAAAGCAAGGCAAAAGATTTGACATTCAAATCTCTTTTCGTTTAAAAGTTATTCCATTTCAAGTGCGTTGAAATTGTGTTTGTTTTGATGTATGTTTTGGGTTGTAATACAAGAGTTGTAGCTTTGGATCTTGCTCTCCACTCAAGTCCGTAGTCTTATCATCGTGCTTTTGTTCCATTGTGTCATTGGTTTTGATATCTCCAGCACAAACAGGTGAGTTATTCTCACCAGACAATATGTACCTATATAACTGATAAACCGACACCATTTGAATCTGTAATGTATATCATCATGTTATATATGTTTATATCATTATCATATGATGTTCACACCTATTATTACACTTATTATATCATATGTTACTATTATTTAATGTTATTCTGTTATTTATATCTGTTATCACCATTGCAAGTTCCCTGTAGATTAGAATCACTATGGGTTGAAATGATACATACCCGAACGGACTTTAGAATAGGGAAAAATCGTTATGGGCTGAAATGATAGGCCTGAATGATTTTTATTTAAATTATTTTAACTTGGGATTGCGGGTTTGAAATGATAGAACTCGGATTTTTATTTTTTAACTGCGGATTGAAATGATACATATCCGTATCACTTGACCTAGGTTAGAAAATTATATACAGGCCCGTGGTTATTTTATAAAGTGTTTTGAATATTTTTAAGTATTTTAAAAATATAAATTTATGAAATTTGATTTAAACAGATTTTGAAATATTTTGAATTAAAGAAATTATGATTTTTCTATGTGTTAAAAATGTAATTAATGAATGGTTTAACTGGATTTTTGAAATATAACTTAAGTTGGAAATTTGGAATTTTGGTTAAAAATGATATTTAAGTTATATAAATAAAATGGATATTAAATTTTATTTGGAAATGGTAAATATGATAATTTGATTAAATTTGAATTTAAGTGATTATTAAGTATTATTGATTTTTCTATGAATTTAAGTGGTTAAATAAATGAATGTTTAAAAGTGATCTTTTAAAATATAACTTGACTAGAAAATGTGAAATTTGGTTTTAATTAAAGGTTTAAGTTAATTAAATAAAATTGGAAATTTTGTTAAATTGTGAAATGGTAATTTAAATTTGAAGTGTTAAGTCTATTTGTTGAAATGTGAAGAATTGGAACTTTTACACTTAAACTTATTAAGTAAATTGTTGAAAATTGGATTTAATTATAAGAAATATGTGAAGTTTAATTTATGAAAGAAACGTGTAAAGTTCTAATTTATGAAAGAAATATGTAAAGTTTTACCTACTGAAAGAAACATGTAAAGTCTTAATTAATGAAAGAAACATGTAAGTCTTAATTTGTGTAATATTGATTTAAAATAATAAATGCCCCTTTTGTAATAAAACGTAAATTAAAACGTACATTGGATAATGTAAGTTTAATTAGTGTAATATTGATTAAATGATAAATGCTCTTTACTGTAATAGGAATTTAAGTTAAAAAGTACATTTAATATGTAAGTTTTAATTAATGTAAATGACATATTTTAATGACTAAAATAATAAAGTTTCTTTATTGTAATGATAGTGTAAGTTAATAAGGTACTCTTAACTTAACATAAGAATTTTAGCATTAAATTGGATATTACAGTAACAAAGTTTATTTAACTATAAGGCTATGATAAAATGACCATGTTAAAAATTTGTAAGTATATAAATACTTTGATTATATAAAATGTTAAATTGGGAAGTATTACATTCCAAAAATGCTATGATTCCTTAAGGTTACATTACCAAAATGCTATGATAATTTAAAGGAAGATTTCAAGTTTAATAAATTAAAGGAAATATTCAGTGATTTTGAAATTTGGGTTTTTTTGAAATGATATATTATTGAATTGGTTTTGAAATGGAAATGATATATTTTTGAATTGGTTTTGAATAGATATGTTTTGGGTTTGAAAGTATGTATTAGTTTGAAATAAATGATATGATTTTGAAATGGTTTAAAGGATGTATTTTGATTTGAAACATAAACTATTTTTAAAAGTTATAACCACGGGTTATAATAACGATTGGTTGGCAAAGAGACCGGGATCGGATATGGACATACTCTCTGTCGATACCGAAAACCACTTTGACAACCGTGTACGCGGTGGAGATTCCAGAATGAAGTAGGATGGTGGCGACGTTCTTAAGGTATGTTACGTGGACCCAACTCCCGTGAGTTGGCATAAGGTGGCTAAAACAGGAGCGATCTCGGACCAGTGAGGTAGCACCTCTTCTCGGACACATTTCTTCGATATTATACTCTTACTTGTGATTGATTAGATGGCCATCCTCCGATTTGGGAGTGTTGTTCGAGGTGGAACGGTAGTGGCTGCTATGCGTATCCATCAGTCTGTGTGCGTAATTGGTATATCTACCCTGGCATTGCCTAGTTGTGCCGTGTCACCTACCATATCGAGCTTTACTACGATTATGATTTTAAGATCCGACCGCGTTAAGGTTCTCCATCCCCTTAACGTTATTTTCTATATGATTATACTTTACTTATTAGACATTATTATAATAGCGAATATTACTACATAGTAGATATTTTAACGGATCCTTAGAGGATGGGCGGTCCCAAGCATCTTCTAAGTTACTTGTACCTTTATTACAGTTCACTTGAGTTGGTTTACATTATATAAGTATATATTGTCCTGACTCGAGTGTTTTGTGTTTTGCTTTACGCTCGGGTCAGCCTGAGTATTCACAGATTTGGATTTCCACCTTCTGGAGATTTGAATCGCTGGAGATTATTTGCTAGTCTTGTTCTATCAACTTCGGTTCCGTTGTTCTATTCAGCCTGTACTTGGTTATTGTATTTAGACTTCTGCTGTACTTTATTTCTTATGTTGTATCTTATGTAACTCTGATATATTTTCATAGTAGCTTCATGAACTACTATTTCTTTTACTTCCGCTGCATTATTTTACTCTGTGTATGTGATCTGTGATTATATTTATTTACTGTATATTCTGAGATTTGCCAAATTTTAATTACAACGCGGTATTTTGAGCAATTCAACTCCGGCATGAGTGTCTACCTATACACTTATAATGGATGCGAATGGTTGAAAATATCGGGTCGTTACAATTTATATATATGTTTTTGTTATAAAATAAGTAATTTAAAATCGTATCTATGTTATTGGCCAGCAAGAAAAAAAATTGAAACAAAAACTAATATTTTTATTAAAAGAATATGTAACATCCCACTATTTTGGACCATTCAAATCGACAATAATCCACACATGACGGACTTGAATACTTCAAAACAGTGGATTGTTAATTTAAATTTGGCAAATCTCAGCATATACAGTAAATAAATAAATCACAGAATCACAGACACAGAGTAATACAATAATACGCAGCGGAATAGATAAAATAGTAGTTCATGAAGCTACTATATAAACATAAGAGTTAGAAATAAAATACAATAGAATATCTCAAATACAGTGAAGTCTCCAGTACAAACAGATGACCTCTCTGAACAAATCAACAGGAAAGCTGAAAGCTGAATCGATAGTTGGATCTCTAACGAAGCCCCAAACTCCAAAAGTGAGTCTCAAATGTTGTATCACTCAGTCTGACCCGAGCATAAAGCAAAACACAAAATACTCGAGTCAGGATTAACATTCTTATATCAATAAATCCAACTCAAGTGAAATATCAACTGAAATACAATTAACTTAAAGGACGTATGGGATAACTGTAACAACCCAGAATTTCTGTCATTTGAAATTCATATATTTAATTGATTTTAAATATTGACAAGTGAAATTTGTAAGCTGAATGAATTAAAATTCGAATATAGTGATTTAATTATTTAATTAAATCGACAATTTAATATTTGAAATTGTGTAAATAATTGAAATCTGGATTAAATGTGATTAAAAATGATTTATAAAATTACATTAAATCATATTGGAGTTAGAATGATGTTATAGAACTTTTAAAATTGAATTAAAAGTTAATTTGTGAAAATTGATTATTTTAATATTTAATTGACGAGTGAAATAGTCATTTTTCAAAAAGTCTCGGATTTCGACAAAACGAGTTTCATTGGATCCGTAATGTTAAATTATTGTAAGGTTTAAAATTTCGTGTCAATCGGACTTACGGTTTGTCCGGGGCAAGCCAAAACGCATTGAAATCGTTTTAATCGATTTAATTTAAATTTGATCGTTTAATTCCGTAACTCGCACTTATGACCAAATTAGCTCCCGAAACACATTCCATTGTGTTCGGAACGCGGGTAAAACCTTAGAAATGCCAGCCGGCACGCTTCGATTGGAGTTCGAAAATTTTCGAGATGAATAGTGTTTTGCAATTTTCTATAAAAGCCCTCCATCATTTCATTTTTCACAAGCATTAGGGTTTCAAAGCCCTAGCCGCCACTTTTCTGTTAGTGGCCAGAATTTTTCCTTCTTCCTCCTCGATTTCCTTCCTATCCATGCATTATTTCGAAAAATCATCAACTACAAAGTTGTAGAGGGTATCCAGTTCTATAACTTCAACGGTCACGATCGAATTTAACTTGATGGATAGGCGGCGAAAGGGCCTTGAACGCCATTCGTTCAAGCACGGTTTTTGAGATATAAGGGCAGACGAGTGTGACCTTGCTTTGGCCAGTGATGGAGTTCGTGACAAGCTATCGCGTGGCGTCGTTGGATCAACTGCTAGGGCACGAGTGGAGGAGCGGCATCGAAGTTTGGATCGGCGATGTTGGGTTCTTCGACCTGTACGTAAACGATGGAAGAAAGGAAGTGCGGCCCAGATGCAAATTAGTGAAACGTGCGGCCGAGATTTATTTGGATGATAAAGGTTTTAAAAATAAAAAAAAAGAAAATGAAATTATTATATTAAAATTCGTATAAACTTTGAAAGATCATATCTTTTTGATACGAGGTCAAAAATTGACGAAACGACTTGCATTGGGTTCGTTTTGTCGAGCACTACGCAATGGAGCTAGATTGGGATTGATTGGAGCCAGTGATAATTTTGGGTAAAATTAATCGCGTGTTTAATTTTATTCGAAATAAAATATTGTAACCGTTATTGAAAGCAAGGTGAGAACTTTTCACTCAATCGAATTTGTTTCGATTTAAATTTTAAATAGATAAACTTAAAATTGCCTGATTGTGTGATTTGATGATGATTGTTATTTGTTGCATTGAATTAGACCCTATACGCCGCATATTAAGCGGAGGTTATTATATTAAAAACATATACCGCGATATTCCACCGTGAAGTGGAATTGGTATTATATATGTATTTGGAGTTGATTTCCCGCATTATATAGCGGATGAGACCCTATTGCGCCGCATAATAGCGGATAGTATTTTATAAATCCCATATACCGCGATATTCCACCTTGAAGTGGAATTGGTATTGTGCTAACATCTGTGGATGTAGGGAAACTGGTTGGAGGGATCCAACTGGATTCCTCAAATAATTGAATTTGTTTCAATATTGTGTGTTGATTTATTTATAATCTCCGTGTGATTATATTTGTGAATTGAAATCATTGAAGGCTATAATTTAGCTGAATATATTTTTGGTATCGTTGGATACTGGAAATAAATAAAATTGGATTTTCAAAATTCAAGTTGAAAATTTATTGTGAAAATTTATTTTTGAGAATTGGATAAATTTAAAAGGAGTTTTAAAAAGATAAAAGTCTTATTTTTGAACTATATTGAATTAAATTTCAAATTTGGGAAAAAGGGCTTAATAAATGGATTTTGAAGAACATTGTTTAAAAGTTGAAGAATTTATTTAAAATTTGGATTTTTTTAAATAGATTTGAAGAGATAAAGGAATTTATTTTAAAAGGAAATAATTTTGGAAATACATTGGAAATTTATTTGGGATTTGAAAATCAATTTGAAAATTGATTTAGAGTTGAAAAATAAATATTTGTGAAATTGATTTGAAAATCGTATAAAGAGTGAATATTTGGAAATGTAAATTCACAATGGAAATTTACAAGTAGAAATTAATTGGTTATGGTAATTAATTAAAAATAATTAATTAAGTATTAATTATTAATTAAGGGTTAATTAATGATTAATAAAAGGAAAATTTATTAAATGTTTTTGTATTTAATTGATTATTAATTTACCATAACTAGCAAATCCATTCATAGAAATTAATCTGTTTAAATTAATCAAATGATAAAATTAATCCTACTTAGGGATGTTTGGATTTCATTGGATGTTGAATTGTTTGATATCTCTGATATGTGATGTGATATATCCGGATTTGTGTTGTGATCCGTAATTTTTTTATTTGTGATATATATATATATATATATATATATTTGTGATCTGTGAATGAAAGATAAGCGTTATAGTTTATACCGCTTATCAAATATATTGTTATATTTGATCTGTGATGGTTGAATGTTGTTGCACTATTGTGTTAAACCCCTGGACTACACCATACACATACAAATGTGGATTTCACGTGGAAATCTGTTAAGCCACAGATTTTAGACAATTCTAAAGATTGAATTTTTGAATCCAAATTAGTTTTGGAATTGGAATTGAAAGTTTTTGAAAATGAGATTAAAAAATTAGAGTTATTTTAAATAACTTAATAAAATTGAAATTTGAATAAGTTTATTTAAAATTTGAATTCAATATTTTGAAATTGAATTCAATAATTGGGAATTATGGCTTAAAAGATTTTACAAGTGTAAAAGGTGTTTACATGGGGTTTTAACCATTTAAAATATGGTTTTGGAAATTTAAATTTATATTCAAGTTTTATACTTAGACGGCTTTAACCTGTGTAATTGTAACCAGTTTTTCCCAAAACGAAAACTATCTGTTTTCAAATAGTAATAGCTTTCATAAAGTGAAAAGATTTCCAATTTGTATCGAAACATTTCAAGTTGAAATGAAATTGTGAATAGTTTGGAAAAAAAAACTATGAATTAACCTTTGTGAAGATGATTAAGCTTTATTTTGAAATCAAAGAAGATTTTAAAAGGTGTATCTTTTATATTATAAAAGACTTGAATTGTGAATAGTTTTGAAAGCTATAAGTTAAATCTTAATTTAAAGATTTAATGGGTTAATCCAAATGAAATGGAAATTGATTTGGAAATATGTAAATAAATCTTTGTTAAACTGGGTGAACTTTGTGAAGTGAATCTTTTTGTTTAAAGATTTAAAATGGTAATTTGTTTAAACCATTTAAAGGAAAGGATTTGGGTAATAAGTTGTGACTTAATTGAAATCCCTATATCCATATATTTTAAATATTGTGCTCACTATTCGGTTTAGCCGGGAAAGGACCTTTGTGTCATATAACCCATTCCGAATAAGTGATATGACAATATGGATAACATTTGAAGACCGGTGGTGAAGACCGGGTATTTGTGAAAATGATAGGATGACCTATCGATTGTCTCTGCACTGTTAGCTACGGTATAGAGATTTCCTTTGTGATGGGAAGTTCGATCGGGATTGTGAATACCCGGATTGCAAGGGCTTCTTTGGAAGTGCCTTCGGTTCTGTTCGAACCCGGAACAGACTTGTATGGTTACATGTCTGACATTACATTTTGAGATATAAAGCTGATTTCTTTCAAATACATTTCTGTTTGGTTGTGGAGAATTTATTCTCTTACCTTAACACCCTTCTCTGAGACGTACGAGCTCAGAGGTTATGTAGTTGAAGGTTATCAGTGATATACTCCTAATTTGGTAATGTGGCATGCTGAGTGTTGCTGTGTGATGATTATTTGCTGATCATTTGTTGATCAAAGCATGGCTTTGTGAAAAAGCGTAGCTTTGTGGACGAGACTTCGTCAGACCTCACACCCCGGAAATGGTCAAAATAGGAATGATTCGGCAAGGTTATGAGGGTCGCACCCTTTAGGGTATGTCATTTCCTTCTGGAAAAGGGTGGTATCAGGTATGGAGCCCTGGTATTTAACCTATGTGGTTACTCCAATCTCATTTACTCTATGTGATTGTTGTTTTGTTGAGGCGCCTCAGATAAAGGTCGTAACGGACCGGGGGTGGCATCTTCATGTAGTAGTTACCTTGTGTAAGAGGTAACCTGGCCTGGTGTTGGTAGAGAGCTAGTTAGTTCTCGGGACGTCCCGCCAGAGGCGTACCCATTGGCAGTAGGAAGTTCCTTAGCCTAACCATTTGTTGGAAATCCAATTTCCAATACGAACCTTGTAAGGTATTAGTTGTAGAACCTGCCATTTACTTATGGTGGTCACTACTGTTTAGATGGTAGCTATAGTAGGCATAGTTCGAAATGTCTATGCTGGCTAAGATTACTATTATACTTTCAAGATGTTTTCTGCACTATGCACTAATAATAATATCAAAAATGATTTGTTTTGCATAGTAAGCATGTTTGACTATCATAAGGAGAAATCTCCTCCTATTTTGCATTTGCATTGTGTGTGTGGCGGGAGGCCTTATGGTAGTTTCATTTTCCAAAAAGCATTGCGGATGTCTTTTACTTCCTTTGTTGTTGTTGTTTTAAAGATAATAACTATTTTAGTTCTCACACCCGTCCCATGACTGACCTGGAGTTTATTGTTCCTTTCCTAAACTCTGGGTGCCCATCATTTTCCACATGGGCAGCCTAGAGTTAGATTTTCAGGTCATTCTGGATTGAGGAGATGCTGTGGAGTTCTAGAGGCAAGCTGGATGGCGAGACGTAGTATTTGTATATGATATTATCTTTTCCGCTGTAAAAAGATTCATTTGTAAGGACAAGTTCATATAATTGTCCAGTTGTGTTGTATATTGTTGTTGTACACTCTGATGATGATGTAATGTATAAATTGATATAGATCTTTGATTTCAAGATTATTCATTTATCTATTATATGTTGTTCTGCTGCGATATGTGAGATTCTGATATTGTTTTTGTTGTTTCTTCTTTCTTTCTTTGTCTTCTTCTACCTCTTCTTTTTAACCATAACAATTTGGTTTTCCGGCATTCGATTGCTCGGCAGTTGATACAGTGGACGTATTAATGTCGATTTTCGGAAGTCGAAAATCTCGGAGCGTTACATGTGGTATCAGAGCATATGGTTAAGCGATAACCTTGGCTCTGTTGGGTGTTACTCATTAGAGATAGAGTCAGTAATACTCTAGAATGAGTGTGAGTGTAATAATAGATATGAGCGCGTATTTGTTAGTGAATATGAAATTGTTTTGTATTGTGTTGACTTATCGGTTGATTGTTTATAGATTCTGGTCGGTGCAGTCTAGCTAACTGTAATCGATAGGGTTTTCTAAACTCTTAAACAAGATGAACCGACACAGTATCATTTTAAATTGGGTAAATGAAATAATTTTACCTCGATTATATTTTGTATATAAAGGAAATAATTTTTCAGAATTATTAAAGTGTATATAAATTGATTGTTTGGTTGTTGAAAATGTGAATATATATATAAGTCAATAAAAGTTGTTTGAATAATCTAAATAAAAACAACAATTATGAAAGAATAAATCATATAAGAGCAACAATTGTATAAGTATAGAATTATTATTAAAATGATTTACAATTGTGGAATAATCTTGTATAAGTAAGGTAAATAGTGAAATTATATAAGTAAAGATTTATAAATGTTATTTATAAATAAATAGGAAATTTTTAAAAGAATATTAAACACTGGATTCATTACTGTTGCTGGGAAATAATAAGGGTGATGACTGCAGCATCATCAGTATCATTTTCGAGTTTCTATGTGATGGATTTGCTACCATAGTAAATTGAAAATTGAAGTTTTGTTGTGATAAACAAAATTTAAATTAAAATCCAAATTGAAATTGATGAATATAAGTAGAAATGAGTTTTGAACTTATAATATGAGATAATAAAGTTTAACTTTAGTAAAGTTGAAATAAATTTGGGTTAGCATAATAAAATATGTGATTTGAAATTTAACTAAAGGAAAGTTAAATAAATTGAATTGGATGTGATAGGTGATTATTTAATATGATTTGGAAGTTAAATAAATAAGTTGTATAACTTATAGAATGGGAAAAGATAAGTAAAACCAATTATTAAAATGGTTAAACAATTTTGTTAAGCAAAACGAGATATAAATTTGAATAAGTGATGAAATTTGACTTTGGTAAAAGTTAAATAGAATTTATTTTAGAATGAAATGTTGTGATGGAATATAACTTAAGTGATGTTGAATGAAGTTGATTTTGATATCAAAGTAAATTAATAAACTGAATTAATGAAATGAAGTGATGAATATGAATTTGAGTTATATAAAGGAGATTCAACTTTATTTGTAAAATGAATTAGCAATTGAATTAATAAATGGATTGAATGTTAATCAATCGAATGTAAATAAATTGATATGGAATAATGGATGTAAGTATTAATTCGTTAAAAGCTAATAATTTGGAATTTGAATGAATCGAATGGAAGTCAACTTAATATTAAACCAATTGGAATTAAAAATGTTGAACCAAATTGAATGTGAAGTAAAGTAAATGGAATGAATTTGGTTATGTTGATTATGATTGGTTGTTATATGATTGTTGGTTGATTGTATATAATTCATTAAGTATTAATGAAATTGAATTGATAAAAATTGAAAGCGAATCAACTTGAATTTAAATTAGTGAATGTAAACTAATTGAAAATGAATAATTGAATGTCCTTGTATATGAATTGGTTGTAAACAATTACAAGTGATGTTGAAATTATATAAGTTGCTTATAAACCTTGTTTAGTATGCATTTCTTTTAATATGCATGTGTTGTAGTTGTTTAAAAGAGTAAAATGTTAATAGATTTCGTATATATGTCACTTACATATTTAAATTGAGTAAGTACAGGTGCTGTGGCTACCGTTTGGCGGGATTTGGTTGCGCTAAAATGCTTAATAAATAACTGCTTTTCTTAAAAGTGCTAAAAAGGTACGCCTACGCAATAAAAAATAGGAAATATGAACTATTTTTCTGCTTTTCCGACCGTGTGGGTCGATGTATATATATTTATATCTATTATGAAATTGCAAAAGCTCCTCCATATAAAGGAGACTCTACCAAAATTTCTAGAAATTTTGGGAGTTAGAAAAATTTTGAAAAAATTTTGGGAATTTTTGTTAATGAAAAGTCAATTTCTAAATTGTAATGAAAATATAGGAATTGAACTAGAAAATGAAAACCATTGTTTTGGTTGAAGTTAAAGGTTTTGGAAAAAGGTGAATATAAAATTTTCAATAAGTGGATTTTTGAAAAGTTAATGAATTTGGGGCATTTTTCTTACTTGGCAATTTCGAGGACGAAATTCTTTTAAGGGGGGAAGATTGTAACGGCCCAGAATTTCTGTCATTTGACATTCGTATATTTAATTGATTTTAAATATTAACAAGTGAAATTTGTAAGCTGAATGAATTAAAATTCGAATATAGTGATTTAATTGTTTAATTAAATCGACAATTTAATATTTGAAATTGCGTAAATAATTGAAATCTGGATTAACTGTGATTAAAAATGATTTATAACATTATATTAAATCATATTGGAGTTAGAATGATGTTATAGAACTTTTAAAATTGAATTAAAAGTTAATTTGTGAAAATTGATTATTTTAATATTTAATTGACGAGTGAAAAAAGTCATTTTTCAAAAAGTCTCGGATTTCGATGAAACTAGTTTCATCGGATCCGTAATGTTAAATTATTGTAATTTCAAATTTTGTGTCAATCGGACTTACGGTTTGTCCGGGACAAGCCAAAACGCATTGAAATCGTTTTAATCGATTTAATTTAAATTTGATCGTTTAATTATGTAACTCACACATATGACCGAATTAGCTCCCGAAACACGTTCCATTGTGTTTGGAACGTGGGTAAAACCTTAGAAACGCCAGCCGGCACGCTTTGATTGGAGTTCGAAAATTTTCGAGATGAATAGTGTTTTGCAATTTTCTATAAAAGCCCTCCATCATTTCATTTTTCACAAGCATTAGGGTTTCAAAACCCTAGCCGCCACTTTGTTGTTAATGGCCAGAATTTCGCCTACTTCCTCCTCGATTTCCTTCCTATCCACGCATTATTTCAAAAAATCATCAACTACAAAGTTGTAGAGGGTATCCAGTTCTATAACTTCAACGGTCACGATCGAATTTAACTTGATGGATAGACGACAAAAGGGCCTTGAACGCCATTCGTTTAAGCATGGTTTTCGAGATATAAGGGCAGCCGAGTGTGACCTTGCTTTGGCCAGTGATGGAGTTCGTGACAAGCTATCGCGTGGTGTCGTTGGATCAACTACTAGGGCACGAGTGGAGGAGCGGCATCGAAGTTTGGATCGGCGATGTTGGGTTCTTCGACCTGTACGTGAACGATGGAAGAAAGGAAGTGCGGCCCAGATGCAAAGTGGTGAAACGTGCGGCCGAGATTTGTTTGGAAGATAAAGGTTTTAAAAATAAAAAAAGAAAATGAAATTATTATATTAAAATTCGTATAAACTTTGAAAGATCATATCTTTTTGATACGAGGTCCAAAATTGACGAAACAACTTGCATTGGGTTCGTTTTGTCGAGCACTACGCAATGCAGCTAGATTGGGATTGATTGGAGCCAGTGATAATTTTGGGTAAAATTAAACGCGTGTTTAATTTTATTCGAAATAAAATACTGTAACCATTATTGAAAGCAAGGTGAGAACTTCTCACTCAATCGGATTTGTTTCGATTTAAATTTTAAATAGATAAATTTAAAATTTCCTGATTGTGTGATTGGATGATGATTGTTATTTGTTGCATTGAAATAGACCTTATACGCCGCATATTATGCGGAGGTTATTATATTAAAAACATATACCGCGATATTCCACCGTGAAGTGGAATTGGTATTATATATGTATTTGGAGTTGATTTCCCGCATTATATAGCGGATGAGACCCTATTGCGCCGCATAATAGCGGATAGTATTTTATAAATCCCATATACCGCGATATTCCACCTTATAGTGGAATTGGTATTGTGCTAACATCTGTGGATGCAGGGAAACAGGTTGGAGGGATCCAACTGGATTCCTCATATAATTGAATTTGTTTCAATATTGTGTGTTGATTTATTTATAATCTCCGTGTGATTATATTTGTGAATTGAAATCGTTAAAGGCTATAATTTAGCCGAATATATTTTGGTATCGTTGGATACCGGAAATAAATAAAATTGGATTTTCGAAATTCAAGTTGAAAATTTATTGTGAAAATTTATTTTTGAGAATTGGATAAATTTAAAAGGAGTTTTAAAAAGATAAAAGTCTTATTTTTGAACTATATTGAATTAAATTTCAAATTTAGGAAAAAGGGCTTAATAAATGGATTTTGAAGAACATTGTTTAAAAGTTGAAGAATTTATTTAAAATTTGGATTTTTTTAAATAGATTTGAAGAGATAAAGGAATTTATTTTAAAAGGAAATAATTTTGGAAATCCATTGGAAATTTATTTGAGATTTGAAAATCAATTTGAAAATTGATTTGGAGTTGAAAAATGAATATTTGTGAAATTGATTTGAAAATCGTATAAAGAGTGAATATTTGGAAATGTAAATTCACAATGGAAATTTACAAGTAGAAATTAATTGGTTATGGTAATTAATTAAAAATAATTAATTAATTATTAATTATTAATTATTAATTAAGGGTTAATTAATGATTAATAAAAGGAAAATTTATTAAATGTTTTTGTATTTAATTGATTATTAATTTACCATAACTAGCAGATCCATTCATAGAAATTAATCTGTTTAAATTAATCAGATGATAAAATTAATCCTACTTAGGGATGTTCGGATTTCATTGGATGTTGAATTGTTTGATATCTGTGATATGTGATGCTTTGTGATATATCCTGATTTGTGTTGTGATCCGTAAATTGTTTATCTGTGATATATATATATATATATATCTGTGATCTGTGAATGAAAGATAAGCGTTATAGTTTATACCGCTTATCAAATATATTGTTATATTTGATCTGTGATGGTTGAATGTTGTTGCACTATCGTGTTAAACCCCTGGACTACACCATACACACACAAATGTGGATTTCACGTGGAAATCGGTTAAGTCACAAATTTTTGACAATTCTAAAGACTGAATTTTTGAATCCAAATTAGTTTTGGAATTGGAATTGAAAGTTTTTGAAAATGAGATTCAAAAATTAGAGTTATTTTAAATAACTTAATAAAATTGAAATTTGAATAATTTGATTTAAAATTTGAATTCAATATTTTGAAATTGAATTCAATAATTGGGAATTATGGCTTAAAATATTTTACAAGTGTAAAAGGTGTTTATATGGGGTTTTAACCATTTAAAATATGGTTTTGGAAATTTAAATTTATATTCAAGTTTTATACTTGGACGGCTTTAACCTTGGTAATTGTAACCAGTTTTTCCCAAAATGAAAACTATCTGTTTTCATAGAGTAATAGCTTTCATAAAGTGAAAAGATTTCCAATTTTAATCAAAACATTTCAAGTTGAAATGAAATTGTGAATAGTTTTGAAAAAAAACTATGAATTGACCTTTATGAAGATGATTAAGCTTTATTTTGAAATCAAAGAAGATTTTAAAAGGTGTATCTTTTATATTATAAAAGACTTGAATTGTGAATAGTTTTGAATGCTATAAGTTAAATCTTAATTTAAAGATTTAATGGGTTAATCCAAATGAAATGGAAATTGATTTGGAAATCTATGAATAAATCTTTGTGAAACCGGGTAAACTTTGTGAAGTAAACCTTTTTGTTTAAAGATTTAAAATGGTAATTTGTTTAAACCATTTAAAGGAAAGGATTTGGGTAATAAGTTGTGACTTAATTGAAATCCCTATATCCATATGTTTTAAATATTGTGCTCACTATTCGGTTTAGCCGGGAAAAGACCTTTGTGTCATATAACCCATTCCGAATAAGTGATATGACGATATGGATAACATTTGAAGACTGGTGGTGAAGACCGGGTATTTGTGAAAATGATAGGATGACCTATTGATTGTCTCTGCACCTTTAGCTACGGTATAGACATTTCCTTTGTGATGGGAAGTTCGATCGGGATTGTGAATACCCGGATTGCAAGGGCTTCTTTGGAAGTGCCTTCAGTTCTGTTCGAACCCGGAACAGACTTGTATGGTGACATGTCTGACATTACATTTTGAGATATAAAGATGATTTATTTCAAATACATTTCTGTTTGGTGGCGGAGAATTTATTCTCTTAGCTTAACACCCTTCTCTGAGACGTACGAGCTTAGAGGTTATGTAGTTGAAGGTTATCAGTGATATACTCCCAATTTGGTAATGTGGCATGCTGAGTGTTGTTGTGTGATGATTATTTGTTGATCATTTATTGATCAAAGCATGGCTTTGTGAAAAAGCATAGCTTTGTGGACGAGACTTCATCAGACCTCACACCCCGGAAATGGTCAAAACATGAATGATGCGGCAAGGTTATGAGGGTCGCTCCCTTTAGGGTATGTCATTTCCTTCTGGAAAAGGGTGGTATCAGGTATGGAGCCCTAGTATTTAACCTATGTGGTTACTCCAATCTCATTTACTTTGTGTGATTGTTGTTTTGTTGAGGCGCCTCGGATAAAGGTCCCAAAGAACCAAGGGGTGGCATATTCGTGTAGTAGTTACCTAGTGTAAGAGGTAACCTGGCCTGGTGTTGGCAGAGAGCTAGTTTGTTCTTGGGACGTCCCGCCAGAGGCGTACCCATTGGCAGTAGGAAGTTCCTTAGCCTGACCATTTGTTGGAAAACCAATTTCCAATACGAACCTTGTACGGTATTAGTTGTAGAACCTGCCATTTACTTATGGTGGTCACCACTGTTTAGATGGCAGCTATAGTAGGCATAGTTCGAAATGCCTATGCTGGCTAAGATTAATATTATACTTTTAAAATGTTTTCTACACTATGCACTAATAATAATATCAAAAATGATTTGTTTTGCATAGTAAGCATGTTTGACTATCATAAGGAGAAATCTCCTCCAATTCTGCGTTTGCATTGTGTGTGTGGCGGGAGGCCTTATGGTAGTTTCATTTTCCAAAAAACATTGCGGATGTCTTTTACTTCCTTTGTTGTTGTTGTTTTAAAGATAATAACTGTTTTAGTTCTCACACCAGTCCCATGACTGACTTGGAGTTTATTGTTCCTTTCCTAAACTCTGGGTGCCCATCATTTTTCACACGGGCAGCCTAGAGTTAGATTTTTAGGTCATTCTGGATTCAGGAGATGCTGTGGAGTTCTAGAGGTGAGCTGGATGGCGAGACGTAGTATTTGTATATGATATTATCTTTTCCGCTGTAAAAAGATTCATTTGTAAGGACAAGTTCATATAATTGTCCAGTTGTGTTGTATATTGTTGTTGTATACTCTGATGATGATGTAATGTATAAATTGATATAGATCTTTGATTTAAATATTATTCATTTATCTATTATATTTTGTTCCGCTGCGATATGTGAGATTCTGATATTGTTTCTGTTGTTTCTTCTTTCTTTCTTTCTTTCTGTCTTCTTCTACCTCTTCTTTTTAACCATAACAATTCGGTTTTCCGGCATTCGATTGCTCGGCAGTTGATACAGTGGACGTATTAATGTCGATTTTCGGAAGTCGAAAATCTCGGAGTGTTACAATAACCATCCTCTGAGGATCCGTGGAGCTATCTACAATGTAGAAATATACACTATAACACCGTGGTCATTCCAAATTAATTTATACTTCAAAACCAAAATATCATTTCATTTCAAATATCTATTTTCCAAAATAGTATATACAGGTTAAATAATTTAAAAAGTAAAGTATTTAATAATTTCCTCAAGTCTCACAAATCGATTCAAATCAACTTCGAATTCCAAATTCAAATTTATTCAAAGCTCAATTCATCAATTCAATTCAGTTCTAAATATACCATTTAAATGTTCAATATATTTCAAAGCTTTAATATTCAATATTTTCAAAGTTAAATTTAACAGTTTCATATAGCTCTTGATTTAACTTCATTATTATTTAATCAGGGAATATTCCCTGAATAAATTCAATATCATTTAACTAGCCTTAAATTACATTTTTACTAAATATTTCCTTAAATTTATTTAAACAAGAAATATTCATTAAATTACTTAAATCAAACCCAAGTTATAAATCATATCTTAAATCTCAATTTCAATAAGTGTGACGCCCCATCTCTATACCCACGCTAGCCAAAGACACTACGGAGTAATGCCGTCAACTAGCACGGAGAATAAGGCTGTTGAGGAGCGACCATCTGTGTAATTGCTTTGTGCGAGCACCGATATGTCAGATAGTATAACATGCATTTTTATTTCAAGAGGGAATCCGACATACCGATACAAAACTCCAAGCTACTACACAGTGGCTATAATATCTTCGGAAACAAATATAGAAATAAACATAACACAAATCAGTTAGAGACATCCATATCACAAAGGCGGAAATAGATATGAATATATAACACTTAAGAGTGTTTATTAGAGTAGTGGTCTACAAGATCCATAATATCACAAAAGAATAGTTTAGAGTGCTTCACAAAAGAATATGTATACATCATGGAGTCTATATCACAAATGTATATAACAAAATGAACTACTATTCTAAGTAGCTAGCCAAAAGTCAGGTAATAGGCCCTGATGAGGAGTCAAGCAGAAGCACCTGTAACATCTCGGTCTGACCCGAGTATTATTTAATAAGAAAATAATAAACGGATCAGTCTAACTATAAATATCAGATGAAATGATATAGAATAAGGGATATGAGAAAAACATATCATAAACATAATGCTATATTGTGATAAGTACGTAATTTGAAAATCAACAAGTGATTAATCAATATCACAAGAATCTTCTCAAAGATAAAAAGGAATGTCATACTCTTTATTTCATTCACCAAACCATAAATGTTGACAATTATATCATTGCCAATCACAAAAGTTAATGACACACAAATTCACCATTGCACAAATATTGATAAATCTTACCAATGTAAATCACAAAAGTTGGTGAAACACAAATTCTAGAAATCCAAAAATCACAAAAAAGGGGGGGAGGACTATCACAAAACGGGAGCATGAAAACTCACCAACACGTGTATCACAAATGGAATGCTATTCCATGGTCGCTAACCATAAAAATTGAGCCGAAGCTCCATAAACAGTCCGAAGACCACGGGTCGCTATCCCGCCAAATTGAACCGAAGTTCCACAGAAACGGGGTTTAGTCTCCCTCGCAGACATATAGACATCGCACATCGCTAGTCTAAGTCACAAAATGATCATCATTGATCAATAAAAAGTGTTAATTTCACTAAGCTAGTAAATATATGAGTTTAGCTTCATGTCCCATAACCACTAGCTTAACTTAAATATTTACGAACAAATTGTAGATTTCCACTCAAAAATTGCCACAAGAGTTTCAATCGAACAAGTCCAAAAATTAACCGACGAAGTAAACGCAAGCGTTTCATACCACTTGTTTTACTAAGCCGTTTAATTAGATTTCTCATACGAATGAGGTAAAGGTTTGTATATACTAATAGATTGGAAAACGGTTTAAGAAACGAGCTTTGTAATTAAAATAGTGTCAAAATCGTTTTGATGAAAGAGTTTTGATATTTACTACTAGTATAGAAAACCTTTATATTTTTAAAGTGACAAATCACAAAATCGATTGTAGAAAAAATCAACCATCAAAATTCACATTCGAAGATGTGAATAAAATCCAAAGAAATCGATACCGAATCCATCAAAAATGGATATTCCAAAAATCCCAAAGAAAAGGTCATCAAAGTCGATAAATATGATAACAACAAATGGGAATCAACACGAATCGATTAAATTTGGAAATTCAAGCCAAATAGGCAAATTGGCCAAAAGATAACAGATTCAGACGTCTGAAATAAATGGTTCAGACGTCTGAATCTGGAAAATTAAATATTTTCCAGAACACAGAATCAGACGTTTGAACCCTATATTTCAGACGTCTGAAATAGGCATTTTTTTGCATATTTCCTTTCTGGTTGCTCACAAGTAAATTCAGACGTCTGAAACCTTAGATTCAGACGTCTGAATACTGGGGAATAAAAATTCCTAGTACAATATTCAGACATCTGAAATTAAAGTTTCAGATGTCTGAAACTGTTGCTCAGGCACTATTCTGAACCTTGGCAAATGATGGCCAAACAATTACCGGAAGCGATCGGTCGAGCAATGACGACTAAGGATTTATGCCAATCGGCAACCTAGTCTTAATGGCTTTTCGATACGCCTCGAATATCAATGTCCAAATATCCATAATAGGATTTTCACAAAAATTAAACCAAAACACCAAAAATTGGAATAAACACAAAATCAATCCAAACCAAAATCAAATGCACATGGGCAAGTGTTAGGAATTAATACCTAACAACAAAGATAGATATAGACATAGATGTGAGATAAAAATCTCACCTTTGAACCCAAAACAAACGAAGAAGAAGCTATAGAGCAATGGCAAGGACAATCACTCTTCAATTCCAACTCAACAAGCTTGAATCTAAGCTTAAAAGAGAAACATTTCCTAAGTTAGGTTTAGGAATTTCTGAAATTGATAAGAGAATGAGTTGGAGAAGAAGAAGAGGAGGCTTACCAAAGCTTCTTCTATTGATTTGGAGCTAGAACTTGATTTTGTAAATGGAAACAAGGGCTTGGAGTTTTAATTTCCCATTCCTCTCTCCATTGTTACTAAAGCTTGAGTATTAGGAAAATAGAAATGAAGTAATGAAGAAAGAGGGGTGAAGCTTGGGTATAATGGGCTGAAACAAAACAAAAGCCCTAAGTGAAAAAGTAGCAAAATTCCACTAACTCCAAACATATCAAAGTTTATACTCAAAAAGATCGAAAACGTCATTTTGAACTCAACTTGGGTGGTCTCGAGTCCAAATTCGACTATTTACAAAAAGTAGCTTTTCAGACTATAATCCGACTAACGACAAAATATTTAAATAAAAATATTTAAATATTCAATCGTAAAATATGCGGGTTGTTACAGACTCCCCTCCTTAAAGAAATTGCGTCCTCGCAATCATAAGAAATATTTGAACAAAAAGTAACAACCATAAAGCATATCAACACAAAAGAAGAAATTTGAAATAAGAAGTTCACCTCAAAGAGCTCAAGAGAGTAAGTCCGGATGTGTTCGCTCGATGAATTCTCTAGATTCCCAAGAGCAATCCTTAGGATTTGAGGA
This sequence comes from Allium fistulosum, assembly GCA_030737815.1. NCBI lineage: Eukaryota > Viridiplantae > Streptophyta > Magnoliopsida > Asparagales > Amaryllidaceae > Allium > Allium fistulosum. The sequence goes on from CM060903.1 coordinate 63,125,738, forward strand.
CCATTGAACTTTCATAAGCGGAACATCTTTATTTCGAAGGCGTTTGACCTCCGAAGCAATAATATGAATAGGATGCTGCTCATAAGTCAAATTTGGCAAAACTTCAATTTCTTCAACAACACCGGGCTCAAGTATAGAATCGGAATCTCGAAGGCATTTCCGAAGTTGAGAAACGTGAAACACATCATGAATAGCGGAAAATTGAGCCGGTAATAAGAGGCGATAAGCCACGGAACCAATACGTTCGGTGATTGGAAATGGACCAATATATCGAGGCGCTAATTTTCTCGATCGACTGAAACGCACAACACCCTTCATAGGTGAAACACGAATAAACACAAAATCTCCCACAGAAAATTCTAATCTCCTTCTTCGGTTATCGGCATAGGATTTTTTTCTACTCTGGGCTTCTTTCATCCTATGACGAATAAGATCAATCTTTTCTGTGGAATCACGAATAAGATCTGGACATAAAACCAGTTTATCACCGGCCTCAAGCCAACAAGAAGGAGATCAGCACGGCCTTCCATAAAGTGCCTCGAAAGGTGCCATACCAATACTAGATTGGAAGCTATTATTATAGGAAAATTCAACTAGTGAAATATGATCTTCCCAATTTCCACCAAAATCAAGAACACATGCACGAAGAAGATCTTCAAGAGTTTGATTCACATGCTCGGTTTGTCCATCGGACCGGGGATGATAAGCGGTGCTAAAATTAAGCTTTGTTCCCAAAGCTTTTTGAAGACTCTTCCAAAATCCACTAGTAAACAATGGATCGCGATCACTAACAATAGAAGTAGGAACTCCATGCAATTTAACAATTTCTTTAATAAAGAGTTTGGCCAAAAGAGGAACGGTCCGATTAGACCGAACGGGAATAAAATGGGCGGATTTAGTAAGTCTATCAACAATCACCCATAAGCTATCATGACCCGAACGAGAACGGGGAAGGCCATCAATAAAATCCATGGAAATATGATCCCACTTCCACATTGGGATGTCTAAAGGTTGCAATAACCTACCGGGCCTTTGATGCTCGGCCTTAATGAGTTGGCAAGTCATGCAACGCTTAACGAAGTTAGCGATATCAAATTTCATTCCCTCCCAATAATAAAGTCGCTTCATATCCGCGTACATTTTACTACTATCGGGATGAATGGTGAATTTAGAACGATGGGAATCTTCTAATATGTCTTTGCGAAGATCACTAATATTTGGCACGACAAGTATACAAATTTTCGAATTCCGCCACGAGAATCAATATCAAAGTCTTTCATACCTTCAATATCAATTTTATCCCTAAAATTTTGGCCAAGAAGAGCCAACTCGGGATCTAGCTTTTGAGCTTCAAGAATGCGGTCCAAAAGAGATGGATGAGCCTCAAGGCTACATAAAACAAGAGATGAACATAAATCGGATACACGATCTCGAATCTCACAAGTAGACAAAGTCTCGAGATCGTTCCATTCGGATATCATCATAGAAAAAACCGCTTGTTGCTTTCGACTAAGGGCGTCAGCAACACGATTTCCCTTTCCGGGAGTATAAAGAATATCAAGATCATATGATGCAAGGAACTCAAGCCAACGTTGTTGACGCAAATTAAGTTCCTTTTGGGAAAATAAATATTTCAATGATTTATGATCGGTATAGAGAACAAATTTCTCTCCCAAAAGATAATGACGCCAAATTCTAAGGGCAAATACAATAGCCGCGAGCTCTAAATCATGATTGGCATATCTAGTCTCGGCAGGCTTTAATTGCCTAGAAGCATAATCAATAACACGTTCCTTTTGCATAAGAACAGCACCCAAACCAACGCGACTAGCATCGGTATACACAACAAAATCTTGGTTTCCTTCGGGAATCACAAGAATAGGAGCATCAGAAAGGAGTTCTTTTAATTTCTGAATAGAAGTTTCACATTTGTCCGACCAAATGTATTTAACGCCTTTCTTTGTTAAGCTAGTAAGAGGAACGGCAATTTTAGAAAAGTCTTTGATAAAACGATGGTATAACCCGCCAATCGAAGAAAGCTATGAATATCCGTCACACTCTCCGGTCTCTTCAAATTTTGAATCGATTCGATCTTTGAAGGATCCACGGATATTCCGGATTCGGAAATAATATTCCCCAAAAATTTCACACGAGATAGCAAAAGTGGCATTTAGAAAATTTTGCTTTTAATTGATTACTCCTGAGAGTTTCCAACACAATCCGAAGATGCTTTTCATGTTCCTCCTCGGTTTTTGAATACACAAGAATATCATCAATAAAGATGAGAACAAATCGATCGAGGAAATCTTTGAAAACTCGATTCATAAGGTCGACAAAATAAGCTGGAGCATTCATCAAACCAAATGGCATAACAAGCCATTCATACGATCCATAACGAGTACAAAATGATGTCAAAGGAATACTATCCTCTGCAATACGAAGCTGATGAAAACCAGTTGTGAAGTCCAATTGTGAAAAGACTCTAGCACCACTAAGTTGATCGAATAGATCATCAATCCGAGGTAAAGGATATTTATTTTTGATAGTAATATCATTAAGCTTGCGGTAGTCAACGCAGAGCCTAAGTGTACCATCGGATTTCTTCACAAAAATAGCTGAAGCTCCCCATGGAGAGGAACTAGATTGAATAAATTGCTTCGCCTCCAATTCGGATAATTGTTTGCGCATCTCCTCATTTTCTTTATTGGACATACGATAAGGAGGACGAGTAATAGGTAGAGCTCCAGGGATTAGATTGATTCGGAACTCAATTGCTCGCTTAGGTGGTAATCCTAGAACGGGTTCAAATATGTCGGGAAATTCACGAACAACGTGAATGAGAGAAATGACATCTTCCTCATCATCGTTATCGTCATCATGAGGATTTAGAGAATATAAGGATGCTTTCGAATTGGAATCTGAATCTTTCAGAACGAGAGAAATCTGCTTAACAGATTGAGGATGCCGAAGATATATAGTCCGCTCCGGACATAGGATATGGGCTTCATAACGGTTAAGCCAATCCATTCACAAAATCATTCCGAAACCTAAATAGCGCATAACATGCAAATCGGCGCGGAAAGAGTAATCACATAAAATAATTTCGACATCTTTACAAAGTAAACTGAGTGTTGCGGATCCACCGACCGGATTCGCAATTCTCAAAGAAGTCATCAAACTAATAACATTCAAAGACAAAGCATCCAAAAGTTCTTTTGATATAAAAGAGTGAGATGCACCCGTATCAAAAAGAACTCGAATAGAAAGATCACGAAATTTAATGATACCATCAAGGATAGAATGAGAAATACCTTGACCACGAGAAGTGTTAGCAGAGGCTTGTACAACGTTTAACTTGCCCTCCTTCTTGCCCTGAAGTTTGGGACACAAAGATAAAGTATGGCCCGAACTCTTGCAATAGCGGCAGAAAAGAGGCTTCGGGCACTTGTTTACATAATGGTGCTTAGAACCACAATTGTAACATTCTCCACGACGAGTGTTAGGAGTATTTGCTACCGGTGTTGCTTGCTTTCCCTTCTTATTGGGATTAGGCTTGAATTTGAAAGGTCTCTTCTTGTTGATGTTTGGTTTGACCTCAACATCACTATCTTTATCGGCCTCTTCGAGACGAAGAGCAATATCAACAAGCTGATCAAAAGAAACTTCTAATTTCAGAAGTAATGGCTTTTTGAGGCTCTTGTTCAAGCCATAAACAAATCTCTGGTTTTTCTTCAATGGGGTATTAATGTATTCAACCCCATATTTTGAGAGAGATTCGAAAGACGCGACGTAGTCGGTCACAGAAGATTCACCTTGAACAAGGTCTATGAAGCGTCGAGATAGAGATACTTTTTCAGCTTCCGGCACGAATTTTAATTCGAACCTTTCCCAGAATTGCTCCCAAGTAAGGTCCGCTTCAATAATTTCGAAGATAAGAAGCTCGTACCAGTCTAATGCTCTTTCTTAGAGCATACTAGAAGCCACTTGGACTCGATGAAGATCAATAAGATTCATGCGAGAAAAGATACGGTCGCATGTTCGAAGCCAAGCCTGGACTTCTATAACGCTCTCGGAACCTTTGAATGGCTTTCCACCCAAGTTGGTGTAATCACTGTACAAGCGTGCAAACCCAGATTTAGGATGTGTGGGCTCAGGAATAGGTTCGACAGCTTGAGCATTTCTTACAAGATCAAGAAGTTGCTGAGCAGACATAAATACTCCATCCTGGGGAGTAGCACTAGACTGACCGGTGCTGGAACGGCCTGGTCTAACCATTTCCCTTCTTTAAGAAAGAAAGAAAGAAAAAGAAAAGATTATCCTCAAAACAAATATCAAGCAAACTTGATTGATAAAACAAGGAATCATAAAAGAAAATAGGACAAAACGGGTCCAATTGACTTGAATAAAATCCTAAGTCACGACTCCTAAGAAGGACTTAGGACAATGATCCTTGTTAGATTATTTTATATAGTTCCGAAGTTTGGCTCTGATACCAAGCTGTGACGCCCCACCTCTATACCCACGCTAGCCAAGGACACTACGGAGTAATGCCGTCAACTAGCACGGAGAATAAGGTTGTTGAGGAGCGACAATCCGTGTAATTGCTTTGTGCGAGCACCGATATGTCAGATAGTATAACATTCATTTTTATTTCAAGAAGGAATCCGACATACCGATACAAAACTCCAAGCTACTACACAGTGGTTATAATATCTTCAGAAACAAATATAGAAATAAACATAACACAAATCAGTCACAGACATCCATATCACAATGGCGGAAATAGATATGAATATATAACACTTAAGAGTGTTTATCAGAGCAGTGGTCTACAAGATCCACAATATCACAAAAGAATAGTTTCGAGTGCTTCACAAAAGAATATGTATACATCATGGAGTCTATATCAGAAATGTATACAACAAAATGAACTACTATTCTACGTAGCTAGCCAAAAGTCAGGTAATAGGCCCTAATGAGGAGTCAAGCAGAAGCACCTGTAACATCTCGGTCTGACCCGAGTATTATTTAATAAGAAAAAAAATAAACGGATCAGTCTAACTATAAATATCAGATGAAATGATATAGAATAAGAGATATGACAAAAACGTATCATAACCATAATGTATATTGTGATAAGTACGTAATTTGAAAATCAACAAGTGATTAATCAATATCACAAGAATCTTCTCAAAGATAAAAAGGAATGTCATACTCTTTATTTCATTAACCAAACTATAAATGTTGACAATTATATCATTGCCAATCACAAAAGTTAATGACACACAAATTCACCAATGCACAAATATTGATAAATCTTACCAATGTAAATCACAAAAGTTGGTGAAACACAAATTCTAGAAATCATCGACAGAAATCCAGAAATCACAAAAAAAGGGGGGAGGCCTATCACAAAACGGGAGCATGAAAACTCACCAACACGTGTATCACAAATGGAACGCTATTCCATGGTAAAAATTGAGCCGAAGCTCCATAAACAGTCCGAAGACCACGAGTCGCTATCCCGCCAAATTGAACCGAAGTTCCACAGAAACGGGCTTTAGTCTCCCTCGTAGACATATAGACATCGCACATCGCTAGTCTAAATCACAAAATGATCATCATTGATCAATAAAAAGTGTTAATTTCACTAAGCTAGTAAATATATGAGTTTAGCTTCATGTCCCATAACCACTAGCTTAACTTAAATATTTACGAACAAATTGTAGATTTCCACTTGAAAATTGCCACAAGAGTTTCAATCGAACAAGTCCAAAAATTAACCGACGAAGTAAACGCAAGCGTTTCATACCACTTATTTTACTAAGCCGTTTAATTAGATTTCTCATACGAATGAGGTAAAGGTTTGTATATACTAATAGATTGGAAAACGGTTTAAGAAATGAGCTTTGTAATTAAAATAGTGTCAAAATCGTTTTGATGAAAGAGTTTTGATATTTACTACTAGTATAGAAAACCTTTATATTTTTAAAGTGACAAATCACAAAATCGATTGTAGAAACAATCAATCATCAAAATTCACATTCGAAGACGTGAATAAAATCCAAAGAAATCGATACCGAAACCATCAAAAATGGATATTCCAAAAATCCCAAAGAAAAGGTCATCAAAGTCGATAAAATATGATACCAACAAATGGGAATCAACACGAATCGATTAAATTTGGAAATTCAAGCCAAATAGGAAAATTTGCCAAAAGATAACATGTAACGACCCGGCTTTCATCGACCAGAAAGTCGCATCATTATGAAGAAAGAAAGGGGTAGAAAATAGAAAAGAAGAGAAGAAAGAAAGAAACAACAACGATCTCACAGCGGAACGAATAAATTATATTAATAACATAAACTATTACATAGTATACAACACTTATCAGAGTTTACACAACTATACAACACATACTAGACAGTTATAAACATCTGTCTAGACATTACAACTCAAATACAAGACAAGACACTATCACAGATATCAACACAGCGGAATACTATATCTACGAACGCCGAAGCCTCCTGCTCCATTACTCCTCCAGAATATTCGTCAAAGCTAAACCTGAATCCCTTGGCTACTCGTAAAAATTTGAGTACCCAAGAGTTTATAAAACAGAAATAAACACTTGGGTCAGACATGGGTCTGGTGTGAGTAAACGGGTTAAAATTGTTTAACTTCAAAACCTTTTGAAAACAAAGGTATCACGTAAGACTTCCCACACATAAACATGGAAAAGTTTTTACCTTACGCTAACCAAAACATTTGATAGGAAATCCAGTTATATTATAATAGTGTCTAGGGTTTTCAAGTAAAATACAGAAATAGCTGAAATGCTTACATCTCACATTCCAACATAGTTGGGCACAACTAATACGTACGGCACTTATTGGAGTTTGGATTCCATACAATGGCAGGGCTACTGGGGTACCGCCCGTCACAGTACGTGGCCTAGATCACCGTACCGAGGAGTACGCCCGCTCCCCTGCAACACAAAGCCGGAACCATCCCTTACTGGATAATCCCGAACAAGATAATCCCGTAGTTGGCGCGACCAACCACACACTAAGCCGAATAAAAAGAAAAGGGACCTCTAGACAGGGATCTATCTTGCTCTCAGTGGGTGCTACCCACGAAGCCTTGCTGCACCTCCCCTGTTTTAGCCATTCCCGGTTGATGAGGCTTGAGGTTACGATTACCTTTAATCAGAACATATCACTTAGAATGCTCATCGTCCGCCTGACGATGTGCTGAAAGCATTCAATCCATATAAGTTCGTTCCGGGTTCGAACGAAACCGAAGGCATTATCTCGTTACACTCGTTTTGGAATCACCCTCAGAGTTAACGACAATAACCCTTGCACTCTGAATCTTCATCTTCACTTGAGATTCACGACCTATCGTTAATTTGGATCGATGTGGTATTCGGGTCTCCAGACCTGGAAATCCGGTATACGGAAACCCGATCCCGGTCTCATCGAAATCCAAAGCGTATCTTTTAAGGCCAAGTTGTTTTAAAGGTTAAAACAATTCAATTCATTATCTTTATACACAAAGAAAGATAATTCACAATAGATAATCAACATTATCAGATAATCCATATTATCATCACAATTCAACTAACATCCATATCATACAGCATATATCTCATCAGAGATATCAATCAATGTAAAGCATTCAGTATTATCATCCATCCATAAGTAATGATTTATATCATCTCTAATTAATTTAAAGTGAATTAAATTAATTACTTTATTTTATAAATCCTTCTTACTTAACCATTAATTAATTACAATCAATTAATTTATTATCCTCACATTAATCATCTTAATTAATCACCCTTGATTAATACCCCTTAATTACATTCAAGTAATTATCCTTAATTAATTAAACCAAATAATTAATCCTTAATTACTTTTTGTAAAGTAATTATACTTCAATTACTTCTCATTAAGTAATTCCTTTTAATTAATTACATCTTGTAATTTATTTATTAATTACTTACTCTAAGTAATTACACTTATCAATCTTATTAAGTATTTATACTTAATCCTTATCAAGTGATTATCTTTAATTAATCTACAAATTAATTAACTTAAATCAATCCCACTCATATCATTAATTATACTTGAGTAATTCATCCTTAATTACTCTTAAACAATTTAATTAATTATTAATTACAGATTAATTATTATTTTTAATTATTAATTAATAAACCTTAATTATCAATTAATAAAACTTAATATAAATTAATTAATCCTTAATTATTAGTTAATTAATCCTTAATTACCATTTGATTAATCCTTAATTACTATTTTAATTACTAAATTAATTAATCTCTAATTACAAATTAATCAATCTTATTTAATTAATTGATCTTAATTATCAACTAATTCATCCCTATTTAATTAATTAACTTAATCCTTAATTATAAATTAAATAATTCTTAATCATTAATTAATTAAATTGATTAATTTCTCTTTAATTACTTTATTACCATAATTAATCATTAAATCATTAAATCTTATTTAACTTTTAAGATAAAACATTATCCTTATTAATGACTTAATTATCATAAATCATATTTAAACATTTAACTTTATAATTAACTTACTTAATTAGATCATTTAATTTAAGATTTAAAATAACTTAAAAAGTTAACTTAACAAATTCAAGTTAAACTAATTATATAACTTCTTTTAATCAATTACTTAAAAACATTTGTTATGTAAAGAATTAGATTTAAGAAATAGATTTAAACTAGATTTATTTTAACTTTAAAAACTTGCTTATTTTAAAATTTTAAACTGCTCAGTTTTACTTCGGGTTCGGACAGTCTCCTACCCGAGTCCTCCCCAGAGATTTCTTCTTCCTTCTTTTTTTTTTTTTGGTTAGTTTAAAACTTAAATTAATTTTAACTTCAAACTGTTACACGTAAAATCCTCACGCTAACCCGAAAACAATCCCGAGTCACCCTCCCCTTTCCTCGAGTCATTTCTCGAGTCCGCCCTCTCATCCAAACCACTGACATCAGATTCGCCGTGCACATGCACGCTAGCTCGCCAGAACTCCGACCATCCATACTACCCTCGACAAGTCGTCAATGACCCACCACTTCGATTCCGACCACCTACAGATCACCACAAACACATAATCGAAATCGAGCAATCCTGATGCCCACTAGAACCCAACATCTCGTCGACAATCGCCTCAACACGTCGATTCCGATCATCTGGAAACACGATTCTCCGCCAACAACTTCGCCATGATTTCAACTTCAATTCCTCAACTCGCGATCGCTTCCAAAGCTTTGACGACGACGCCATCACCAAATTTCCGAACTCGACTTCGAGACCCCCTTAAACCCTAATTCCGCCTCGACCGGCCACCACAGGCATCTGGCATCCCTCCGAATATTTTTGCCGAGACCCTCCATCATCAGTCTATCTCCAGCCAAGTTCCCGACCTCCCTAGATCCATCAGCCATCAACAATTGCTCAGAAACCAAATTCTGGTCATCCCCGAAATGCACACTCATCACAATGCTAAAAATTAAGATTTTCATCTTAAAAATCATATTTTACATAATTGATTTTAGTTATGTTCCTGGAACAGCCAATTACCACATTTGATTTTATCATGTTGTTTAGATTGCTACTGTATTTCCCAATTTCTAGCATATTTCAAATCTATTTTGCTTAAATAAAATTTTAAACTTTAATTTATACTCAAACAATCATATTATGTTTGAATTCCAGACCCTAACAATGATCAGAAAAAGAGTTTTGAATTTTGGATTATATTTCAAACTCTGTACTAAGAAACAGAGGGAACAGGGATTCAAACAGACATGCACACCTGAATAAAATCATATACACAAAATTCTATACTTATTTATACACATATATTCATATTCACAACAACATGCATACATATATTCAACATGCATCACACTTTTACTTCAAATATCTATCATATGAATCTAATTAAAACTGTTTAAGTTTAATCTACTCACATTAAAATAACAGAGAAGTATATATGTATACATACTGATTTTTTAGAACATGCATTTTATTATACTAGCATACATTCACAGGTAAATCATATGCAAACCAAATTACTATAACATTTATCACAACATTTAAATTTATTCTCAGATTTAAAACTGTTTTAAAAAAAAAAATAAAGGTTTACTCACCTTTTAACCAAAATGCAGAGAGCTTAAAACTGAGATGAAAACTGAATCTTTGCAACTTGTTACTGGAAATCTTTGTTGTAATCTTCTTAAAAACTGGAATGCTTGTTGAATATTTGAATTTGAGTTGAATCTTACAGCTTGCTTGAACTTTGATTTGAACTGGAAAGCTTGCTTTGAAAATTGGTTACAGGTTTTGGTTTTTGAGATGAAGAGTGAATTGATTACAGGGATTGTGTTTAAACTTGAAGAAGGTTTGCAGGGAAATGATTTTTTTCTTTTTCTAGTTTTGTAGAGTAGAACGGTTTGAATTACAGGGAGTTTCTTTTTCTGGTTTGAGAAAAATAGTTTACAGATTTGTTTTTGGTTGAAGGTTTGAATTTAGAAACGTTTACAGGTTAATTTTCTTGCTTTTGAAATTGTGAAGATAGGGAAAGAAATATAAGAGAGGGAATGTATGTTTATATAGAGTAAATTATGATTTATCAAAATAAAAAGAAAATTAAAATAGATATTGACACTTGTCATTAACAATACTTATTCACTTAACACATGGTATTTAAGAGATTATTATATTAACACATGTAATTTTTCATGCATAAATAAATTTTAAATGATTTTTAAAGCTTTTAAATTACATTTTCTAAATAGATAAATACATATCTTATTTAAAAATGCTTTTCTCAATTTATAAAAATAAAACCTTTAAAAGAAAATAAAATAAAAACCAATCATATCTTAAATAAAATTATATATAGTATATTTAGTCCATTTTAAATGATAATATAAAACTTTTTGTATTTACTAACTATTTAATAAACACTTCCCAAATTTCTTTAAATAAATTTCTTTAAGAGAATAATATAAAACAAATCTAATTTTAGATAAAAACTTTATCCATATGATTTAAGTCCAAACTATATTATTATTTTTATTATTTTAATATATATATATATATATATTTCTTTAAATCCAATTCTTAAATCAAAATTCAAAGTCAATTTAAAATCCAAATTTAAAATCAATTCAAATAAATATGGATATCAATTTTAAACAAACACAATATTAATTGTAAATAATTATCCTATTTAAAATCAATTTAAATACACATATATACATATATTTTTAACAACACTTATTAAATTTAAAAATAATAAGTCTATTTAAAATCTATTTATATTTATATTTAAAAACAACTCATTATTTAATTGTTTGAAAATAACAACTTTACCAATTTTAAATAATTAACTTACAAGATTATCACATTTTAAATTCCCTGAAATCCCGGGATATCACATTCCTTCCCCCTTAAAAGAATTTCGTCCTCGAAATTTAAAACAAAAGATAATCCCAAGTTTTATTTTATTTCAACCAATCTAAGCATACCTATCAGCCAACACAAATAAACAACCAATTTTATCCAAACAAATAATTCAATCAAACAAACAATTCTAGCTATCCGGATACAGATCCCGGATAAGCTTCCTAAATTTCCTCGAGTTTCCCCAAGTATATATATATACCGGGATACTCGTTCTAAAGACAATCTTAAACTACGAAGCTACAGAGCTCCTACTCATCTAAATCTACAAAACTAAACAGGATATCAGACTACAGACAAGTCTGACTCAACAACCAAATCCTTCCCGAACTACTGGTTCCAAAACCAGAGATAGATCAAACACGTACTTCCTCAAAGATACGCGATATACTCTGAATCCCAGTTATCCAAACTGGCAATTCAATCCTGTAGATCAAACACTTATCCAAATCAGAATACAGAAGAGATCCAAAACAACTCGGAGCTGACTTCACAGACTTACCCAATCTTGTAGCTCCCTTTTACCAGAGAAAAGTTCAACAATAACGAAGTCTCCAACTTTGAATTCCAAATTCCTCCGTCTCTAATCTTCAGAACTCTTCTGACAATTCCGGACTGCCTACATCTATTCTGATCAGCTCAACCTTTGCTGATGTTTATAAAAACAAACTAGATCGAAACAATCCAACAAACGGATCCTTTCAAGATTTACAGAAATCCAGTACACAAACTCTACTTCACAAACCTCAGTAGATTCCAAACTTACTTCTCCCATCCAGAGATACATTCCAAACTGCTTTCGCTGCTCAACTCTGATCTGAGGTAGAACACAAGCACAGATTGGACAACTCACTTCTAGAAATAAGGTTCACTGATCCATAAAGAAAACTCAGATACTCCAGCAAAACTTGAGCTGCTTCACAAACTCCATCTCTAGGAAACATCCTTCCACTAGACTGAACCACCGGTATCACTCTTGGAATCCAGTCGATAAGAAAACTCATCCTTCAGATGCGGACAAACTTCTGACTTCTCTGAAGACATCCAGAAAAATTCTGACAACACAAGAGAACACTCAGACAATCGCAAGTCACTTTTGCGATCAACCCATCCTAATTCCAAACAGACTGTTCTCTCTTTACCAATCAGAACAGCTCATACTTAACTATCCAATTCATCGAAGAAATGGATCCACTCTACTGCTTCTGAACTTCACTTCCAGAAAAACTGCTCATCCAGAAAACTTCCTGCCATCATAGAATACTCCGAGCTGCACTGCTGATACTGATGCCAAGGACTTCCTACTCCAAAGATCTTCGAGAAACTCGAACTCCAAACCAAACAGAAACACCATGCTGAACTCAGCCACCATACCAAAGCATACACATTTCCTTAATCTTGTTCCAAAGAAAATATCTTCAGGAACATCCATCGTCACTGTATCTCATCATACAGCTACTATTACCTGAGGTATCAAGGTACCATCACTCGCTTCTGCCTCATCGACAGATCCAACTCTACTCATCCAACTTCAAAGATAAACTCCGAACCATAACAGTTTCCTTCGGAGATCGATGAAATCCTTCACCACAGCAAAGCTTACTCGAGACAGTATTAGGTTTACAGTCTCGACAAATACACTTCCAACCTCAACACTCAGACTCCTAATCCTAGATGATAAATTATTATCATCTCAACCAATCAATACAAATACCATATACATTTAAAATGATACATTTTATATAGAAATTATTTCTGGGTAAAATTATTTCATCTACCTCTTTAAAACAATATTGTGTCCGTTGGCCTGGTCTAAGTGTTTAGAGATCCCTATCAATAACGTTAGCTACTCGTATTGACCAGAATCCATATACCACTCAACCGATCAATTAACACAATATAAAATCATTTTTATATAACTAACAAATACGCGCTCTCGTATATATATATACTCAGACTCAAATAGGTTGCTACAGATCCTATCTCTAATGAACAACCCTTCCGAACCTAGGTATTCACTCAACCTAGTGCTCTGATACCAACTGTAACGACCCGGCTTTCATCGACCAGAAAGTCGCATCATTATGAAGAAAGAAAGGGGTAGAAAATAGAAAAGAAGAGAAGAAAGAAAGAAACAACAACGATCTCACAGCGGAACGAATAAATTATATTAATAACATAAACTATTACATAGTATACAACACTTATCAGAGTTTACACAACTATACAACACATACTAGACAGTTATAAACATCTGTCTAGACATTACAACTCAAATACAAGACAAGACACTATCACAGATATCAACACAGCGGAATACTATATCTACGAACGCCGAAGCCTCCTGCTCCATTACTCCTCCAGAATATTCGTCAAAGCTAAACCTGAATCCCTTGGCTACTCGTAAAAATTTGAGTACCCAAGAGTTTATAAAACAGAAATAAACACTTGGGTCAGACATGGGTCTGGTGTGAGTAAACGGGTTAAAATTGTTTAACTTCAAAACCTTTTGAAAACAAAGGTATCACGTAAGACTTCCCACACATAAACATGGAAAAGTTTTTACCTTACGCTAACCAAAACATTTGATAGGAAATCCAGTTATATTATAATAGTGTCTAGGGTTTTCAAGTAAAATACAGAAATAGCTGAAATGCTTACATCTCACATTCCAACATAGTTGGGCACAACTAATACGTACGGCACTTATTGGAGTTTGGATTCCATACAATGGCAGGGCTACTGGGGTACCGCCCGTCACAGTACGTGGCCTAGATCACCGTACCGAGGAGTACGCCCGCTCCCCTGCAACACAAAGCCGGAACCATCCCTTACTGGATAATCCCGAACAAGATAATCCCGTAGTTGGCGCGACCAACCACACACTAAGCCGAATAAAAAGAAAAGGGACCTCTAGACAGGGATCTATCTTGCTCTCAGTGGGTGCTACCCACGAAGCCTTGCTGCACCTCCCCTGTTTTAGCCATTCCCGGTTGATGAGGCTTGAGGTTACGATTACCTTTAATCAGAACATATCACTTAGAATGCTCATCGTCCGCCTGACGATGTGCTGAAAGCATTCAATCCATATAAGTTCGTTCCGGGTTCGAACGAAACCGAAGGCATTATCTCGTTACACTCGTTTTGGAATCACCCTCAGAGTTAACGACAATAACCCTTGCACTCTGAATCTTCATCTTCACTTGAGATTCACGACCTATCGTTAATTTGGATCGATGTGGTATTCGGGTCTCCAGACCTGGAAATCCGGTATACGGAAACCCGATCCCGGTCTCATCGAAATCCAAAGCGTATCTTTTAAGGCCAAGTTGTTTTAAAGGTTAAAACAATTCAATTCATTATCTTTATACACAAAGAAAGATAATTCACAATAGATAATCAACATTATCAGATAATCCATATTATCATCACAATTCAACTAACATCCATATCATACAGCATATATCTCATCAGAGATATCAATCAATGTAAAGCATTCAGTATTATCATCCATCCATAAGTAATGATTTATATCATCTCTAATTAATTTAAAGTGAATTAAATTAATTACTTTATTTTATAAATCCTTCTTACTTAACCATTAATTAATTACAATCAATTAATTTATTATCCTCACATTAATCATCTTAATTAATCACCCTTGATTAATACCCCTTAATTACATTCAAGTAATTATCCTTAATTAATTAAACCAAATAATTAATCCTTAATTACTTTTTGTAAAGTAATTATACTTCAATTACTTCTCATTAAGTAATTCCTTTTAATTAATTACATCTTGTAATTTATTTATTAATTACTTACTCTAAGTAATTACACTTATCAATCTTATTAAGTATTTATACTTAATCCTTATCAAGTGATTATCTTTAATTAATCTACAAATTAATTAACTTAAATCAATCCCACTCATATCATTAATTATACTTGAGTAATTCATCCTTAATTACTCTTAAACAATTTAATTAATTATTAATTACAGATTAATTATTATTTTTAATTATTAATTAATAAACCTTAATTATCAATTAATAAAACTTAATATAAATTAATTAATCCTTAATTATTAGTTAATTAATCCTTAATTACCATTTGATTAATCCTTAATTACTATTTTAATTACTAAATTAATTAATCTCTAATTACAAATTAATCAATCTTATTTAATTAATTGATCTTAATTATCAACTAATTCATCCCTATTTAATTAATTAACTTAATCCTTAATTATAAATTAAATAATTCTTAATCATTAATTAATTAAATTGATTAATTTCTCTTTAATTACTTTATTACCATAATTAATCATTAAATCATTAAATCTTATTTAACTTTTAAGATAAAACATTATCCTTATTAATGACTTAATTATCATAAATCATATTTAAACATTTAACTTTATAATTAACTTACTTAATTAGATCATTTAATTTAAGATTTAAAATAACTTAAAAAGTTAACTTAACAAATTCAAGTTAAACTAATTATATAACTTCTTTTAATCAATTACTTAAAAACATTTGTTATGTAAAGAATTAGATTTAAGAAATAGATTTAAACTAGATTTATTTTAACTTTAAAAACTTGCTTATTTTAAAATTTTAAACTGCTCAGTTTTACTTCGGGTTCGGACAGTCTCCTACCCGAGTCCTCCCCAGAGATTTCTTCTTCCTTCTTTTTTTTTTTTTGGTTAGTTTAAAACTTAAATTAATTTTAACTTCAAACTGTTACACGTAAAATCCTCACGCTAACCCGAAAACAATCCCGAGTCACCCTCCCCTTTCCTCGAGTCATTTCTCGAGTCCGCCCTCTCATCCAAACCACTGACATCAGATTCGCCGTGCACATGCACGCTAGCTCGCCAGAACTCCGACCATCCATACTACCCTCGACAAGTCGTCAATGACCCACCACTTCGATTCCGACCACCTACAGATCACCACAAACACATAATCGAAATCGAGCAATCCTGATGCCCACTAGAACCCAACATCTCGTCGACAATCGCCTCAACACGTCGATTCCGATCATCTGGAAACACGATTCTCCGCCAACAACTTCGCCATGATTTCAACTTCAATTCCTCAACTCGCGATCGCTTCCAAAGCTTTGACGACGACGCCATCACCAAATTTCCGAACTCGACTTCGAGACCCCCTTAAACCCTAATTCCGCCTCGACCGGCCACCACAGGCATCTGGCATCCCTCCGAATATTTTTGCCGAGACCCTCCATCATCAGTCTATCTCCAGCCAAGTTCCCGACCTCCCTAGATCCATCAGCCATCAACAATTGCTCAGAAACCAAATTCTGGTCATCCCCGAAATGCACACTCATCACAATGCTAAAAATTAAGATTTTCATCTTAAAAATCATATTTTACATAATTGATTTTAGTTATGTTCCTGGAACAGCCAATTACCACATTTGATTTTATCATGTTGTTTAGATTGCTACTGTATTTCCCAATTTCTAGCATATTTCAAATCTATTTTGCTTAAATAAAATTTTAAACTTTAATTTATACTCAAACAATCATATTATGTTTGAATTCCAGACCCTAACAATGATCAGAAAAAGAGTTTTGAATTTTGGATTATATTTCAAACTCTGTACTAAGAAACAGAGGGAACAGGGATTCAAACAGACATGCACACCTGAATAAAATCATATACACAAAATTCTATACTTATTTATACACATATATTCATATTCACAACAACATGCATACATATATTCAACATGCATCACACTTTTACTTCAAATATCTATCATATGAATCTAATTAAAACTGTTTAAGTTTAATCTACTCACATTAAAATAACAGAGAAGTATATATGTATACATACTGATTTTTTAGAACATGCATTTTATTATACTAGCATACATTCACAGGTAAATCATATGCAAACCAAATTACTATAACATTTATCACAACATTTAAATTTATTCTCAGATTTAAAACTGTTTTAAAAAAAAAAATAAAGGTTTACTCACCTTTTAACCAAAATGCAGAGAGCTTAAAACTGAGATGAAAACTGAATCTTTGCAACTTGTTACTGGAAATCTTTGTTGTAATCTTCTTAAAAACTGGAATGCTTGTTGAATATTTGAATTTGAGTTGAATCTTACAGCTTGCTTGAACTTTGATTTGAACTGGAAAGCTTGCTTTGAAAATTGGTTACAGGTTTTGGTTTTTGAGATGAAGAGTGAATTGATTACAGGGATTGTGTTTAAACTTGAAGAAGGTTTGCAGGGAAATGATTTTTTTCTTTTTCTAGTTTTGTAGAGTAGAACGGTTTGAATTACAGGGAGTTTCTTTTTCTGGTTTGAGAAAAATAGTTTACAGATTTGTTTTTGGTTGAAGGTTTGAATTTAGAAACGTTTACAGGTTAATTTTCTTGCTTTTGAAATTGTGAAGATAGGGAAAGAAATATAAGAGAGGGAATGTATGTTTATATAGAGTAAATTATGATTTATCAAAATAAAAAGAAAATTAAAATAGATATTGACACTTGTCATTAACAATACTTATTCACTTAACACATGGTATTTAAGAGATTATTATATTAACACATGTAATTTTTCATGCATAAATAAATTTTAAATGATTTTTAAA
This sequence comes from Allium fistulosum, assembly GCA_030737815.1. Lineage (NCBI taxonomy): Eukaryota > Viridiplantae > Streptophyta > Magnoliopsida > Asparagales > Amaryllidaceae > Allium > Allium fistulosum. Next base: position 63,143,897 of record CM060903.1, read on the forward strand.
GCTTTTAAATTACATTTTCTAAATAGATAAATACATATCTTATTTAAAAATGCTTTTCTCAATTTATAAAAATAAAACCTTTAAAAGAAAATAAAATAAAAACCAATCATATCTTAAATAAAATTATATATAGTATATTTAGTCCATTTTAAATGATAATATAAAACTTTTTGTATTTACTAACTATTTAATAAACACTTCCCAAATTTCTTTAAATAAATTTCTTTAAGAGAATAATATAAAACAAATCTAATTTTAGATAAAAACTTTATCCATATGATTTAAGTCCAAACTATATTATTATTTTTATTATTTTAATATATATATATATATATATTTCTTTAAATCCAATTCTTAAATCAAAATTCAAAGTCAATTTAAAATCCAAATTTAAAATCAATTCAAATAAATATGGATATCAATTTTAAACAAACACAATATTAATTGTAAATAATTATCCTATTTAAAATCAATTTAAATACACATATATACATATATTTTTAACAACACTTATTAAATTTAAAAATAATAAGTCTATTTAAAATCTATTTATATTTATATTTAAAAACAACTCATTATTTAATTGTTTGAAAATAACAACTTTACCAATTTTAAATAATTAACTTACAAGATTATCACATTTTAAATTCCCTGAAATCCCGGGATATCACATAACAGATTCAGACGTCTGAAATAAATGGTTCATACGTCTGAATCTGGAAAATTAAATATTTTCCAGAACACAGAATCAGACGTCTGAACCCTATATTTCAGGCGTCTGAAATAGGCAATTTTTGCCTATTTCCTTTCTGGTTGCTCATAAGTAAATTCAGACGTATGAATACTGGGGAATAAAAATTCCTAGTACAATATTCTAACGTCTGAAATTAAAGTTTCAGACGTTTGAAACTGTTGCTCAGGCACTATTCTGTACCTTGGCAAATGATGGCCAATACCGGAAGCGATCAGTCGAGCAACGACGACTAAGGATTTACGCCAACCGGCAACCCAGTCTTAATGGCTTTTCGATACGCCTCGAATATCAATGTCCAAATATCCATAATAGGATTTTCACAAAAATTAAACCAAAACACCAAAAATTGGAATATACACAAAATCAATCCAAACCAAAATCAAATGCACATGGGCAAGTGTTAGCAATTCATACCTAACAACAAAGATAGATATAGACATAGATGTGAGATAAAAATCTCACCTTTGAACCCAAAACAAGCGAAGAAGAAGCTATAGAGCAATGGCAAGGACAATCACTCTTCAATTCCAACCCAACAAGCTTGAATTTAAGCTTAAAAGAGAATCATTTCCTAAGTTAGGTTTAGGAATTTCTGAAATTGATAAGAGAATGAGTTGGAGAAGAAGAAGAGGAGGCTTACCAAAGCTTCTTCTATTGATTTGGAGCTAGAACTTGATTTTGCAAATGGAAACAAGGGCTTGGAGTTTTAATTTCCCATTCCTCTCTCCATTGTTACTAAAGCTTGAGTATTAGGAAAATAGAAATGAAGTAATGAAGAAAGAGGGGTGAAGCTTGGGTATAATGGGCTGAAACAAAACCAAAGCCCTAAGTGAAAAAGTAGCAAAATTCCACTAACTCCAAACATATCAAAGTTTATACTCAAAAAGATCGCAAACGTCATTTTGAACTCAACTAGGGTGGTCTCGAGTCCAAATTCGACTGTTTGCAAAAAGTAGCTTTTCGGACTATAATCCGACTAACGAAAAAATATTTAAATAAAAATATTTAAATATTCAATCGTAAAATATGCGGGTTGTTACAATAAGTTTCAATCGGTTTAATAAAAAAATTCTTTATTGAATACCATTTCAACTAAATTCAAATTATCTTCCCAACCTTAACTTATTCAAATTATTACAAAAATCTATTTTGAAATATAAATTTAAATACTTAACCATATTATATGTATTGAATCAATCTTAATTAAATTAAGCATTTTTATTAAATCTATATATATCATTACCATTTATATATAAAAATTTAAGAATCAACATTTATTAGAACCATATATTTCTTTCCAAAATCCATAGAATTTATTTTCAAAATATTTATATATATGGACCAACGGTGTCTGTATATAATTCTATCATATGGTTAAGTGATACGGATATTTATCATTTTAATCCGTAATTTAAATATATATACGGGTAGATATCATTTCAACCCGTAATCCCAATTTCAGTTCAAATGAAAATCGCTTGGGTTTATCATTTCAACCCATAACGATTTTCTCATATTCTAAAGTCCGTTCGGGTATGTATCATTTCAACCCATAGTGAATTCTATACTAACAGGGAACTAGCAGAGTAATAACAGATAATATAAAATACAACAACATGCATATATCATAAATAACAATATAATATAAACAACAGGATATGGTGTCATATACCACAGGTGAACAGTTACAGATAATAGCATATATAACAATTTAAATAACTACAGCAGCATATTTCAAATGTTGTTTCAATTGGAATCAAATTTAATAAATACAAGAACATTAATCGTGAGTGATTGCTCACCTTTCGAGGTTAGAGAGATATATAATGAAGTGAACCACGAAATCCCAAAGCAACGCCGGATGGACTAGATTTAGGTAGAAAATAAGCACGACGGACAAGGCTGATAATGGGAAATCGAAGAGAACGATTTAATCAGTTGATATAAATTGAACTAAATATATATGAAATCAATATTTAGTTTAAAACCAATAAATAAAATTAATCATCATATATACGTAAGATTGAAATAAATACTAGTATATTATATTAACCCATATTTCAAACCAATATCCAAACACCATCTAAAATTTAAATATTTATAAAAGTAACCTTTTGTTAAAATCAACATGCAGGGTACAAAATTTAAATGCAGACCTTAAATCAACACCTAAAACATATATACATATGGACCATATGCTACACTCAATATTGCATAAATATATATTAAACTCTTTAGAGCCGCAAATAAATAAGGTATAAAAAAATTTATTCTGACATATAACAGCATATGCTTATAAAAAAATGAGAACATCTCAAAATATAACAGCTTAAAACAAGGCACAAACGAAAAGTAGCTAACCAACATATATATAATATCTTACTGCTCATAAAATCAAGTGCTGGTACATATCATTCTCACCATCCTAACAGACTATATAGACTCATATTAATTAGTATATATTTCTAAAGAAAAATCCAGATCATTATTTATTATAAATATATATATATATATTTAGAATGAACTAAACATTTTATATGATACACAACATAATATATATCAAAATATGTGCAACCTTTATACTTGTATCAGTAAACAGAAAAAATATAGTTTATAAATATATATAACAATAGATGCTATATAACTATATAACCCAGATTATAAGTATAAACCTACATGTATTTTCATCAACCCATCTGACTTAAATACTAATATAAGTTATATACTAAGACACCTATTTCTCTTATATGAACTATATCAGGCTATGCACCATTTCCGCAACACAAACATATATATTTTGAACAGTATTTCGTCTTGCAAACTTTTACATAATATGCGTAGATCTGATAACTTATATACCTTTATATATATACCAATACCAAAAACAAACTCAAACCTATATGAACAAATATATATACACTAATATAAATACTCATACATCAAAAACTCGATCACACAGAAACTAAGATATGATATACCAAAACATAATAAGATAAAATAATATATATATATATAAACATACCATACATAAAACTCTAGTTGTTGATGTTGGTGGATCAGGCAAAGGCAAGGGGAGGCTAGGGGTCGGTGGTTGTCGCGGTGCTAGTGAGCTGGAGGGTGTAGGCGGTGAGACAGGGTCGGCTATTGCATGGGCAGAGTCTGGTCGGGAAGCAGAGGAAGGTCGGCTGTCGATGTAGGGGTTGTAGGCGTGGAATGGAAGGTCAGATCTGTGGGATGCGGAGCAGTTGAGTGGTTCATCTCGGCTATGGTGTGGCTACACGGCAGAGGAGGGAGTGGCGAACGCGGAGAAGGCATGGGCTGTAGAGAGAGAGGGTGAGCGGTTCGGGTTGTGCTCTGGGCTTGGGTGGGTAGGCACGGTAGGGAAGAAAAGTGGAGAGCACGGGTGAGGTGGAGGTCGGGAAAGGAGTTTGGTAGTTGGTGTTTGAAAATGGAAAAGTAGAAGCATCAACTAAAATATAAACGAACTATGTATATATAATTTTGTTTTGCAAACGAACGGTACAAAATAAGGCAGAGGAAAGGACCACTGTACAGTAAATGGAAATGATGGAAATGGTAATGGCTGGCCCTAGAATTCTGCAAATAGTTATTAAATCAATTTATTATATTGCTTGAGATTCACGTTTAAATTTGAAAAGGCAAAGGAAAGTTAACGGTCAAAATTAAAGGTACCGTTACAACGAACAATTTATTCTTTCCGTCACGTACCAGATCTCAAAATACAGAAATAAATATACCGTGGTGATCAACGCGATGAGACGATCAAAACGGTGTAGAGATATCAGTGACAGGATCATCCGATTAAAAGTCGATAATCGGTACCGAAAAATGCTGCTATTCCATACGGAAAAATCTAAATGGAGCTAAAAACATTCGAATTTTGCGAAACGAATTTCGCAATCTGATTCAGAGTGTTCTAAATAAATTTTCTCATGTTGACATATTTAAATTTCGGAACACTTTTAAATTCAACTATTATTAACTGATTTAAATTGAGATAAAATTACACAATAAAATAAACTTTCATATTATCAGATGAAAATTTACAAGTTGCTATATTTAAATAGACGTATTCCAAATAATAATTTTTATTTTTATTTTTAAATTTTATTGTTAAAAAAAGAAAATCACAAAATTTTAATTACTTTAATAAATAAAATCTCTAAAATTTTGGGTCGTTACACTCTCCCCCACTCAAAACTTTTCGTCCCCGAAAAGGAAGGAGGTAGGAGAATAAAACAACCAGAAATAAAAGTAGATTAAAAGTCAAGATTAAACAATTAATTTAAAACTATATAAATTTTACTTGAAATATTCATTTGAAAACTTCATTTGCAATTCAATTATCTTTAATACTTTAATACCTTCCAAAACCCATTTGTAAAATTTCTTGCTTCCTTTATAAATTCCATTTATATGTTTAAATAACACCTTTATAAATATATGAAAACAATTTAAAAGCAATTTTTTTTTTCATTATTACTTATTTTTACAAAGAAGCTATTGAAAACATTTAAATCCATAATTCATAAATTTATAAATTTCATTTCAAGATACTCTTCAAATATTATTAAGAAATCAATAATCATTTAAAAAGGATATAGTCAACAAGGAAAAGAAGGAGGATTTGGAAAAACATAATATAGGTGAGTAAATAAAGGTGAGCAGATAAGGTAGATTCAAAAGAATAGCATCGGGCACGAATATTAATTTAGAACCATAAGAATTTAAATTTTAAATATAAATACAAAATTTCTTTGTTGGAAATACTTTTATAATAAAATACCTTTATAATAAAATACTTTTATAACTCGATGTTTCAACAAGTTTATCCTCGTTCCTGCAGACTCTGGCCATGCGTTGATCAGGCGCAAAGCTAGAATTCTCCAGGTACTTATTAGACTTGTTTCAACACCCAGTGAAAATACTGGAAAACTTTTAAAAACATATATGGAAAGTACAATCCAAAAAAAACAAAACATGTCGATCATGGATTGCGGATACACAATGGTTACGCCTGGATCCCCAGGAAACATCCGTACCCGTAGGCCGCCCCCAACCTTGCGATTACGCCATGAAGACTGGTAGTACTGCAAATACACAATGGTTACGCCTGGATCCCCCAGGAAACATCCGTACCCAAGGCTCTCGCAGCCCTTGCTGATTACGTTACCAAGCGACTAATAGATCACAGATACACAATGGTTATGCCTAGATCTCCCAGGAAACATCCATACCCGTAGGCCGCCCCCAACCTTGCGATTACGCCATGAAGTCGCGCTCGTAAGACCATGGAGATTGCCATGGAATTCGATGGAAACTCGAGTATCATATCCGAAAAACAAAAAATCAGAGAAATATCGATAGAATGAATCCACAATGTGGCCACAAAGCGGATATCAAGCAGAAGGCACTTTCCATATCTTTACTTCGAAAATATGTATCATATAGTACCTTTTCAAATCACTTTCAAATATCATACTTATATAAAGTCCATTATATATAAGATTTCATTTTCAAATCAAATACTTTCCAAAATCAATAGTATATATCACACTTATATAGACTTCAATTATATAAGATTTCACTTTTCAAATTGAGTACCTTTTCAAATCCATAGTTTTCGAATCAACATCATACTTATACAAACCAAATTTTATATAAGATCGATAACTTCCAAATCAAATATTTAGTAACACAAGGTTCTCAATTTCAATTTGTTTCAATATCAATACAGTTTCCAAAATCATAAGTTTAGAAAATAATCCAAATTTCTAAATCAACAAAATTTAAGTCAGCCAATTCATTTCCAAAATCAATAGTTTTCAAAATCATCTTATATTTACATAAGGTTCATCTTATATCAGAAATCAAAAATTTCAAAAATAAATTTCACTGCATGAAGAGCCATATGGGATTGAACATCTTTGCTTACTAAAAGATTTTTTTTAGAATAGTTTTGTATATAAAATAGTTTGTAAAATAGTTTGTATGTAAAATAGAATAAAACAGTTTGTTTAAGAAGAATAAAAGAAAAATAGTTCTGAAAAATGGTTTTAAATTGATAGTAGTTTTTCATGAAAGAAAAATTCCAATTAAATTACAAAGATATTCAACCCAACAACTTCCAATTTCAGCGCCAAGTATATCAATGATATTAGAATATAAGATGTACATATGTCATCATTTCGCAAAATCACATTGGATCACTCGCTCGATCACACAAGTTCGCTTTCGAATAAGTATTGCCCATTCGACTTCTCTAATGCAGACTTTGATATGGTTTCTCGACTAGAAACCATCAGTCTCCTTGCATAGGCATATACTATGATAGAGAATTCTAGAATCAAGCCCAAAAATCCATATCAAATATTCGCCATCAAGCATCAAATGAAAAATCCTAACACGAATTGGTGTAATTCACCTCGAACTTGTGTACTCAAACTTGGATCAATTTAATTATGCGAATAAAACAGCATACGTACAACTTATGTATCTATTCCAACTTGTTAAATATATAGTTTCATAAAGATGTTACTAAGTTAAACATTTAACCTAAATTATATATATTTTTCAAAATATTTGAAGAGCATTTTTTTTAAAACATTTCAAATCTAAATTTCATATTAGAAAATTCAAAATAGCCTTATTCGTTTACTTAACCAAACAGTTTCAACTTATTTAAAGCATATTACTACATATTTTAAACATAAATACCAAACTTATATACTTTATACTTTTCAAAATTACATAGCTTTGAAAAGTTAACCTTGATTTGGAAGTGCTCGAACCATCAAAATAACCGAAGAAATCATATTTCAATCCAAGAGTTGGAAATCACCAACAAATCAGTAAATCAATTCCAAAAGATAGGGTTATTGTAACGACCCCGGATTTCTTATAAATTTAAATTGATAATTAAATTAATTTTTGAATAAAAATTGTAAAATTGATTATAAATGGAAGTGAGTTTCTCCGATTCAACTCGAAAATTATATAAAGTCATTAGGATTTGAAAAATTGTATATATGTGAATATATGTGTATATACTGAATTTGAGTAATTTCAAGTAAATGGTTTAAAGATAATTTTTAAATATAAAACATTTGACACTAGTATAAAAGTAAGTACAATAAATATATATGTTAGAAATAAAAATTTGAGTAACACTTAAATAAAATGTAACAACAAATTAAAATAGAAAGTGAATACATTAGTAAATTTTATATTTGATAGTTTAAGTTTTAAAAATAAAAGTGATAACTCTGCATAGTCAAATGGAAGACAGTAATATATGTTTAGTTATGAACAAGCTGATTAAGATAAATTATAAAATGTAAGGTAACACACAACTAAATTTAAACGACTTTATATTTGTGCAAATTGACATATAAGACCTGGAAGAAAAACAAAAGATAACAAATAAAATACACTCAAGTGTTCAAACAAAAGAAAGTATAAATGTTATAAGGAAGACATAAAGTACCAAGATAATTAATGCAAGCCACCAAAAAGAAATCGTATCAGCCGAGATGTTGGCAAGGATAATATGTTGCCTGTAAAATAGGAATGCAAGACAATAATAATATGAAACATAAAGGACAAGCAATTAATGCCAGCACCTTCAGCATGTTTTTGTACACAAGGAAGAAATGTCACCCTGTACAATGTTAGTACAACACATAGTAAGGCTCTTTTCTTTATATCAACTTCTCCATTTCGTCCATCATCATTAAGCAAACCAGAGAAAAAGGAAAGAGAACATCATCATCTACAAATTTAAATATCATTCAAGTTCAAAGCAAAGTTTCAGATTCATGTTGAAGCACTTCATATCTGAAACAAAATTTTAAACCAAAAGAAAAGGGATGATGATCAAAAACCTGGAAAATGAAGAATAAAGCAAAACAAATACAAGAATCATCCCAGAAAAGAAATTCCTGTCTCTGTTTTCTTCAACATCAGGCTTGAGTCCTCTGTTCAAAAGAACTCATGTGAGCAAACCTCTTAACCCTGATTTTATCTGGATATTTGGATTCGTATGAAAAGCTTTGCATGTGAATGAATTGTTGTGCTTGTGTTTTCTTTGCCTGGGATGTTATTTTTTTTCTGTTCCAGGTAGACAGGCTCAAATGTGATTTAAAATTTGATTTCTTCTTCCTCAATCAATATTAAACCTTAAGATCTAAACAAAAGTGGTTTGTTTAGGCATAATTCAAGTATTAAAATAGCTTCAAGCCAATTTAATTGAAGAGTGGTCTGGAAGAATCAAATTTACAGGCAAAACAAAACTTGTTCGAAAAAATTGATTTTCAAAATCCTTGAATTCAGTTATACCAATTGAAATACTTTAGAAAACAATGATTTTTGAAAGTAAAATCTGAAATTTTTATGCAGTTTTTAGTGAGAAAATGGCAGTTGATCAGAAAATGAACTTTTGACAAATCCTGGTGATCTATGTAGTTAGGGACCTCGAAATCGTTGTGGTAGCAAGATTCAACGTTCGAGATTCCTAGAAAAATATAAGTGTAATTTATAAAACTTTAAATCTTGAATTCGAGATCAAATTAGGGTTGAGAACCCATTTTCGTTCGTGTCAGAGATGAGGGTGCTGCGCCATCAATAGGCGATCGGACTTCGAGCCTCCGGTGGAGATAGCAGCGTATGGTCGAGACGAAGCTTCAGTTAAGTTTCCATGGCCTCCGATGGCCAGGGGTGGAAGGACGACATGTTTTCTGGTGATCTGGGTCTTCGATTGGTCGAGTTTTTGCACGATTTCGCTCCGTAGTGTTTGCGTACGATCTGGGTAAGTCTTCGTGATCGAGGAAGGCCGTGAGGTTGTGGAGCATCATCGTGATGATCGCGGGTAGTCGGCGGCGCTCGTGCACGTGCACGGTGCACTTGTGTGTTATCTGGCGATGTAGGATTGGGGAAGAAGAATGGTGGCTCGGGTTGGTTTTGGAGGAAACTCGAAGTAGAACGTGAGTAGCTCGGGATTTCACATGGTTGTCTCGATTATTCACTTGAGTAAATTTGTGTTGGGCTCGAAGAAATTTTGTTCTGGGCTCGAGAAGTTGTGAACAGGTTTAAACCAAACCTGTTCCTGCTTTGGAAATTTTTGAATAAAAATTTAAACTTGTTTATATAACTTTAAAGTATTTAAAGGGTTAAAAGGAATTTGAATTTCAAATGGAATTTGAAATTGTAAAGGAAGGATTAATTAATAATTAAAAGTAAATTAATTATGTGATTGACTTAAGAATGATTTATTTATGGTAATTAATTAAGAATAATTAATTAAATGGTAAATTAATCAATGTGGTAAAGTAATTAATGTGATAAATTAATTGAAGGTAAATTTGTTAAGATAATTAATTAAAGAATTAATTAATAATTAAAGGTTAATTGATTTATTATAAAAAGTTAATTTATAAATGATTAAAGATTAATTAATTAAAATGGTTTATAATTAATTAATGATTAATTAACCAAGATTTGTAGTTTATTCATAAGTAATAAATTTGATTTAAATTAATCGGATAATTCATTGATCTTACTTATGAATGTTTGGATTCTAGTGAATGTTGAATCGTTTGATATCCCTGATACATGATGCTTTGTGATACATCCCAATTTATGTTGTGATCTGTAATTTACTTATCTGTGATATATATATCTGTGATTTCTGTTTCTGTGATATATTACTATGTGAATATGAAACCCTTGACCTGTAAACGACATTTGAATTTCGATGCGACAGGGAGTCGGATTCCAGTTGGTTATCCGAAACCCACATCGAAGTGTAATGATGAATTTGTGACTGATAAATTTATTTTATCTATGAATCTGTGAATGAAGATAAGCGTTATCCATTATACCGCTTATCGATATATCTGTGATGATTGACGTTGTGCACTATTGTGTGTAAAACCCCTGGACCACACTTATACACACACAAATATGGATTTCACGTGGAAATCGGTTAAATCACAGATGATTTAAAATTAATGTTTTTGAAATTGAAATTTTAATTTCAATCGATTTGGAAATTGGAAATTTGGGTTAAAGTGAAAAGCTTTTGAAATGGAATTTCAAAGATAAAAGTTATTTTGAATAACTTAATCGAGTCTTGAAATTTAAATAATCTGATTTAAATTTGAATTCGAGTTTGAAATTGAATCCTATGATTTGAAACTAGGGATTAAAGATGCTGTACAAGTTATATATGGGTTAAACCATTTTAAAGATGTTGATTTGGGAACTTGAATTGAATTCAAGGGTTTTAACTCGTGTAAATATAACTGGATTTTTATGAAACGAAACTATTTGTTTTCAAATAGTAAAAGCTTTCACATAAGTAATGAACTTCCAAATTGTGTTGAATGGTTTCAAGTTTGAAATAGAATTGAAATGTTTTGAAAACTATGAAATGAGTCTTTGATTTCAAACACCGGATGAGTTAATCTAACTTGAAATGGAATTGTTTTGGAAGACTATGAATGAATCTTTGGAAACGAGTTTTGAAAGCTATAAGTTAAATCTTGACTTAAAGATTTAACGAGTTAATTCAATTGAAATGGAAATTGTTTTGAAATCCATAAATGGATCTTTGTGAACGGGGTGAACTTTTTGAATTAAATCTTTTTGTTAAAAGATTAAAAGTGTGGAAATTGTTTAAACCATCGAAGGTTTTTGAAATGAATCTTTTTGTTTAAAAGATTGGAAATGGTAATTGGTTTTACCATTCGAATGAAAAGTTTTTGGGCTTTAATCTGTGATTTAACTGAGACCCCAGTATCCATATGATTTTTAATTGCGCTCGTTATTCGGTTTAGCCGGGAGAGGACCTTTGTGTCATATAACCCATTCCGAATAGTGTTACGACGATATGGATAGCATTTGAAGACCGGTGGTGAAGACCGGGTATTTGCGAGAGCGATATGATGACCTATCGATTTTCTCTGCATCATGGCTCCGGTATAGAGATTCCCTAAGTGATGGGAAGTCCGATCGAGATTGTGAATACCCGGATTTGCAAGGGCTTCTTCGGAAGTGCCTTCGGTTCTGTTCGAACCCGGAACAGACTTGTATGGATGTGTGTCTGACATTACACTTTGAGATGTAAAGCTGGTTTCTATCAAATACATTTCTGTTGGTGGCGGAGAATTTATTCTCTTAGCTTAACACCCTTCTCTGAGACGTACGAGCTCAGAGGTTATGTAGTTGATGGTTACTAGTGATACATTCCCAATTTGGTAATGTGGCATACGAAGTGCTGCTGATCATTTGTTGATCGAAGCGTGGCTTTGTGAAAAAGCGTGGCTTTGTGGACGAGACTTCGTCGAGCCTCACAACCCGGTAATGGTCGAAACAGGAATGTTGCGACAAAGGTTTGTAGGGGTAGCGCCACTAGGGTATGTCATTTCCTTCTGGATAAAGGGTGGTATCATGGTATGGAGCCCAGATACTTAACTCGTGTGGACACAGTAATTTATTACTGTATGATGTTGCTTTGTTGGTTTTTGGGATCCCGCGGATAAAGGTCGGTAACGACCGGGGGATGACATGACTCGTGTGTTAGTTACCTAGTTACAGCTGTACAGTGTGAGGTAGCGTCAGTGTGTTAGTTACCTAGTTACAGCTGTACAGCGTGAGGTAGCGTCGGCCTTTTGTTTGCAGAGATCCGGTTAGGATCCGGGGCGTCTTTCCAGAGGCGTTTCTATTTCGGTAAGGAAGTTCCTTAGCCTGATCATTTGTTGGAAATCCAAAGAAACAATACGAACCCTGTACGGTTTTAGTTGTATTACCTGCTATGGAATGTGGCGGTAACCTGCTATTGAACGTAGTAGCTATAGTAGGCATACAACAATGGTTGTATGCTGGCTAAGATTAATATTATATTTTCGAAATGGTTTTCGACACTATGCACTAATGATAATAATATCGAATGATTTTGCGTAGTAAGCATTTTTGACTATCATAAGAAGAAATCTCCTCCAATTCTGCGTTTGCATTGTGTGTGTTGTGGGAGGTCTTATGGTAGTTTCATTTTCGAAAAGCATTGCGGATTTCAATGTTTAAAAGCCTTTGTTGCTTGTATTAAAGATAAACTGTTTTTGTTGCTCACACCAGTCCCATGACTGATCCGGAGTTTATTGTTCCTTTCCTAAACTCTGGGTGCCCACTATTTTCCACACGGGCAGTCTAGAGTTGGGTTTTTCAGATATTCAGGTTTAGTAGATTATCTGGAGCTAGTTCAGTTCTTGGAGTTCATGGACTGACGTTGCTTACCTTGGAGCATTCTATTGGAGATATTCTATCCACTGCTGATGTTATCTTTTCTTTTCCGCTGCTATTTCTTGTATCATATCTCTGATGTATATTGATATCTGTTGTATCATTCCGTTGTACCTGTCATTGTATCAATGTTATGTAATTGATATATTCTTTTTCCGCTGTGTTGTTATACTTAATGGTGTTATAAGCTCCGGCGAATCGGATTTGAACGGTCGAATCTATGGCATTCGAGTACGATGTAAAGTATGGATGTCGATTTTCGAACGCGAAAAATCCGAGTCGTTACATGTGGTATCAGAGCTAAGGTTTAACTTTAGCTCAGGAGTATAACACGTTAAGTAGCTCATTAGAGATAGAGTGAAGTAAACTCTAGAATGAGTAATTCTCAAATATCCGTCTGAATGCCTCAGTAAATTCTCTTACTATCCACAGATAGTAAGTATGAGTGTAAGAAGAGGATGAGATAGGGGACATGAGAATACGACTATAACTGGTCAATACTCTGTAACAACAAGGAAATAATCTTTTCTCTATCAATCTCTTTTGTTCAGCATCTTTTCTCAATTCTTCGATATTTCCTGGTAGATCCAGGTAGAAGATTCGATATATGAATATGGGACGTAAACTCCAAAAAGGCCAAAATTGTTTGTTTGGATGTATTAATTGCTTTGATTGTTATGGTTGATAGGTATAATTTGGTTTCTAAACTGGAAATTTTGAAATTGTATCCATATATCTATCTATTTATTTGGGTCCCGATATGTTCTACGAATGGTTAGTTACTTCTTCGAACTAACCGATGTCACTGTATATTTCATAGATCTGGATAACCCGAGTATCTTGTGAAGTGTTAAACAGATTCGTTCTTGTATCTATTATTGATATTCTGATTTGGTAATCCAAATGCAGAATAGATATTCAGTTTGACTCAATGAAACATTCTTCATCTATCTTTGTATCTCCTTGGCAATTTCGAGGACGACATTCTTTTAAGGGGGGAAGTCTGTAACGACCCCGGATTTCTTATAAATTTAAATTGATAATTAAATTAATTTTTGAATAAAAATTGTAAAATTGATTATAAATGAAAGTGAGTTTCCCCGATTCAACTCGAAAATTATATAAAGTCATTAGGATTTGAAAAATTGTATATATGTGAATATATGTGTATATACTGAATTTGAGTAATTTCAAGTAAATGGTTTAAAGATAATTTTTAAATATAAAACATTTGACACTAGTATAAAAGTAAGTATAATAAATATATATGTTAGAAATAAAAATTTGAGTAACACTTAAATAAAATGTAACAACAAATTAAAATAGAAAGTGAATACATTAGTAAATTTTATATTTGATAGTTTAAGTTTTAAAAATAAAAGTGATAACTCTGCATAGTCAAATGGAAGACAGTAATATATGTTTAGTTATGAACAAGCTGATTAAGATAAATTATAAAATGTAAGGTAACACACAACTAAATTTAAACGACTTTATATTTGTGCAAATTGACATATAAGACCTGGAAGAAAAACAAAAGATAACAAATATAATACACTCAAGTGTTCAAACAAAAGAAAGTATAAATGTTATAAGGAAGACATAAAGTACCAAGATAATTAATGCAAGCCACCAAAAAGAAATCGTATCAGCCGAGATGTTGGCAAGGATAATATGTTGCCTGTAAAATAGGAATGCAAGACAATAATAATATGAAACATAAAGGACAAGCAATTAATGCCAGCACCTTCAGCATGTTTTTGTACACAAGGAAGAAATGTCACCCTGTACAATGTTAGTACAACACATAGTAAGGCTCTTTTCTTTATATCAACTTCTCCATTTCGTCCATCATCATTAAGCAAACCAGAGAAAAAGGAAAGAGAACATCATCATCTACAAATTTAAATATCATTCAAGTTCAAAGCAAAGTTTCAGATTCATGTTGAAGCACTTCATATCTGAAACAAAATTTTAAACCAAAAGAAAAGGGATGATGATCAAAAACCTGGAAAATGAAGAATAAAGCAAAACAAATACAAGAATCATCCCAGAAAAGAAATTCCTGTCTCTGTTTTCTTCAACATCAGGCTTGAGTCCTCTGTTCAAAAGAACTCATGTGAGCAAACCTCTTAACCCTGATTTTATCTGGATATTTGGATTCGTATGAAAAGCTTTGCATGTGAATGAATTGTTGTGCTTGTGTTTTCTTTGCCTGGGATGTTATTTTTTTTTCTGTTCCAGGTAGACAGGCTCAAATGTGATTTAAAATTTGATTTCTTCTTCCTCAATCAATATTAAACCTTAAGATCTAAACAAAAGTGGTTTGTTTAGGCATAATTCAAGTATTAAAATGGCTTCAAGCCAATTTAATTGAAGAGTGGTCTGGAAGAATCAAATTTACAGGCAAAACAAAACTTGTTCGAAAAAATTGATTTTCAAAATCCTTGAATTCAGTTATACCAATTGAAATACTTTAGAAAACAATGATTTTTGAAAGTAAAATCTGAAATTTTTATGCAGTTTTTAGTGAGAAAATGGCAGTTGATCAGAAAATGAACTTTTGACAAATCCTGGTGATCTATGTAGTTAGGGACCTCGAAATCGTTGTGGTAGCAAGATTCAACGTTCGAGATTGCTAGAAAAATATAAGTGTAATTTATAAAACTTTAAATCTTGAATTCGAGATCAAATTAGGGTTGAGAACCCATTTTCGTTCGTGTCAGAGATGAGGGTGCTGCGCCATCAATAGGCGATCGGACTTCGAGCCTCCGGTGGAGATAGCAGCGTATGGTCGAGACGAAGCTTCAGTTAAGTTTCCATGGCCTCCGATGGCCAGGGGTGGAAGGACGACATGTTTTCTGGTGATCTGGGTCTTCGATTGGTCGACTTTTTGCACGATTTCGCTCCGTAGTGTTTGCGTACGATCTGGGTACGTCTTCGTGATCGAGGAAGGCCGTGAGGTTGTGGAGCATCATCGTGATGATCGCGGGTAGTCGGCGGCGCTCGTGCACGTGCACGGTGCACTTGTGTGTTATCTGGCGATGTAGGATTGGGGAAGAAGAATGGTGGCTCGGGTTGGTTTTGGAGGAAACTCGAAGTAGAACGTGAGTAGCTCGGGATTTCACATGGTTGTCTCGAGTATTCACTTGAGTAAATTTGTGTTGGGCTCGAAGAAATTTTGTTCTGGGCTCGAGAAGTTGTGAACAGGTTTAAACCAAACCTGTTCCTGCTTTGGAAATTTTTGAATAAAAATTTAAACTTGTTTATATAACTTTAAAGTATTTAAAGGGTTAAAAGGAATTTGAATTTCAAATGGAATTTGAAATTATAAAGGAAGGATTAATTAATAATTAAAAGTAAATTAATTATGTGATTGACTTAAGAATGATTTATTTATGGTAATTAATTAAGAATAATTAATTAAATGGTAAATTAATCAGTGTGGTAAAGTAATTAATGTGATAAATTAATTGAAGGTAAATTTGTTAAGATAATTAATTAAAGAATTAATTAATAATTAAAGGTTAATTGATTTATTATAAAAAGTTAATTTATAAATGATTAAAGATTAATTAATTAAAATGGTTTATAATTAATTAATGATTAATTAACCAAGAT
The DNA here is from genome assembly GCA_030737815.1 of Allium fistulosum. Classification (NCBI taxonomy): domain Eukaryota; kingdom Viridiplantae; phylum Streptophyta; class Magnoliopsida; order Asparagales; family Amaryllidaceae; genus Allium; species Allium fistulosum. The sequence continues at coordinate 63,160,590 of CM060903.1, forward strand.
TTGTAGTTTATTCATAAGTAATAAATTTGATTTAAATTAATCGGATAATTCATTGATCTTACTTATGAATGTTTGGATTCTAGTGAATGTTGAATTGTTTGATATCCCTGATACATGATGCTTTGTGATACATCCCGATTTATGTTGTGATCTGTAATTTACTTATCTGCGATATATATATCTGTGATTTCTGTTTCTGTGATATATTACTATGTGAATATGAAACCCTTGACCCGTAAACGACATTTGAATTTCGATGCGACAGGGAGTCGGATTCCAGTTGGTTATCCGAAACCCACATCGAAGTGTAATGATGAATTTGTGACTGATAAATTTATTTTATCTATGAATCTGTGAATGAAGATAAGCGTTATCCATTATACCGCTTATCGATATATCTGTGATGATTGATGTTGTGCACTATTGTGTGTAAAACCCCTGGACCACACTTATACACACACAAATATGGATTTCACGTGGAAATCGGTTAAATCACAGATGATTTAAAATTAATGTTTTTGAAATTGAAATTTTAATTTCAATCGATTTGGAAATTGGAAATTTGGGTTAAAGTGAAAAGCTTTTGAAATGGAATTTCAAAGATAAAAGTTATTTTGAATAACTTAATCGAGTCTTGAAATTTAAATAATCTGATTTAAATTTGAATTCGAGTTTGAAATTGAATCCTATGATTTGAAACTAGGGATTAAAGATGCTGTACAAGTTATATATGGGTTAAACCATTTTAAAGATGTTGATTTGGGAACTTGAATTGAATTCAAGGGTTTTAACTCGTGTAAATATAACTGGATTTTTATGAAACGAAACTATTTGTTTTCAAATAGTAAAAGCTTTCACATAAGTAATGAACTTCCAAATTGTGTTGAATGGTTTCAAGTTTGAAATAGAATTGAAATGTTTTGAAAACTATGAAATGAGTCTTTGATTTCAAAGACCGGATGAGTTAATCTAACTTGAAATGGAATTGTTTTGGAAGACTATGAATGAATCTTTGGAAACGAGTTTTGAAAGCTATAAGTTAAATCTTGACTTAAAGATTTAACGAGTTAATTCAATTGAAATGGAAATTGTTTTGAAATCCATAAATGGATCTTTGTGAACGGGGTGAACTTTGTGAATTAAATCTTTTTGTTAAAAGATTAAAAGTGTGGAAATTGTTTAAACCATCGAAGGTTTTTGAAATGAATCTTTTTGTTTAAAAGATTGGAAATGGTAATTGGTTTTACCATTCGAATGAAAAGTTTTTGGGCTTTAATCTGTGATTTAACTGAGACCCCAGTATCCATATGATTTTTAATTGCGCTCGTTATTCGGTTTAGCCGGGAGAGGACCTTTGTGTCATATAACCCATTCTGAATAGTGTTACGACGATATGGATAACATTTGAAGACCGGTGGTGAAGACCGGGTATTTGCGAGAGAGATATGATGACCTATCGATTTTCTCTGCATCATGGCTCCGGTATAGAGATTCCCTAAGTGATGGGAAGTCCGATCGAGATTGTGAATACCCGGATTTGCAAGGGCTTCTTCGGAAGTGCCTTCGGTTCTGTTCGAACCCGGAACAGACTTGTATGGATGTGTGTCTGACATTACACTTTGAGATGTAAAGCTGGTTTCTATCAAATACATTTCTGTTGGTGGCGGAGAATTTATTCTCTTAGCTTAACACCCTTCTTTGAGACGTACGAGCTCAGAGGTTATGTAGTTGATGGTTACTGGTGATACATTCCCAATTTGGTAATGTGGCATACGAAGTGCTGCTGATCATTTGTTGATCGAAGCGTGGCTTTGTGAAAAAGCGTGGCTTTGTGGACGAGACTTCGTCGAGCCTCACAACCCGGTAATGGTCGAAACAGGAATGTTGCGACAAAGGTTTGTAGGGGTAGCGCCCCTAGGGTATGTCATTTCCTTCTGGATAAAGGGTGGTATCATGGTATGGAGCCCAGATACTTAAACTCGTGTGGACACAGTAATTTATTACTGTATGATGTTGCTTTGTTGGTTTTTGGGATCCCGCGGATAAAGGTCGGTAACGACCGGGGGATGACATGACTCGTGTGTTAGTTACCTAGTTACAACTGTACAGTGTGAGGTAGCGTCAGTGTGTTAGTTACCTAGTTACAGCTGTACAGCATGAGGTAGCGTCGGCCTTTTGTTTGCAGAGATCCGGTTAGGATCCGGGGCGTCTTTCCAGAGGCGTTTCTATTTCGGTAAGGAAGTTCCTTAGCCTGATCATTTGTTGGAAATCCAAAGAAACAATACGAACCCTGTACGGTTTTAGTTGTATTACCTGCTATGGAATGTGGCGGTAACCTGCTATTGAACGTAGTAGCTATAGTAGGCATACAACAATGGTTGTATGCTGGCTAAGATTAATATTATATTTTCGAAATGGTTTTCGACACTATGCACTAATGATAATAATATTGAATGATTTTGCGTAGTAAGCATTTTTGACTATCATAAGAAGAAATCTCCTCCAATTCTGCGTTTGCATTGTGTGTGTGGTGGGAGGTCTTATGGTAGTTTCATTTTCGAAAAGCATTGCGGATTTCAATGTTTAAAAGCCTTTGTTGCTTGTATTAAAGATAAACTGTTTTTGTTGCTCACACCAGTCCCATGACTGATCCGGAGTTTATTGTTCCTTTCCTAAACTCTGGGTGCCCACTATTTTCCACACGGGCAGTCTAGAGTTGGGTTTTTCAGATATTCAGGTTTAGTAGATTATCTGGAGCTAGTTCAGTTCTTGGAGTTCATGGACTGACGTTGCTTACCTTGGAGCATTCTATTGGAGATATTCTATCCACTGCTGATGTTATCTTTTCTTTTCCGCTGCTATTTCTTGTATCATATCTCTGATGTATATTGATATCTGTTGTATCATTCCGTTGTACCTGTCATTGTATCAATGTTATGTAATTGATATATTCTTTTTCCGCTGTGTTGTTATACTTAATGGTGTTATAAGCTCCGGCGAATCGGATTTGAACGGTCGAATCTATGGCATTCGAGTACGATGTAAAGTATGGATGTCGATTTTTGAACGCGAAAAATCCGAGTCGTTACAGTTATATCAAATCAGATCCAAAACTCAAGGACTGAACACCGGCTTATTTCAACTTTTTCAAATATATATACATATATCATTCGAAAATCAAATCATACTTCGGAATTTGAAATCAAAATTTGGTTTCATAAAATCACTCGCATAGCAAAGCTATTAGAGTGGCCTCTTCCTCACTCTGAAACTCGAAAATCAATGTCGATGATGCGTGCACTCATCACCGAAATTATTTTCCAGCGACATAAGTGAGTTCTGGACTTCTATTTTCTCAAACTTCTTTTGAAATTTCTTCGAAATCATTCGAAACTCATTTGAAACATTTCTTATTCGGAAAATACTTTTAAATCATATTATTATTATATATTTCAAAATCTTTAAACTAATTTCAAAATACCGGAGTTCAATTCTCGAATTTCAAATTTAAAATCCTTCAGTTATAAATCATTTTAGATAAATCAAATTTCTTATATAATTTTTTTCAAAATTACAAATCCTTTCTAAACCTCAAATTCTCATTTTAAAAAGGGTATATAATCTTTATCGAAAACATTTCACTTTTATATATATAATATAATCATACTTATCAAAATAATAATTTCAATATATAAAACACTTTCTAAAAATACAAACAAACCCGATTTTTAATGGATTTCAAAACAAAGATAGAGATTCCAATTAGAGGGACTCCAATCAGATAGAATTCTGACTTGAAGATAGGCTCGAACGAAGATGAGATAACTAAATTACAAAATACAAGATAGATATATTTTTATAAATCGCGGATGACCTAGGTCAACCGTGACTTCAAAATAAGATTGGTGTAGAATTCTGAGGCAAATCGACATTCGATTGCCAGAGATAGAATTCGGCATAAGAAGAGATAGCAACATCAAAACGATGGATATATAAATCTCTAATGAATCAATGCCAATTGTAAAGGAGTTCCACCCCTTTACAAATCATTCAAAGATTGACGGGATCGCCTATTCTTATAGAGATCATTCTAAGTGGGGTTATGGGATATTCCAAAATCAAGAAACATGAATAGGGAGAGAAGATAATGGATTTTGGAACCGCAGGGAACGTTCCAAAGTCCCAAGGAAAATCGAATCAAAGAGGAAGAAATTCAAGCTCGAACGAATGTGATTTTGTAAATAAATTTACCATATATGCCAAGTTTTCCTATAACCTGGCTCTGATACCAACTGTAACATCCCACTATTTTGGACCATTCAAATCGACAATAATCCACACATGTCGGACTTGAATACTTCAAAACAGTGGATTGTTAATTTAAATTTGGCAAATCTCAGCATATACAGTAAATAAATAAATCACAGAATCACAGACACAGAGTAATACAATAATACGCAGTGGAATAGATAAAATAGTAGTTCATGAAGCTACTATATAAACATCAGAGTTAGAAATAAAATACAATAGAATATCTCAAATACAGTGAAGTCTCCAGTACAAACAGATGACCTCTCTGAACAAATCAACTGGAAAGCTGAAAGCTGAATCGATAGTTGGATCTCCAAACGAAGCCCCAAACTCCAAAGGTGAGTCTCAAATGCTGTATCACTCGGTCTGACCCGAGCGTAAAGCAAAACACAAAACACTCGAGTCAGGATTAACATTCTTATATTAATAAATCCAACTCAAGTAAAATATCAACTGAAATACAATTAACTTAAAGGATGTATGGGATAACCATCCTCTAAGGATCCGTGGAACTGTGACATCCCGGATTTTTGGCAGTATTATTTTAATCAATATTTAATTGAATTAATTAAAATACAGCTATTATTTTAAAACAAATATATATATGTAATTGGGAGAAGCTATGGTTTGGAATTAAAATAACGAGTTTCTAAATATTTTAAACATGAAATCTATCTTATTTAACTTTATTAATATGTGATTTAAAAATATATATAATATAGTCTGGACAATAATAGTTCAAGAAAAATAGATCTTATCAATATTAAATTTAAGTATAAACAAATATATTATTTGAAAATAAATATAATTGTTATAGGCTTAAGAAGTTATGATAATAACATAAGTATAATAAATAAATAATAAATAATAAATTCAATGTTGATAGTTTAACTTTAACAAAGAAATAAAATAAGTATAGATGTGAAAATAAATATCTTAAAGGTTATAGTCAGGTAAAATACAAAATTAACACATAAGTAAATTTTAGAACACATATATGTTGGAATACAAGTAATATGATATGAACCAAACAAACCTGCATATGAACGTACTTACAAAATAAAATGAATCAAGGGTACATAATAGAAAAAAATAAAATAAAGATAAGTATAAGCTTACATAAGAAGACAGTAATATATATGTATGTACAAACGAATTAAGGATAAGTATGTAGGCTGTACATGACAATTAATGCAGCACAAAATTTGTACCATATCAGCCTCCCTAACAAGAAAAATCTCTGAACAAGTGAAGAAAAAATCTATCAGTACAATTCTATCTTGTACAAACAACTCAAGCCTGCACACAAATTTCTTTTATATACCATCTCTTGTCTCCATTTCATTCATAAAGTAAACGGAGTATCACAAAAAAAAAGAGCAAGCTTCAGTCCAAACTCAACCAAAACAGGATCCACCCAGTTGAATAACAAGCAAGTATGGATCTGGATTCAAGAAGCAAGCTAGCTTTAAATTTTCAAAATAAAAGTCTGCTCTGTTTAACAAAGAAGGTGAGTAACTCTAAAACTCCTCGAATATTTTAAAGTTGCATATGATGATCTTCGGGAAATATAACGTGAACTATGCTGTATATATTGTTTGATTATAAGTACATATGTCTGTTAATAATTGTATACATGACTAATCAGTAGATAAACTTAAATCCAAGCCATTTAAAACTTTGTTCAGGTAGTAAATGTTGAAGTGATATTTAATGAATATCAACGTAAATGTCTTCCTGATCACTATAAGATGAGTGAATGTAAATATATATATATATATATACATATATGCCTCTGTTAATTATACAGCAGTTTTCAAGCTCTGTTCAAACATATTATAAAAGTGAGTAAATTTTTAACCAAAGAACAGTTTTAAATCTGGTAGATGCTTGTGATGAATATTGTAGTAATATAGTATAATGTTTACTGGGATGGTTGATTTAAATGCATGTTGAAATAAGATAAATGCCTGTACAAAGTCTCTATATAATATAAGATCTCTGTTATTTCCAGGCTCCAGCTTGATTTAAACATTCATATCTCCTCAAAATCTCAGAATTTGGTTATGATTTATAAATGAAATATGATTAGCTTTGTGTTATATGGATTTTAAAAATAGTTTCACAATTTTATATTTTGAAAAATTTTCAAAAACAAAAGAATACAGGAATGATCTAACTTTGGCTTAAAATCAAATATTTTAAATTTATGATTCGGAGTCATAAACAAAATTGTAATGGCATATGTCGAATTTAGAAACCTAATTCAAAATTTTTAGTTTAGTATCCTCTGTGATAATCGAAATTTTATGATTTTTGGGTTTTCACAAATATCTGGCGAACGACATGGTGAACCTTATTGGGATCTTGGTCGAAGTTGTCTGGGGGTCTGACGACTTCGGCAAAATTGTGATCGTATTTTATTTTAGGTCGTGGTGGCCGGAATAGGGTAAACTAGGGTTTTTGGAGGTAGTTATGTCGAGGATATTGGCGAGGTGATTTAGTCTTATTTGAAGCGTCGAGTTCGATCGCATGGCAAGGGATCTAAGCGAGGAGACGTAGTGATGCTCTAGGAGGAGGGCCGGAGTTTCCAGCTGCCGTGATCGTCGTCGACGAAGGGGTTTTGGGTCGAGTGTTGTTCCAGTTTTTGATCAATCATTGAATTTTCGTTTTGCTATCGTATTACGATATCTGGGGTGTCGTACGTGATGTCGAGGTGATCGCTGACTTGAAGCGTCGTCGATAGGGTGGCAGCGACGTCCAGACTATGGTGTACGTGCACCGTGCACGTTTGAATGTCATGCTTTGATTGATGTTGGGAAGAAAGCTTTGTCTCGGGACGTGCTCGTGGGATTTGTGGCATTGACTCGAAGAACTGAAGATGAGAACTAGTGAGATTTCTCGGGACTTTGATGTATGAGCTTGGGTTAGTTTTGATGCCAGAATCATAAGTTTAAATAAGCATGTATAGGATATTTAAGTTAAGATAACAGAACCCGGATTTTCATGTTGAAAGGAAATCATAGTTATGTCTAGTGGTAATTAAGGGAGATAAAAAGGGTTTTAAAGAATAATTTAATTAAAATTGAATTACTTAATAAAGTAATTAACTAATAGGACTAAATAAATCATCGAATAATCACTTGATGTAAGGACTAATTAAAATTTATCAATTACTGATTTAAGGTTGATTAATTTATAGATAAAGAATAATTGATCCATAATTAATCTTGATTGATTAATTATAAAGGTAATTACGGATAAATTAAATTGTATTGAGAAATATTGATTAATAATTAGGGTTATTAATCAATATTTAATGGATAATTAATTAGTTCATCAAAGGTTAATAAATTGATTTGTAATTAATTAAGGTAAGTAAAGGTAATCTTAGTGATTAAAGATTAGTAATTAATTTAATTAGAGGTAAATTAAATTAATTATTGGAAGGGACCAATCTTGCTTATGAATGATTTAATAATGTTCAATGCCTTGAATTGGTTGATATGAAATGTTTTGGTGATATGATATGTTTGGATGGACTGTGATAATGTAGTTATCTATCAAATGATGAATTGCTGTGTAAAAAGTGACATCCTGTATCTAAAGTTGAATTATATTTCACTTGAATAACTTGAGTTAAGATAACTTTGGATTCGAAGAGACCGGAGTCGGGTATTAGTAAATACCCGAAACCACTTCGATTCTTTGTAGATTGATATGTGAAATCAATAGACTGGTATGGAATGATTTAAGTGAATTGGACCATTTAATCTAAGATTTGGTACTTAGAAAATTGATGTGTGAAATAAGTGATGTCTCTAACAAATTGTGAAATGGTAAATTGACACGAGTTACCCGGGTTTTAAATAAGTTTATGCATTGGTATTTCATGTTAGATGGGTTTACTCACGCTGGTTTCCTGCCTGACCCGGGTGTTACTTTGATGTAATGCTCGGATCAGACCGAGTATTACAGATTTTCAGGTAAGGACGTTCTGGAGCTCAGGAGACGAGCCGGATGGCAGGAACGTATGGAGTGTTTCCGCTGTGATATATTGTAGTTGTCTGAGACATGTTGTTTTGTATATGTCCAGTATCTGTGTATATGTTGTAACTCTGATGTATTAAAGTGTAATTTGACAAGTACAGATTTTTTTTATATATGACTGTTATTATTTGATATTATATTTGATTCGCTGCGAATGTGAGATTCTGTGTTTTGTTTCTGTTTCTTCTTCTATCTCTTTCTTCTTTTTCCTAACTATCTGGAATTTTCGGGGTTGAAAATTCTGGGTCGTTTCATTTGGTATCAGAGCGAAGGTTAAGCAAGAACCTTGGCTCTGGTGGGTTTACTCATCAGGGATAGGGTTAGTACTACCCTAGGATGAGTTGAGTATATATATATATATTTATATATGAGGGAGCGTACTTGTTATTTGCTTATGTAAAGATTTTAAATGATTTTAAGTAAGGATATATTTTGATATATATAAAGCAATATTTCTTACTAATACATGTTAAGGTAATTGGTTGTAAAAAATTATTGGAATTAAATTAAGAGGTAATAGAAATACAACCAAATTTAAATTAAATAAAGATAAGTCTGAAATGGATTCAAACTGAAATTAAAATCTTGAATTTGGGGAAGAGTTCAAACTAAGATAATAATGAATTGGTTATTATTATAAATGATTGTTGTGTGTATTAATAAGTAAGCAAAATGAAATGTTTTAGGGAAGTAAAACATTTAGGGAAGTATGACTTGTAAATTAGAATTGGACTATGATATACACTGGGGAGTTTTAAATCTTAGCCCAGAATTTGAAAATTGTTTCAAAGGGATAAAGAGATAATAAATAATATTATTTGAATGAAAGAGCTTGATTCAAACAGTAGTTGTTTGAAAATTTAAAGGAATTTGTTTGAATTAAAAACCCAAGGTGGTTTAAAATTTAAGGAAAACTTAGTGTGTAAAGGAAATAATATGTATATATAAGGAATATACATAATCTGAAATAAACTCTAACTGTTGAGTTTAAAATTGGGAATGAGAGGTGATACCCAAGGTGATAAGTTTTGAACTTATAAGATTGTTAATGTAAAGTTTAAAATTTGAAGTGGGAATTCAAATTTGAATAAGTTTGACGAGATTAAATTGAATTTAACTTAAAGGAAGTTAATAAGTTGGAATAAACAACCTGAATTGGAAATTTCAAGATGAAATTGAGATTTAACTTAGGAAGTTAAATGGGTTGATTTGGTAGGGAATTATATGTGATCTCAAACAGGATTGAGATCTGGAATGGATAGTGGATGGTGAATGTTTTAAATAAATTGGATGTTTGTTTATCTTAATATCATCCTATTATTATCAGTAATTATGAGATTGTGAATTTGATTATTTAAATGAATTAAGAAGTAGATTGAGGTAATATCTATTCCAATATTGGAATTAAATGGAATTAAACTTTAATTTGAAATTACTTAAGTAATTTTGATTTTAAAGATAAAAAAATTAAACTTGAGAAAATGAGATCACTTTGAACATTAAGATTTGAATGTTTAAAATGAACTTGTAAACTAAAATGGTTAAGGATTGGTTCCAAGATTGAATTTGGGTAATAAATTGAATTTCAAAGATTAAATTGTTTAAAAAGGGGTTTGAATTATTATTTGAACCTAGGAATAAGTTTATGTAGAAGTAAAGGTAAATTAAAATGGAATTTTGAAATTTGAACTCAGAATAAAATGGGTAGGCTGCTAAATTAAAAGTAAAGGTAAATTTGATTTATGGGATTAAATCAACATTTGAAATAATAACTCGAATTTGTATAATTCAAGATGGTTTAAAGTGAAATGAAATTGGAAGATAATTGGAAATTGGCAATTGATTGGAAATGGAGATTGGGAAGTTGTACAGTTTGAATCTGGACTATTTTCAAAATAAATTGTTTTAATATAAATCTATTTTTCCAAACTATTTACCATACAACTTTTCTTTTTAAAACCTAAAACTAACTTAAGCTTGTTTTACAATTACTTTTGGAACTATTTAACAATTTTACAACTGATTTATAAACTGATTACTATTTTTTTCAACTGTTTTATAAATAATTACTATTTTCAACTATCTTACAACTACTTAACTATTTTACCATCTATTTTTCAACTAATAATTATTTTTCAACTACTTATCTATTCTTCAAAATTTTCAAGCTATTTTCTAAATATAAATTGGTCGGTGTTCAAACTGTTATTGATTAAATACCCAACTGAGATAAGAATTGAAGTGATAATCCAAATGGGGATTAAGGAAAATGTGAATAAGTGAATAAAATCAAAGTGATGGTGAATAGAAAGGAAATTGATTTAGCTAATAGTCAATGAAGGTAAATACGTAGGATGTACGTATATTATTCTATTCGCATAGTGATTTGACCAGATTCGAGCACAAAAATTCGAGATAGTATTATCGATCCGAGTTGGGATTTTTCGCTCGATTTTCGACGGCGAACCTGGATATGGATTTTTGATTGGTTCTGGATATTCTCTATCATAGGTGTGAATATGCAAGGAGAATGACGGTTTCCGATCAAGGAACCAAATCTGAGTCCGCACTAGGATGTCGGGTGGACGATACTAGTTCGGAAGAGAAATTTTGTGATCGAGGGAGCGAACAGATTGATACTGCGTACGGATGATATGTAGACATCGTACGGGCTTGAATGAAATCGATATTGTAAATTTATGGATAAGAATTGTAAATGGTTTTTGAAATGAAAAGTATATTTTGTGAAATATATGATGAGTAAAATGGAAATTGGAAATTTGTATGATTGAAATTTACTTTATGAAGAAAAGTAGTGTGGTTAATAACTTTATAAAAGAGTAATCAAAATTTGAATATTGATTTGGACTAAAAAAAGTTATATATCTTTGTTATATATGGAAAACTCCCCTTGTTGAATCTTTTGCCAGAGAAAAAAAAATGATTTTGAAAGTATTTGAAGTATGAAAAGTGAATTTATACAAATACAAATTGAACCAAGGATTTTCCAAGATTATTATATATATGTGTTTATAAAAAGGGATTTGTGAAAATGATTTTGAGGAAAGGTTTTGGAAACCTATGGATTTCTGAAAAGGCTTTTGATTTTTAATGAAAATCAAATTTGGAATTAGGAAAAGCCTAATATGAGAATCATCGATTTTGGGAATCGATTTTGAGAAAGGAGCTTTATATGAGATTCATACTTGGTGTATGATTTGGAAAATACTAAATGAGTATAGTATAAAGTGTTTTGAAAGTGGCTCTGGGGAAAAAGGCGCTCCCTTGAATGAACTTCTCAGGAGTGCCACTAAGTGGTTATTCCTTGAGCCTCTAAAGGGGAGGTTCTAAAGTTGATCCTGTGAGGAGTCCGGACAAACTAGTTCCTGAGGATTATTTGGTAGCGAAAGTCGATGGCACTGTTGCCTACAGGGGCATTTGGGTTATGCTGTGACGACAGTGTAATTCGATGTCGCTGCGATCTACTGTGTGGACCATAGCGAAAATCGTGTGGAGGATGAATGCCAACAGTCTACACTTGATTTTGCCGGGATGGCAGCGCAACATCGGTAGACTACGGTCTATGGTCAAGTGGAGGAGTTTCATTCTTTTGGCAACGAAATTCGGTGGCGTTGATGCCTACAGTTATATGGGTTTGTGCTGTGATAGCAACGTAACGCCCGGGTATAACTGCGATCTGTAGCGGGTTCCATGGCGTAATCGAGGATCGTGGAGACCTACAGTTATCTGTGGATTTTGCCGGGATGGCAACGTAACCATCGGGTTAACTGCGACCATGGATGGGGGTGATGATTTCCAAAGCATTTTTACCAAAGATATTTCCTCTATTTTCAAAAATGTTTTCGATATTTTCAATAAAATTATTTTTCAAGTATTTTCACTGGGTGTTGAAATGGGTCTGCTGAGTACTTACAGATTTTCAGTCCTACGCCTGATCAACGTATGACCGAATTTCTGTGAGAACAAGGATGGACTTGTCGAAACATCGAGTTATAAAAGTATTTTTATAAAAACTATTTTGGAATAATATTATATAGATTTTTAAAGTGATTTAAAAATGATTAAAGAAAATTTATCTGATTTTAAGCATTTTATTTATTCTGGTTGCGTTCCTTTTCGAGGACGAAAAGTTTTAAGGGGGGAGGGATGTGACATCCCGGATTTTTGGCAGTATTATTTTAATCAATATTTAATTAAATTAATTAAAATACAGCTATTATTTTAAAACAAATATATATATGTAATTGGGAGAAGCTATGGCTTGGAATTAAAATAACGAGTTTCTAAATATTTTAAACATGAAATCTATCTTATTTAACTTTATTAATATGTGATTTAAAAATATATATAATATAGTCTGGACAATAATAGTTCAAGAAAAATAGATCTTATCAATATTAAATTTAAGTATAAAAAAATATATTATTTGAAAATAAATATAATTGTTATAGGCTTAAGAAGTTATGATAATAACATAAGTATAATAAATAAATAATAACTAAGAAATTCAATGTTGATAGTTTAACTTTAACAAAGAAATAAAATAAGTATAGATGTGAAAATAAATATCTTAAAGGTTATAGTCATGTAAAATACAAAATTAACACATAAGTAAATTTTAGAACACATATATGTTGGAATACAAGTAATATGAAATGAACCAGACAAACCGGCATATGAATGTACTTACAAAATAAAATGAATCAAGTGTACATAATAGAAAAAATTAAAATAAAGATAAGTATAAGCTTACATAAGAAGACATTAATATATATGTATGTACAAACGAAATAAGGATAAGTATGTAGGCTGTACATGACAATTAATGCAGCACAAAATTTGTACCATATCACCCTCCCTAACAAGAAAAATCTCTGAACAAGTGAAGAAAAAATCTATCAGTACCATTCTATCTTGTACAAATAACTCAAGCATGCACACAAATTTCTTTTATATACCATCTCTTGTCTCCATTTCATTCATAAAGTAAACTGAGTATCACAAAAAAAAAGAGCGAGCTTCAGTCCAAACTCAACCAAAACAGGATCCACCTAGTTGAATAACAAGCAAGTATGGATCTGGAGTCAAGAAGCAAGCAAGCTTTAAATTTTCAAAATAAAAGTCTGCTCTGTTTAACAAAGAAGGTGAGTAACTCTAAAACTCCTCGAATATTTTAAAGTTGCATATGATGATCTTCGGGAAATATAACGTGAACTATGCTGTATATATTGTTTGATTATAAGTACATATGTCTGTTAATAATTGTATACATGACTAATCAGTTGATAAACTTAAATCCAAGCCATTTAAAACTTTGTTCAGGTAGTAAATGTTGAAGTGATATTTAATGAATATCAACGTAAATGTCTTCCTGATCACTATAAGATGAGTGAATGTAAATATATATATATACATGTATGCCTCTGTTAATTATAAAACAGTTTTCAAGCTTTGTTCAAACATATTATAAAAGTGAGTAAATTTTTAACCAAAGAACAGTTTTAAATCTGGTAGATGCTTGTGATGAATATTGTATTAATATAGTATAATGTTTACAGGGATGGTTGATTTAAATGCATGTTGAAATAAGATAAATGCCTGTACAAAGTCTCTATATAATATAAGATCTCTGTTATTTCCAGGCTCCAGCTTGATTTAAACATTCATATCTGCTCAAAATCTCAGAATTTGGTTATGATTTATAAATGAAATATGATTAGCTTTGTGTTATATCGATTTTAAAAATAGTTTCAGATTTTTATATTTAGAAAATATTTCAAAAACAAAAGAATACAGGAATGATCTAACTTTGGCTTAAAATCAAATATTTTAAATTTATGATTCGGAGTCATAAACAAAATTGTAGTAGCATATGTCGAATTTAGAAACCTAAATCAAAATTTTTAGTTTAGTATCCTCTATGATAATCGAAATTTTATGATTTTGGGGTTTTCACAAATATCTGGCGAACGGCATGGTGAACCTCATTGGGATCTTGGTCGAAGTTGTCTGGGGGTCTGACGACTTCGGCAAAATTGTGATCATATTTTATTTTAGGTCGTGGTGGCCGGAATAGGGTAAACTAGGGTTTTTGGAGGTAGTTATGTCGAGGATATTGGCGAGGTGATTTAGTCTTATTCGAAGCGTCGAGTTCGATCGCATGGTAAGGGATCTAAGCGAGGAGATGTCGTGATGCTCTAGGAGGAGGGCCGGAGTTTCCAGCTGCCATGATCGTCGTCGACGAAGGGGTTTTAGGTCGAGTGTTGTTCCAGTTTTTGATCAATCATTGAATTTTCGTTTTACTATCGTATTATGATATCTGGGGTGTCATACGTGATGTCGAGTTGATCGCTGACTTGAAGCGTCGTCGATAGGGTGGCAGCGACGTCCAGACTATGGTGTACGTGCACCGTGCACATTTGAATGTCAGGCTTTGATTGATATTGGGAAGAAAGCTTTGTCTCGGGACGTGCTCGTGGGATTTGTGGCATTGACTCGAAGAACTGAAGATGAGAACTAGTGAGATTTCTCGGGACTTTGATGTATGAGCTCGGGTTAGTTTTGATGCCAGAATCATAAGTTTAAATAAGCATGTATAGGATATTTAAGTTAAGATAATAGAACCCGGATTTTCATGTGGCAAGGAAATCATAGTTATGTCTAGTGGTAATTAAGGGAGATAAAAAGGGTTTTAAAGAATAATTTAATGAAAATTGAATTACTTAATAAAGTAATTAACTAATAGGACTAAATAAATCATCGAATAATCACTTGATGTAAGGACTAATTAAAATTTATCAATTACTGATTTAAGGTTGATTAATTTATAGATAAAGAATAATTGATCCATAATTAATCTTGATTGATTAATTATAAAGGTAATTACGGATAAATTAAATTGTATTGAGAAATATTGATTAATAATTAGGGTTATTAATTAATATTTAATGGATAATTAATCAGTTCATCAAAGGTTAATAAATTGATTTGTACTTAATTAAGGTAAGTAAAGGTAATCTAAGTGATTAAAGATTAGTAATTAATTTAATTAGAGGTAAATTAAATTAATTATTGGAAGGGACCAATCTTGCTTATGAATGATTTAATAATGTTCAATGCCTTGAATTGGTTGATATGAAATGTTTTGGTGATATGATATGTTTGGATGGACAGTGATAATGTAGTTATCTATCAAATGATGAATTGCTGTGTAAAAAGAGACATCCTGTATCTAAAGTTGAATTATATTTCACTTGAATAACTTGAGTTAAGATAACTTTGGATTCGAAGAGATTGGAGTCGGGTATTAGTAAATACCCGAAACCACTTCGATTCTTTGTAGATTGATATGTGAAATCAATAGACTGGTATGGAATGATATAAGTGAATTGGACAATTTAATCTAAGATTTGGTACTTAGAAAATTGATGTGTGAAATAAGTGATGTCTCTAACAAATTGTGAAATGGTAAATTGACACGAGTTACCCGGGTTTTAAATAAGTTTATGCATTGGTATTTCATGTTAGATGGGTTTACTCACGCTGGTTTCCAGCCTTACCCGGGTGTTACTTTGATGTAATGCTCGGGTCAGACCGAGTATTACAGATTTTCAGGTAAGGACGTTCTGGAGATCAGGAGACGAGCTGGATGGCAGGAACGTATGGAGTGTTTCAGCTGTGATATATTGTAGTTGTCTGAGACATGTTGTTTTGTATATGTCCAGTATCTGTGTATATGTTGTAACTCTGATGTATTAAAGTGTAATTTGACAAGTACAGATTTTTTTTATATGACTGTTATTATTTGTTATTATATTTGATTCGCTGCGAATGTGAGATTCTATGTTTTGTTTCTGTTTCTTCTTCTATCTCTGTAACAACCCGGGTTTTTCTACACGAAAAACCGGACCATTTGAGTTAAGAAGAAGAGGTAGAAGAAGAAGAAAAATAGAAAACAACAACAGAATCTCTCATACGCAGCGGAATAAACTATAATAGGTAATAACAGATCTTTACACAAAAAGAAATCTATATCTGTTTATATATACATCATCCCAATACATCATCAGAGTACATCACATCAATATCATACAACTGGACAGTAATCATAACTTGTCCTCACAATCTGAATACACAGCGGAATATATAACTCAAATACGAAAGTACGTATCGCCATCCAGCTCCACAGCATCATTTCCTGTAATTTATAATACTCGGTCTGACCCGAGCATCATATAAAACAATACCCGAGTCAGTCTGGAATACCAGCGTGAGAAAATCACACTCAATTGATTATTAAAGTTTCAAGAATCCTTTGAAAACAAAAGCATCTCGTAAGACCACGCCACAAATAAACATGTCGGGTTTTTACCTTACGATAGCTAAAACACTTTTTATCAAATTCCTTTGATATTATAATAGTGTCTATGTACAAATACTTATTAAAATAGCTGAAATTGTTACATTATTAAATTCCAGCATACTAGCCACAAAAGTGGGTAATACAAACAAATACCGTACAAGGCACGTAGGAAAAATGGATTTCCAACGAATGACTAGGCACTGGGGTACCACCTATCACAGTACGTGGCCTAGATCACCGTACCGAGGAGTACGCCCGCTCCTCTGCAACACAAGGCCGGAATCATCCCTTACTGGATGATCCCGAATAAAATCACCCCACGGTTGGGATCAGCAACCGCACCACTAAGCCGAAATAAAAAGGGACATCTAGACAGGGATGACCTTACCCTCCAGTGGGAGCTACCCACGAAGCCTTGCTGCATAACCCCTGATTTTCAGTCATTCCCGGTTGATGAGGTTCGAGGCTAAACGATACCTTTTAGAGAACATATCCCTTAGAATGCCCATCGTCCGCTGACGATGTTTCGCAAGCATTCGTCCATACCAGTCCGTCCTGGGTTTGAACGGAACCGAAGGCACTATTCCTACTACATCCATTTTGGAAATATCCTCAGGATTAGTAGCGACTAGCCCTTGCACTTCACAGCTCCATCTTCGACTCCGAAATCGTTACACGAAACGTACAAACCGGATCGAAGTGGTATTCGAGTCTCCAGACCTAGAATCCCGGTATACGGAAACTCGATCCCGGTCTCTTCGAAACGATCAGCGCATTGGCCAATATTGATAGTCGGTTATTTAACTATCAATTTACATCCACAAGCAACCATCACACAATAAATAATTTCCCACATTATTTATTTACCCAAATATCTTTCCAAGATATATTTCCAAATTTTCAAACTCCTTTTGAAAACAATTTCAAAACAGTTTCCGCTTACGGAATACATTTCCAAATATTTATTTCTCTGAAACACCAAGTACAAAACACTTTTAGATTTTAAAATAATTTAAAAACACTTTATTTTAAAATATATTTTATAACATTGAAATCAAACTACTTTAATACTTTATTAAAAATATATACTTTAAATTAAACCACTTTATAAATATAAACCAAATTTCTCTTTTTTAAAACAGAATAGCAAATCACTTTTATATAATTACTACAATAATAGATTTTTAAAATATACTTACTTTGAAAATTAACATTTAGAAATAATCAATTTTCTAAAACATGCTTTTTAAAACATACTTAAAACTTTTAACTTATATTTAAAATTGCTTTGAAAACGTACTTGGCTATCCAAAGAAATACACTTCTCATTTCCATAAAATAAATCAACATTTATTTTTAAACCAAACCATATCTTTTTATAAATTCCCACCTTGAATTTATATTCAAATATCCACTGATATTTTACTTTATTTTATAAACCCAGTTTATATCTCCAAAATCTCACTTCTCTTTTAAAATTCCAATTTTAAACAACTAAATCAATTTCCAATTGATTTTCCAATTTACTTTACTTTACTTTGAAATAAATTTCCTTTACTACTTCATTTATTTCAAAATACATTAACTTTTAGATTTATTCCTTTATTTGAGTTAAAACCCTTTTTAACTGAAAATACCAATTTTAAACTTCCAAAATTCCTTCTTTAGCCTTTAATTAAATTTAATCCTTACATTCAAAATAAATCCTTTATTCTTTAAATTTAATATCACTTTAGTTTAAAGTTAATATTTCCCTTGTTATTTCGAAATTTCCTTATTCCAATTCACTTGAAATATTTACTTAAAATTTACTCTTTTATTTCTTTCAAAATCCAATTCAATATATTTTGATAACTCCTTTTTATTGAAATATTCAATCCAACCATATCATCCAATATTTCAATCATCAATAAAATCATCACAGGATATCAATATTCATAGAACAGCATATTTAAACAAAAATTAAATATTTTGAGGAATCCAGTTGGATCCCTCCAACCTGTTTCCCTGCATCCACAAACGTTAGCACAATACCAATTCCACTTCAAAGTGGAATATCGCGGTATATGGGATTTATATAAATCATCCGCTATTATGCGGCGCATAGGGTCTCATCCGCTATATAAATGCGGGAATATCAACAACTCAAATATATACATATGCCAATATGTATATATTTCTATATACTACTATATATATAATATAGCATATTCAATCAATGCAACCATTCAATCAATTATTTAAATTTAACCATTTAAATTTAAATCTAACTGAGTGAGATTAACTCACCTTTGCTTTTTAATTTGCAGTCCATTCCATCTCGACTTGGTTTCTCGATTTATGACCCTGAATAAACAATTTACGATTTATTACTATTTGAATAAATCAAACAAATAAATTTCCATTTATTTATTTTGTTTCAACTAAAATTCTGATTTGTCTGATTATTAATTTTTGACAAATTTTCTTTTATTACATCTTTCAGAACAAAAATAAATTAAGTAAGTAAATCGTAAAATTTTATCACAAATCCTTTATAAAATTTCCTTCCAATACCTTACATAGATGTCTGGTGCATACATTTATCTTGTACAGAACTAATTAATAATCCAAATTTGAATTTAAAACAAAACTATTTTAGATCTAGTTGTCTAATTAATTTCTTTTCTTCCTGCTTATCTTTCCGGTAAACAATAATAATCATTATTGTAAAACAGTAACTAATTTTACTGTTAATCTTTTCCAATGTATGAATGCTTGTTTAATTTAAATAAAATAAATGGGTACCTCACAGCAAAACGACCCGCTGTTCACGAATCCCAAAGCCAAAATCGTCGACGAACGCCTACATCCGGCAACGCGACCAGCTCCTCCCTATCGCTGTTTGAACCATGACTCAACATCCCCTTGCGATCGATCTGATGTCGCCGAAGTCTTGTACTGTACTGCGACCAAGCCCCTTCCCTCCTCGCGAATGCGGTGCCGCCTCCAGGAACCCCGCTCGAAGACCCCGAGCTCGAAAACCCTAGACGAGCTCTGAACGAAATCGCGATTCCCAAACCTCCAGCGCCTCCCACGAAGTACATATAAAGAGACAGTAGCAGGACCTCAGATTGGCAGTAGAGAATATCGCGTAGGGCAAGGATGAGCCGCGATGGCTGAAGGCATAGCTGGGTATGTAGCGATGATTATTATGAAGGCGTCGATTTTCGAAACCCTAGTTCCTCTCGGTTCAAGCATCGCGACCATGGAGATTGCTATTAGCCGTAACTTGAAGTGAAGCAGATTTTTCTTTCTTTTCTTAGTATCGAACTCGTGAAAATGAAAAAGGGAAACGAAGATATCGACCATTATTTCCTCTTTGAAATTTTATTTTTATAAAATTCTGCCACGTGCTTATCAAAAGAAGAATGGAGAAGCCAAGTGGGAATGTTGGTGTGTTTAAAACATTACACGTGTTGAGTTATTTATTTTTTTAAGGGGGACGCGTGTTCTACCAGTTGAACACGTTTTTTTTTAATTGATATAAAATTTCAAAACATAACAAACCATTTTTAAAGCTGATTCCAACACTTCTATTCACTTCAGTATTATCTATATAAATTTTCTGAACCTTTGAACTATTTTGAACAGGCTTAAAAATCAAGATTCAATATTTTACCCAATCCCGATAATTAAATTTAATAATTAATTATCCAAATAAATACTGTATATTTGAAATTAAAGTTAATAATTATCTTTTGAATATTTAAAATTAATTAAATATTCCTATTTCAAATGCTCAAAAATTCCGGGTCGTCACATTCCTCCCCCCTTAAAAGAATTTCGTCCCCGAAATTACCAGTTAAGAAGAATGTCCCATTTCCCGTTAGCTATTTCCCAAATTCAAACAGTTTTAATAATACCCAAACAATCTTTTATTAATGATACTCTAATCATCTTTTAACTTCCCAAACTTATTCATAAGTTCAACCCATACCACCTACTTATCCATTCAAATTTAAATTTGAATTCAAATTTTAACTTATCAAAATTTCTCAAAATTTTTCTAACTCCCTAAATTTCCAAAAAATTTCGCCAGCGTCTCCTTTGCGCGGCTAGCTCGGTACTACTACAAAATGGCTCTACGGCCTCCCAATCTCAAAAAGAAAACAAAAAGCCAAGTGGCTGGATCCAAAACCCAATCAAATTTCATATAGAAATTCAAATACATACCTTTTTGTCGGGCCATTAAATTTTATCTTCTAAATCAAAAATCCCAATTTATCCATTGCTTTTATATACCTGTATATCCTACTAAGCAATAATATTCAATCACAATCCCAAAGTCATTTTATCGACTTCTTTACAAATTTTCAATATTTGCTTTACTTAAGCCCGTACGATGCACATATATCATCCGTACGCAATATCACATTCGATCGCTCAATCGATCACACAATTCCACTTCCGAACTAGTATCGTCCACCCGACTTCCTAGTGCGGACTCAGATCTGGTTTCTTGATCAGAAACCGTCATTCTCCTTGCATAGTCACAAACTATGATAGAGAATATCCAGAATCAATCAACAATCCATATCCAGGTTCGCCGTCGAAAATCGAGTGAAAAATCCTGATTTGGATCGATAAAACTATCTCGAAATTCTGTGTTCGACATCTGGACCAAATAGCTATGCGAATAAAATAATATACGTACATCTTACGTATAAATTCCAATTGATTACCAATTATATCAATTTTCTTTTATTCACATTCATTTTGATTGTTATCCCCTTATTCACAACTATCCCATTTACATCTTCATATTTTAATTGTCATTCAATTATTCACCTAGAATAATTTTCCTCCATACCACTTCACTTAAAGAATTTCATTTTTCCAATCCTTAAGTTTAATATAAATATTTATACACTTCTTACATTAATTTTCACTTTACTATCAAAGTTTATTTTCATTACTATTTATTCTGCCCACGCAACTTCATTTGAATTCAAATTAGCTTCCATTTGACTATTGAATTAGTTCCACTTACAAATTAATTTAAATCTCAATTAAAAGTTTACTTGCAAGCTTACTTTTCTCAGTTCTTTTGATTCCACTTACTTTACATTCATATTTAAACTAGATTTAATTATTCGGTTCCAATTCCATTTGCTTAGCAAATTTAGATTATTTATCGTTAATGAAATTTTCAAAATTTTCAAAAATTTTCTAACTCCCAAAATTTACGGAAAATTTTGGCAGAATCTCCTTTGTACGGAGGGACTTCTGCGATATCGCAGGATGCACAAATATATATATACATCGGCCTCAGGCCGGAAATCACAATATATATCAATATATGCAGTTCATATCTCCTATTTTGAATTTTTTTCATAAGCGTACCTTATTATAGCAATTTTTAAGCAAGCGACGATTTATTTTTAGCATTTAACGCAGTCAAAACCAGCCAAACGGCTTCCCTGAACCTGTACTAACTCAATATAAATATGTGAGTGACAAATATTCAAAGTTCATTAACATCTTACTAAATTTCAATAGTTAACATTTGTATAACATAAACGATATCCACTAAACACTTCCATAAGCCAATCTACAAGGTTCCGACAAAATTTCCAATCAATCTGAGGCTATTTCAATTTACTTCCAACTTAATAAATAAACCATTTCAATCCAACTCTATTTTATAATTCAAGTTTTGGCTTCCTATCCATTTTTCCAAAATACAACCAAATTCATTCAGCTATTCTTCCACTTATTTTTAAATAGCTAAAATATGGATTCTATTACAATGCATGTTATATACTTCCATAAACACGTATGAAATGTTCCAACACTAATTTTAATTGTTTCCCAACAACATTTAAACCATCTCATTCAATTTAAATGATTTTATAACTTCCTTTCTTAACTTCAATTTATTTTTAAGTCCAAACAAACCCATATCATTACAATTGATTCAAAACAAATTTTATTGTTTATATTAACTCAATAGATTTATACAATCTCATTTTCATTGCATTTTGAATTCGAACTCTTTAACTACTTAGGTTCATCTTCATTACCAAGTGGATTTCCTTTTTATCTTAATTCATTCACAACAATTATTTAGCTCGACGCATTCCAATTAAATGTTATCTGTAACTCACCTAAATTTAGTTCGATTAAAATTTATTTCCACTTAGTTGGATTCTATTTGCAATTACCATTTCTATTTTAACCCAATTTCATTTTTATATGATACAATTTCAATTATAATTAATTTGTTAACACTTCATGTTAACTTTTAATTTATAACTCGAGTTCTAGATCCACTACCCGTTTCCAATCTACTTATTTCTAATATTTGATTTTTATTTCAAAAACACTTTACTATTTTCAAGTGTTCAATCTATTTTATAATTTAAATTTCTGGATTATATTCCTTACTATTACAAACAGTTTTATTTGGCTTATTTATTTTACTCCCAAATTTTATAAGTCCCAAATTTATTTAACTAATATATATATATATTTTTTTTTTAAATCCAAAGGAATTTAAATCTTTCCCAAAACTTCAAATTCAAAATCCATCCAATTTTATTCAAACATTACTCCGGAATTCTAATTTTTAAATCACATTTGTATATGAAGTTTTATTTCAACTTATAAATTACATTTATAGTCTATATTTCAAATTCCATTTATTATATGAATTTATTCTTCAACTTAGGTTATAAGTTTCAATTTATACTCAATAATGAGACTAACTCATTATTGTCATTTTCTAACAACCAAACATCAAATATATAACCATAATAATTTCAAATAATTATTTCTTTTATATACAAAATAATTTGGGCAAAATTATTTCATTCACCCTATTTAAAACAATATTGTGTCGAACTGTTCTATTCAAGTGTTTAGAAACCCCTTCGATACAGTTGTACAGACTGTGCCGACGAAGGTTCATATGCCACTCAATAAATCAACCAACACAATATAAAACTATTTTATATTCACTAACAAATACGCGCTCATATCTATTAATACTCTCAAAATTCCCACCAGAGCCAAGGTTATCGCTAGCCTAAGCTCTGATACCAAGTGTAACGACCCGGGTTTTTGTAACGACCCAGAATTTTGAACAAATTAAATTGAGAATATTTAATTAATTTTAAATATTTGAACGATGATTTAATTTGAATCTCCAATATAACTTTGAAATTGGCGATTAAATTATAAAATTTAATCTATTGAAATTGGAATAAAAATTTGAATCTGCAATTTTAAGTTGAAGAAAAATATTTCGAAAGCTTGAAAATATCGTGTTGATAATACGGAAAACAATTTAAGCTTCAGAAATTGATTTGGGAACAATTTGTTCAGTTTTGAAAATTTATCGTTCGAACCGATATTTAAAAATAGCCGTCCGAGGCGCAGTCTCGGAATTCGACGAAACCAGTTCCATTGGGTCCGTAATATTGTATTATTACCGGATTTCAAATTTTGTAGCTTTCGGAATTAACGTGTGATCGTACGAGGTATAAACGCTTAGACGATAATTATCGATCTAATTTAAATATCCTTATCCGAATGAAATCAAATCAACAGCCACCCTGTATTTCCTTTAGCCAACCTATCTCTGTTGTAGCCGACACGCAGAAACAAATTTTCACACGAAACATCTTTTCCTGTTCCCTCTCGTTCAATAATATCTCGTCTCCTTCTGTACAAATCTAAGACGCAGGAGAAATCATTTCGTTCCAAAGAAATAAACAATGGCGACTCTCTATTCAAATCAAACAATAGTCGCGCATATCATCTTTCCCCCCAAATCAAGTCGAACCCAGATGCCCTCAAATTCGTTCAATCCACAAAGAAAAAAAAAAAAGACAGAGAGGAGGGCGCGCGATCGATGGAATCACGATAGCAGCGAGCTCGATCTCGAAGGTAGCGAAGGGATGGTGGCGCGCGTTCGTCGAAGGGGAAAAATCTCGAAGTCGCGAGCTAGGGTTATTTGCGCGAGGCTTCGATTGGTGTTCGAGCGCGATGGCGATCGATGAGGCAGGCTTCGCGACTGGGATGTCAGTAGGCGGAGCAGAGAGGGTCGTGGTCTTCACGCTTGTGGGTCGCGGCTGCTAATCGTTCACGAGCGATTGATGGCGATGATGTCGAAATGAAATCGAGCTTGGCGAAGCAGTTAGAGGCAATCGAATCGAGTGTGTTCGAGGTGCGGTCATCTGAAGTTGGACAGTGGGGTCAACTGGAGTTCGAAGTCGAATGGCTGAAGTTATAGAGGAAGCCGACATCAGTTCGTCTATGATTTCTCGAGGAGGAGGAGGTAATCTCTGCTTTCAAAATAAAAGTTTGAATAGAAATATATATTTGTAGAAGAAGAAAATAATGAAAATAAATTTACTGTAAAGTTGAACTGCAGTTTTGTATATACACATATGTATATATATTTCAATTTAAATATATCTAAGAAAATAATAATTAGTATAGGCAGTTTTCGATTTTTACATATATATGTTTTTGAAGACAGTAAGGTATATTAAAAGTTGTTTTGTTTCTGATTTAGTAAATATACATATAATTTTAAAGGGTTTAAACGAGTTTTTAGATATTTTTAAAACTATTGATGATTTGTTTAAAAAGGGATTTTTGTTTAAAATTTAAAGGTACTAGTTTAAGTTAAGAAATATTTGTTTTTAATTTAAATGTAATAAGCAATTATATTAGCAGGAAATTAGTTTTAGAGTTAATTTTTAGTTGAGAAAATTTTATTTAAGAAACTGGTTTAGTATAAAATCATCGGTGAATTGAAATTTTCAAATGAAAATTAATAGTTCGATTAATTCGAATATTAATAAAAATTGTATAATTGTTTATACAAGGTCGAATACAACGAAGAAAAATAAATCTGGATTTGGAATGGATTGCAAAATAAAAGCTAAGGTGAGATTTTTCTCACTCGATTGAAATGTGGAATTTTTTGCAGTTATGATTGCTATTGAATGTGCTATTAGATATAGTAGGATATATATCTATATATATAGCAGTATATACATATTGGCATATGTATATATTGGATTGATTGATTCCCGCCTCGTATAGCGGATGAGACCCTATTGCGCCGTTAGTAAGCGGATTTATAAAAACCTATATACCGCGATAATTCCGTACTGGAGCGGAATTGGTATTGTGCTAACATCTTTGGATGCAGGGAAACAGGTTGGAGGGATCCAACTGGACCCCTCACATTGATTGAATTTATTTCTATTGTGATATGAATCTGTGAATGATTATAGTGATGCTATTAATCATATTGATATCTGGAAATTGTTTGAAAAGCTAAAATTTAGCTGAATGGATGTTTTGACATCATTGGATTCCAAAGATAAACGAAATTGAATTCTTGAAATTCAAGTAGAAAATTTCTAAGTGAATCAATTTTTGAAATTGAAGAAATTTTGAAGAAAAGAATTTAAAAAGTATAAAAGCTGTTTTTATAATCTTATCGAATAAATTCCAGAATAAAGTGAAATTGCTAAATAAATGAATTTCGTATAACAGTGATTTTAAATTGAAGAAATTAATTTAAATTTGGATTTTTAAATAGATCGAAAGAAACCATTGAAATTTGTTTTCTTTAAAAGGAATTTATTTAAAAAGAGATAAGTTGGAAATCCAATTAGAAATTTAATTGGTAAATTGAAATAATTTGGGAAATCAATGTGAAATGATCTCAATTTGAAGAATCCATTTAAAAATAGGATATTGAATAATTTGAAAAGAATAAGAGTTTATTTTAGTAGTGAAAATAAATTTAGAAATCAATTCGTAATTGATTTGGAGTTAAAGTAGAATTAGAAATTAATTTGGAATCCGATTTTAGATTCAAAAGTGAATACTTGGAAACATGAATCCAATTGAAATAAGGGAATGTGAATTTAAATGGAAATGATGTTAAAATGATTTATAAAGGGATGAACTTTACAATGGTAAAGTTTTAAAAGAACGATGTTGAAGATAAATGAATTATAAGTATTAACTTATAAGATGGACCGTTAGTATAAAAATTGAGTTATGAATTGAACTAGTTAATAAAGAAGATTTATAAATTGTAGTTTTTATAAATGGAAATAGAATTTATAACCGTGTTTATAAATTCGAAATAGATTGAATTTGATAAATTCAATATGGAAGATTTTTAAAGAAGATATATTCACGATTTTGGACAGTGAATATATTATTGAATAAAATGGGTTTATTTTTGAAGAAGTAATATTTTAAAGATGAAGTTAAACATTTTAAAGATGTTTTAAAATGTGTTAAATATCGAAATCATAGATTTCAACATTTATTGTTGAAATAGACGTTTTCGAGAAATATAAGGAAATGATGGACTATAACACTGTTGTTATAGTAAATGATTTCCGAAAGGAAATGTTTTTAATGTAGTATTGGGATTTATATATCTATCAAAATTTCGAATCCCTATACTAGTGATTTTTGAGTCGTCGTAACGATGTTTTACGTAACATTCGTTTTGACTCAAATTGATGTTGTTATAGAAAATAGATTTCCTTAAAGGATGAATATATACTTAATTTGATTTAAGTATATCGAATATTTTCCAAGTGTTGAAAATAAATGATTGTGAAATACTTATTATTTAATAAGTATGGAAATGCTTTTCCAATATGAAATGAACGTTTTGAGAATTTATCTTTGTAAAGATAAATTGAAATTGAATATTGAAAACGATTTGAAAATCGTACATCAGTAGATATTTTGAAAATATAAATTCACTTTGGAATTTATAAAAGAAATGGGAATTCGTCTTAAAAATAAATGTTGATTTATTTCTGAAGTGTGGAAATTTTATATCTAGTAAAGATATTTTGGAAAATAAATAATTTGGAAAATTATTTGGAATCTGATGATGTCGCGCATCTTTATTGATAGTTAAATAACCGACTATCAATAATTACCTTGAGTAGGTATTTGTTGTGAATTGGATGAATTTGAATGCCACACTTATTTTTGAATAAACGCTCACTATTCGGGTTAGCCGGGAAAGGACCATGGGGTCGTATAACCCATTCCGAATATGTGACTCGTCGTTATGAATCGCATTTGAAGACCGGTGTTGAAGACCGGATATTTTTGAAAACGGAAGGATTACCGTCGAGTTACTCTACATCGACTGATCTTCGATTTAGAGGTTTTATCACCCTTAGTGACGGGAAGTCCTGACGTGATTGAAAATTATCCGGAAATGCAAGGGCTTCGTGAGAAGTGCCTTCGGTTCTGTTCGATCCCGGAACAGACTTGTATGGATTGTGTGTCTGACGTTACAATTTGAGATATAAAGCTGATTTCTTTCAAATACATTTCTGTTGGTGGCGGAGAATTTATTCTCTTAGCTTAACACCCTTCTCTGAGACGTACGAGCTCAGAGGTTATGTAGTTGAAATTTATCAGCGATGTATCCCAATTTGGTAACGTGGCATACTGAGTGTTGCTGTGAAATGATCAGTGTTTGATCATTTGTGATATGGTCATTTGTTTGATCTTATATCTTTGTGATCATAGGTTGATCATTTTGTTTGACCCGAAGCAGGGCTTTTTATAGAAAGCGTAGCTTTGTGGACGAGACTTCATCGAGCCTCACACCCCGGAAATGGTCGAAACAGGACGAATGCAGCAAGGTTCTAGGGAGTAGCGCCCCTTAGTGTATATCATTCCTTCTGGATAAAGGTGGTATCATGGTATGGAGCCCAGATACTTAACCTCTGTGGTTACTGCATTATTATTATCTATGTGGTTTGTTGCGAATCGGGGATCCTCGGGAAGATCGGTGACGATCGGGAGATGGCATACGCGTGTCAGTAGTTACCTATTTTTGCAGAGGTAACCCGGCCTTGTGTTGGCAGAGATCTAACCGTAACGTTAGATTCTCGGGTCGTCTATTCCAGGGACGTACCCATCGTGGATAGGAAGTTCCTTAGCCTGACCATTTGTTGGAAATCCAAAGAAACAATACGAGCCTTTACGATTTCAATTGTATAACCTGTCTCCTCAGGAGGCAGCTATAGCAGGCATAATATAATGGTACCTATGCTGGCTAAGATTTATATTCTACTTTCGAAATGTTTTCTACACTATGCACTAATAATAATATCAAAAAGAATTTGATTTTCGCGTAGTAAGCATCTTTGACTATCATAAGAAGTAATCTCCTCCAAGTCTGCGTTTGCATTGTGTGTGTGGTGGGAGGTCTTATGGTAGTTTCATTTTCCAAAAGCATTGCGAATTGACTTTAAAATTTTTCTGCTATTTATTTTTAAAGTTAAACTGTTTTACGATCTCACACCAGTCACCATGACTGACTCGGAGTTTATTGTTTCCCTTCTAAACTCTGGGTGCCCACCAATTTCCACACGGGCAGTCTAGAGTTAGATTATCAGGATATTCTGGATATTCTGGAGCTTTGGAGATAAGCTGGAGGACGAGACGTAGTATTTGTATCTGATAGCATTTATTCCGCTGTATATTCTGTATAAGGACAAGTATAAAACTGTCCATTGTTGTACTGAGTTGTATATTGACTCTGATGATTGATGTATGAAAAAAAAAATGATATAGTTCTTTGTTTTAAAGATTATTCATTTATCTATTATATATTGTTCCGCTGCGATGTGTAAGATTCTGATATTGTTTTCTGTTCTGATGTGTTTTCTGTTGTTCTTCTTCTTTCTTTCTTCTCTTTTTCTTCTATCTTCTTCTTCTTCTACTTTTTCTTTTTCTTAAAAACCCTCACTATTGGAGTTTCCGGCACTCGATTGCTCGGCAGTCGATAAAGTGAGTATCGATGTCGAATTTTCGAAAGTCGAAAATTCCAGGACGTGACAAGTGGTATCAGAGCATATGGTTAAGCGACAACCCTGCTCTGTTGGGTGTTACTCATTAGAGATAGAGTCAGTAGTACTCTAGAATGAGTTGAGTGTAATTATAGATATGAGCGCGTATTTGTTATTTGAATATAAAATTGTTTTGTATTGTGATGGTTGGTTTATTGAGTGGTATATGAACCTTCGTCGGCACAGTCTTGCAAAACTGTATCGAAGGGGTTTCTAAACGCTTGAATAGAACAATTCGGCACGGTATTGTTTTAAATAGGGTGAATGAGATAATTTTGCCCAAAACTATTTTTGTATAGAAAAGAAATGATTTTCTACGAATTACTATAGTATATGGTTGCATGGTTGCTAGAAGTGATAATATTAATCTATTACCATTGAAATTGAATAAGAAATTCAAATCGTAACTCCAAAATTAAGAAATGAATTCATATACAAATGAAATTAAGAATATAAATTATAAACGTGATTTGTAATTTAAAACGAAATTCCAGAGAAGTATTTGAAAATGTTTTGAAAAGAATCTGAAAATTTTGGAGATTTGGAAAGTTTAAATCATTTTTTTGAGTTGAAAATGAATTTCAAAGGATTTTGAAAAAGTATTTTGGAGAGATAAAGCTCTAAACTCTTTTCGGTCGCTGGAAAATAACTTCGGTAATGACTGCAGCATTATTGATGTTCATTTTCGGGTTTCCAAAAGAGAAATTGCTGCCAAATTGTTTTAAACAGAAAGTGTTTGGAAAATTTGAGGTTTTGTTTTGGAAATTCAAATGAAATTTGAATTGTTTTCAAAATGATTTTTGAAATATTGGTGAGACTCTGGGATACCATATTTATGAAATATTATCAAATTGATAACTTATACAATTTGCATTTTGATTGAATAAATTTAACTTAAGAAATTTTAAGTTGAATTAAAGTAAGTACAAGTTGTGTAACTTGTAAAATGAGAAATAAAATAATAACCAAGGGTTTGAAAATAAATTCATTTAACAAATGAGAATTATTAATGTGAATTAAGAATATAAAGGGATGAATTCATATATGAATAAAATTGTAAATATAAATTGTAAGTGAATTTATAATTGGAAAATGGAATTCCAGAAAAGATAATTGAAATTAAAATTCATTAGTAGAATGAAATTGTAAGTAAATGTATAAACGATTGGATAAATCGAAATGTAAATAAGTCAAAGACTTATAAAATATTTGAAATTTGATAGAAATGAGAATTCAAATTGAAAATGAAAGAATTTGTGAATGAATAAATAAATTTGAAATTGTAAGTACAAGGAAATGAAATTGAATGATAAAATCCATTTTGGATTTGTAAGTAAAATAGAACTGGAATTGGATTTGATTTGTGAAGTATTAAACTAAAATTAGTAAGTGAAACTAATTGAATATTGACCAAATTAATAAGGTTTGGAACGAATTAAATTCAAATGAAATTGAAGTGTAGAATTGAATGAAAATAGATATGTAACTTCAATAGTGAGGTAAAAATGTACAAGAAGCATGAATTGAAAATTTTGTAATAAAATTTGCAAAATAGTTGGATGTTATAACTAGATATTATGGCTAGTAGATATACAGGTATAAAAGGAATTGAATTTGATTTCACAGATAATTTGAATTGCTCGACAAAAAGGTACGTATTTGAGTTTTAATATGAGTTTTTGATGATTTCTCTCTAGCCGCTTGGCCTTTTCTTTTTCTTTTTGAAATCTGAGAGTCCGTAGGGACGTTTTGTAGTCGTACCGTATTAGCCGCGCAAAGGAGACGCTGGAGAAATTTTTCGGGAATTTAGGGTGTTAGAAAATTTTTGAGAAAATTTTGAAAGTTTAAATTTGAATTTGAATTCGAATTTGAATTTAGAAGTTAAACAATGTTGTTTGAAACTTAAAATATGAAAGGTTTGGAAAGTTAGTTGAATTAATAGCGAATCTTTAGTAGGAAGATTTGTTTTGGAAAATTGATTAAACTATTTAAATTGTGAAAAATAGTAGACGAGTTAGGGATCATTTTTCTTAACTTGTAATTTCGAGGACGAAATTCTTTTAAGGGGGAAAGTTTGTAACGACCCAGAATTTTGAACAAATTAAATTGAGAATATTTAATTAATTTTAAATATTTGAACGATGATTTAATTTGAATCTCCAATATAACTTTGAAATTGGCGATTAAATTATAAAATTTAATCTATTGAAATTGGAATAAAAATTTGAATCTGCAATTTTAAGTTGAAGAAAAATATTTCGAAAGCTTGAAAATATCGTGTTGATAATACGGAAAACAATTTAAGCTTCAGAAATTGATTTGGGAACAATTTGTTCAGTTTTGAAAATTTATCGTTCGAACCGATATTTAAAAATAGCCGTCCGAGGCGCAGTCTCGGAATTCGACGAAACCAGTTCCATTGGGTCCGTAATATTGTATTATTACCGGATTTCAAATTTTGTAGCTTTCGGAATTAACGTGTGATCGTACGAGGTATAAACGCTTAGACGATAATTATCGATCTAATTTAAATATCCTTATCCGAATGAAATCAAATCAACAGCCACCCTGTATTTCCTTTAGCCAACCTATCTCTGTTGTAGCCGACACGCAGAAACAAATTTTCACGCGAAACATCTTTTCCTGTTCCCTCTCGTTCAATAATATCTCGTCTCCTTCTGTACAAATCTAAGACGCAGGAGAAATCATTTCGTTCCAAAGAAATAAACAATGGCGACTCTCTATTCAAATCAAACAATAGTCGCGCATATCATCTTTCCCCCCAAATCAAGTCGAACCCAGATGCCCTCAAATTCGTTCAATCCACAAAGAAAAAAAAAAAAGACAGAGAGGAGGGCGTGCGATCGATGGAATCACGATAGCAGCGAGCTCGAGCTCGAAGGTAGCGAAGGGATGGTGGCGCGCGTTCGTCGAAGGGGAAAAATCTCGAAGTCGCGAGCTAGGGTTATTTGCGCGAGGCTTCGATTGGTGTTCGAGCGCGATGGCGATCGATGAGGCAGGCTTCGCGACTGGGATGTCAGTAGGCGGAGCAGAGAGGGTCGTGGTCTTCACGCTTGTGGGTCGCGGCTGCTAATCGTTCACGAGCGATTGATGGCGATGATGTCGAAATGAAATCGAGCTTGGCGAAGCAGTTAGAGGCAATCGAATCGAGTGTGTTCGAGGTGCGGTCATCTGAAGTTGGACAGTGGGGTCAACTGGAGTTCGAAGTCGAATGGCTGAAGTTATAGAGGAAGCCGACATCAGTTCGTCTATGATTTCTCGAGGAGGAGGAGGTAATCTCTGCTTTCAAAATAAAAGTTTGAATAGAAATATATATTTGTAGAAGAAGAAAATAATGAAAATAAATTTACTGTAAAGTTGAACTGCAGTTTTGTATATACACATATGTATATATATTTCAATTTAAATATATCTAAGAAAATAATAATTAGTATAGGCAGTTTTCGATTTTTACATATATATGTTTTTGAAGACAGTAAGGTATATTAAAAGTTGTTTTGTTTCTGATTTAGTAAATATACATATAATTTTAAAGGGTTTAAACGAGTTTTTAGATATTTTTAAAACTATTGATGATTTGTTTAAAAAGGGATTTTTGTTTAAAATTTAAAGGTACTAGTTTAAGTTAAGAAATATTTGTTTTTAATTTAAATGTAATAAGCAATTATATTAGCAGGAAATTAGTTTTAGAGTTAATTTTTAGTTGAGAAAATTTTATTTAAGAAACTGGTTTAGTATAAAATCATCGGTGAATTGAAATTTTCAAATGAAAATTAATAGTTCGATTAATTCGAATATTAATAAAAATTGTATAATTGTTTATACAAGGTCGAATACAACGAAGAAAAATAAATCTGGATTTGGAATGGATTGCAAAATAAAAGCTAAGGTGAGATTTTTCTCACTCGATTGAAATGTGGAATTTTTTGCAGTTATGATTGCTATTGAATGTGCTATTAGATATAGTAGGATATATATCTATATATATAGCAGTATATACATATTGGCATATGTATATATTGGATTGATTGATTCCCGCCTCGTATAGCGGATGAGACCCTATTGCGCCGTTAGTAAGCGGATTTATAAAAACCTATATACCGCGATAATTCCGTACTGGAGCGGAATTGGTATTGTGCTAACATCTTTGGATGCAGGGAAACAGGTTGGAGGGATCCAACTGGACCCCTCACATTGATTGAATTTATTTCTATTGTGATATGAATCTGTGAATGATTATAGTGATGCTATTAATCATATTGATATCTGGAAATTGTTTGAAAAGCTAAAATTTAGCTGAATGGATGTTTTGACATCATTGGATTCCAAAGATAAACGAAATTGAATTCTTGAAATTCAAGTAGAAAATTTCTAAGTGAATCAATTTTTGAAATTGAAGAAATTTTGAAGAAAAGAATTTAAAAAGTATAAAAGCTGTTTTTATAATCTTATCGAATAAATTCCAGAATAAAGTGAAATTGCTAAATAAATGAATTTCGTATAACAGTGATTTTAAATTGAAGAAATTAATTTAAATTTGGATTTTTAAATAGATCGAAAGAAACCATTGAAATTTGTTTTCTTTAAAAGGAATTTATTTAAAAAGAGATAAGTTGGAAATCCAATTAGAAATTTAATTGGTAAATTGAAATAATTTGGGAAATCAATGTGAAATGATCTCAATTTGAAGAATCCATTTAAAAATAGGATATTGAATAATTTGAAAAGAATAAGAGTTTATTTTAGTAGTGAAAATAAATTTAGAAATCAATTCGTAATTGATTTGGAGTTAAAGTAGAATTAGAAATTAATTTGGAATCCGATTTTAGATTCAAAAGTGAATACTTGGAAACATGAATCCAATTGAAATAAGGGAATGTGAATTTAAATGGAAATGATGTTAAAATGATTTATAAAGGGATGAACTTTACAATGGTAAAGTTTTAAAAGAACGATGTTGAAGATAAATGAATTATAAGTATTAACTTATAAGATGGACCGTTAGTATAAAAATTGAGTTATGAATTGAACTAGTTAATAAAGAAGATTTATAAATTGTAGTTTTTATAAATGGAAATAGAATTTATAACCGTGTTTATAAATTCGAAATAGATTGAATTTGATAAATTCAATATGGAAGATTTTTAAAGAAGATATATTCACGATTTTGGACAGTGAATATATTATTGAATAAAATGGGTTTATTTTTGAAGAAGTAATATTTTAAAGATGAAGTTAAACATTTTAAAGATGTTTTAAAATGTGTTAAATATCGAAATCATAGATTTCAACATTTATTGTTGAAATAGACGTTTTCGAGAAATATAAGGAAATGATGGACTATAACACTGTTGTTATAGTAAATGATTTCCGAAAGGAAATGTTTTTAATGTAGTATTGGGATTTATATATCTATCAAAATTTCGAATCCCTATACTAGTGATTTTTGAGTCGTCGTAACGATGTTTTACGTAACATTCGTTTTGACTCAAATTGATGTTGTTATAGAAAATAGATTTCCTTAAAGGATGAATATATACTTAATTTGATTTAAGTATATCGAATATTTTCCAAGTGTTGAAAATAAATGATTGTGAAATACTTATTATTTAATAAGTATGGAAATGCTTTTCCAATATGAAATGAACGTTTTGAGAATTTATCTTTGTAAAGATAAATTGAAATTGAATATTGAAAACGATTTGAAAATCGTACATCAGTAGATATTTTGAAAATATAAATTCACTTTGGAATTTATAAAAGAAATGGGAATTCGTCTTAAAAATAAATGTTGATTTATTTCTGAAGTGTGGAAATTTTATATCTAGTAAAGATATTTTGGAAAATAAATAATTTGGAAAATTATTTGGAATCTGATGATGTCGCGCATCTTTATTGATAGTTAAATAACCGACTATCAATAATTACCTTGAGTAGGTATTTGTTGTGAATTGGATGAATTTGAATGCCACACTTATTTTTGAATAAACGCTCACTATTCGGGTTAGCCGGGAAAGGACCATGGGGTCGTATAACCCATTCCGAATATGTGACTCGTCGTTATGAATCGCATTTGAAGACCGGTGTTGAAGACCGGATATTTTTGAAAACGGAAGGATTACCGTCGAGTTACTCTACATCGACTGATCTTCGATTTAGAGGTTTTATCACCCTTAGTGACGGGAAGTCCTGACGTGATTGAAAATTATCCGGAAATGCAAGGGCTTCGTGAGAAGTGCCTTCGGTTCTGTTCGATCCCGGAACAGACTTGTATGGATTGTGTGTCTGACGTTACAATTTGAGATATAAAGCTGATTTCTTTCAAATACATTTCTGTTGGTGGCGGAGAATTTATTCTCTTAGCTTAACACCCTTCTCTGAGACGTACGAGCTCAGAGGTTATGTAGTTGAAATTTATCAGCGATGTATCCCAATTTGGTAACGTGGCATACTGAGTGTTGCTGTGAAATGATCAGTGTTTGATCATTTGTGATATGGTCATTTGTTTGATCTTATATCTTTGTGATCATAGGTTGATCATTTTGTTTGACCCGAAGCAGGGCTTTTTATAGAAAGCGTAGCTTTGTGGACGAGACTTCATCGAGCCTCACACCCCGGAAATGGTCGAAACAGGACGAATGCAGCAAGGTTCTAGGGAGTAGCGCCCCTTAGTGTATGTCATTCCTTCTGGATAAAGGTGGTATCATGGTATGGAGCCCAGATACTTAACCTCTGTGGTTACTGCATTATTATTATCTATGTGGTTTGTTGCGAATCGGGGATCCTCGGGAAGATCGGTGACGATCGGGGGATGGCATACGCGTGTCAATAGTTACCTATTTTTGCAGAGGTAACCCGGCCTTGTGTTGGCAGAGATCTAACCGTAACGTTAGATTCTCGGGTCGTCTATTCCAGGGACGTACCCATCGTGGATAGGAAGTTCCTTAGCCTGACCATTTGTTGGAAATCCAAAGAAACAATACGAGCCTTTACGATTTCAATTGTATAACCTGTCTCCTCAGGAGGCAGCTATAGCAGGCATAATATAATGGTACCTATGCTGGCTAAGATTTATATTCTACTTTCGAAATGTTTTCTACACTATGCACTAATAATAATATCAAAAAGAATTTGATTTTCGCGTAGTAAGCATCTTTGACTATCATAAGAAGTAATCTCCTCCAAGTCTGCGTTTGCATTGTGTGTGTGGTGGGAGGTCTTATGGTAGTTTCATTTTCCAAAAGCATTGCGAATTGACTTTAAAATTTTTCTGCTATTTATTTTTAAAGTTAAACTGTTTTACGATCTCACACCAGTCACCATGACTGACTCGGAGTTTATTGTTTCCCTTCTAAACTCTGGGTGCCCACCAATTTCCACACGGGCAGTCTAGAGTTAGATTATCAGGATATTCTGGATATTCTGGAGCTTTGGAGATAAGCTGGAGGACGAGACGTAGTATTTGTATCTGATAGCATTTATTCCGCTGTATATTCTGTATAAGGACAAGTATAAAACTGTCCATTGTTGTACTGAGTTGTATATTGACTCTGATGATTGATGTATGAAAAAAAAATGATATAGTTCTTTGTTTTAAAGATTATTCATTTATCTATTATATATTGTTCCGCTGCGATGTGTAAGATTCTGATATTGTTTTCTGTTCTGATGTGTTTTCTGTTGTTCTTCTTCTTTCTTTCTTCTCTTTTTCTTCTATCTTCTTCTTCTTCTACTTTTTCTTTTTCTTAAAAACCCTCACTATTGGAGTTTCCGGCACTCGATTGCTCGGCAGTCGATAAAGTGAGTATCGATGTCGAATTTTCGAAAGTCGAAAATTCCAGGACGTGACAGTTTTTCTACACGAAAAACCGGACCATTTGAGTTAAGAAGAAGAGGTAGAAGAAGAAGAAAAATAGAAAACAACAACAGAATCTCTCATACGCAGCGGAATAAACTATAATAGGTAATAACAGATCTTTACACAAAAAGAAATCTATATCTGTTTATATATACATCATCCCAATACATCATCAGAGTACATCACATCAATATCATACAACTGGACAGTAATCATAACTTGTCCTCACAATCTGAATACACAGCGGAATATATAACTCAAATACGAAAGTACGTATCGCCATCCAGCTCCACAGCATCATTTCCTGTAATTTATAATACTCGGTCTGACCCGAGCATCATATAAAACAATACCCGAGTCAGTCTGGAATACCAGCGTGAGAAAATCACACTCAATTGATTATTAAAGTTTCAAGAATCCTTTGAAAACAAAAGCATCTCGTAAGACCACGCCACAAATAAACATGTCGGGTTTTTACCTTACGATAGCTAAAACACTTTTTATCAAATTCCTTTGATATTATAATAGTGTCTATGTACAAATACTTATTAAAATAGCTGAAATTGTTACATTATTAAATTCCAGCATACTAGCCACAAAAGTGGGTAATACAAACAAATACCGTACAAGGCACGTAGGAAAAATGGATTTCCAACGAATGACTAGGCACTGGGGTACCACCTATCACAGTACGTGGCCTAGATCACCGTACCGAGGAGTACGCCCGCTCCTCTGCAACACAAGGCCGGAATCATCCCTTACTGGATGATCCCGAATAAAATCACCCCACGGTTGGGATCAGCAACCGCACCGCTAAGCCGAAATAAAAAGGGACATCTAGACAGGGATGACCTTACCCTCCAGTGGGAGCTACCCACGAAGCCTTGCTGCATAACCCCTGATTTTCAGTCATTCCCGGTTGATGAGGTTCGAGGCTAAACGATACCTTTTAGAGAACATATCCCTTAGAATGCCCATCGTCCGCTGACGATGTTTCGCAAGCATTCGTCCATACCAGTCCGTCCTGGGTTTGAACGGAACCGAAGGCACTATTCCTACTACATCCATTTTGGAAATATCCTCAGGATTAGTAGCGACTAGCCCTTGCACTTCACAGCTCCATCTTCGACTCCGAAATCGTTACACGAAACGTACAAACCGGATCGAAGTGGTATTCGAGTCTCCAGACCTAGAATCCCGGTATACGGAAACTCGATCCCGGTCTCTTCGAAACGATCAGCGCATTGGCCAATATTGATAGTCGGTTATTTAACTATCAATTTACATCCACAAGCAACCATCACACAATAAATAATTTCCCACATTATTTATTTACCCAAATATCTTTCCAAGATATATTTCCAA
Organism: Allium fistulosum; assembly: GCA_030737815.1. Lineage (NCBI taxonomy): Eukaryota > Viridiplantae > Streptophyta > Magnoliopsida > Asparagales > Amaryllidaceae > Allium > Allium fistulosum. Next base: position 63,199,489 of record CM060903.1, read on the forward strand.
ATTTTCAAACTCCTTTTGAAAACAATTTCAAAATAGTTTCCGCTTACGGAATACATTTCCAAATATTTATTTCTCTGAAACACCAAGTACAAAACACTTTTAGATTTTAAAATAATTTAAAAACACTTTATTTTAAAATATATTTTATAACATTGAAATCAAACTACTTTAATACTTTATTAAAAATATATACTTTAAATTAAACCACTTTATAAATATAAACCAAATTTCTCTTTTTTAAAACAGAATAGCAAATCACTTTTATATAATTACTACAATAATAGATTTTTAAAATATACTTACTTTGAAAATTAACATTTAGAAATAATCAATTTTCTAAAACATGCTTTTTAAAACATACTTAAAACTTTTAACTTATATTTAAAATTGCTTTGAAAACGTACTTGGCTATCCAAAGAAATACACTTCTCATTTCCATAAAATAAATCAACATTTATTTTTAAACCAAACCATATCTTTTTATAAATTCCCACCTTGAATTTATATTCAAATATCCACTGATATTTTACTTTATTTTATAAACCCAGTTTATATCTCCAAAATCTCACTTCTCTTTTAAAATTCCAATTTTAAACAACTAAATCAATTTCCAATTGATTTTCCAATTTACTTTACTTTACTTTGAAATAAATTTCCTTTACTACTTCATTTATTTCAAAATACATTAACTTTTAGATTTATTCCTTTATTTGAGTTAAAACCCTTTTTAACTGAAAATACCAATTTTAAACTTCCAAAATTCCTTCTTTAGCCTTTAATTAAATTTAATCCTTACATTCAAAATAAATCCTTTATTCTTTAAATTTAATATCACTTTAGTTTAAAGTTAATATTTCCCTTGTTATTTCGAAATTTCCTTATTCCAATTCACTTGAAATATTTACTCAAAATTTACTCTTTTATTTCTTTCAAAATCCAATTCAATATATTTTGATAACTCCTTTTTATTGAAATATTCAATCCAACCATATCATCCAATATTTCAATCATCAATAAAATCATCACAGGATATCAATATTCATAGAACAGCATATTTAAACAAAAATTAAATATTTTGAGGAATCCAGTTGGATCCCTCCAACCTGTTTCCCTGCATCCACAAACGTTAGCACAATACCAATTCCACTTCAAAGTGGAATATCGCGGTATATGGGATTTATATAAATCATCCGCTATTATGCGGCGCATAGGGTCTCATCCGCTATATAAATGCGGGAATATCAACAACTCAAATATATACATATGCCAATATGTATATATTTCTATATACTACTATATATATAATATAGCATATTCAATCAATGCAACCATTCAATCAATTATTTAAATTTAACCATTTAAATTTAAATCTAACTGAGTGAGATTAACTCACCTTTGCTTTTTAATTTGCAGTCCATTCCATCTCGACTTGGTTTCTCGATTTATGACCCTGAATAAACAATTTACGATTTATTACTATTTGAATAAATCAAACAAATAAATTTCCATTTATTTATTTTGTTTCAACTAAAATTCTGATTTGTCTGATTATTAATTTTTGACAAATTTTCTTTTATTACATCTTTCAGAACAAAAATAAATTAAGTAAGTAAATCGTAAAATTTTATCACAAATCCTTTATAAAATTTCCTTCCAATACCTTACATAGATGTCTGGTGCATACATTTATCTTGTACAGAACTAATTAATAATCCAAATTTGAATTTAAAACAAAACTATTTTAGATCTAGTTGTCTAATTAATTTCTTTTCTTCCTGCTTATCTTTCCGGTAAACAATAATAATCATTATTGTAAAACAGTAACTAATTTTACTGTTAATCTTTTCCAATGTATGAATGCTTGTTTAATTTAAATAAAATAAATGGGTACCTCACAGCAAAACGACCCGCTGTTCACGAATCCCAAAGCCAAAATCGTCGACGAACGCCTACATCCGGCAACGCGACCAGCTCCTCCCTATCGCTGTTTGAACCATGACTCAACATCCCCTTGCGATCGATCTGATGTCGCCGAAGTCTTGTACTGTACTGCGACCAAGCCCCTTCCCTCCTCGCGAATGCGGTGCCGCCTCCAGGAACCCCGCTCGAAGACCCCGAGCTCGAAAACCCTAGACGAGCTCTGAACGAAATCGCGATTCCCAAACCTCCAGCGCCTCCCACGAAGTACATATAAAGAGACAGTAGCAGGACCTCAGATTGGCAGTAGAGAATATCGCGTAGGGCAAGGATGAGCCGCGATGGCTGAAGGCATAGCTGGGTATGTAGCGATGATTATTATGAAGGCGTCGATTTTCGAAACCCTAGTTCCTCTCGGTTCAAGCATCGCGACCATGGAGATTGCTATTAGCCGTAACTTGAAGTGAAGCAGATTTTTCTTTCTTTTCTTAGTATCGAACTCGTGAAAATGAAAAAGGGAAACGAAGATATCGACCATTATTTCCTCTTTGAAATTTTATTTTTATAAAATTCTGCCACGTGCTTATCAAAAGAAGAATGGAGAAGCCAAGTGGGAATGTTGGTGTGTTTAAAACATTACACGTGTTGAGTTATTTATTTTTTTAAGGGGGACGCGTGTTCTACCAGTTGAACACGTTTTTTTTTAATTGATATAAAATTTCAAAACATAACAAACCATTTTTAAAGCTGATTCCAACACTTCTATTCACTTCAGTATTATCTATATAAATTTTCTGAACCTTTGAACTATTTTGAACAGGCTTAAAAATCAAGATTCAATATTTTACCCAATCCCGATAATTAAATTTAATAATTAATTATCCAAATAAATACTGTATATTTGAAATTAAAGTTAATAATTATCTTTTGAATATTTAAAATTAATTAAATATTCCTATTTCAAATGCTCAAAAATTCCGGGTCGTCACAATCTCTTTCTTCTTTTTCCTAACTATCTGGAATTTTCGGGGTTGAAAATTCTGGGTCGTTTCAGGAACTATCTACAATGTAGAAATATACACTATAACACCGTGGTCATTCCAAATTAATTTATACTTCAAAACCAAAATATCATTTCATTTCAAATATCTATTTTCAAAAATAGTATATATATAGGTTAAATAATTTAAAAAGTAAAGTATTTAATAATTTCCTCAAGTCTCACAAATTTATTCAAATCAACTTCAAATTCCAAATTCAAAGTTATTCAAAGCTCAATTCATCAATTCAATTCAGTTCTAAATATACCATTTAAATGTTCAATATATTTCAAAGCTTTAATATTCAACATTTTCAAAGTTAAATTTAACAGTTTCATATAGCTCTTGATTTAACTTCATTATTATTTAATGAGGGAATATTCCCTTAATAAATTCAATATCATTTAACTAGCCTGAAATTACATTTTTACTAAATATTTCCTTAAATTTAGTTAAACAAGAAATATTCATTAAATTACTTAAATCAAACCCAAGTTATAAATCATATCTTAAATCTCAATTTCAATAAGTTTCAATCGGTTTAATAAAAAAAATTCTTTATTGAATACAATTTCAACTAAATTCAAATTATCTTCCCAACCTTAACTTATTCAAATTATTACAAAAATCTATTTTGAAATATAAATTTAAATACTTAACCATATTATATGTATTAAATCAATCTTAATTAAATTAAGCTTTTTTATTAAATCTATATATATCATTACCATTTATATATAAAAATTTAAGAATCAACATTTATTAGAACCATATATTTCTTTCCAAAATCCATAGAATTTATTTTCAAAATATTTATATATATGGACCAACGGTGTCTGTATATAATTCTATCATATGGTTAAGTGATACGGATATTTATCATTTCAATCCGTAATTTAAATATATATACGGGTAGATATCATGTCAACCCGTAATCCCAATTTCAATTCAAATGAAAATCGCTTGGGTTTATCATTTCAACCCATAACGATTTTCTCCTATTCTAAAGTCAGTTCGGGTATGTATCATTTCAACCCATAGTGAATTCTGTACTAATAGGGAACTAGCAGAGTGATAACAGATAATATAAAATACATCAACATGCATATATCATAAATAACAATATAATATAAACAACAGGATATGGTGTCATATCCCACAGGTGAACAGTTACATATAATAGCATATATAACAATTTAAATAACTACAGCAGCATATTTCAATTGTCGTTTCAATTGGAATCAAATTTAATAAATACAAGAACATTAATCTTGAGTGATTTCTCACCTTTCGAGGTTAGAGAGATAGACAATGAAGTGAACTACGAAATCCCAAAGCAACGCCGGATGGACAAGATTTATGTAGAAAATAGGCACGACGGACAAGGCTGATAATGGGAAATCAAAGAGAACGATTTAATCAGCTGATATAAATTGAACTAAGTATATATGAAATCAATATTTAGTTTAAAACCAATAAAAAAAATTAATCATCATATATACTTAAGATTGAAATAAATACTAGTATATTATATTAACCTATTGTGACGACCCGGAATTTTTGTATATTTGAAATATGAATATTTAATTTATTTTAAATATCCGAAGGTTAAATTTTAACTTTAATTTCAAATATACAGTATTTCTTTGGATAATTAATTATTAAATTTAATTATCGGGATTGGGTAAAATATTGAATCTTGATTTTAAAGCCTGTTAAAAATAGTTCAAAGGTTCAGAAAATTTATATTGTTAATACTGAAGATGATAGAACTTTTAAAATGGAATTTTAAAGAGTTTTGTTCAGTTTTAAAAATATATCGTTGAAATTAAATTTAAAAATAGCCGTCCGAGGCACAGTCTCGAAATTCAGCGAAACCAGTTCCATTGGATCCGTAATATTGTATTATTATTGGATTTCAATTTTCGTAGTGTTTGGAGTTGTCGTGTGATAGTACGGAATGTAAACGCGCTGAAATTTAATCGGAAATTTAATATTTTAACTGGTCGATATTTCTTTTCATCAGCTACGAGCCTTCTGGATCACGCTGTCTGTCCACACGTGTTCAACTGGGTTAACACGCGTCCTCTAAAAAAATCACTTCTTTCTCGTTCTAGTTAATACCGAGACAATCTTGTTTTCTATCTCCAGTTCTTATCAAAAACAAATCGTGCCCTTCCTCTCAAATAAGGGCAGAACGAAATTACCCAACCCCTAAAAATTCACATATACTCAAATCGCGTGACTCATTTCGAACTCGAGCATGTCGAGTTTTGGTCGCGATCAACTGCGTCGAGTTCTGGGGCTTGGTCGAATCGTGGGGATTGGGGTGGTCTCGAGGTTGTCACTCGCGTGCGAGGCAGTGATCGATTTTGAATCGCGATGGTGAGCGTTCACTAGCGAAGCTGGAAGCAGAACTTCGAGTCGCGAGAAATCAAGGGAGGCGATCGTGTGGCGACGCCTTGGAGGGAGCGGGGCGAAGACCTCGGCCAATTCCAGGGATTGCGATGGGGGGGAATCGAAGTCTGGGTGGCCGAAATTGGTGGGAGTGAGGCTCGCGCATGTTCGTCGATGGTCGCGGACTCGATATTTGGAGTTTGGTAGCACTGTTCGAACCAAGAGGTACTTATTCGTTTTCTCGATTTAGCTTGTTTGATAAAATATATATACATAGAGTGTATATATATAACCTAGTGATTGAATTTACAGTAAGAGATTAAATAGCCTGAAACTGGTAAATAAAGTAGATAGATATATTTATATACGCTTTAAAAATACTGGTTATTTTAAATTAATGTATTGGGTAATTAATTTGGTTAGTTAACTTGTTTAATTCTTTGAAATCTATTTAGGGTATTTCACTAATATATAGTTCATAAGTAAATTAAATATACATCCCTAAATTTTTAAATATTACCAGTTCATTTTTAAATAATAGAATTGGTGACTAACACTTTCAATTAACCTATTTAATTATGGGGTTACTAAAGGTAATGTGTTAAAGAAATTTTTAGTTTAATGATGTTAAATTAAATTATAGGTTAAAATTTATAAAAAAAAAATGTTAATAAATCATATAAATTTTTATTCAAGGTCAATAATCGGGAAACTAAATCAAGAATGAGGTGGATTTGCAAATTTAGAGGCAAAGGTGAGTTAATCTCACTCAGTGTAATTTTATTTAAATTTAATTGGTTAAATTTAAATATTGATGAATGATTGAATTGATTGATTTGATTGATATGATATATATAGTAGTATATAGCAATATATACATATTGGCATATGTATATATTGGAGTTGTTGATATTCCCACATTATATAGTGGATGAGACCCTATGCGCCGCATAATAGCGGATGATTTATATAAATCCCATATACCGCGATATTCCACTTTGAAGTGGAATTGGTATTGTGCTAACGTTTGTGGATGCAGGGAAACAGGTTGGAGGGATCCAACTGGATTCCTCAAAATATTTAATTTTTGTTTAAATATGCTGTTCTATGAATATTGATATCCTGTGATGATATTATTGATGATTGAAATATTGGACGATATGGTTGGATTGAATATTTCAATAAAAGGAGTTATCAAAATATATTGAATTGGATTTTGAAAGAAATAAAAGAGTAAATTTTAAGTAAATAATTCAAGTGAATTGGAATAAGGGAATTTCGAAATAACAAGGGAAATATTAACTTTAAACTAAAGTGATATTAAATTTAAAGAATAAAGGATTTATTTTGAATGTAAGGATTAAATTTAATTAAAGGCTAAAGAAGGAATTTTGGAAGTTTAAATTTGGTATTTTCAGTTAAAAAGGGTTTTAACTCAAATAAAGGAATAAATCTAAAAGTTAATGTATTTTGAAATAAATGAAGTAGTAAAGGAAATTTATTTCAAAGTAAAGTAAAGTAAATTGGAAAATCAATTGGAAATTGATTTAGTTGTTTAAAATTGGAATTTTAAAAGAGAAGTGAGATTTTGGAGATATAAACTGGGTTTATAAAGTAAAATAAAATATCAGTGGATATTTGAATATAAATTCAAGGAGGGAATTTATAAAAAGATATAGTTTGGTTTAAAAATAAATGTTGATTTATTTTTAAAAGATGGGAATGAGAAGTGTATTTCTTTGGATAGCCAAGTACGTTTTCAAAGTAATTTTAATATAAGTTAAAAGTTCTAATTGTGTTTTTAAAAGCATGTTTTAGAAAATTGATTATTTCTAAATGTTAATTTCCTAAGTAAGTATTTTCAAAAATATATTATTGTAGTAATTATATAAAAGTGATTTGGTAATATATTTTAAAAAGAGAAATTTAGTTTATATTTATAAAGTGGTTTATTTTAAAGTATATATTTTTAATAAAGTATTAAAGTAGTTTAATTTCAATGTTATAAGATATATTTAAAATAAAGTGTTTTTAAATTATTTTAAAATCTAAAAGTGTTTTGTACTTGGTATTTCAGAGAAATAAATATTTGGAAATGTATTCCGTAAGCGGAAATTGTTTGAAATTGTTTTCAAAAGGAGTTTGAAAATTTGGAAATATATCTTGGAAAGATATTTGGGCAAATAAATAATGTGGGAAATTATTTAATTGTGTGATGGTTGCTTGTGGATGTTAATTGATAGTTAAATAACCGACTATCAATATTGGCCAATGCGCTGATCGTTTCGAAGAGACCGGGATCGAGTTTCCGTATACCGGGATTCTAGGTCTGGAGACTCGAATACCACTTCGATCCGGTTTGTACGTTTCGTGTAACGATTTCGGAGTCGAAGATGGAGCAGTGAAGTACAAGGGCTAGTCGCTACTAATCTTGAGGATATTTCCAAAATGGATGTAGTAGGAGTAGTGCCTTCGGTTCCGTTCGAACCCGGGACGGACTTGTATGGACGAATGCTTGCGAAACATCGTCAACGGACGATGGGCATTCTAAGGGATATGTTCTCTAAAAGGTATCGTTTAGCCTCGAACCTCATCAACCGGGAATGACTGAAAATCAGGGGTTATGCAGCAAGGCTTCGTGGGTAGCTCCCACTGGAGGGTAAGGTCATCCCTGTCTAGATGTCCCTTTTTATTTCGGCTTAGTGGTGCGGTTGCTGATCCCAACCGTGGGGTGATTTTATTCGGGATCATCCAGTAAGGGATGGTTCCGGCCTTGTGTTGCAGAGGAGCGGGCGTACTCCTCGGTACGGTGATCTAGGCCACGTACTGTGATAGGTGGTACCCCAGTGCCTAGTCATTCGTTGGAAATCCATTCTTCCTACGTGCCTTGTACGGTATTTGTTTGTATTACCCACTTTTGTGGCTAGTATGCTGGAATTTAATAATGTAACAATTTCAGCTATTTTAATAAGTATTTGTGAATAGACACTATTATAATATCAGAGGATTTTATAAAAAGTGTTTTAGCTATCGTAAGGTAAAAACCCGACATGTTTATTTGTGGCGTGGTCTTACGAGATGCTTTTTATTTTTAAAGGATTTTTGAAACTTTAATAATCAATTGAGTGTGATTTTCTCACGCTGGTTTTCCAGACTGACTCGGGTATTGTTTTATATGATGCTCGGGTCAGACCGAGTATTATAAATTACAGGAAATGATGCTGTGGAGCTGGATGGCGATACGTACTTTCGTATTTGAGTTATATATTCCGCTGTGTATTCAGATTGTGAGGACAAGTTATGATTACTGTCCAGTTGTATGATATTGATGTGATGTACTCTGATGATGTATTGGGATGATGTATATATATAAACAGATATAGATTTCTTTTTGTGTAAAGATCTGTTATTACCTATTATAGTTTATTTCGCTGCGTATGAGAGATTCTGTTGTTGTTTTCTATTTTTCTTCTTCTTCTACCTCTTCTTCTTAACTTAAATGGTCCGGTTTTTCGTGTAGGAAAAACTCGGGTTGTTACACTTGGTATCAGAGCTTAGGCTAGCGATAACCTTGGCTCTGGTGGGAATTTTGAGAGTATTAATAGATATGAGCGCGTATTTGTTAGTGGATATAAAAATGGTTTTATATTGTGTTGGTTGATTTATTGAGTGGCATATGAACCTTCGTCGGCACAGTCTGTACAACTGTATCGAAGGGGTTTCTAAACACTTGAATAGAACAGTTCGACACAATATTGTTTTAAATAGGGTGAATGAAATAATTTTGCCCAAATTATTTTGTATATAAAAGAAATAATTATTTGAAATTTATTATAGATATATATTTGGATGCTTGGTTGTTAGTAAATGACAATAATAAGTTAGTCTCATTATTGAGTAGAAATTGAAAACTTATAACTTAAGTTGAAGAATAAATTTATATAACAAATGGAATTTGAGAATATAGACTATAAATGAAATTTATAAATTGAGATAAACTTTATATACAAATGTGAATTACAAATGTGATTTATAATCAAAGGAGATAAATTCATAAACAAATGAAATTTGTAAATGTAAATGGTAACAGTGACTTATAACTTGAAATAAAATGTGATAGAATTCCAGAGTAATGTTTGGATATAAAAATTGGATGGATTTTGAATTTGAAGTTTTGGGAAAGATTTAAATTCCTTTGGATTTAAAAATAGTTTTTAAAGGTTTTGGGAAAATAATGGTGATATTATTTCATGAATATTTTTGAAATTGAATTGAAATCTGGTAGAATTTGGGATTTAAAATGTTTGAAATGTTTTAAAGTGATAAAAGCATAAAATTCTCTTTCGGTCGCTGGAAAATAATTTCGGTGATGACTGCAGCATCATCGATGTCTATTTTCGAGTTTCCAAAGAGAAATTGCTACCAAACTGTTTTAAATTGGAAATGATTGTGAACTGGGTTGGTTTTGAAATTCAAAGGGAAAATTGTTTGGTAAAAGCAGATTGTTTTGGAAATTGGGATTTGATGTGATATACCAGATGTGTATGAGTTATTTATGGATTCAAAATGGTTTTGAAATAAAACCGGGCAATTGGATTCTGGAAATTCTATTTAAAATATAAATGTGGAAATTTAAATGGATCAACAATATAAAGTATAGAGTGAAGTTGATTGAAATAAGAAAGGAATGAAAGTTAAATTCTGGGATTATAATTATGAGATGAAATTAACTCAATGAGTAATATAAGCTGGTAGATAAAAGAGTTAGAGAACTTGAAGGTGAATGAATTATAAAACTTGTATAAAATTGTATCCTAGAATTAAAATTTAATTTGAGTATATGAAGGTGAATAAAATATATTTGAATTTAACTTAAGATAAGTTAAATAAGAATTGAGAATTGGAATTGAGTTAAATGTAAATGAGCTGAAGTCGAATTGAATTGGATATAAAGGTAATGTAAAATGCTTATAATTGTGTAAAGAAATTCATATTCTTAAGTTCTTAAGTGTAATAATTTGAAAATTTGATTGTAAAGATGAAATGGACTTAAATGAATAGTCTCAGGTCTTAAGTAAGTAAGTTAAAACTTATGAATAGAAATGAAATTGTAAGTCATAAAGGGGAATTCATTTCTTTGAACCATTAAGAGTTATAATTTGAAATTGTAATATCAAATGGAAACGACTAAGATGAGCAATCTTAATAAATCCAAACTCGAATTATAAAATAAATTGAACTTAAGATAATTAAGTGAAGTGATATTAGGAATTAAAAAGAAAGTATTTAATCTTAACCAGTGGAGGAACTAATGAGATAATAAATTAGTTAATGAAATTGAATTGGGAATTAATGAAATTGGATTAAAATAGTAATGGTTTGGATTTCGAATGGAAATCCAAATAAGTGAAAATAAATTGGAAATGGCCTGGTTATTAATAAAATAATTCCAGATGAATTGAGTATGGAAAATAAACTTAAGTTATTGACTTAAGTAAATGTTGAATGGAAACTGAACTCAACAGAGAAGTGGTTTAAATAAGTTGAGAAATAGTTATTGAATGAATTAACTTGGATTGTTTTCGAGCTAAATAAAATTCAATTTTTGGAAGTTGGAGATGAATTGAAAAAAAAAAAAAAAATTTGGAAATGAAGTAGTAAATTGAAGTAAGTTGGAATTCATATGAAATTGGAATTCAATTTGAATATATACACTTCAGTGTAGTAAATAAATATAAGAAAATTTTATATTGAACTTAAGAATTGAAGAATGAAATTCTTAAGAAAATTGGTATTGGAAATATACTTAGTAATTTTGGATTGGAAAAATATATACTAAGTGAATAGTTGAATGAAGACTAAAACTGAAGTTGTGAAATGGGATAGTTGTGAATAAGGGGATAAAAATCAAAATGAATGTGAATAAAAGAGAATTGATGTAATTGATAATCAATTGGAATTTATACGTAAGATGTACATATATTATTTTATTCGCATAGCTATTTGGTCCAGATGTCGAACACAGAATTTCGAGATAGTTTTATCGATCCGAATCAGGATTTTTCACTCGATTTTCAACGGCGAACCTGGATATGGATTGTTGATTGATTCTGGATATTCTCTATCATAGTTTGTGGCTATGCAAGGAGAATGACGGTTTCTGATCAAGGAACCAGATCTGAGTCCGCACTAGGAAGTCGGGTGGACGATACTAGTTCGGAAGTGGAATTGTGTGATCGATTGAGCAATCGAATGTGATATTGCGTACGGATGATATATGTGCATCGTACGGGCTTAAGTAAAGCAAATATTGAAAATTTGTAAAGAAAAGTATAAAATGACTTTGGGATTGTGATTGGATATTATTGCTTAGTAGGATATACAGGTGTATAAAAGCAATGGATAAATTGGGATTTTTGATTTTAGAAGATAAAATTTAATGGCCCGACAAAAAAGGTATGTATTTGAATTTCTATATGAAATTTGATTGGGTTTTTGATCCAGCCACTTGGCTTTTTGTTTTCTTTTTGAGATTGGGAGGCCGTAGAGCCATTTTGTAGTAGTACCGAGCTAGCCGCGCAAAGGAGACGCTGGCGAAATTTTTCGGAAATTTAGGGAGTTAGAAAAAAATTTTGGAAAATTTTGATAAATTAAAATTTGAATTCAAATTTAAATTTGAATGGATAAGTAGGTGGTATGAGTTGAACTTATGAATAAGTTTAGGAAGTTAAAAGATGATTAGTGTATCATTAATTAAAGATTGTTTGAGTATTGTTAAAACTGTTTGAACTTGGGAAATAGTAATGGGTATTGGATCATTCTTCCTAACTAGTAATTTCGGGGACGAAATTCTTTTAAGGGGGAAGGAATGTGACGACCCGGAATTTTTGTATATTTGAAATATGAATATTTAATTTATTTTAAATATCCGAAGGTTAAATTTTAACTTTAATTTCAAATATACAGTATTTCTTTGGATAATTAATTATTAAATTTAATTATCGGGATTGGGTAAAATATTGAATCTTGATTTTAAAGCATGTTAAAAATAGTTCAAAGGTTCAGAAAATTTATATTGTTAATACTGAAGATGATAGAACTTTTAAAATGGAATTTTAAAGAGTTTTGTTCAGTTTTAAAAATATATCGTTGAAATTAAATTTAAAAATAGCCGTCCGAGGCACAGTCTCGAAATTCAGCGAAACCAGTTCCATTGGATCCGTAATATTGTATTATTATTGGATTTCAATTTTCGTAGTGTTTGGAGTTGTCGTGTGATAGTACGGAATGTAAACGCGCTGAAATTTAATTGGAAATTTAATATTTTAACTGGTCGATATTTCTTTTCATCAGCTACGAGCCTTCTGGATCACGCTGTCTGTCCACACGTGTTCAACTGGGTTAACACGCGTCCTCTAAAAAAATCACTTCTTTCTCGTTCTAGTTAATACCGAGACAATCTTGTTTTCTATCTCCAGTTCTTATCAAAAACAAATCGTGCCCTTCCTCTCAAATAAGGGCAGAACGAAATTACCCAACCCCTAAAAATTCACATATACTCAAATCGCGTGACTCATTTCGAACTCGAGCATGTCGAGTTTTGGTCGCGATCAACTGCGTCGAGTTCTGGGGCTTGGTCGAATCGTGGGGATTGGGGTGGTCTCGAGGTTGTCACTCGCGTGCGAGGCAGTGATCGATTTTGAATCGCGATGGTGAGCGTTCACTGGCGAAGCTGGAAGCAGAACTTCGAGTCGCGAGAAATCAAGGGAGGCGATCGTGTGGCGACGCCTTGGAGGGAGCGGGGCGAAGACCTCGGCCAATTCCAGGGATTGCGATGGGGGGGAATCGAAGTCTGGGTGGCCGAAATTGGTGGGAGTGAGGCTCGCGCATGTTCGTCGATGGTCGCGGACTCGATATTTGGAGTTTGGTAGCACTGTTCGAACCAAGAGGTACTTATTCGTTTTCTCGATTTAGCTTGTTTGATAAAATATATATACATAGAGTGTATATATATAACCTAGTGATTGAATTTACAGTAAGAGATTAAATAGCCTGAAACTGGTAAATAAAGTAGATAGATATATTTATATACGCTTTAAAAATACTGGTTATTTTAAATTAATGTATTGGGTAATTAATTTGGTTAGTTAACTTGTTTAATTCTTTGAAATCTATTTAGGGTATTTCACTAATATATAGTTCATAAGTAAATTAAATATACATCCCTAAATTTTTAAATATTACCAGTTCATTTTTAAATAATAGAATTGGTGACTAACACTTTCAATTAACCTATTTAATTATGGGGTTACTAAAGGTAATGTGTTAAAGAAATTTTTAGTTTAATGATGTTAAATTAAATTATAGGTTAAAATTTATAAAAAAAAAATGTTAATAAATCATATAAATTTTTATTCAAGGTCAATAATCGGGAAACTAAATCAAGAATGAGGTGGATTTGCAAATTTAGAGGCAAAGGTGAGTTAATCTCACTCAGTGTAATTTTATTTAAATTTAATTGGTTAAATTTAAATATTGATGAATGATTGAATTGATTGATTTGATTGATATGATATATATAGTAGTATATAGCAATATATACATATTGGCATATGTATATATTGGAGTTGTTGATATTCCCACATTATATAGTGGATGAGACCTTATGCGCCGCATAATAGCGGATGATTTATATAAATCCCATATACCGCGATATTCCACTTTGAAGTGGAATTGGTATTGTGCTAACGTTTGTGGATGCAGGGAAACAGGTTGGAGGGATCCAACTGGATTCCTCAAAATATTTAATTTTTGTTTAAATATGCTGTTCTATGAATATTGATATCCTGTGATGATATTATTGATGATTGAAATATTGGACGATATGGTTGGATTGAATATTTCAATAAAAGGAGTTATCAAAATATATTGAATTGGATTTTGAAAGAAATAAAAGAGTAAATTTTAAGTAAATAATTCAAGTGAATTGGAATAAGGGAATTTCGAAATAACAAGGGAAATATTAACTTTAAACTAAAGTGATATTAAATTTAAATAATAAAGGATTTATTTTGAATGTAAGGATTAAATTTAATTAAAGGCTAAAGAAGGAATTTTGGAAGTTTAAAATTGGTATTTTCAGTTAAAAAGGGTTTTAACTCAAATAAAGGAATAAATCTAAAAGTTAATGTATTTTGAAATAAATGAAGTAGTAAAGGAAATTTATTTCAAAGTAAAGTAAAGTAAATTGGAAAATCAATTGGAAATTGATTTAGTTGTTTAAAATTGGAATTTTAAAAGAGAAGTGAGATTTTGGAGATATAAACTGGGTTTATAAAGTAAAATAAAATATCAGTGGATATTTGAATATAAATTCAAGGAGGGAATTTATAAAAAGATATAGTTTGGTTTAAAAATAAATGTTGATTTATTTTTAAAAGATGGGAATGAGAAGTGTATTTCTTTGGATAGCCAAGTACGTTTTCAAAGTAATTTTAATATAAGTTAAAAGTTCTAATTGTGTTTTTAAAAGCATGTTTTAGAAAATTGATTATTTCTAAATGTTAATTTCCTAAGTAAGTATTTTCAAAAATATATTATTGTAGTAATTATATAAAAGTGATTTGGTATTATATTTTAAAAAGAGAAATTTAGTTTATATTTATAAAGTGGTTTATTTTAAAGTATATATTTTTAATAAAGTATTAAAGTAGTTTAATTTCAATGTTATAAGATATATTTAAAATAAAGTGTTTTTAAATTATTTTAAAATCTAAAAGTGTTTTGTACTTGGTATTTCAGAGAAATAAATATTTGGAAATGGATTCCGTAAGCGGAAATTGTTTGAAATTGTTTTCAAAAGGAGTTTGAAAATTTGGAAATATATCTTGGAAAGATATTTGGGCAAATAAATAATGTGGGAAATTATTTAATTGTGTGATGGTTGCTTGTGGATGTTAATTGATAGTTAAATAACCGACTATCAATATTGGCCAATGCGCTGATCGTTTCGAAGAGACCGGGATCGAGTTTCCGTATACCGGGATTCTAGGTCTGGAGACTCGAATACCACTTCGATCCGGTTTGTACGTTTCGTGTAACGATTTCGGAGTCGAAGATGGAGCAGTGAAGTGCAAGGGCTGGTCGCTACTAATCTTGAGGATATTTCCAAAATGGATGTAGTAGGAGTAGTGCCTTCGGTTCCGTTCGAACCCGGGACGGACTTGTATGGACGAATGCTTGCGAAACATCGTCAGCGGACGATGGGCATTCTAAGGGATATGTTCTCTAAAAGGTATCGTTTAGCCTCGAACCTCATCAACCGGGAATGACTGAAAATCAGGGGTTATGCAGCAAGGCTTCGTGGGTAGCTCCCACTGGAGGGTAAGGTCATCCCTGTCTAGATGTCCCTTTTTATTTCGGCTTAGTGGTGCGGTTGCTGATCCCAACCGTGGGGTGATTTTATTCGGGATCATCCAGTAAGGGATGGTTCCGGCCTTGTGTTGCAGAGGAGCGGGCGTACTCCTCGGTACGGTGATCTAGGCCACGTACTGTGATAGGTGGTACCCCAGTGCCTAGTCATTCGTTGGAAATCCATTCTTCCTACGTGCCTTGTACGGTATTTGTTTGTATTACCCACTTTTGTGGCTAGTATGCTGGAATTTAATAATGTAACAATTTCAGCTATTTTAATAAGTATTTGTGAATAGACACTATTATAATATCAGAGGATTTTATAAAAAGTGTTTTAGCTATCGTAAGGTAAAAACCCGACATGTTTATTTGTGGCGTGGTCTTACGAGATGCTTTTTATTTTTAAAGGATTTTTGAAACTTTAATAATCAATTGAGTGTGATTTTCTCACGCTGGTTTTCCAGACTGACTCGGGTATTGTTTTATATGATGCTCGGGTCAGACCGAGTATTATAAATTACAGGAAATGATGCTGTGGAGCTGGATGGCGATACGTACTTTCGTATTTGAGTTATATATTCCGCTGTGTATTCAGATTGTGAGGACAAGTTATGATTACTGTCCAGTTGTATGATATTGATGTGATGTACTCTGATGATGTATTGGGATGATGTATATATATAAACAGATATAGATTTCTTTTTGTGTAAAGATCTGTTATTACCTATTATAGTTTATTCCGCTGCGTATGAGAGATTCTGTTGTTGTTTTCTATTTTTCTTCTTCTTCTACTTCTTCTTCTTAACTTAAATGGTCCGGTTTTTCGTGTAGGAAAAACTCGGGTTGTTACACCTATATTTCAAACCAATATCCAAACACCATCTAAAATTTAAATATTTATAAAAGTAACCTTTTGTTAAAATCAACATGCAGGCTACAAAATTTAAATGCAGACCTTAAATCAACACCTAAAACATATATACATATGGACCATATGCTACAATCAATATTGCGTAAATATATATTAAACTCTTTAGAGCTGCAAATAAATAAGGTATAAAATAATTTATTCTGACATTTAACAGCATATGCTTTAAAAAAATGAGAACATCTCAAAATATAACAGCTTAAAACAAGGTACAAATGAAAAGTAGCTAACCAACCTATATATAATATCTTACTGCTCATAAAATCAAGTGCTGGTACCTATCATTCTCACCATCCTAACAGACTATATAGACTCGTATTAATTAGTATATATTTCTAAAGAAAAATCCAGATCATTATTTATTATAAAAATATATATATATATTAGAATGAACTAAACATTTTATATGATACGCAACATAATATATATCAAAATATGTGCAACCTTTATACTTGTATCAGTAAACAGAAAAAATATAGTTTATAAATATATATAACAACAGATGCTATATAACTATATAACCCAGATTATAAGTATAAACCTACATGTATTTTCATCAACCCATCTGACTTAAATACTAACATAAGTTATATACTAAGACACCTATTTCTCTTATATGAACTATATCAGGCTATGCACCATTTCCGCAACACAAACATATATATTTTGAACAGTATTTCGTCTTGCAAACTTTTACATAATATGCGTTGATCTGATAACTTATATACCTTTATATATATACCAATACCAAAAACCAACTCAGACCTATATGAACAAATATATATACACTAATATAAATACTCATACATCAAAAACTCGATCACACAGAAACTAAGATATGATATACCAAAACATAATAAGATAAAATATATATATATATATAAACATACCATACATAAAATTCTAGTTGTTGATGTTGGTCGATCAGGCAAAGGCAAGGGGAGGCTAGGGGTCGGTGGTTGTCGCGGTGATAGCTAGCTGGTGGGTGCAGGCGGTGAGACAGGGTCGACTATTACATGGGCAGAGTCTGGTCGAGAAGCAGGGGAGGGTCGGCTGTCGATGTAGGGGTGGTAGACGTGGAATGGAAGGTTAGATCTGTGGGATGCGGAGCAGTTGAGTGGTTCGTCTCGGCTATGGTGCGGCTACACGGAAGAGGAGGCAGTGGCGAACGCGGAGAAGGCTTGGGCTGTAGAGAGAGAGAGGGTGAGCGGTTCGGGTTGTGCTCTGGGCTTGGGTGGGTAGGCACGGTAGGGAAGAAAAGTGGAGAGCACGGGTGAGGTGGAGGTCGGGAAAGGAGTTTGGTAGTTGGTGTTTAAAAATGGAAAAGTAGAAGCATCAGCTAAAATATAAACGAACTATGTATATATAATTTCTTTTGCAAACGAACGGTACAAAATAAGGCTAAGGAAAGGACCACTGTATAGTAAATGGAAATGATGGAAATGGTAACGACTGGCCCTAGAATTCTGCAAATAGTTATTAAATCAATTTATTATATTGCTTGAGATTCACGTTTAAATTTGAAAAGGCAAAGGAAAGCTAACGGTCAAAATTAAAGGTACCGTTACAACGAACAGTTTATTCTTTTCGACGCGTACCGGATCTCAAATATAGAAATAAATATACCGTGGTGATCAGCGCGACGAGACGATCAAAACGGTGTAGAGATATCAGTGACAGGATCATCCGATTAAAAGTCGATAATCGGTACCGAAAAATGCTGCTATTCCGTACGGAAAAATCTAAACGGAGCTAGAAACATCCGAATTTCGTGAAACAAATTTCGTAGTGTGATTCAGAGTATTCTAAATAAATTTTCTCATGTTGACATATTTAAGTTTCGGAACACTTTTAAATTCAACTGTTATTAACTGATTTAAATTGAGATAAAATTACACAATAAAATAAACTTTCATATTATCAGATGAAAATTTACCAGTTGCTATATTTAAATAGACGTATTCTAAATAATAACTTTTTTTATTTTTAAATTTTATTGTTAAAAAAAGAAAATCACAAAATTTCAATTACTTTAATAAATAAAATCTCTAAAATTTTGGGTCATTACAGAATATATATATATTTACAAAATAATAATAAAAGCAAACACTATGTTATGTAATAATATGTATGTATATATATATATATATCACAATTAAACAAAATTATGTTTTTGGCCAGAGCTATTTTTTAATTTTAACAGCCAAAAATAATTTATATAATTTACTATATATATTCCATTTAAAAATAGTTTTATGGTATTTAGGTTTTAAGATTAGTAAATAAGCAATTAAAGTTAAAAATAAATATTTTTAATATTTAGAAAAATACACATATTAGAACAAATATGGTCGAATTAGAAATATCAACGTATATGCTTCTCTTTTAATTTTAAACTTTGAATTTAAATTAACAGCTACATATTAATTAATATTGCATATATAAAATCGCTATTATGATATGAACGACATATAATGAATAATATATATAATAAAAAAATATGTCGAAGAGAGTACCCTTTGATTCACACGTCGATTCAAATTGTATCCTAATTCTCTTAGATCCCTATCCAAAGGTGCAAACATAGTGCTGCCACTTGAAAGAGTTTTGTAAAAATCCGAAATTTTGTCATTTGATTTAAATATTTAATTAACTTTAAATATTAAAATAATTGGTTTTTAAAGTTTAAAAAACTTGAATTCAAATATTGAGATTATTTTAAATATTTGAATTGTGAAATTAATATTTTAATAGCGATTTAAATATTTTGATTATGAATTGAATATTAAATAAATGGATTTTATAGTCTTATTTAACTTATTTTTATTAATAAATATTAATACGGTGAATTCATTTTGTAAATTTATCTGTAATGATAAAATAATAAGAAAATAAATTATTTATATAATGACTAGATTTTTATTGATGGATTTATTTTTAAATTTATTTGATTTTTTCATAATTTTTAATTTGTAAAATATTTATATTATCGTTTGATGATTTTTGGCAAATGATGATATTTTTGGAATTTTACAGAACCTATTTACTAGTATATTTTATTATTATTTTGGAATCATGCCGCATTTCCATGCATGATCATATTCTTATTTCCGACGTTCGCAGTTCATACGCGAACATGATTTTATATAGCGAAAACAAGAATTTTGTTTAAAGTATAATAACCTAAAAGCTAAATTCTGTACATGATAGAACCGGGTTCTGAAACTATTTCCATTGATTTTGGAATTGGGGTATTTGGTTAGGAATGACGATGAGCATGCCTCGATAGGAGCTCGTGATTTTAAGGGATGTAGTGTTGGAGAAATTCCTATATAAGGACCCTCACTTCTCTTAATTGCCCAAACTCTAACCTTAGCCCCCTAAGTCCAACGGCCCAGATCATCCTTGGTTCTAAGGTCGTTTCAGGCTTGGGTCTCAACTAGAAAAAGGTGGGCCGCGGTGAGAGGAGTACGTTGACTGGTGGGACTGCTATGGTTCGGCCTGTGGCGGCGCAAATCTGGGTTGAGGCGACAACGTTATTTTAGCTCGTTCTCGAGCTACAGGGGATGAATGGAGGCGTGCTTGCGGCGTTGGGGACGTCTTGGTCGGGGCTACCCTCGTTAGTGATGCGGCGGCGGTTAGAGGGATGAGGTGGTGTTGGCGTGTTGAGTAAAGGGCGGCCTAGGTTTTGTCAATCGCGTTTAGGGTTAGCGTGGTAATAGAAGTTAATTAGTTTCTAATTAATTAACTAAGAAATTAATTATTTTATTTTATCTAAATTTGTATTAAAATCAATAACTCTTTCATACGAGTTCGATCGAGGTAAGACTTTTTGCGTTGTGCTCGTAAAGGCGATATCTACACAATGGAATTGGTTTGGTTGAATTTGAAGCAAGTGAAATTTGGGCTAAATCGAATGTAGTTCGATTTTAATGCAAAACTGGAATGCCAAGCATCCGCTGGGATTTCGATGAGTTATACTCACCTTTTTGGATAATCAGTATGATATATGGTAAATAAAAATTCATTGTTTGTGCTTGGATAAATTATTGGTTGGTTCGGTCAAATATCCGCTTTAAAAGAGATTGGCATTTAAACTGAAATATACGGAAAATTTATAGAGAAATTCGTATTTCTCGGCATTGTGATTTTTAATTTTCACTTATATTCCCGTTGATTTTATGCCAATATACCTATTATCTAGACGGTTAAATGTCAAATTTTGATTGTTTGGCCATATTGGATATGACACCGACATACGTTAAAAGTTGAACCTTTTGGAGAAAAGGGTGTATAACATTGGTTAAGTTCTATAGTAACTATTGACCTCGATATGGTATTTTTTAAAATACTATAAATTGATGTTTGCTTTGGAAATGGTTTACGATTTGAAAAATGATTTTAAATTTGACCTTTTGGATTTTCTATAATATTTTATTTAAAATTAGTTTTCATGCTTCTCTATTTTACTTTTTATTTCTTTTATTATTCTTTTCTACTTTATGAATATGGGTGAATGTTTTAAGATTATTTGGGAAGTATTTTCCATAAGAAATTTAATTTAAAGATGATTGTAATATTTGGAAAGGGGTTGTCTTTTATTTTAAAAGAGATTTGTGTTTGAAAGATGATAGAAATATTTTGGGAATAAATATTTGTGAATTATTTTTATGTAAAATGTTGTAATAAAAGACTACATTTATAAACGGTATTTTATAAATTAAAGAGAGATTTATTAGCAGTTATAAACAAAGCAATATGTTATAAATGCTATTTTATAAAAGGAGAATATTGTAATTTGATAAATTGGAGTAATAAATCATAGTGGTGAATTTATTGTAATATATAGAATGACCTAATTATGAAAAGTATATGAGTTTATTAATTTATAATTGGAGCTTTGTTTTATTTTGGAGTTTTGGTTATAAAAAGGAGTTTTTAATTATATTTATAAATTTGTAAATGGAGCTTATAAATGAATTTATATAAAGAGAGGTGCAAATAAATTTGGGAATTTATAAAATGAGTTTTATGATATGATATTCTATAAAGAAGTGTTATAAAAGAATTATTGTAAATGATATAAAGAATGTTTAAAAACGAGTTATTGAATAAATTTGGAGATTTTAAAAGAAGGTCTGCAATTATGGTTAGTGATTTAAAAGGGAAATTTATAATTCATAAACAAAATTTTATGAAAGGAGTTGTAAATATAAGGAGTTTTATAAGGGAATTATATAAAAGAGATTTATAAGAAGAACGAGACTTAATTTCCATAAATGATCATTTCAATTTATGGTGGTATGGAAAATGTTCTTTTCGTACTTAGCATCAAATTTCGAAGCATGGAAACTCTTCTCTATCTTGAGAATTAAAATGTATATCAAGTTGAGGATATTTTTCTAACTTCTCTGATTTAATTGCTAATCGAGGGATAGTACTGTTTGAAATCGAGAAGCGGTTGTAAGTATAAACTGGGTTTAATCACCATACAACGCGTTTACTTACATCAAATGTGTTTTGGATTCATTTTTATAAATATTCTAGTTACATTTGTTTAACCCAAATAAGTCTATTTTGGAAGTGAAATCTTTCTAAAAATGCGTGAATCTACTTATATCGTTGAAAATAGTACATGGGTACATTTCCCTAAGTATTGGAAACGTAACATTTTGTAAATATACTTATATTGTTGATATAAGTATATGGAATGGTTTTCTAAGTTTTTTGAAATCGAAATGGTTTGTTAGTATACTTATACAGTTGAGATCAGTATATCAATATTTTTTTCAACTATTGAAAAGAGTTGAGGGGTTTGTGAATATATATTTGTAAAAGTATTTTGATAAAAATATTTACAAAGTGGTTTCAATTAATGTAAATATTAATTAAAGTGGCTTAGTGGGTGCTTTATGCTTAATTATGCTTGGTTAAATCACTAGTTGAATTGTTTGTTATTTAATAGTTAAATAACCATTATTTAAAAGTTAAACAACCATTAATTAATAGTTAAATAACCGACTATTAGACCTTGACCAGTTCTAATACTATTATTGTCTGTTTAGAGAGACCGAGATTAGATATATTATCCAAAACCAGTTCGAACTACCATAAGCATTTGAATAAGATATAGATTGAAGATGATCGAAGATGGAGTTTTCTAAAGTGCAAAGGCTACTTGTTACGAGTCCGGAGGTTGATTCCAAAAAAGATGTAGTAGAAGTAGTGCTTTCGGTTTGTTCAAATCCCGAAGAACTTTTACGAACGAATGCTGGCATTGCATTGTCGCATGAAGGGCAGTGTTAGCATTCTAACTGGGATTGCTATATAAAAGGTAAAACATAGCCTCAAGCCTAATCAATTGAGAATGACTAAAATAAGGGATATGCAGTAGGGCTATATGGGTCGCACCCATTAGGGTATGCCATCACCTTTCTAGATATATATATACATTTATGGATTTGTTTGCGCATGACAGCTCTCGGTAAAAGTTTGCAAAGCAACCGAGGTGATGACATATTCGGTACTATCCTGTAAGGGGAAGGTCGGTTCTGTGTAGTGGGGTGCAAGATGTTCTTATTCGGTACATTTTTATAGAGGTGTACTATGATAGGCTCTACCCCAGTATCCTTGTCATTAATGGAATCCATTCTTCAATACAAGCCTTTACGGACTTAGTTGTATACTTATTATGCTGGAATTTAATGAATGTAACAATTTCGACTATGATTCCATATTTATTTTGAATGCTAGACATTATTTTAATATTAGAAGATTTCCTATGAAATGATTTGGTTGTCGTAAGGTAAAACTTCGTTTGTGTTTGTATGTGGTGTGGTCTTATAAGATACCTTTATTTGAAAGATTTTATAACATTTGAAATCAATTTGAGGTGTATTTCTTACGCTGGTTTACCAGACTGATTCGACATTATTTTCTTATAATGCTCGGGTCAAACCGAGCATATTTACAGATTTAGTTTGGAGGGTTTGGTGCTTCAGGAGATGAGCTAGAGGCCTCCAAGATGTGTCTAGTATATTTTAATTTCCGTTGCATTTGCGGATTTATTTGTTAGCAACTGTGAGGACAGATTGTTATAACTGTCCAGGCTGATGATTAGTTGGTTAATTCTGATTGATGTATGTATAACTTTCTTTTGTAAAGATCTGTTGTATACAAATTACTCATCAAGATGTGAAATTTTGTTATGTTCTTTCTTTTTCCCCAACAATCTATCTTTTCATTCCTTGGATGTTCAGCACCCAAATACCGTTGATGTATTAATGTCGACTTCTAAAGGTCGAAAATGTGGGTCTTTACACATGGTAACAGAGCTTAGGTTTAGCGAACACCTTGGTTTTGATAGGGTAGACTCATTTGAGATAGGGTAAGTGATACCCTATGATCAGTTTGAATGTGTTAGTGTGTGTATGAACGCGTATTTGTAGTGCTATAAAAACGTTTTATATTATGTTGATTTATCGGTAAGTGGTTTATGGATTCTGGTCAATACAGAAGAAACAACTATATCGATAGGGGTTTATAAGTACTTAGACAAGACAAACCGAGACAGTATTATTTTGAAAATGGATAAATGAAAAAATTTCACCTAGATTATATTTTATATATATAAAAAAATAATTTTCAGAAAATTGATATAGTCATTTATGGCCTGTTTATTTGTTAGAAGATGATAATATTTGATTTTTATCATTTATTGTTTGATTATCTGTGCTGAGCCAGTTTATGAGCATTTATTGTTTGACTAAATTAGATACGAACACCTTTTGAATTAAGCTTCACAATTTATCTATAAGGCGTTCGGTGATAATGTTGAATTAAAATTTCATTTTAATAAAAGTGGTTTATTATAATCCAAAATAAAGATATTCATGTGTGAAATGATATTAAATAAGAAAGTGAAATTGTACAAGTATAACATATATATATATATGCATTAAAAATAAAAAGGAGTTAAAATTGAGAATTTGAATAACGTATAAATATGCATTATAAATAATAAGGAGTTAAAATTGAGAATTTGATAACTTTCTTTGTAAACTGTTTTTTAAAGCATTTCGAGGAAAAATAATAATAGTATTATTTAGAGGTTTTTTTGAATAGAAATATTTTAAAATGGATTTTAAATGAGAAAGATAGCACCGAACTCACTTCTGTTGCTGGAAAATAATTCTGGTGATGACTGCAGCATCATCGGTGTTTATTTTCGAGTTTATAAGTAAGGAATTACTACAACAGAAATTTTGCTAGAGAGTTGTTTTAGTAAAACAGATCTTGATTTAAAAATCCCAAGAGTATGATTTGTTATCTAAAGGGAGATATTATATTATTATTATTTCAAAATGCTTTGAAATAAATTCGGTTTTTAAATTTACAATTAAGTGATATTATGGACTTATGTATCGTATCCATTGGATGGTTTGGTTGGTGCATCACATTTTGAGATGTTGTTTGGAAATATTCATTTGTTGAAATGAAATAGAATTTACGACGATTTTGGACAGTCGAAAACTTTGTAGTTTATTACGAAATTTAAGCTAAGTGTTTTGTGAAAACATAAGAGAATAAGTTTTTTTAACTTATAAATTTGAGGAGGTTGTCAGTTAAGCAAGTTTTAAATTTGTTGAACGTTCTGGCCAAGCAAAACAAATTTGAAATTGTGTATACTCTTAGGATGTAAAAGAGTATGATATGAATATGAACTTAAGTTGTAAAGTGATTAAAAAACATAAGTTGTGTTGTATAAGATGTTTAGAAACTTAAGAAATTTTTTATGAAATGGTTCATAAACGATTTTAGTATTAATGAGTTATTAGTAATAAATTGAAAATTAAAATGAATGTGAATAAATTTGGTGAAATTGAGAAACCAATGGAATTAATAAGTAAGTTGTATGTAGATCATTTTATTTGCATAGTTGTTTGATCCAAATTCGAGTACATGGTTTCGAGGTGATTTACACCACTCCGAGTTAGGATTTTTCACTCGATTCTTGACGGCGAACACTTGACGCAGATATTCATTTGATTATGAAGCTTTCTATCATATTATATTTCTATGCTAGGAGAATGAAAGTTCCTAATCAATAAACCAGATCGGAGTCCGCACAAGAGAATGCGAGTGAGCGATACTAGTCCAGAAGTGAAATTATGTGGTCGAACAAGTGATCAAATTTGATATTGCATATGATTAACATATGTACATCGTATGGGCTTTATTATGATTATATGCTTTTGATATTAGAAATGCAAGTTATATGGTTTAATGAAAATTGTAAGTGAGATGAAGGTTCTTGGAAGCAAATGTTAGTTTTGGTATCATGAGCAGAGTTGGTTGCTCGACTAATAGGTTGTAACGACCCAACTTTCTATCACCAGAATGTTGCATCATCTTTAAGAAAGAAAGGGATAGAAAAGAGAAAAGATAAAGAAGAAAAAAAAGAAACAACATCAGAATCTCAACAGCGGAACGAATAAATTATATTAATCACATAAATATTACATAATATACAACATCAATCAGAGTTACACAGATAATACATCACATACTAGACAGTTATAAACACCTGTCTAGTTAATACAACTCGATACAACTCAAATACATTACAGAGATACCAACACAGCGGAACACTATATATATTGTAACGACCCACTATTTTGGACCATTCAAATCGACAATAATCCACACATGTCAGACTTGAATAATACAAAATAACAGATTGTAATAAAATTTGGAGCAAATAAAATCATTCACAGAATCACAGACACAGAAATATCAGAATAACTCGCAGCGGAATTTAAAAATACCATAGTGGTTCATGAAGCCACTAAATACATAGTCTAAAATCAAATACAAAATACATAGTCTGAAACCCAATATAGTTCTGAAACAAGTACAGTAGAAATCCCAAATACACAAGTCTCTAAAACAAAAGCTGAAATAAGACAACAGAAACTGAAATAGGAAGATAACTAGATAAGCAGAATCTCCAGTGATTCCGAGCTCCAGAAAGGTGAATCCAAAGCTGTGAATACTCAGGCTGACCCGAGCGTAAAATAAAACATAACACTCGAGTCAGGATATACATACTTATACAATGTAAACCAACTCAAGTGAACTGTAGTAAAGGTACAAGTAACTTAGAAGATGCTTGGGACCGCCCATCCTCTAAGGATCCGTTAAACTATCTACTATGTAGTAATATTCGCTATTATAATAGTGTCTACATAAGTAAAGTATAATCATATCGGAAAATAGCGTTAAGGGGATGGAGAACCTTAACGCGGTCGGATCATAAAATCATAATCGTATTAAAGCTCGATATGGTAGGTGACACGGCACAACTAGGCAATGCCAGGGTAGATATACCAATTACACACACGGACTGATGGATACGCATAGCAGCCACTACCGTTCCACCTCGAACAACATTCCCAAATCGGAGGATGGCCATCTAGTCAAATCAGTAAGAGTATAATATCGAAGGAATGTGTCCGAGAAGAGGTGCTACCTCACTGGTCCGAGATCGCTCCTGTTTTAGCCACCTTATGCCAACTCACGGGAGTTGGGTCCACGTAATACCTTAAGGACGTCGCCACCATCCTACTTCATTCTGGAATCTCCACCGCGTACACGGTTGTCAAAGTGGTTTTCGATATCGACAGAGAGTATGTCCATATCCGATCCCGGTCTCTTTGCCAACCAATCGTTATTATAACCCGTGGTTATAGTTTTAAACAATTTATCAAAATAAACTTCGAATTAAACCATTTAAACACAAAGTCATTATTCCTTTAAATCAATATTATATTTTCAAAAATCTAACCCTTCGGAGTTCGCTTATTCACTTAAACAAAACATTAAAATTTTCAGCTTCCACGGCATTTAAAAGTGTGGCGGTAAGTTATATTCGAAAACCATTTTATTTCAACAAAACAACATTTAAAATTGTTATATCAGTTCAGTTTTAAACAAAATCATATTTCAGTCTACTGCAGTCCTTAACAAGTGCTACAGTAGCTTTTCATTAGTTCAAGTTCAATTTTAGTTTCTGCTACGACAGCACTTACCAAGTACTATCATAGCTTTAGTTCATTTTAGTCTTTTGGTTCATTTATAAAAACCACAACACTTAACAAGTGCTACAGATTCTACCTAGTTAAAACTTATAAAATCATACATTAAAAATGTTCAGTTCAATCCTTTGACAAATTTTATTTCAAAGAAATTTTACAAGTTAAAACCAAACTTACCAATTTGCTTATTACATTCATTTCAACACTTAAACTTAAACTTCATTTTTCCACAAATTTAAAACTAAATTTCAATTTCAATTAAATTAACTTAAGTATCCATCTTTCTTTTTTTTTCTTTTTCCAAAATTTAAAAATTTAAGTTTCGTTTTAAAAATCCATATTCCTCCACTTATTTATATTTATCACATAGAAAAATCATTTCTATTTTAAATAAATCATTTAAAAATTCGGTTTAAATCAAATTAAATATTATTACAATTTTTAAATTATCTAAAAATATTCAGAAAATACATAAAAATAACCACGGGTCTGTATAATATTTTCTAGCCTAATTCAAGTGATACGGATACTATATCATTTCAATCCGTAATTTACAAAGAAAAATCCGGGTTTTATCATTTCAAACCCGCAATCCCAAGTAAATAAAATTTAATTGAAAATCGCTCAGGCCTATCATTTCAGCCCATAACGACCTTCCCTTATTCTAAAGTCCGTTCGGGTATGTATCATTTCAACCCATAGTGATTCTATTCTACAGGGAACTTGCAGTGTGATTTAACAGAATAGAATAACAATAAAATAAGAACAGATATAACAGATGATACGATATGCAGTTTTAACAATTAACATCAACTATAAATAAATCACAGGTAATTATAACATCATTTATTTATTTATTTATTTATTTCTACACATTCAGTTGCGGTCGTTTCACAATTATATAAGTATGGATATTCGTGTGAGATTTACTCACCTCTACGGAGCTGGAGATTCGGAAAGAAAGAAGTACGATGTCAATCGAAAGCACGCGGATAGCACGATCAGTCGTTAGCGGATGCGCCAACTAGATTCAAACCAAAAACACAGTAAATAATCAAATCTAAGATTTGCACGAATAACGAATTTTCAATGAAGCGAACAACGGAAAAGTAACAGGTTAAAAAAAATCAAAATAATTAGCACGCCTACTTTTGAAAATCGATTATAACTTTAAATTTTCAAAGTGACAAAACAACTTTTTTTTTCAAAACAAAGTTCAGTATTTAAATCTTCGAAATAAAGGCTCTGGAAACCAAATACAAAAATAGGTAAAGGAAACAACACGTGACCAACAATTTCAAACCAAACAAAAATTGACAACCAGCTTTTGAAGTGCAAAACAATTTCTCTCATTTTTCTTTTCCAAAGCCAGAGGTACGAATAAACAAAAATTAGAGGCAGTACATATTTAACCTTCAAAACAAAAGTTCTGCAAACAAAACTACTCAATTCAAGGTGACAAACAGAACAAATTTTTTTCATCAATAAGTCAGTAAACTATAAATTTTCTCGGCTAAACCCAATACAACTCAAAAGAAACGAGGCAAGTTGAAGGGCTGTCTCATGGTGTGGCTCGGCAGGGAGAGTCTCGACCCGGAGAGGGGACGTAGCAGGGCTCAGCCTGGTGGTGGGGTTCGGTGGTGAATGGGTAGGGCTGGGTTCGGTTGGTCTCGTGTTTGAACGCATGGCGGTCATGGGGACGTGGGTGGTGGTGTCACGGTCAGCTAGGGTGGTGGTGTCACGGTCAGCTAGGGTGGTTGTGTCGCGGTCAGCTAGGGTGGTTGGTAGGTACGCATGGGGAGGGATGCGAGGTTCGGTATGGGTTGGTGATCTGGATGGCAGCTGTGGGTTCGTGGAGGGGGTCTGGGGTTCGTTCGGTGGTTGGCAGTCACGTGGTGGTGTAGGTTGGGCGTGGGAATCTGGGTAGGGTCGGTGGTGGTTGCTGGTGGGTGTAGGGTCAGGCGATGGTGGCTGCTGGTGGGTGTAGGGTTGGACTCGGTTGGTGTTGTGGCCGGTGACAACGAAAATCAAAAAAAAAAATGAAAAGAGGAAGCATGGTACAGCTGCAACAAACAGGAGACAGCAAACTAAAAATATAAAGTGAACAAAGAAAGTGGAAAAAAGATGTGGCGTGTACCTCCCAGAGATGTTCACGAGATTTTGCAAAGGAGCTAAAAATTTCTTTTTTTTTTTGGATCTGGAAATATTTGAGCGTGAAGAAAAGAAACAGTAGCCTACTAATTTATGAGAGAAAGCAAGAGTTAGAAGATTGGAATGGCAGAAAGTTAAAGTAATTATTTTTTAGAAGCTGGAACGAAACGTAAGGGTAGCGAAACTTTCTCATGTGAACCAGTCAATGCGAGATTTTTGAAATACTAAACTGAAGCAATACGGCTGAACTAGCACAGTTAACGCAAGGAAAAATCTATGGACCGAGACAAAACGTGACGAAGTGTAAAGTTACGAACGGACAAAACGTGACGAAATGTAACGTTTAAATATTCGTTTTATACGAATTTCTACAATTTATTTTTAAATTAATATTTCAAAATGTTTTGTTTTTAAATTAAAATTTCTCTTTAAAATATCGGGCCGTTACACTCTCCCCCACTCAAAGCTTTTTCGTCCCCGAAAAGGAACGAAGAAGGAAAACAAAGAAAGATAATACAGAATAGCAAAAGTACCTGAAATAAACAATTCCGGATTCGAAGCACGAATGCTCTCCTCCGTCTCCCAGGTGCAATCCCGTTCATCAGTGCTCCACTGCACTTTGACCAGGTTAACAGATTTTCTCCTTAGCTGCTTCGTACCTCGATCGACGATACGAAGTGGCTTCCTCTCAACAGTCAGATTTGGCTCAATATCCAAACTATCAAGAGCAGAAGGCTGAATAATAAGAGATGGATCATGCAGATAGCGACGAAGATGAGATACATGAAAGACGTTGTGAATTCCAGAAAATTTCTCGGGTAAATCCAAACGATAAGCAAGAGAACCAATTCTTTCCAAAATGCGGAAAGGACCAACAAATCTAGGAGATAGCTTTCCTCTACGACCAAAACGAATAACGTTCCTTAAGGGAGAGACCTTAAGGAAAACCAAATCACCAACTGCAAACTCTAAACTCCGTCTTCGACGATCGGCGTACTTCTTCTGTCTATCCTGAGCAATCCTCATCTTCCTCTTAATCTCTTCGACTCTCTCTGAAGCTTCCAAAACCATCTCAGGACCAAGAACCAAACGATTACCAGATTCAATCCAACAAGAAGGAGATCTACAAGGTCGTCCGTAAAGAGCAGAAAATGGAGATGTCTCAATACTGGCCTGATAACTATTGTTATAAGTGAATTCGACAAGATGGAGATGATCTTCCCAAGATCCTCCATAATCAAGCACACAAGCACGAAGAAGATCTTCTAAAATCTGATTCACTCTTTCCGTTTGACCGTCGGTCTGTGGATGGTAAGCAGTGCTCAGATTTAGATGAGTACCCAAAGAATCCTGAAAGGCTTTCCAAAACCTACTAGTAAAGATAGGATCACGATCGCAAACGATACTGAGAGGAACACCATGGAGACGAACAATCTCCCTCATGTAAATCTCAGATAAACTAGAAGCTGAACGGGTAGACTTGACCGGAATGAAATGAGCTGATTTGGTCAATCTATCCACAATAACCCAGATACTCTCGTTACCCTTCCTACTCCTCGGTAAACCATCAATGAAATCCATAGAAACTTGTTCCCACTTCCAATTGGGAATCTCAAGAGGCTGCAATAAACCAGGGGTCTTCTGATGATCTGCCTTGACTTGCTGACAAGTCGCACACCTATTGACGAAAATGGAAATATCTCGCTTCATACCTTTCCACCAATATAACTTCTTCATATCCTGATACATCTTGGTTACGCCTGGATGAATAGAAAGTCTGGACTGATGATTCTCCCGAAGTAACTCCTGTCTCAATCCATCAACATTCGGGACACAAATCCTATTATTAATCCTCAATACACCCTTATCGTCAATCTGAGCTCCATTACCATCAAGACTACTACCTCCCACTCTACTTCGAACATTCTCCTTAATCAATCTAAGCATCTGATCTTCATCCTGTCTAGCCATAATACGATCCACAAGAGGCGAAGAAACAACAATCTGACACAACAAAGCTTTCTTCCTACTCAAAGCATCTGCCACTACATTTGCTTTTCCCGGTGTATAGTTGATGTCGAGGTCATAAGAAGCAAGGAACTCCAACCACCTAACTTGTCTCTGATTCAAATCTTTCTGAGAGAAAATATACCTCAAAGACTGATGATCAGTGAAAAGCTCGAACTTGGTACCCAACAGATGATGTCTCCAAAGCTTCAAAGCGAAAACAACTGCAAGCAACTCTAGATCATGGGCAGCATAATTTACTTCATGAGTCTTCAAATGTCTACTAGCATAAGCAATCACTCTACCATCCTGCATCAGAACAGCTCCCAAACCTTCTCTACAAGCATCAGTGTATACCGTTAATCCCTCATCTCCATTTGGAACGGTAAGAACAGGTGCGGAAGTAAGCTTGTCTTTTAACTCATTGAATGCGGCTTCACACTTACTACTCCAAATAAACTTAGCATTCTTCCGAGTTAAAGCAGTGAGAAGTGCAGCAATCCGAGCGAAATTCTCAATGAATCTCCGGTAATAACCGGCGAGGCCCAGAAAGCTACGGATATCAGTAGGAGTCTTAGGAGTTTCCCAATCCTGTACAGAATAGGGAAAAAGAAGGATAATAGAAAAGATAGAGTAAATTGAAATGAAAGAGAAGGAAAGAAAGACTTACATTGATCGCAGCGATCTTGACTGGATCAACTGAAACTCCATTACTAGAAACAATATGTCCAAGAAATCGGACTTCATCCTTCCAGAAATGGCATTTGGAAAATTTAGCTTTTAACTGATGCTTTCGAAGAGTCTCAAGAACAGATTTCAAATGTGACTCATGTTCTTCTTCAGACTTAGAGAATATGAGGATATCATCCACAAAGACTAGAACAAATTTATTTAGCACATCACGGAATACACGATTCATCAAGTCAACAAAGAAAGCGGGAGCATTAGTCAAACCAAAAGGCATGACTAACCATTCGAAGAATCCATTCTCAGTACGGAAAGCAGTCCTAGGGATACTTTCCTCGGCAACTCTGAGTTGGTGAAAACCTGTGGCAAGATCAAGCTGAGAGAAAACAGTAGCACCATAAAGCTGATCAAACATGTCATTGATGCGAGGCATTGGATATCTATTTTTCATAGTGAGTTTGTTCAACTCCCTATAATCAACACACATCCGCAGAGAACCATCGGACTTGGTGACGAAAACCACCGCGGCTCCCCATTCAGAAAAACTAGGTCTGATCAGACCCTTGGACGATAGGTCTTCAATTTGTTTCCTTAACTCAACCTTCTCGCGGGGTGCCATTCTTCTAGGAGGAAGAACTATAGGTCGAGCACCAGGAATGAGGTCAATGCGGAAATCAATTTCCCGCTTGGGAGGTAAAGCAGTAACTTCACCGAATACATCCGGGTAGTGATTAACTACACGGGTCGACTGAAGATCATCAATAGAAGCATCTAGAGAAAAGATAAAACTACCAGCATAATCATGAGGCATACGGCCCTGAATAAGTAAAGAATTTCCTCGATCATCCTTAAGAGAAACAATTCGGGATTTACACGAGATACGAGCATCGTGTCTATCAAGCCAATCACTTCCAAGCAACAAATCAAAAGCATCGAAACCAAGGATATAGAAATCGCCACTAAAACTATGATCGGAATGGAGGAGTTTCACATGTTTACAAATCTTATTAAGATTTGCGGGACCACCAATAGGATTAGAAACACATAAAGGAACAAAAGCATACTCAGGTGAAAGGAGATGTTCAAACTTATTACACAGGTCATCAGAAATAAAACTATGCGAAGCACCAGTATCAAATAAAACACGAACTGGATGATGAAATAAAGTAAAGGTGCCTTGAAGAGTACCTTGACTATCGCTAGGAGCAGGAGTAGGTGCGGGAGCAGGTGATGAAGCAGATGTGACAGCAAATACGCCAGATGGCTTTCCCTTCTGATATAAAGGACAGTCCTTCCTAAAATGACCCGGCTGAAGACAAACATGACAAAGATCGTTCCTGGTAACCTGGGGTGGAGGAACAGCAGCACTGGACGGATTAGGGCAACTATTGGCATAGTGTCCCTTTTGGTCACATTTGAAGCAAGTAATGGAGGAAAGATCAATAGGGTGTCTCTGAGAAGGAGCAGATGCTGAAGATCCCAAGCCCGCATGTTTGATCCAATTCTTCTTCTGCTGGTGGAAGTTGGGCTTTCTCTTCTTGGAATTTGCAGAGGAAGATTGTGAGACATGAGTACCAGAAGCAGTAGGACCCTTGGAAGTAGGGTTCTCATAGCGGATAGCCATATCCATGAGCTCAGTAAATGTGCCATGAACATGTGAAATAAGGCGATCGTAGAACTCTGGGCGAGCTCCAGAAATGAACTTCTCATTCTTCTTTAGCTGAGTGTCGATAAGACCAGGACCGAATTTGGAAAGTTCATTGAACTTCCGTTCATACTCTGAGAAGGACATGGTACCCTGCTTGAGGTCCATGAATTCACGGTAAAGCTGAGATTTTCCGGCTTCGGGCATCCATTTTGCCACAAAAGCCTCCCTGGAAAGAAAATACAGAAACTGAACTTAAGATGAATTCGAAAAGAAAGGAAATGGGGAAAAATTCAAGTTAACTCAAAGGATACCTGAACTGCTCCCACGAAAGATCACCTTCGTTAGTGTGAGTCGTAACAGACTCCAACCAATCTAGGGCTGACTCTTGCAGCTGCCATGCTGCTAACTGACGCTTCTGGGCATCAGTGATCTCCAAACCAGTAAAGATTCTTTCCAAACTTCTTAGCCATTGCTGGGCTTCGATGATACTTTCTGAACCGGTGAACTTAGTGCCACCGAGCTGAGAGAATTCTTTGCAGAGAACTGTAAACTTAACGGGTGCAACAGGTGGAGGAACTGGGGCAATACCACGACCCCTACCTCTAGCATTTCCACGATTCATCCTGGAAATATCAAGAATAAAATTTTAGGACAAGGTACAAAGAAGACTAAGATAAATTAAGATAAAAACACGATAAGAACACTTGGATGAATATCCTAAAAATTCCTAACAAGGTAGATACGGAAAGAAGGAAGTTTAGAAAATTTCTTCTTAAAACAAGAAAACTTTATATCAAAATAATCTTTGAAAAATCATTTGAAAAATCATTTTAAAATCATTTTATACTTTGAAAAATACGTTCACTCGCAAGGAAATGATTCTGAGTTTGATTTCACTCATTCTAGGGTATTTCTACCCTATCTCTAATGAGTTTTGCTCCATAGGCTAAGGTTTGCCTAAAACCTCGCTCTGATACCAAATGTAACGACCCACTATTTTGGACCATTCAAATCGACAATAATCCACACATGTCAGACTTGAATAATACAAAATAACAGATTGTAATAAAATTTGGAGCAAATAAAATCATTCACAGAATCACAGACACAGAAATATCAGAATAACTCGCAGCGGAATTTAAAAATACCATAGTGGTTCATGAAGCCACTAAATACATAGTCTAAAATCAAATACAAAATACATAGTCTGAAACCCAATATAGTTCTGAAACAAGTACAGTAGAAATCCCAAATACACAAGTCTCTAAAACAAAAGCTGAAATAAGACAACAGAAACTGAAATAGGAAGATAACTAGATAAGCAGAATCTCCAGTGATTCCGAGCTCCAGAAAGGTGAATCCAAAGCTGTGAATACTCAGGCTGACCCGAGCGTAAAATAAAACATAACACTCGAGTCAGGATATACATACTTATACAATGTAAACCAACACAAGTGAACTGTAGTAAAGGTACAAGTAACTTAGAAGATGCTTGGGACCGCCCATCCTCTAAGGATCCGTTAAACTATCTACTATGTAGTAATATTCGCTATTATAATAGTGTCTACATAAGTAAAGTATAATCATATCGGAAAATAGCGTTAAGGGGATGGAGAACCTTAACGCGGTCGGATCTTAAAATCATAATCGTACTAAAGCTCGATATGGTAGGTGACACGGCACAACTAGGCAATGCCAGGGTAGATATACCAATTACACACACGGACTGATGGATACGCATAGCAGCCACTACCGTTCCACCTCGAACAACATTCCCAAATCGGAGGATGGCCATCTAGTCAAATCAGTAAGAGTATAATATCGAAGGAATGTGTCCGAGAAGAGGTGCTACCTCACTGGTCCGAGATCGCTCCTGTTTTAGCCACCTTATGCCAACTCACGGGAGTTGGGTCCACGTAATACCTTAAGGACGTCGCCACCATCCTACTTCATTCTGGAATCTCCACCGCGTACACGGTTGTCAAAGTGGTTTTCGGTATCGACAGAGAGTATGTCCATATCCGATCCCGGTCTCTTTGCCAACCAATCGTTATTATAACCCGTGGTTATAGTTTTAAACAATTTATCAAAATAAACTTCGAATTAAACCATTTAAACACAAAGTCATTATTCCTTTAAATCAATATTATATTTTCAAAAATCTAACCCTTCGGAGTTCGCTTATTCACTTAAACAAAACATTAAAATTTTCAGCTTCCACGGCATTTAAAAGTGTGGCGGTAAGTTATATTCGAAAACCATTTTATTTCAACAAAACAACATTTAAAATTGTTATATCAGTTCAGTTTTAAACAAAATCATATTTCAGTCTACTGCAGTCCTTAACAAGTGCTACAGTAGCTTTTCATTAGTTCAAGTTCAATTTTATTTCTGCTACGACAGCACTTACCAAGTACTATCATAGCTTTAGTTCATTTTAGTCTTTTGGTTCATTTATAAAAACCACAACACTTAACAAGTGCTACAGATTCTACCTAGTTAAAACTTATAAAATCATACATTAAAAATGTTCAGTTCAATCCTTTGACAAATTTTATTTCAAAGAAATTTTACAAGTTAAAACCAAACTTACCAATTTGCTTATTACATTCATTTCAACACTTAAACTTAAACTTCATTTTTCCACAAATTTAAAACTAAATTTCAATTTCAATTAAATTAACTTAAGTTTCCATCTTTCTTTTTTTTCTTTTTCCAAAATTTAAAAATTTAAGTTTCGTTTTAAAAATCCATATTCCTCCACTTATTTATATTTATCACATAGAAAAATCATTTCTATTTTAAATAAATCATTTAAAAATTCGGTTTAAATCAAATTAAATATTATTACAATTTTTAAATTATCTAAAAATATTCAGAAAATACATAAAAATAACCACGGGTCTGTATAATATTTTCTAGCCTAATTCAAGTGATACGGATACTATATCATTTCAATCCGTAATTTACAAAGAAAAATCCGGGTTTTATCATTTCAAACCCGCAATCCCAAGTAAATAAAATTTAATTGAAAATCGCTCAGGCCTATCATTTCAGCCCATAACGACCTTCCCTTATTCTAAAGTCCGTTCGGGTATGTATCATTTCAACCCATAGTGATTCTATTCTACAGGGAACTTGCAGTGTGATTTAACAGAATAGAATAACAATAAAATAAGAACAGATATAACAGATGATACGATATGCAGTTTTAACAATTAACATCAACTATAAATAAATCATAGGTAATTATAACATCATTTATTTATTTATTTATTTCTACACATTCAGTTGCGGTCGTTTCACAATTATATAAGTATGGATATTCGTGTGAGATTTACTCACCTCTACGGAGATGGAGATTCGGAAAGAAAAAAGTACGATGTCAATCGAAAGCACGCGGATAGCACGATCAGTCGTTAGCGGATGCGCCAACTAGATTCAAACCAAAAACACAGTAAATAATCAAATCTAAGATTTGCACGAATAACGAATTTTCAATGAAGCGAACAACGGAAAAGTAACAGGTTAAAAAAAATCAAAACAATTAGCACGCCTACTTTTGAAAATCGATTATAACTTTAAATTTTCAAAGTGACAAAACAACTTTTTTTTTCAAAACAAAGTTCAGTATTTAAATCTTCGAAATAAAGGCTCTGGAAACCAAATACAAAAATAGGTAAAGGAAACAACACGTGACCAACAATTTCAAACCAAACAAAAATTGACAACCAGCTTTTGAAGTGCAAAACAATTTCTCTCATTTTTCTTTTCCAAAGCCAGAGGTACGAATAAACAAAAATTAGAGGCAGTACATATTTAACCTTCAAAACAAAAGTTCTGCAAACAAAACTACTCAATTCAAGGTGACAAACAGAACAAATTTTTTTCATCAATAAGTCAGTAAACTATAAATTTTCTCGGCTAAACCCAATACAACTCAAAAGAAACGAGGCAAGTTGAAGGGCTGTCTCATGGTGTGTCTCGGCAGGGAGAGTCTCGACCCGGAGAGGGGACGTAGCAGGGCTCAGCCTGGTGGTGGGGTTCGGTGGTGAATGGGTAGGGCTGGGTTCGGTTGGTCTCGTGTTTGAACGCGTGGCGGTCATGGGGACGTGGGTGGTGGTGTCACGGTCAGCTAGGGTGGTGGTGTCACGGTCAGCTAGGGTGGTTGTGTCGCGGTCAGCTAGGGTGGTTGGTAGGTACGCATGGGGTGGGATGCGAGGTTCGGTATGGGTTGGTGATCTGGGTGGCAGCTGTGGGTTCGTGGAGGGGGTCTGGGGTTCGTTCGGTGGTTGGCAGTCACGTGGTGGTGTAGGTTGGGCGTGGGAATCTGGGTAGGGTCGGTGGTGGTTGCTGGTGGGTGTAGGGTCAGGCGATGGTGGCTGCTGGTGGGTGTAGGGTTGGACTCGGTTGGTGTTGTGGCCGGTGACAACGAAAATCAAAAAAACAAAAAAATTGAAAAGAGGAAGCATGGTACAGCTGCAACAAACAGGAGACAGCAAACTAAAAATATAAAGTGAACAAAGAAAGTGGAAAAAAGATGTGGCGTGTACCTCCCAGAGATGTTCACGAGATTTTGCAAAGGAGCTAAAAATTTCTTTTTTTTTGGATCTGGAAATATTTGAGCGTGAAGAAAAGAAACAGTAGCCTACTAATTTATGAGAGAAAGCAAGAGTTAGAAGATTGGAACGGCAGAAAGTTAAAGTAATTATTTTTTAGAAGCTGGAACGAAACGTAAGGGTAGCGAAACTTTCTCATGTGAACCAGTCAATGCGAGATTTTTGAAATACTAAACTGAAGCAATACGGCTGAACTAGCACAGTTAACGCAAGGAAAAATCTATGGACCGAGACAAAACGTGACGAAGTGTAAAGTTACGAACGGACAAAACGTGACGAAATGTAACGTTTAAATATTCGTTTTATACGAATTTCTACAATTTATTTTTAAATTAATATTTCAAAATGTTTTGTTTTTAAATTAAAATTTCTCTTTAAAATATCGGGCCGTTACATATATCAACAACGCTGAAGCCTCCTGCTCCATTGCTCCTCCATAATTCGTCAAAGCTAACCTGAATCCCTTGGCTACTCATAAAAATTTGAGTACCCGAGAGTTTAAGAAAAACAGAAATAAACTACGGGTCAGACATGGGTCTGGTATGAGTAACAGATTACAGTTGCTTAACTTTAAAAAGCTTTGATAAGAAAAGGTATCACGTAAGACTTCCCACACATAAACATGGGTAAGTTTTTACCTTACGCTAACCAAACATTTGATAGGAAATTCAATGATATTATAATAGGGTCTAGGGTTTTCAAAATAAAATACAGAAATTGCTGGAATGCTTACATCTCACGTTCCAACATAGTTGGGCACAACTAATATGTACGGCACTTATTGGAGATTGGATTCCATACAATGGTAGGGCTATTGGGGTACCGCCCGTCACAGTACCTGGCCTAGATCAGCGTACCGAGGATTACTCCCAATCTCCTACAACACAAGGCCGAAACCATCCCTTACTGGACAGTCCCGAATGAAACAACCCAGCAGTTGTGGCCACAACTTCCCACACAGCCGAATATATAGGGACATCTAGACAGAGGAAAATATCGCTCTCAAGTGGGTGCTACCCACGAAGCCTTGCTGCACCTCCCCTGTTTTAGCCATTCCCGGTTGATGAGGCTTGAGGCTACGATTACCACATCAAAACATGTAAGGACCCGATTCTTCGACTTCCGAAAATCGACATCGATACGTCCACTGTATCGACTGCCGAGCAACGAATGCCGGAAAACCGAATTCTTAGGGTTTTAGAAAGAAGAAAACAGAAGAAAAGATAGAAGAAGAAGAACAGAGGAAGAAAAAGAGAAGAACAACAGAGAACAGAAAACAGAACAATATCAGAATCTTACACATCGCAGCGGAACAATATATAATAGATAAATGAATAATCTTTAAAACAAAGAACTATATCATTTTATACATACATCAATCAGAGTCAATATACAACAATGGACAGTTATATAAACTTGTCCTCATACAGAATACACAGCGGAATAAATACTATCAGAAACAAATACTACGTCTCGCCATCCAGCTTGCTTCCAAAGCTCCAGAATATCCTGATAACCTAACTCTAGACTGCCCGTGTGGAAATTGGTGGGCACCCAGAGTTTAGAAGGGAAACAATAAACTCCGAGTCAGTCATGGTGACTGGTGTGAGATCGTAAAACAGTTTAT
The DNA here is from genome assembly GCA_030737815.1 of Allium fistulosum. Classification (NCBI taxonomy): domain Eukaryota; kingdom Viridiplantae; phylum Streptophyta; class Magnoliopsida; order Asparagales; family Amaryllidaceae; genus Allium; species Allium fistulosum. Next base: position 63,240,019 of record CM060903.1, read on the forward strand.
CTTTAAAACAACAACAAGATAATTTTAAAGTCAATTCGCAATGCTTTTGGAAAATGAAACTACCATAAGACCTCCCGCCACACACACAATGCAAACGCAGAATTGGAGGAGATTTCTTCTTATGATAGTCAAAGATGCTTACTACGCAAAATCAAATTCATTTTTGATATTATTATTAGTGCATAGTGTAGAAAACATTTCGAAAGTATAATATTAATCTTAGCCAACATACGACCAGTATCGTATGCCTACTATAGCTACCATCTAAACAATGGTGACCACCGTACGTAAATGGCAGGTTCTACAACTAATACCGTACAAGGTGCGTATTGGAGTTTGGATTTCCAACAAATGGTCAGGCTAAGGAACTTCCTATCCACGATGGGTACGTCCCTGGAATAGACGACCCGAGAAATAACCTAACATTACGGTTAGATCTCTGCCAACACAAGGCCGGGTTACCTCTGCAAAAATAGGTAACTACTGACACGCGTATGCCATCCCCCGATCGTCACCGATCTTCCCGAGGATCCCCGATTTCCAACAAACCACAAAGAAATAAATTTTGCAGCAACCACAGAGGTTAAGTATCTGGGCTCCATACCATGATACCACCTTTATCCAGAAGGAATGACATACACTAAGGGGCGCTACTCCCTAGAACCTTGCTGCATCCTTCCTGTTTCGACCATTTCCGGGGTGTGAGGCTCGATGAAGTCTCGTCCACAAAGCTACGCTTTCTACAAAGCCCTGCTTCGGGTCAAAAAAAATGATCAACCTATGATCACAAAGATATAAGATCAAACAAATGATCATATCGCAAATGATCAAACACTGATCATTTCACAGCAACACTCAGTATGCCACGTTACCAAATTGGGATATATCGCTGATGAATTTCAACTACATAACCTCTGAGCTCATAGGTCTCAGAGAAGGGTGTTAAGCTAAGAGAATAAATTCTCCGCCACCAACAGAAATGTATTTGAAAGAAATCAGCTTTATATCTCAAATTGTAACGTCAGACACACAATCCATACAAGTCTGTTCCGGGATCGAATAGAACCGAAGGCACTTCTCACGAAGTCCTTGCACATCCGGATAAATTTCTAATCACGTCCGGACTTCCCGTCACTAAGGGTGATAAAACCTCTAAACCGGAGATCAGCCGATGTAGAGTAACTCGACGGTAATCCTTCCGTTTTCAAAAATATCCGGTCTTCAACACCGGTCTTCGAATGCAATTCATAACGACGTATCACATATTCGGAATGGGTTATACGACCCCATGGTCCTTTCCCGGCTAACCCGAATAGTGAGCGATTATTCAAAAATAAGTGTGGCATTCAAATTCATCCAATTCGCAACAAATACCCATTCAAGGTAATTATTGATAGTCGGTTATTTAACTATCAATAAAGATGCGCAACATCATCAGATTCCAAATAATTTTCCAAATTTTTTTATCTTCAAAAATATCTTCATTAGATATAGAATTTCCACACTTCACCATTTGAAAATAATTTCAAATCAATTTCCACATTTCATTTTATCTTTGAAGATAAAATCTCAAAACAGTTCATTTCATAATTGGAAAAGCATTTCCATACTTATTTAAAAATAAGTAATTCACAAATCTTTTATTTTCAACATTTGAAAATATTCACTATACTTAAATCAAATTTAAGTATAAATTCATTCTTTAAGAAAATCATTTACTATAACAACATTTATTTGAGTCAAAACGAATGTTACGTAAAACATCGTTACGACGACTCAAAATCACTAGTATAGGGATTCGAAATTTAGATAGATATATAAATCCCAATACTACATAAAAACATTTCCTTTCGGAAATCATTTACTATAACAACAGTGTTATAGTCCACCATTTCCTTAAATTTCTCGAAAAACATCTATTTCAATAACAAGTGTTGAAATCTATGCTTTCGATTCATAGTACATTTTAAAACATCTTTAAAATGTTTAACTTCATTTTTTATATCACTTCTTCAAAAATATATCCATTTTACTTAACAATATATTCACTGTCCAAAATCGTGAATATAATTCACTTAACCAAATTTCAATCTTTTCTACACATTTATTTCAAGAATTTTCCACTATCCAAAATCGTGGATAATTTTCCCTTCTTAACCTTCTTCATTTAATTTATCAAATTCAATTGATTTCGAATTTATAAAACAACGTTTATAAATTCTATCTCTATTTTATTACAACTTCGATTTATAAATCTTCTTTTATTAACTTCTATATTTACTTATCAAAATAAGTGATTTCGGATTTATAAACAACATTTATAAATTTCAATTCTATTTTTCTAACAACTTCGATTTATAAATTCCTTTTATTAACAAATTCAATTTATAACTCGATATAAATATCACAAGTTCCTATTATAAGTTAATAACTTATCATTCATTTATTTTAAAAGAAATCGTTCTTTTAAACTTTACAAATCGTTTATTCTATCCTTTATAAAACCCATATTAACATCTTTTAAAACGTCTTTAAAACTCCTTTAAAATTTCATCACTTTGATTTATAAAAATCAAATTTTATAAATCCTATATATAGAGCTTTCAAAATAAATTCAAAAATCTCTATTTAAACAATTTAATAAATAAATCAACTTTTGTTTCAAAATTCACATTTTGCTTATATTTCACAAAAATCCCAATTTTCATAACACGAGATTTTAAACATTCATTTATTTAAAATGAATTGATTCCAAAATTCAATAAAATTCATATTTTCAAAATCACTTTGAAATCCTTTTAAAAATAATATCGTTATTTTTAACTTCAAAAATGTATCCGATGATGCAACAACATCAATTAGTCAATCACAACAACAACATCATATATCAATATGATAACAGAATATACATCAATATCTGTAAATAAATAAATACTGGTGAGGAATCCAGTTGGATCCCTCCAACCTGTTTCCCTGCATCCACAGACGTTAGCACAATACCAATTCCGCTCCAGTACGGAATTATCGCGGTATATAGGTTTTATAAAAATAATCCGCTTACTAACGGCGCAATAGGGTCTCATCCGCTATACGAGGCGGGAAATCATCAATCCAATATATACATATGCCAATATGTATATATTGCTATATATATATATAGATATATCCTATCATATATAATATCACATCCAAATAACAATCAATAACTGTAAAAGAAAATCCACTTTCATTTGAGTGAGAAGATCTCACCTTGATTTTAATTCTGATTTCAGCGTTTATTTCGAATAAAATTAAACGGACGTTTAATTTTACCCGAAATTCAAACTAGCTCCAAACGACTCCAATCCAGTTGCATCGCGTAGTATTCGTTAGTACGGTTCCAACGCAACTGGTTTCGCCTTTTTTCGATCTCGTATGAAAGAGATATGCAATTTTAAACATTGAACGAATTTTAATATAAATAATTTACATTTTCATTTTTAAATTTTAACCTAAATCTCATCTGGACCATCCATTCCTCCACAGCAAATCACGGCCACTCCCCTTATCTTCTCACGCGCGTGTTCTCCAGGCTACTCACGTATTTTGAAACCCATCAAGGCCGCCGATATGTATCCATTTATCGAGCCACCAACCAACGTCGAGAAGTCGATCGAATGCCACTGTTTCTGTAACGACCCGGAAATTTCAACTGTTTCAATAACGTAATTAGTTGAAATTTTGTGAAATTTTAAACGATAAAATTTTGAAATAAAAATTGTATATTTGGAATACGTCTAGTTAAACATAGCAACTGGTAAATTTTCGTCCGAAAATACGAAAGTTTATTTCGCGCATAAATTCACTTCAATTTAATCAGTTAAAAAGCGATGAAAATAAAATGTTTCCGAAACCTAAATCTTTTTACATAGAAAAATTCTAAACCATCTTCTGAGCAAGATGTCAGTTTGTCGTTTTTCCAAATTCGGACATCTTTGGCTCCGTCGATCTTATTTTTCAGCGTTTTTCTTGCATTTTCCGTAGTAGAAAAATTTGAATTTTTATAATTCAATCGTACCACTGATATTTGTATACCGGTTTGATTGTCTTGTCATGCTGATCTCCACAGTGTAGTCATATGTGTGTTTCGGAAGCCGGTTCGTGACAGAATCTACGTAAACGGTAACCCTATCGGTACCCTGTTCTTGTCTTTTGAGTCCGGTATCTTTTCGTTGCTTTGGGAATAACCAAAGACCCATAGCCTTTAATATTCTTAAAAATTTACGTTTGGCTTTTGCATTAATGTGGTGACCTTTGGTTCCATATCACAAAAAAAAAAGGTGGTTCATCATTTACGTTCTCTGTCATTTATTTCCATCTTCTCTAGGCTAAATATTTATAACATCACAAAAATGAAATCTGGTTCATCATTTTTTTCCAATTCCAACCCCTCCAAGCACCTAGCAATCACAGCCTTCAGTACCCTCACCTTTCATTCTTCAACGTTATTTTCCCTTCCACTTCGCCAAACACCACCAACGACCGGACGCATCCCCACCTCCACCACTCTAAGATCCGTCCATGCCGAACCCTACCCACCGAGCACCACCACCCGAGACCGTTCCATTTTGCCGTTCATCCCCGTCAACCCGCCTCCTCAGCCGCCACAACCTCCTCAACCACCCCGACCACCAATGCTCTGCCCACTTCTTTCCCGGCCGTGAACGCCAAACGACAGCATCACCTTTCCCTTCGCCTAATCCATCGACTCACGCCCACGTCTTCTCTTTCACTTCCGACCTACAACCATGGCCGCTCCACCTCGCTGAACATTGGCCGCTCCACCTCGCCTGCACCAGCCGTAGGCCTTCGCCTCGACAGCGACCCGACGCCACACTCCATCGTACAAGAAACCGTAACACCACCTCCCTTAAAGCTGACAGCCACTAGCTCCGCCTCCACCACTGCGACAGTGTCCACTTCTTCCTCCGCCTTTTTCCTGTTCTTTCTCCCTCTCGTGCTCCTCCTTATCGAGCAAACCGCTTTGCAGAGATCTCCATTATTTCCAGGTTAGTTTTATATATATAATGTTATATATATATTAACCTATGTTTTAGTTATGGTTTTAACAATTTAGTTATAAAATAATATACTAAGATTATATAACGTGTTAAGTTGTATAATATGTTGTGTACTATTTTATAAAAGAATTATATAGTGTTCGTATACATCTATAGTGAGCATAGTGAATATATGTAAGCATTGTTAAATAATAGGTTGGTTAAGTATATATATTAGAACTTTGAAAAGATGCTTTACAGCTTGTTCAGGAATAGAGTATATATACTGTTACAAAGTATTCTATACTTTATGTTATGTCTTTCTTATGCTCGCATGTAGCAAGTTTCAGCGCCAGCTCATATAATTGGTATATCCTTGTTCATATAGGCGAGTTTTGTCTCGGTTATTACATATATGTTCATAAAGCATATATGTATGTTAGCAGGAAGACATATATTACAGTGCATAAGTCAAAATGTTTACAACATGTAGTATTGATTTTTTTATATGTTCGTGTAGATATATATAAAGTGTATATGACTCGGTTGTGAAAATAACTTCAATATAACAAATCTGTTGCTAAAGTGTACTTGGCCATACAAATTTATAAATTGTTTTGAGTCGTAAGGAATTATAATAGCTCGAATTTCTTTTGGTTCCTTATGCACACGTGTTCCAGGAATTGCATACAACTAACTTAATATTTACAATACTAGCTATGTATATTCAAACCTGTCATTTATGATATGGCTGGGCGTATAAGCAATTATTTCAATGATATCGTGTGTATATATTTGACTGTAAAATGTAAGTTTAATTTAAACAAAGATTTTGAAACACATATATATTTAATATTTTGAAAGTGTGTTTGAATATAAAATATGGATTTATATATGTACATAGTTATAGATATATGTTCACTTATACCTTATCTCCATCAATTCAGTTCTGATTTGATTTTTGTCAATTCCTTGTCTATCAGCTTGTCCGTCGAATCTGTATCCAATCAGCTTTGATCGGGGAATTCGTGCCGATTTGTTTTGTTTGGATTCGTAACTCAATCTCTATGACCGTATCAGTGTGCGTATCCGGGTCATCTTCTCGAATCTCTCTAGCCTCGAAAGGTGAGCAATCACTCACGATTAACGTTCTTTTATTTATTAAATTTGATTTCAATTGAAACGACAATTGAAATATGCTGCTGTTAGTTAATTACACTATTATATATGCTATTGCCTGTATCAGTTCACCTGTGACATCTGACACCATTATCTGTTAATTATTTATGCGTTGATAATACAGTTTGGCTGATAATTGATTGATTGTTGATGTTTATATTGGACGTTAAATTGTTAATGTTAAAATGATAAATAGTATGAAATTGAACTTGATATAGGATAATTAAATGTTAAATTTGATTAACTGACATTTGTATAATATGACCCCTTTAACTGTTAAATCCATTGACACGTATGATTTGCTTAATTACATTTTGAATCACTGAATGTATGTTGTTAAATTGATGATGTATGAAATTGTAAATAGATGACAAGTGAAAACCGTAATGTAATAATCTTTAATCTACATGAAACGATAGTGTAGATTCTAGAAATAATTATATTAATTCGTACAAATAACAATGCGAATTAATACGATTATTTCGGGATTATTTGAATTGATTATTGGATTGATATTGGTTGTTGTTATTGCTTGTTTATTTACTTTGACACCATCCCAGTTATCACACTGCAAGTTCCCTTTGATATGTTTTGATTTTGAATTGAATTGGAATCGGGTTGAAATGATAAATACCCAAATTGAACTTTGACTTAGGATAGAAAATTAAATAAAAACCCGATTGGTCAATAATTTGATTTGAAAATAAACGAAGATTTTATTTGAATAAAGAATATGGTTTTGAAATGAAGTTGAAATTTGAATTTTTGATGAAAGGAAAATGGTAATATTTAATAATCTGAAACAAAAGATTAACAATGTAATCAATGAAAGAATGTTGTTTAATTTGAGAAATGATTGAATTAAGTTTGAAATGATTTAATAATTAAGTTTGAAATTAAAATTAAGTTTGAAATTATTAAACTTTGAAATTATTTAATAATTAAGTTTTGAACCATTAAATAATGAATTATTAAATGATTAAATTGAATTGAAATTCTTTAATAAGAAAAATTGAACTTTTGAATAAGTGAATTTTACTTCGTAAAGAATTGAAATTGAGTTTCTTTATTAATTAAGTTTTGGAAAATTTTTTAAGGGAGTAAATAAGTGAAATTGGATTTCTTTAACAAAAATGAAATGTGATATTTTTGGAATTAATGTAAGACTTGTAATTGGAGAATTGATTTGACGAATTTAGTTTAATTCAAAATTGTAAGTTTTGTTTTAATGAAGTTGAACTTAAGAATTGATTAAATGAATTGGAAATTTAATAGAAATTGTTTTGAATGATAAAGTAACTTAACGAATATTGAATGAAATCGATAAATGAGTTTAAATTGATTTGAATGTTAAATAGAATTTATTTAAAAGATTTCGGAATGAAACTTATATACAAACTTGAATCAATATTTGAATTGTTTTAAATAGAAATTGAAATTGAATTATAAGATTTTGAAACGGAAAATTGGAAGTTTTGAAACGAAAATTTGGAAATTGTTTTAGAAAGACAAATGAAATGTTGTTTTACGAATTCTATTTGAAATTGAAATTGATTTGGTTTTTGAAATATATAAACGACCAATCGGTGTAATAATTACGAAAGTTATTAAAGAGACCGGGATCGGTAATGGATATACTCTCTATCTGAACCGAAACCACTTTAATAATTATACGCGGAGTGTTGATCCAGAACGAAGTGGATGGTTTTGATGAACGCGTTGACTGAAGAAAGAGAACGATTTTGGATGACCCCTGATATGACTAAAACAGGAGCCGCGCCGGGCCATTGAGGATCGCCATCTCTAGCGGACACACTTCTTCGATACCATATCTATTACTTTTGTGATTCGATTTGGGTGCACCCCTCGATTTGGGAGTGTTGTTTCGCGGTGTTGGGGTAGTAGCTGCTATGCCCAACATCAGTCCGGATCACGCAACTACTAGTATCCTAGTTGGTATCGCCTCATGTACCTTGTCATACTGATTATCCTATTCGCGACCACTACGATTTTGATTTGTACCTTTAGTATATGGATTGCCCTCTGGTGACTTCCGGTTTTGGGGAAACTACGGTCTTGTATATGCTTTTGGGAATAAACAGGTTAAGAGGTGTATGGGCCCTGCTTAACCCTACTTTGATATCTTTATATTACTGATAGACATTATCTACTTAGCGTACATTACTACCTAGTAGATAGTTTAACGGATCCTTAAAGGATGGGTATTCCAAACATCCTTTGAGTTACTTGTATTTCAATTGCTATTTCACTTGAGTTGGATTTATTAATATAAGAATGTTAATCCTGACTCGAGTGTCTTGTGTTTTTGCTTTACGCTCGGGTCAGACTGAGTGTACCAGTATTCGAGACTCACCTTTGGAGTTGGATCTTTGCTTGAAGATCCAGCCATCTATTCTGCTTTCAGTATTCGATGATTCCAGTGATGTATTCTGATTTGTATCTGATGTATCGTATTACTCTTCTGTTGTAAACTCTGATGTATTTTTATATATTCATATAGTAGCTTCATGAACTACTATCTCTTTTATTTCCGCTGCATTTATTACTCTGTGTCTGTGATCTGTGATTATATCTATTTACTGTATATGTTCAGTTTTGCCAAATTTAAATTAACAACACGGTATTTTGAGCAATTCAACTCTGGCATGAGTGTCTACCTATACACTTATAATGGACGCGAATGGTCCAAAATGGCGGGTCGTTACAGTTTCGAAGCTCGTCGCGAGCTCGACCATCTCCCTCGACCACGGTAGGTCCGGTCGCCCCCTCTGCCAAGAAAACGTTCGTGAACATGATGCTTCAAACTGAGATTGCCGACTATCTACTTCGTTAATTACGATCACAACCGTTGAACTTACCAATCTCACTGCCCTCTACCTCTTTCTAGTTGAAAGTTTGTGAAATTATTGAGTGGATTGGAAGTAATCGAGGGGAGAAATTTGAACATTCCTGGCCGTTCAGCATAGTAGTGGCGGCCACGAACGTATAAACTAGGGTTTCTCTTGAATGAAGGGGGTGGGTTGCTTTTATAGAGAACCGACGAACACTATTCACTTCTAAATTTCCGAACTCCGATTTACGCGCGGTAACTGGCATTTCTGGGGTTTATCCCGCGTTCCGAACACAATGGAACAAGTTCCGGAAGCTAATTCGATCGTCTGTGCAAGATATGGAATTAAACGATCAATTTAAATTAAACCGATTTAAATCGATTTCGAGGCGTTTTAATTCGTACCGAACAAATGGTAAATCCAAAAATTACGAAATTTGAAATCTTACAATAATATCACATTACGGATCCGATGAAACTGGTTTCGTCGAAATCCGAGACTTTTTGAAAAATGACTATTTTAACTCGACGATTTAAAATTAAAACGATATCGATGCGTTTCGAGTTGCCACGGTCAAACGATAACTTCGATTGCTACGAAAATTGAAATCCGATAATAACTAACTATTACGGATCCAATGGAACTGGTTTCGTTCAATTCTGAGACTGTTCGAAAATTGACTATTTTTAAAGTCGATAATTAAATATTAAAATATTCAATTTTCACAATTTAACTCCAATTCCAATTTTAAAAGTTCTATAACCTTTCTATAACTCCAGTATGATTAAATAAAATTTTCCAAGTCGTTTTCAATCATTTTAACTCGATTTTCAATTATCTCTAGAATTTCACTATTTAATTTATCGATTTAATTACCCAGGTAAATCCAATATTCGATAAATAATTTATCCGACTTATTAATTCCACTTATTAATATTCAAAATCAATTAAATATTCGAATTTTAATTATCAAAAATTCTGGGTCGTTACAGACTTCCCCCCTTAAAAGAATTTCGTCCCGAAATTACAAGTTAGGAAAAAAAAAGTCCTTAACTCGTCTACTATTTTTCACAATCTAATAGTTTTATCAATTCATTAAAACAAATCTTTCTACTAAAGATTCGTTATCATTCAACTAAATTTTCCAACTCTAATTATAAGTTTCAAAACAATCTTGTTTTACTTCTCAATTCAAATTCGAGTTTAAATTCAAATTTTAACTTTCAAAATTTTCTCAAAAATTTTCTAACGCCCTAAATTTTCGAAAAATTTCGCCAGCGTCTCCTTTGCGCGGCTAATACGGTACGACTACAAAACGTCCCTACGGACTCTCAGATTTCAAAAAGAAAAGAAAAAGCCAAGCGGCTAGACAAGAAATCAGCAAAAACTCATATTATAATTCAAATACTTACCTTTTTGTCGAGCAATTCAAATTATCTGTGAAATCAAATTCAATTTCCTTTATACCTGATGCAGGCAAGAATGAAGACATAGGTCGAATACGACCTAACAAGTTGATAAGTCGAGACCGACCTAAAAAGAATACCACCGAGTTAAGATTGGGTGAGCAATGTTGGGAGAATGAAGTTCTAGGTCGCAACCGACTTATGGAAGGATGCTCGCAACCTAATGAAGATGATAAGTCGTCCCAGCGACTTAGTATAACTCGGCAGCGAGTTAACTCGAGTTCGCGACCTAACGAAGGCGCTAAGTCGTCCCAGCGACCTAGTATAACTCGGCAGCGAGTTAACTCGAGTTCGCGACCTAACGAAGGTGCTAAGTCGTCTGAACGACCTATGGAGCTACGCAATGAAGAGGCAGAACAATTTGATGAAGTGTTAGGTCGTGAACGACCTAACGAGTCAATGGATAGATCGGTGAAGACTGGAGGCGTGGATCTTCTCTGCCGACTTAATCTCAGCTGTTGATTTCTTAAGTCGTTGATGCCGCCTTTTCTTAAGTCGCGCGAAGCCTAGTGCGTTGATTCTGCTGCGAGTTAATCTCCACCACTGGTTTCTTTAAGTCGCCGCATGGTTTAAGTCGCTGAAGGCAAGTGTTGTAGCTGTTTGTCTTAAGTCGTCACCGTGTTAGGTCGTAGGTCGTTTTCGACCTAAGTACTTGTAATATTTTTAAGTTTTTCTGAACTTTGTGTTGTAAGTAGTATACGACTTGTGTTAAGTCGGAGATGTTGTTAAGTCGGTTGCCGACTTAGGAGTTGTATTTTTTTTCTGCTTTGCGTGTTGTAGCCTATAAATAGGCGAGTTGTTTCATTTGTAAAGGTTGTTGAATATTGAATAAAATTCTCTTTTGATTGCTTTGTGCTTTCATTCAAATTGGTAGTTGAGTGTAATCTCCTATCTCCTCTTTCGGATAATCGAGTGCGCTCGATTCAACGATTGTAGAAGCCGATTCGCGGAATCAAGTGCGCTTGATCAACGCTTGAAGAATTGAAGATCTTCGAACCCGGTATCGTGCGCGATCAACGAGTTTAGGATAGCTAGAATTCGGTATCTTCGGATCAACGAATTTGGGCATTCAGCATCTTCCAATCCACCGATTGCTACATTCAACGATCTACATCATTTTTGTAATATCCGCTGCGTCAGTTTGGTATCAGAGCTTGTTCTAGCCAATCATAGCTAGATCGAGACTTGGAGCCTATTCAATTTGAAGATTTGAAGTTTTATTATTCACGGCCGAGAGTTTGAAGAATTGGGTCGTGCATTGATTTGAAGATTGAAGTTCGGATTTGCATTGGAGGCCGAAACTTTGTCCATCGTGTTCATCGCGATTTGCTACAAAGTGGAAGTTTTCGATCCGTTTCACTTTGGATCAAAATCCGGAAAGTGTTTGAATTTGAAGTGTTGAAGAATTTGTGAAGTTTTCAAGTATGCCGCCAAGAAGAGCTAATCGCCACCGAAACGTAGAAGCTTTATATCGAAGAGAAGAGGCTGATGAGATGGAGCAAAGAATCAATGAGAATTTTAGTGAAAAGCTTAACGAAGGAATTGGCCGGTTAGAAAAGCTTATGACGGAGATGAATCAAAATCGGAGAAGGGTTTCACCTGAATCTAATCATGGAGGTAGTAGAGTCTCGCCACATTCCAATCGAGACCGAAGTATTGAAAATAATCAAGGGTGTGGGAGGAACGTGAATGATCGTGAACGGAGGAATGTTGATAGAAGGGATGATGGTGGAAGACGTAATGGTAGTAGAGATGTTGGTGGTCAGAATCGACATCGTTATGCATCTGATTTTGAAGAGGAGTATGATGGTGGTAGTGTTCAAGGAAGAGGTCAAGGAAGAAACTATTCTGAGTATGATCACAAATGGGAGTCGGGGATGAAGACAGAAATTCCTGAATTCAAGGGTGGTATGCAAGCGGAGGAGTTTCTAGATTGGGTGGCTAATGTTGAGGAGATTTTCGACTTCAAAGAAGTTCCAGAACATCGTAGAGTGAAGTTGGTTGCTACAAGGCTAAGGGGTAGAGCTTTGGCATGGTGGCAGCAGACCAAACTTACACGTGATCGGATGGGAAAGTCGAAAATTGAATCTTGGGAGAAGATGAAGAAATTGATGAAAGCAACGTTCTTACCTTACAATTATCAATCTTTGATGTATCAACGTTTGCAGAATTTGAGGTAGGGCACGAAGACAGTTAACGACTATGCTGATGAATTTTATCAACTTATTGCGAGGAATGACATTATGGAAACGGAAGAGCAGCTGACATCTAGATTCATTGGGGGATTGAGAATGCAGATCCAGGATATGGTGAATATGTTCGATCCAAGATCTGTAGCGGAAGCACATCAGAAAGCGTTGGCTTGGGAGAAGCAGGGTAGACGACGAGGTGGTGTGTTTACTAATTCCAGCAATCAAATGAAGGGTGTTAGTGGGGGTTCTAACATTTCTAAACCTATCAGTAGACCAGCGGTGAAGGAGGTTGAGAAGGCGAAAGTTAACAATGGGTTTAAATGTTACAATTGTCAAGAATTGGGTCATAAAAGCAGTGAGTGTCCAAAGCCAAAGAAGAGAACCATGATTGCAGAAATTGAGGATGAGGATGGTGATGGGGATTGTTCTAGCCCAGTTGAGGAGGACGAGCAGGATATTGCGTCAGGAGATGAAGGTTGTAATCTGATGCTGAGGAGATCGTGTTTAACACCGAAGCAGGAGGAAGCTAGTTGGTTGAGAAGTAATATTTTTCAGTCAACATGTACTATTCTGGGGAAGGTGTGTAAGTTTGTAATTGACGCAGGAAGCTGTGATAATATTATTTCGACCGAGGCTGTGACAAAGTTGAAATTGAAGACAGAGAAACATCCGAGTCCATACAAGTTAGCATGGTTGAGAAAGGGAGGAGAAGTGAAAGTGGATAGACGAGTTCGTGTTCCATTCTCTATTGGGAAGAAATACAAAGATGAAATATGGTGTGATGTAGTAGAGATGGACGTTTTCCACTTATTATTGGGAAGACCATGGCAATATGATCGAGCAGTACTACATGACGGTCGGACCAATAGCTACAGTTTTATGTTTAAAGGCACGGAGATTATCTTAGTTCCGAAGAAGAGATCACAAGAAGAAAGTAAGTCAGAAGAAATTGAAGAGCTGAAAACTTTATTGACTTTAAAGGAGTTTGTTAAAGAAGTTGAAGAAGAGCCGGAAGTATTCTTGTTGATTGGGCGTGAGAGCAGTGAAGAAGTTGAAATTCCAGAAGAAGTTAAACCAGTTTTGAAAGAATTTGACGATGTATTTCCAGAGGAATTACCAACGGAGTTGCCACCGTTGAGGGATATACAACATCAGATAGATCTTGTTCCAGGTGCTGTGTTGCCACACAGACCACATTATCGAATGAGCCCGAAGGAACATGAAGAGTTGCGGAGGCAGGTAGAGGAATTGCTTGAGCAAGGACGTGTGCAGGAGAGTCTGAGTCCTTGTGCTGTACCAGCTTTATTGGTACCCAAGAAGGATGGGACGTGGAGGATGTGCACAGACAGCCGAGCATTGAATAAGATTACTGTGAGATATAGATTTCCAATGCCGAGGTTGGATGACTTGTTAGACCAAATAAGCGGGGCTACTATCTTTTCGAAGATTGACTTGAAGAGCGGTTATCATCAGATTCGCATTAGACCGGGGGATGAGTGGAAGACTGCTTTTAAAACAAGGGAAGGTCTATACGAATGGTTGGTCATGCCATTTGGCTTATCCAACGCACCGAGTACTTTCATGAGAGTGATGAATCAGATTTTTCGACCATTCATTGGGAAATTTGTGGTGGTGTATTTTGATGATATTCTGATTTACAGTGGGAGTCCAGAGGAACATTTGAATCATCTGAGGGAAGTGCTGATGGTACTACGACAAGAACAGTTTTATGCTGCAACGAAGAAATGCGTGTTCATGACGCATAGTGTTTTATTTCTGGGGTATGTTGTTTCAGAGAAAGGAATACAGGTTGACCAAAGTAAAGTTGAGGCGATCAGAAATTGGCCACAACCCAAGACGATAACGGAAGTTCATAGTTTTCATTGGTTGGCTTCATTTTATCGAAGGTTTATTCCACACTTTAGTAGTGTGATGGCACCTGTTACAGATTGCATGAAAGGTAAACAGTTTGCATGGACAGAGGAAGCAGGGAGTGCTTTTGGGAAGATCAAGGAAATGCTGACGTCTGCACCAATTCTAGTACTACCTGATTTTCAGTCAGTGTTTGAACTACACACTGATGCATCCAAGGTTGGAATTGGAGGAGTGTTGAGTCAGAAGGGACGTCCTATTGCATATTTCAGTGAGAAGTTGTCAGGGGCGAAGATGCGATACAGTACATATGATGTGGAATTCTATGCTGTTGTACAATCTATTAAACACTGGAGACACTATCTATTTCAGAAGGAGTTTGTTCTGTATACTGATCATGAAGCGTTGAAGCATTTACAAGGACAAGACAAGATTTCAGCGAGACATGCATCGTGGATTGCATATCTGCAATAGTTTACTTTTGTTGTTAAACACAAGTCAGGGGTGACAAATCGTGTAGCTGATGCTTTGAGTAGGAGGAGTCATTTGTTGACAACAATGAAAGTTGAGGTGACTGGTTTTGAATTATTACCGGAGCAGATTGCAGGAGACTCTTATTTTAAGAAATTTGTTGAAAGAGACAATGCAGGGAAGATAGATGAATTTATAATGATAGATGGTTTTCTGTTCAAAGGAAATCGATTGTGCATACCGGAGGGTAGTCTAAGAATGAAGATTATCAAGGAGTTACACGAAGAGGGACATGTTGGGAGAGACCGTACCTTGCAGTTGATTTCACAGTCCTACTTTTGGCCATCAATGAGGAAAGAGGTGGAAAGGTTTGTGGAGCGTTGTCATATTTGTCAGATTTCGAAAGGAACTGCGACTAATGCTGGTTTATATATGCCATTACCTGTACCAAATAAACCATGGGTTGATGTGAGTATGGACTTCGTGTATGGATTACCGAGGACACAGCGTGGTAACGATTCCATATATGTGGTGGTGGACAGATTTTCGAAAATGGCACATTTTATTGCTTGTAAGAAGACGGCGGATGCTGTTCATGTTGCCCAGTTGTTTTTCAAGGAGATCTATCGACTTCATGGACTGCCAGAATCTATTGTGTCGGATAGAGATACTCGATTTCTGAGTCACTTTTGGCTGAGTTTGTGTAAAATGGTGGGAACGAAGCTGAAGTTTAGTAGTGCTTATCACCCGCAAACTGATGGACAAACAGAGGTGGTTAATAGATCATTGGGAAACTTGTTGAGGTGTCTTGTTCAAGATAATCTGAAAAGTTGGGATGTGAAGCTATGCCAGGCAGAATTTGCTCATAATCATGCGGTGAATCGAAGTACGGGGTTCAGTCCATTCCAGATTGTCTATTCGAACTTACCGAAAGGACCGTTGGATTTAACTGCGATACCACAATCAAAGAAGACAGTTAAGAAAGCTGCTAATTTTGTTGAAGGATTGGCGGAATGTCATCAAATCGTTCAGGAACGATCGGAGAAAGCAAATGAGAAATATAAACGATCTGCAGATTTGAAGCGAAGAAGTGTTGAATTTCATGAAGGTGATTTGGTTTATGCAGTATTAACAAAAGATCGTTTTCCGGTGGGAACGTATAATAAATTGAAAGCACGAAAGATTGGCCCAGTTGAAATTTTAAAGAAAATCAATGAAAATGCTTATAAATTGAAGCTGCCAGATGATGTGTACACGTCAGACGTATTCAACGTTAAGCATATCATACCATATCATGGAGAAGAGTTTGTTGTGGATGAAGAAAGTACAAATTCGAGGACGAATTTTTCTCAACCTGGGGAGGATGATGCAGGCCAGAATGAAGACATAGGTCGAATACGACCTAACAAGTTGATAAGTCGAGACCGACCTAAAAAGAATACCACCGAGTTAAGATTGGGTGAGCAATGTTGGGAGAATGAAGTTCTAGGTCGCAACCGACTTATGGAAGGATGCTCACGACCTAATGAAGATGATAAGTCGTCCCAGTGACTTAGTATAACTCGGCAGCGAGTTAACTCGAGTTCGCGACCTAACGAAGGCGCTAAGTCGTCCCAGCGACCTAGTATAACTCGGCAGCGAGTTAACTCGAGTTCGCGACCTAACGAAGGTGCTAAGTCGTCTGAACGACCTATGGAGCTACGCAGTGAAGAGGCAGAACAATTTGATGAAGTGTTAGTTCGTGAACGACCTAACGAGTCAATGGATAGACCGGTGAAGACTGGAGGCGTGGATCTTCTCTGCCGACTTAATCTCAGCTGTTGATTTCTTAAGTCGTTGATGCCGCCTTTTCTTAAGTCGCGCGAAGCCTGGTGCGTTGATTCTGCTGCGAGTTAATCTCCACCACTGGTTTCTTTAAGTCGCCGCATGGTTTAAGTCGCTGAAGGCAAGTGTTGTAGCTGTTTGTCTTAAGTCGTCACCGTGTTAGGTCGTAGGTCGTTTCCGACCTAAGTACTTGTAATATTTTTAAGTTTTTCTGAACTTTGTGTTGTAAGTAGTATACGACTTGTGTTAAGTCGGAGATGTTGTTAAGTCGGTTGCCGACTTAGGAGTTGTATTTTTTTTCTGCTTTGCGTGTTGTAGCCTATAAATAGGCGAGTTGTTTCATTTGTAAAGGTTGTTGAATATTGATAAAATTCTCTTTTGATTGCTTTGTGCTTTCATTCAAATTGGTAGTTGAGTGTAATCTCCTATCTCCTCTTTCGGATAATCGAGTGCGCTCGATTCAACGATTGTAGAAGCCGATTCGCGGAATCAAGTGCGCTTGATCAACGCTTGAAGAATTGAAGATCTTCGAACCCGGTATCGTGCGCGATCAACGAGTTCAGGATAGCTAGAATTCGGTATCTTCGGATCAACGAATTTGGGCATTCAGCATCTTCCAATCCACCGATTGCTACATTCAACGATCTACATCATTTTTGTAATATCCGCTGCGTCAATACCTGTATATCTACTAGCCATAATATCTAGTTATAACATCCAACTATTTTGCAAATTTTATTACAAAATTTCAATATGTACTTCTTATATCATTTTTACTTCACTATTGAAGTTACACCTATTCATTTTCCTTCAATTTTACAGTTCACATTCATTTGAATTCAATTCACAATTTCAATTCAATTTGAATTCCATTCATCTTCAATTCTGAAATATTGAATTTCATCGATTAACTTTCATTTACAACTGCTTATTTTAAATTAGTTTCAATTACTAATTCATTACAAATTCTAATCTACTTATTCAAATTTGTTTTCAATATTCAGTTTAAATTCTAGTTTTATTCTTTTGTTCATTCCCAAAATTTATTTACAATCCACTATTTTGGTTTATAACCACTTATATTAAACTGGATTTCAAATTTCATACGAATTTTAATTTCTCCTTCATTTATAATTATTCAATTCAATTCTATTGCTTACAACTTCAAAATGAATCTCAATTTTCAATTTCACTTTCATTTATTCAAATTTATTCACTTATACTTTCTTTAATTTAACTCCATTCTTTAAGTTAAATTTATTCTATCAAAATTCAAATTGTATAAGTTATCAACTTATTTCTTATTTCATAAGTATTTTTACATAGTATTCCCGAGTTTACCAACATTTCAAAAACCATTTTGAAAACAATTCAAATTATCCTTTGAATTTCAAAACAAAATCCAAATTTTTCAAACAACTTCTATTTAAAACAATTTGGCAGCAATTTCTCTTTTGGAAACCCGAAAATGAACACCGGTGATGTCGCGATCATCATCGGAATTATTTTCCAGCGACCGAAAAGAGTTTAGAGCTTTTCATTCTTTCAGAATACTTTTCAAACCCTTTGAAATTCATTTTCAAACCAAAAAGGAATTAAACTTTCCAAATCTCCAAAATTTTCAAATTCTTCCAAAACATTTCCAAATACTTCTCTGGAATTCCGTTTCAAATTACAATTCACATTTATAATTTACATTCTTTAATTTCATTTGTATGTGAATTTATTTCTTAACTTTGGAGTTATGATTTCAATTTCTTATTTAATTTCAATGATAATAGTTTAATATTATTATTTCCTAACAACCAAACATCCAAATACTATGATAATTCATAGAAATTTTTTTCTTTTATATACAAAAATAGTTTTGGGTAAAATTATCTCATTTACCCTATTTAAAACAATACTGTGCCGAATTGTTCTATACAAGTGTTTAGAGATCCCTATCGATAGAGTTGTACGGACAATACCGACCAGAATCCATATACCACTCAACAAACCAATCATCACAATATAAAACAATTTTATATTCACTAACAAATACGCACTCGTATCTATTATTACATTCAAACTCATTCTAGAGTACTACTGACTCTATCTCTAATGAGTAACACCCAACAGAGCAGGGTTGTCGCTTAACTATATGCTCTGATACCACGCTGTAAGGACCCGATTCTTCGACTTCCGAAAATCGACATCGATACGTCCACTGTATCGACTGCCGAGCAACGAATGCCGGAAAACCGAATTCTTAGGGTTTTAGAAAGAAGGAAACAGAAGAAAAGATAGAAGAAGAAGAACAGAGGAAGAAAAAGAGAAGAACAACAGAGAACAGAAAACAGAACAATATCAGAATCTTACACATCGCAGCGGAACAATATATAATAGATAAATGAATAATCTTTAAAACAAAGAACTATATCATTTTATACATACATCAATCAGAGTCAATATACAACAATGGACAGTTATATAAACTTGTCCTCATACAGAATACACAGTGGAATAAATACTATCAGAAACAAATACTACGTCTCGCCATCCAGCTTGCTTCCAAAGCTCCAGAATATCCTGATAACCTAACTCTAGACTGCCCGTGTGGAAATTGGTGGGCACCCAGATTTTAGAAGGGAAACAATAAACTCCGAGTCAGTCATGGTGACTGGTGTGAGATCGTAAAACAGTTTATCTTTAAAACAACAACAAGATAATTTTAAAGTCAATTCGCAATGCTTTTGGAAAATGAAACTACCATAAGACCTCCCGCCACACACACAATGCAAACGCAGAATTGGAGGAGATTTCTTCTTATGATAGTCAAAGATGCTTACTACGCAAAATCAAAATCATTTTTGATATTATTATTAGTGCATAGTGTAGAAAACATTTCGAAAGTATAATATTAATCTTAGCCAACATACGACCAGTATCGTATGCCTACTATAGCTACCATCTAAACAATGGTGACCACCGTACGTAAATGGCAGGTTCTACAACTAATACCGTACAAGGTGCGTATTGGAGTTTGGATTTCCAACAAATGGTCAGGCTAAGGAACCTCCTATCCACGATGGGTACGTCCCTGGAATAGACGACCCGAGAAATAATGTGATATCCCGGAAATTTGGGGCAATATCAATTTAATAATCTGTTTAAATAATTAAATTGATTTGAGAATCTGTAATAATAAATTTGAATTGGTTTAATAATCTAATTAAATGGATATTTAATTAGTGAATTTATCTTTTAGAAATTAATAAAATGATTTATATTTATAATATATTTATATGTGTGCATATATATATTGTAAATAGATTGGCTTGGTTTGAAATTTAATAAATGAATAAAGTCTTGTTTTTAAATAAATAGATTTTAATGTAAAATAGGATTTGTTATTTCAAATTGAATGTATTGTTTAAAATTAACTTTAAATTGGATTTTTAAATATAATTTGCATTTGAATTTAAATTAAATTTGAAATTCAAAAGAGGTAAGATTTTAAATAGTTTTGGATTTTAAAATATATGGATAAGCTTTTATTTATATATATAATTGGTTTTATTTTCTTTAAAATAATATATATATAGATAAGTAATTAATAAATTAAGTAAAGTCTTTTATCTACATTCAAAATAAATATAAACTAACTAAAAAGACATGTGTAAATTCCTAAGGCTAAGTAATAACAAGTGTTAACAAATTAAAAATGGTTAGTGACAAATGTCAAAGTTTTGTATTTTTGTTTTTCTTTTAATTAAATAAATCATTTCTACTTATATAAACACATGCTTTCATTCCATTCTCTTTTCTATTTCTTTTTCAAAGCTAAAGAAAACTTTCAGCCTGTAAACAAAAATTCCCAAAGACAATAA
Organism: Allium fistulosum; assembly: GCA_030737815.1. NCBI lineage: Eukaryota > Viridiplantae > Streptophyta > Magnoliopsida > Asparagales > Amaryllidaceae > Allium > Allium fistulosum. The sequence continues at coordinate 63,260,786 of CM060903.1, forward strand.
TCTTTCTCAAAACCAAAAAAAAAACAAAGATCTGCAATTCATTTCAAAAACAATCTTATAATCATTCCTCTCAAACCTGAAAGTTCCTTCAACTCTGCAATGCATTTCTTCAATCTGAAAGTCTTCAGCTTGCATTTTTCAAATCTGAAAATCTGTAAAACATCTTCTTCAAAACCATAATCATCTTTCTCAAATATCCTGTAATTCATATTCAAATCAAAGGCAAAGCTTTTTTAGCCCACATTGTAAATCTGGAATCAAAACAAAACCTGCAGTTTCTTCAAATCTGGAAACAAGCAATAACCTGGAATCTAAAGCATTATCTCAACAAGATAAATGGCATGCAATGCAAGTTTCCAGCAAGCAATGCAAGTTTCCAAATCAAACATTCAAGTTAAAAGTTTAAGAAGCAAAAGGCATCTCGGTTAAAAGTTCAAAAGCTTTTCAAAACATATCTGGAAGCTCTGTCTTCTTCAAATTAGGTGAGTAACAATTTTTTTTAAATTTAATGATGAAATCTGGTTACATGCTTATCTCTGGAAATAAGTTTTGTCTGTGAGTATATTTTCTTTAGAAAATCTCTATGCATGTATGTAGATAAATAGGTTGGTGTGCATGTCTGTTATTTGCTCTGTTCTTCATTTTAAAATTAGTGAGTAACATTCATTTTGAAATTTAAGTACATAGGTATTTGTTTGCATGTGGAATTCTGGAATAAAATGAGTGTTGAATGGATGTGTGTGATTGAATTTTTATGTATATATATGGATGTATAGATGCATGTTTAATATTGTACCTGTTCTTACCTGTTTTACTGTTAGAAGTTAGAATCATGTTCAAAATTAAATTCCTTTTGATATAATCTCTGTTAAACTTTGGATTCAAACAACATTCGATTGTTTAATCATAACTTTAACCTTAAACTCTATTCAAATGAATTAAAACTGGAATCTGCTCTGGAAAATAGAGAAGAACAGGAAAGCTTAAGTTTTGTTAAAAATTCAAACTTCTAAATTCACTAATTCAGGCATGTAAACTGAATCATCAACTAAAATCATGATTTTTAGAAAAGAAATCATAATATTTAGATTTGGTTTGGATGAGAAATGTCAGGTTGAACAGATATTGCTTTTTGGGTAATTTCTGTTGATCGCATTAGTTTGGAGGATCGTAGTTCATTCTAGGGGAAGAGGAGCTATCAGTGTTGATCGGAAAAATAACAGTAGGAATTATAAATAACTGTGGTGATGATGATTTTGATTTGAGTTTTGGAAACCTAGTTTTATTGGGTTACCATTTTTGCATGAGTTCGACTTTCTCTGGTGATCGAGTTGCTTGGGGATTTGGGTATTGGAAGATGGTGAGTTAACGAGGACTTCACCGAAGTTTCAATGGCGATGGTGGTCGGAGGAGGGAGCGCGAGACGTTGACAGGTTTGGGTCTGTTCCAGTTTTGTGATTGTGATGGCTCGAATTCGATTGAGGTGGTTGTTCGTGGTTCTGGAGGTCGCGATCGTGAATGGTGGTCGTAGACGATATGCTGGTGATGGAAGCGATGGTCGGAGGCGATTGACTCGCATGTGCACGTACACGAGATACTTTGGAGTCTGGGTCGTTTTCTTGGTTTGGGAAGATGAAGTCTCAGTTGTACTCGGTAAGTTGATGAGTTAGCTCGAAGTCGTGCTCGTGGAAATGTGGACTTGGCTCGGGAATTCGAAGGGGAGACTCGTGGGTTATACTGTTTTTAAGTTTTTATTATAACAAAGTTTAAAATAAAAGGGGAAGAAGAAAACTCGAAGGAGTACTCGGGAAAACAGGGTTTTGGCTCGGGTATTTTGATATATGGCTCGGGTAAGTTGTGATGTTGCAGTTTTAAAACCTGACAGTGTTTTAAAAATTTAAAATGAGTTTAAAACTTTAAAGCAGGATTTAAACTAAGTTTTTAATCAAGTTTAAAATATGGGTTCAAGTTTAAATTTGTATCCTAGATTTGAGATAAATAAAGCTTTATAAAAATCTTGAATTTCTTTTATAAATGTTAAGTGTTCTTTAACATTTGGATTTAAAAAGGGGAATTGTAAATTTAATTTAAATTGGTTAAAGTTAAATTGTAATTTATTTTAAATCTTTAATTTAAAATGAATTAAAAGAAAGATTTTTAAAGTAAATTTTTTTTAAAGTCTTTATTAATAGTAATTAAAGTAGTTGAAGGATAAATACTTTAATTTAGTAATTAATTAAGATTTAATGATTTAGGTTCATTAAATTAATAGGATAATTAAAGAATAATTTGATAATTTAATTAATTAATGGTTTAGTGTTAATTAATTAAATAATTAGAATTATAAGTAAATTAATTAAGGGTTAATTAATTTGGGATTAAGAATCATTTATTTAGATAAGTATAGACTTTTAATAAATGATTAGAAGTTTATTTATCAAGTGATTAAAGATTAATTAAGTAATTAATTTAGTAATTAGAAATAAGTTAAATGGTAATTAAGAATTTATTTATTTAGTAATTAATAATGTTGTTTTAAGTTTAATTACTTAAATAAGAATTGTTAATAATAAATGAGGGATCATTAATTAGAGATTATTAAATAATTAATTAATGTGATTAATTTTAATAATCAATTAGATTAATTAACTAATGGTAATCATTTATAAATTGGTTAAGTATAATTTATTTAATGGAAGTAATTAAAGAAATTAATTACTTAAGGTAATTAATTAAATAAATTTGATAAGTTTAAATTAATTTGTTTAATTAATTTAAGATAATCACTTGGTGATTTGATAATTACTTAAATGTAATTAGTGAAGAGTAATTACTTAGGAAAGTAATTAAAGTTAATTAGAGGATGTAATTAACTAAAGAAGATTTTTAATAATAAAAGTAATTTTAGTTTAATTACTTTTGTATAATTAATCAAGGGATTAATTAAAGGATAATTAATTTTGGAGAAATTAATTTATGGAAGAGTAATTAAGGGTAGTTAATTACTAAATGTTATTAATCAAAGGTGATTAATAAATGTGGTTTAGTTAAGAATTAATTATTAAATATAATTAATTTAAATGATGTAATTAAGGATTGGTTAATTAAGATTAATTAATAAATAATTAGTGATTAAAGTAATTAATTAATTGTAATTAATTAAGGATTAATGTAATTAAATATAGTTAATTAATTAATGAAGTAATTAAAGATTAATTACTGAATGGTTTAAGATAATTAATTTGTGAAATTAATTGAGTATTAATTACTTAAAGTAATTAAAGTATAATTAATCAGGAATGATTAATTAAGATGATACTTAAAGTATGATTAATTAATTGGTTTAATTAATAATTAAGTAAGCAGGATTTATAGGATGAAGTAATTAATTTAATTCACTTGAAATTAATTAGAGATGATAAATCATTACTTAAGAATAGATGAATGATATTGAATGCTTTGCATTGTTGATATCTCTGATGAGATATGATTGATATATGATATGGATGTTTGGTTGAATTATAATGATAATGTGAATTATCTGTTTGGGATGATAATGTAGATTATCTATTGAATTATCTATCTTTGTGTATATAGATAAGAATTGAATTGTTTTAACCTTAAAACAACTTGGCCCTTAAAAGATACGTTTTGGATTTCGATGAGACCGGGATCGGGTTTCCGTATGCCGGGATTCCAGGTCTGGAGACCCGAATACCACATCGATCCAAATTAACGATAGGTCGTGAATCTCAAGTGAAGATGAAGATTCAGAGTGCAAGGGTTATTGTCGTTAACTCTGAGGGTGATTCCAAAACGAGTGTAACGAGATAATGCCTTCGGTTTCGTTCGAACCCGGAACGAACTTGTATGGATTGAATGCTTTCAGCACATCGTCAGGCGGACGATGAGCATTCTAAGTGATATGTTCTGATTAAAGGTAATCATAACCTCAAGCCTCATCAACCGGGAATGGCTAAAACAGGGGAGGTGCAGCAAGGTTTCGTGGGTAGCACCCACTGAGAGCAAGATAGATCCCTGTCTAGAGGTCCCTTTTCTTTTATTCGGCTTAGTGTGTGGTTGGTCGCGCCAACTACGGGATTGTCTTGTTCGGGATTATCCAGTAAGGGATGGTTCCGGCTTTGTGTTGCAGGGGAGCGGGCGTACTCCTCGGTACGGTGATCTAGGCCATGTACTGTGACGGGCGGTACCCCAGTAGCCCGGCCATTGTATGGAATCCAAACTCCAATAAGTGCCGTACGTATTAGTTGTGCCCAACTATGTTGGAATGTGAGATGTAAGCATTTCAGCTATTTCTATATTTTACTTGAAAACCCTAGACCCTATTATAATAAAATCAGATTTCCTATCAAATGTTTTGGTTAGCGTAAGGTAAAAACTTACCCATGTTTATTTGTGGGGAGTCTTACGTGATACTTTTTCTTTCTAAAGGTTTTGAAGTTAAGCAAGTTTAACCTGTTACTCACACCAGACCCATGTCTGACCCAAGTGTTTATTTCTGTTTTATAAACTCTTGGGTACTCAAATTTTTACGAGTAGCCAAGGGATTCAGGTTTAGCTTTGACGAATATTCTGGAGGAGCAATGGAGCAGGAGGCTTCGGCGTTCGTAGATATAGTATTCCGCTGTGTTGATATCTGTGATAGTGTCTTGTCTGGTATTTGAGTTGTAACGTCTAGACAGATGTTTATAACTGACTAGTATGTGATGTATATGTTGTGTAACTCTGATAAGTGTTGTATACTATGTAACAGTTTATGTTATTAATATAATTTATTCGTTCCGCTGTGAGATCGTTGTTGTTGTTTCTTTCTTTCTTCTCTTCTTTTCCCTTTTCTCACCCCTTTCTTTCTTATTGTCGATGCGTCCTTATGTGGAAAAAAGGGCGGGTCGTCACATTTGGTATCAGAGCATAGGTTGAGCGAATGCCTAAGCTTTTGGTTAAGTGAATATCAGAACACTAGGTTGAGTGAATACCTTGGTTCGGAAGGATTGTTCATTAGAGACAGGATCTGTAGCAACCTGTTTGAGTCCGAGTGTATATATATATACGAGAGCGCGTATTTGTTAGTTATATAAAATGGTTTTATATTGTGTTAATTGATCGGTTGAGTGGTATATGGATTCTGATCAATACGAGTAGCTAACGTTATTGATAGGGATCTCTAAACACTTGGACCAGGCCAACAGACACAATATTTTTTTAAAAGGTAGATGAAATAATTTTACCCAGATATAATTTCTATATAAAAAAAGTATCATTTTAAATGTATATGGTATTTGTAATGATTGGTTGAGATGATAATAATTTATCATCTAGGATTAGGAGTCTGAGTGTTGAGGTTGGAAGTGTATTTGTCGAGACTGTAAACCTAATACCGTCTCGAGTGAACTTTGCAGTTGTGTAAGGATTTCACAATCTCTGAAGGAAACCTGTTATGGTTCGGAGTTTATCTTTGAAGTTGGATGAGTAGAGTTGGATCTGTCGGTTAGGCAGAAGCGAGTGATGGTATCTCAGGAAATTGTAGCTGTGTGATGAGACGCAGTGAATATGGATGTTCCCGAAGATGTTTTCTTTTGGAACAAGTTAATGAAGTCTGTCTGTTTCGGTGTTGTGGCTGAGTTCAGCATGGTGATTCTGTTTGAGGTCCGAATTTCTCGAAGAGCTTTGATTTAGAAATCTTTGGCATCTGTGGCAGCAGTGCAGCTCGGAGTGTTCTTTGTGTTGGCCGGAAGTTTTCTGGCTGAGCAGTTTTCTAAAGGTGAAGTTCAGAAGCAGCAGAGTGGATCCATTTCTTCGATAGATAGGATAGATAAGTGTAAGCTGTTCTGGTTGGTAAAGAGAGAACAGTTTCTTTGCATTTTGGCTGGGTTGATCGCAAAAGTGACTTGCGATAGTTTGAGTATTCTTTTGAGTTATCCGATATTTTCGGGGATGTGTTGTCCAGTCTGTGCTTGTGTTCTTCATCAGCATTTTCATTCTACTCCAAGATCAGAGTGGTGCAGCGAAAGCAATTTGGCGAGTACATCTGTTTGTCTTTTCCAGATAGGAGAAGTTAGTTCGATCTTCTGATGTTTGTGAGTAGAGTTTTGTTTTGGATTGGATAGATCTTGAGGAGATCATTCTGTTGAGTTATTTTAGGTCCTGATTGTTTCAAGAAGTATCAGCGAAGGTTAAGCTGATCAGGAAGGATCTGTAGACAGCCCAAGATCGTCTGAAGGATTTTGTGGATAAGAGACGAAGGAATTTGAAATTCGAAGTTGGAGACTTCGTTGTTGTGAAGTTTTTCTCTGGTTAAAGGGAGCTATAAGATTGGGAAAGTCTGGGAAGTTAGCTCCGAGTTATTTCGGATCTTTTCTGTGATCTAATTTGGATAAGTACTTTGATCTACAGGGTTGAATTGTCAGTTTGGATAACTGGAATTCAATGTATTTTACGTATCTCTGAGGGAGTACGTGTTTAATCTATCTCTGGTTTTGAAACCAGCAGTTCTGGAGGATTTGGTTATTGTTTCAGACTCGTCTGTAGTCTGATATTCTGTTGAGTTCTGTAGATCTAGATGAGTAGAAGCTCTGTAGATTAGTAATATTGATTGTTTGGATTTTGTAGAGCGAGTATCCCGGTATATATATATATACCTGGGGAAACTCGAGGAAATTATATCCAGAATTTTGTCTGGATAATTAGAATTGTTTGATTGAGTGAATTGGTTGCTATGGTTGTTAGCATATGGATGATAATATTTGTTTGTGATTTAAATAGATTATTAAATTACCTTTGTTTTAAATTTCGGGGATGAAATTATTTTAAGGGGGGAGGAATGTGATATCCCGGAAATTTGGGGCAATATCAATTTAATAATCTGTTTAAATAATTAAATTTATTTGAGAATCTGTAATAATAAATTTGAATTGGTTTAATAATCTAATTAAATGGATATTTAATTAGTGAATTTATCTTTTAGAAATTAATAAAATGATTTATATTTATAATATATTTATATGTGTGCATATATATATTGTAAATAGATTGGCTTGGTTTGAAATTTAATAAATGAATAAAGTCTTGTTTTTAAATAAATAGATTTTAATGTAAAATAGGATTTGTTATTTCAAATTGAATGTATTGTTTAAAATTAACTTTAAATTGGATTTTTAAATATAATTTGCATTTGAATTTAAATTAAATTTGAAATTCAAAAGAGGTAAGATTTTAAATAGTTTTGGATTTTAAAATATATGGATAAGCTTTTATTTATATATATAATTGGTTTTATTTTCTTTAAAATAATATATATATAGATAAGTAATTAATAAATTAAGTAAAGTCTTTTATCTACATTCAAAATAAATATAAACTAACTAAAAAGACATGTGTAAATTCCTAAGGCTAAGTAATAACAAGTGTTAACAAATTAAAAATGGTTAGTGACAAATGTCAAAGTTTTGTATTTTTGTTTTTCTTTTAATTAAATAAATCATTTCTACTTATATAAACACATGCTTTCATTCCATTCTCTTTTCTATTTCTTTTTCAAAGCTAAAGAAAACTTTCAGCCTGTAAACAAAAATTCCCAAAGACAATAATCTTTCTCAAAACCAAAAAAAAACCAAGATCTGCAATTCATTTCAAAAACAATCTTATAATCATTCCTCTCAAACCTGAAAGTTCCTTCAACTCTGCAATGCATTTCTTCAATCTGAAAGTCTTCAGCTTGCATTTTTCAAATCTGAAAATCTGTAAAACATCTTCTTCAAAACCATAATCATCTTTCTCAAATATCCTGTAATTCATATTCAAATCAAAGGCAAAGCTTTTTTAGCCCACATTGTAAATCTGGAATCAAAACAAAACCTGCAGTTTCTTCAAATCTGGAAACAAGCAATAACCTGGAATCTAAAGCATTATCTCAACAAGATAAATGGCATGCAATGCAAGTTTCCAGCAAGCAATGCAAGTTTCCAAATCAAACATTCAAGTTAAAAGTTTAAGAAGCAAAAGGCATCTCAGTTAAAAGTTCAAAAGCTTTTCAAAACATATCTGGAAGCTCTGTCTTCTTCAAATTAGGTGAGTAACAATTTTTTTTAAATTTAATGATGAAATCCGGTTACATGCTTATCTCTGGAAATAAGTTTTGTCTGTGAGTATATTTTCTTTAGAAAATCTCTGTGCATGTATGTAGATAAATAGGTTGGTGTGCATGTCTGTTATTTGCCCTGTTCTTCATTTTAAAATTAGTGAGTAACATTCATTTTGAAATGTAAGTACATAGGTATTTGTTTGCATGTGGAATTCTGGAATAAAATGAGTGTTGAATGGATGTGTGTGATTGAATTTTTATGTATATATATGGATGTATAGATGCATGTTTAATATTGTACCTGTTCTTACCTGTTTTACTGTTAGAAGTTAGAATCATGTTCAAAATTAAATTCCTTTTGATATAATCTCTGTTAAACTTTGGATTCAAACAACATTCGATTGTTTAATCATGACTTTAACCTTAAACTCTATTCAAATGAATTAAAACTGGAATCTGCTCTGGAAAATAGAGAAGAACAGGAAAGCTTAAGTTTTGTTAAAAATTCAAACTTCTAAATTCACTAATTCAGGCATGTAAACTGAATCATCAACTAAAATCATGATTTTTAGAAAAGAAATCATAATATTTAGATTTGGTTTGGATGAGAAATGTCAGGTTGAACAGATATTGCTTTTTGGGTAATTTCTGTTGATCGCATTAGTTTGGAGGATCGTAGTTCATTCTAGGGGAAGAGGAGCTATCAGTGTTGATCGGAAAAATAACAGTAGGAATTATAAATAACTGTGGTGATGATGATTTTGATTTGAGTTTTGGAAACCTAGTTTTACTGGGTTACCATTTTTGCATGAGTTCGACTTTCTCTGGTGATCGAGTTGCTTGGGGATTTGGGTATTGGAAGATGGTGAGTTAACGAGGACTTCACCGAAGTTTCAATGGCGATGGTGGTCGGAGGAGGGAACGCGAGACGTTGACAGGTTTGGGTCTGTTCCAGTTTTGTGATTGTGATGGCTCGAATTCGATTGAGGTGGTTGTTCGTGGTTCTGGAGGTCGCGATCGTGAATGGTGGTCGTAGACGATATGCTGGTGATGGAAGCGATGGTCGGAGGCGATTGACTCGCCTGTGCACGTACACGAGATACTTTGGAGTCTGGGTCGTTTTCTTGGTTTGGGAAGATGAAGTCTCTGTTGTACTCGGGTAAGTTGATGAGTTAGCTCGAAGTCGTGCTCGTGGAAATGTGGACTTGGCTCGGGAATTCGAAGGGGAGACTCGTGGGTTATACTGTTTTTAAGTTTTTATTATAACAAAGTTTAAAATAAAAGGGGAAGAAGAAAACTCGAAGGAGTACTCGGGAAAACAGGGTTTTGGCTCGGGTATTTTGATATATGGCTCGGGTAAGTTGTGATGTTGCAGTTTTAAAACCTGACAGTGTTTTAAAAATTTAAAATGAGTTTAAAACTTTAAAGCAGGATTTAAACTAAGTTTTTAATCAAGTTTAAAATATGGGTTCAAGTTTAAATTTGTATCCTAGATTTGAGATAAATAAAGCTTTATAAAAATCTTGAATTTCTTTTATAAATGTTAAGTGTTCTTTAACATTTGGATTTAAAAAGGGGAATTGTAAATTTAATTTAAATTGGTTAAAGTTAAATTGTAATTTATTTTAAATCTTTAATTTAAAATGAATTAAAAGAAAGATTTTTAAAGTAAATTTTTTTTAAAGTCTTTATTAATAGTAATTAAAGTAGTTGAAGGATAAATACTTTAATTTAGTAATTAATTAAGATTTAATGATTTAGGTTCATTAAATTAATAGGATAATTAAAGAATAATTTGATAATTTAATTAATTAATGGTTTAGTGTTAATTAATTAAATAATTAGAATTATAAGTAAATTAATTAAGGGTTAATTAATTTTGGATTAAGAATCATTTATTTAGATAAGTATAGACTTTTAATAAATGATTAGAAGTTTATTTATCAAGTGATTAAAGATTAATTAAGTAATTAATTTAGTAATTAGAAATAAGTTAAATGGTAATTAAGAATTTATTTATTTAGTAATTAATAATGTTGTTTTAAGTTTAATTACTTAAATAAGAATTGTTAATAATAAATGAGGGATCATTAATTAGAGATTATTAAATAATTAATTAATGTGATTAATTTTAATAATCAATTAGATTAATTAACTAATGGTAATCATTTATAAATTGGTTAAGTATAATTTATTTAATGGAAGTAATTAAAGAAATTAATTACTTAAGGTAATTAATTAAATAAATTTGATAAGTTTAAATTAATTTGTTTAATTAATTTAAGATAATCACTTGGTGATTTGATAATTACTTAAATGTAATTAGTGAAGAGTAATTACTTAGGAAAGTAATTAAAGTTAATTAGAGGATGTAATTAACTAAAGAAGATTTTTAATAATAAAAGTAATTTTAGTTTAATTACTTTTGTATAATTAATCAAGGGATTAATTAAAGGATAATTAATTTTGGAGAAATTAATTTATGGAAGAGTAATTAAGGGTAGTTAATTACTAAATGTTATTAATCAAAGGTGATTAATAAATGTGGTTTAGTTAAGAATTAATTATTAAATATAATTAATTTAAATGATGTAATTAAGGATTGGTTAATTAAGATTAATTAATAAATAATTAGTGATTAAAGTAATTAATTAATTGTAATTAATTAAGGATTAATGTAATTAAATATAGTTAATTAATTAATGAAGTAATTAAAGATTAATTACTGAATGGTTTAAGATAATTAATTTGTGAAATTAATTAAGTATTAATTACTTAAAGTAATTAAAGTATAATTAATCAGGAATGATTAATTAAGATGATACTTAAAGTATGATTAATTAATTGGTTTAATTAATAATTAAGTAAGCAGGATTTATAGGATGAAGTAATTAATTTAATTCACTTGAAATTAATTAGAGATGATAAATCATTACTTAAGAATAGATGAATGATACTGAATGCTTTGCATTGTTGATATCTCTGATGAGATATGATTGATATATGATATGGATGTTTGGTTGAATTATAATGATAATGTGAATTATCTGTTTGGGATGATAATGTAGATTATCTATTGAATTATCTATCTTTGTGTATATAGATAAGAATTGAATTGTTTTAACCTTAAAACAACTTGGCCCTTAAAAGATACGTTTTGGATTTCGATGAGACCGGGATCGGGTTTCCGTATACCGGGATTCCAGGTCTGGAGACCCGAATACCACATCGATCCAAATTAACGATAGGTCGTGAATCTCAAGTGAAGATGAAGATTCAGAGTGCAAGGGTTATTGTCGTTAACCCTGAGGGTGATTCCAAAACGAGTGTAACGAGATAATGCCTTCGGTTTCGTTCGAACCCGGAATGAACTTGTATGGATTGAATGCTTTCAGCACATCGCCAGGCGGACGATGAGCATTCTAAGTGATATGTTCTGATTAAAGGTAATCGTAACCTCAAGCCTCATCAACCGGGAATGGCTAAAACAGGGGAGGTGCAGCAAGGTTTCGTGGGTAGCACCCACTGAGAGCAAGATAGATCCCTGTCTAGAGGTCCCTTTTCTTTTATTCGGCTTAGTGTGTGGTTGGTCGCGCCAACTACGGGATTGTCTTGTTCGGGATTATCCAGTAAGGGATGGTTCCGGCTTTGTGTTGCAAGGGAGCGGGCGTACTCCTCGGTACGGTGATCTAGGCCACGTACTGTGACGGGCGGTACCCCAGTAGCCCGGCCATTGTATGGAATCCAAACTCCAATAAGTGACGTACGTATTAGTTGTGCCCAACTATGTTGGAATGTGAGATGTAAGCATTTCAGCTATTTCTATATTTTACTTGAAAACCCTAGACCCTATTATAATAAAATCAGATTTCCTATCAAATGTTTTGGTTAGCGTAAGGTAAAAACTTACCCATGTTTATTTGTGGGGAGTCTTACGTGATACTTTTTCTTTCTAAAGGTTTTGAAGTTAAGCAAGTTTAACCTGTTACTCACACCAGACCCATGTCTGACCCAAGTGTTTATTTCTGTTTTATAAACTCTTGGGTACTCAAATTTTTACGAGTAGCCAAGGGATTCAGGTTTAGCTTTGACGAATATTCTGGAGGAGCAATGGAGCAGGAGGCTTCGGCGTTCGTAGATATAGTATTCCGCTGTGTTGATATCTGTGATAGTGTCTTGTCTGGTATTTGAGTTGTAACGTCTAGACAGATGTTTATAACTGACTAGTATGTGATGTATATGTTGTGTAACTCTGATAAGTGTTGTATACTATGTAATAGTTTATGTTATTAATATAATTTATTCGTTCCGCTGTGAGATCGTTGTTGTTGTTTCTTTCTTTCTTCTCTTCTTTTCCCTTTTCTCACCCCTTTCTTTCTTATTGTCGATGCGTCCTTATGTGGAAAAAAGGGCGGGTCGTCACAAATAACCTAACATTACGGTTTGATCTCTGCCAACACAAGGCCGGGTTACCTCTGCAAAAATAGGTAACTACTGACACGCGTATGCCATCCCCCGATCGTCACCGATCTTCCCGAGGATCCCCGATTTCCAACAAACCACAAAGAAATAATTTTTGCAGCAACCACAGAGGTTAAGTATCTGGGCTCCATACCATGATACCACCTTTATCCAGAAGGAATGACATACACTAAGGGGCGCTACTCCCTAGAACCTTGCTGCATCCTTCCTGTTTCGACCATTTCCGGGGTGTGAGGCTCGATGAAGTCTCGTCCACAAAGCTACGCTTTCTACAAAGCCCTGCTTCGGGTCAAACAAAATGATCAACCTATGATCACAAAGATATAAGATCAAACAAATGATCATATCGCAAATGATCAAACACTGATCATTTCACAGCAACACTCAGTATGCCACGTTACCAAATTGGGATATATCGCTGATGAATTTCAACTACATAACCTCTGAGCTCGTACGTCTCAGAGAAGGGTGTTAAGCTAAGAGAATAAATTCTCCGCCACCAACAGAAATGTATTTGAAAGAAATCAGCTTTATATCTCAAATTGTAACGTCAGACACACAATCCATACAAGTCTGTTCCGGGATCGAACAGAACCGAAGGCACTTCTCACGAAGCCCTTGCACATCCGGATAAATTTCTAATCACGTCCGGACTTCCCGTCACTAAGGGTGATAAAACCTCTAAACCGGAGATCAGCCGATGTAGAGTAACTCGACGGTAATCCTTCCGTTTTCAAAAATATCCGGTCTTCAACACCGGTCTTCGAATGCAATTCATAACGACGTATCACATATTCGGAATGGGTTATACGACCCCATGGTCCTTTCCCGGCTAACCCGAATAGTGAGCGATTATTCAAAAATAAGTGTGGCATTCAAATTCATCCAATTCGCAACAAATACCCATTCAAGGTAATTATTGATAGTCGGTTATTTAACTATCAATAAAGATGCGAAACATCATCAGATTCCAAATAATTTTCCAAATTTTTTTATCTTCAAAAATATCTTCATTAGATATAGAATTTCCACACTTCACCATTTGAAAATAATTTCAAATCAATTTCCACATTTCATTTTATCTTTGAAGATAAAATCTCAAAACAGTTCATTTCATAATTGGAAAAGCATTTCCATACTTATTTAAAAATAAGTAATTCACAAATCTTTTATTTTCAACATTTGAAAATATTCACTATACTTAAATCAAATTTAAGTATAAATTCATTCTTTAAGAAAATCATTTACTATAACAACATTTATTTGAGTCAAAACGAATGTTACGTAAAACATCGTTACGACGACTCAAAATCACTAGTATAGGGATTCGAAATTTAGATAGATATATAAATCCCAATACTACATAAAAACATTTCCTTTCGGAAATCATTTACTATAACAACAGTGTTATAGTCCACCATTTCCTTAAATTTCTCGAAAAACATCTATTTCAATAACAAGTGTTGAAATCTATGCTTTCGATTCATAGTACATTTTAAAACATCTTTAAAATGTTTAACTTCATTTTTTATATCACTTCTTCAAAAATAAATCCATTTTACTTAACAATATATTCACTGTCCAAAATCGTGAATATAATTCACTTAACCAAATTTCAATCTTTTCTACACATTTATTTCAAGAATTTTCCACTATCCAAAATCGTGGATAATTTTCCCTTCTTAACCTTCTTCATTTAATTTATCAAATTCAATTGATTTCGAATTTATAAAACAACGTTTATAAATTCTATCTCTATTTTATTACAACTTCGATTTATAAATCTTCTTTTATTAACTTCTATATTTACTTATCAAAATAAGTGATTTCGGATTTATAAACAACATTTATAAATTTCAATTCTATTTTTCTAACAACTTCGATTTATAAATTCCTTTTATTAACAAATTCAATTTATAACTCGATATAAATATCACAAGTTCCTATTATAAGTTAATAACTTATCATTCATTTATTTTAAAAGAAATCGTTCTTTTAAACTTTACAAATCGTTTATTCTATCCTTTATAAAACCCATATTAACATCTTTTAAAACGTCTTTAAAACTCCTTTAAAATTTCATCACTTTGTTTTATAAAAATCAAATTTTATAAATCCTATATATAGAGCTTTCAAAATAAATTCAAAAATCTCTATTTAAACAATTTAATAAATAAATCAACTTTTGTTTCAAAATTCACATTTTGCTTATATTTCACAAAAATCCCAATTTTCATAACACGAGATTTTAAACATTCATTTATTTAAAATGAATCGATTCCAAAATTCAATAAAATGTATATTTTCAAAATCACTTTGAAATCCTTTTAAAAATAATATCGTTATTTTTAACTTCAAAAATGGATCCGATAATGCAACAGCATCAATTAGTCAATCACAACAACAACATCATATATCAATATGATAACAGAATATACATCAATATCTGTAAATAAATAAATACTGGTGAGGAATCCAGTTGGATCCCTCCAACCTGTTTCTCTGCATCCACAGACGTTAGCACAATACCAATTCCGCTCCAGTACGGAATTATCGCGGTATATAGGTTTTATAAAAATAATCCGCTTACTAACGGCGCAATAGGGTCTCATCCGCTATACGAGGCGGGAAATCATCAATCCAATATATACATATGCCAATATGTATATATTGCTATATATATATAGATATATCCTATCATATCTAATATCACATCCAAATAACAATCAATAACTGTAAAAGAAAATCCACTTTCATTTGAGTGAGAAGATCTCACCTTGATTTTAATTCTGATTTTAGCGTTTATTTCGAATAAAATTAAACGGACGTTTAATTTTACCCGAAATTCAAACTAGCTCCAAATGACTCCAATCCAGTTGCATCGCGTAGTATTCGTCAGTACGGTTCCAACGCAACTGGTTTCGCCTTTTTTCGATCTCGTATGAAAGAGATATGCAATTTTAAACATTGAACGAATTTTAATATAAATAATTTACATTTTCATTTTTAAATTTTAACCTAAATCTCATCTGGACCATCCATTCCTCCACAGCAAATCACGGCCACCCCCCTTATCTTCTCATGCGCGTGTTCTCCAGGCTACTCACGTATTTTGAAACCCATCAAGGCCGCCGATATGTATCCATTTATCGAGCCACCATCCAACGTCGAGAAGTCGATCGAATGCCACCGTTTCGAAGCTCGTCGCGAGCTCGACCATCTCCCTCGACCACGGTAGGTCCGGTCGCCCCCTCTGCCAAGAAAACGTTCGTGAACGTGATGCTTCAAACTGAGATTGCCGACTATCTACTTCGTTAATTACGATCACAACCGTTGAACTTACCAATCTCACTGCCCTCTACCTCTTTCTAGTTGAAAGTTTGTGAAATTATTGAGTGGATTCGAAGTAATCGAGGGGAGAAATTTGAACATTCCTGGCCGTTCAGCATAGAAGTGGCGGCCACGAACGTATAAACTAGGGTTTCTCCTGAATGAAGGGGGTGGGTTGCTTTTATAGAGAACCGACGAACACTATTCACTTCTAAATTTCCGAACTCCGATTTACGCGCGGTAACTGGCATTTCTGGGGTTTATCCCACATTCCGAACACAATGGAGCAGGTTCCGGAAGCTAATTCGATCGTCTGTGCAAGATATGGAATTAAACGATCAATTTAAATTAAACCGATTTAAATCGATTTCGAGGCGTTTTAATTCGTACCGAACAAATGGTAAATCCAAAAATTATGAAATTTGAAATCTTACAATAATATCACATTACGGATCCGATGAAACTAGTTTCGTTGAAATCCGAGACTTTTTGAAAAATGACTATTTTAACTCGACGATTTAAAATTAAAACGATATCGATGCGTTTCGAGTTGCCACGGTCAAACAATAACTTCGATTGCTACGAAAATTGAAATCCGATAATAACTAACTATTACGGATCCAATGGAACTGGTTTCGTTCAATTCTGAGACTGTTTGAAAATTGACTATTTTTACAGTCGATAATTAAATATTAAAATATTCAATTTTCACAATTTAACTCCAATTCCAATTTTAAAAGTTCTATAACCTTTCTATAACTCCAGTATGCTTAAATAAAATTTTCCAAGTCGTTTTCAATCATTTTAACTCGATTTTCAATTATCTCTGGAATTTCACTATTTAATTTATCGATTTAATTACCCAGGTAAATCCAATATTCGATAAATAATTTATCCGACTTATTAATTCCACTTATTAATATTCAAAATCAATTAAATATTCGAATTTTAATTATCAAAAATTCTGGGTCGTTACAAAACACATCACTTAGAATGCTCATCGTCCACCTGATGATGTTCTGAAAGCATTCAATCCATACAAGTTCGTTCCGGGTTCGAACAAAACCGAAGGCATTATCTCGTTACACTCATTTTGGAATCATCCTTAGAGTTAACGACAATAACCCTTGCACTTTGAATCTTCATCTTCACTTGAGATTCACAACCTATCGTTAATTTGGATCGATGTGGTTTTCGGATATCCAAATCTGGAAACCCGATCCCGGTCTCATCGAAATCCAAATCGCCATCTTTTAAGTCCAAGTTGTTTTAAAGTTAAAACAATTCATTTCATTATCCATATACACACAGATAGATAATTCACAATATCACAGATAGATAATACATAATATCACAGATAGATAATACACAATATCATCACAACAGATAATCCATATTATTATCACATTTCAACCAAAGCAACCATATCATACAGCATTACTTATCTCATATCTGAAATTTCAAACCATTCAAGGAAATCAATATCATCCATCCAAACATAAGCAAGGATAAATAATCACACCATTTATAATTAATTTAAAATGAATTAAATTAATTACCTTATCTCTAATTAATTTAAAGTAAATTAAATTAATTACTTCATCATTATAAATCTTGCTTACATAACCATAAATTAATTACAAATCAATTTATTAATCATTCCCTAATTTCCATCTTAATTAATCATCCTTGATTAATTATTCTTTAATTACATTCAAGTAATTATTCTTTAATTAATTTCACAAATTAATTATCCTTAACCAAATATAGTAATTAATCTTTAATTACTCTATTAATTAACTATAATTGGTTACATTAATCCTTAATTAATTACATTAATTAATTGCTCAAAATCACTTATTATTGATTAATTAATCTTAATTAATCAACCCTTAATTACATCATTAATTATATACTTTAATGATCCCTAATTACATTTTTAATTAATTATTCTATTTAAATTAACTACATTAAGTAAAGAAATCTTTACTTAAACCATAGTTATTAATCACCCTTGACTAAATCCCATTCAGTAATTAACTACCCTTAATTACTTCATTTAATAAATTAATTACTCCTTAATTAATTATCTTAATTAATCCCTTGATTAATTTCACAAAGTAATTTAATCCAAATTATTATCATACTCAAATCCTCTTCAATTAATTACATACGATAATTACCATTAATTAATTCACTACGTAATTACACTTCATTTATTACATTAAGTAATTACCTATCAAATCATCCAGTGATTAATTAAGATTAATTAAACTTAATTAATTAACTTAAACTAATCAAATTTAAACTCAATTAATTACATTAAGTAATTAATTCCTTAATTACTTCCATTAAGTAATTACACTTAAACATTTCACAAATGTTTATCTTTAATTAATTTATCTAATTAATTATTAAAATTAATCATACTAATTTATTATTAGATAATCCTAGTTAATGACATTCATTAACTATTAGCAATTCTTTAATTTCTTGTCTTAAGTAATTAAACTTAGATTAATCATTATTAATTACAAATTAATTAATCTTAATAACCAATTAATTAACCAGTAATTATTTAATTAATTTAAGTTTTAAACTGTAACTTAATTAACCTTTAATTACTTGATTAATTAATCTTTAATCATAAATTTAAAATCTAATCTTATCAAATTAATGATCTTTAATTACAAATTAATTATTCCTAATTAATTAACTTAAAACTTAATTAATTTAGTTTAAAACTCATAATTAGTCATTTAATCATCCATATCATTAATTAATTATATTAATTAATTATCCATTTCTAATTATCTTAATAATTTAATGAATCCAAATCATTAAATTCTAATTTACTTTAAGATAAACATTATTCTTATTAATGATTAAATTATCATTAACAAATCATTTAAAACAATTTACTTTCAAAATTTACTTCAAATTTCACTTTTAATTTAAGATTTAAAAATGAATACAATTTTTACTTTAACCATTTTAAATCAATTGTTATAGGGAATTTTATAAAGAATCTTATATAACTAAGTTTTAAACATTTTATTGAAAAACCATTTCATTTAAACATACTTCAAACATTGAAACTTGTTTAAACAATTTAAAATTTTAAAAAAATATTTATTTTAAAACTAGGATATAAATTATATTTTGAATTCATACTTAAACTAGATTTAAAACTTGGTTTAAACTAGTTTAAAAATCTGCTTTTAAATTTTTAAAACTTAAAACCTGACAGGTTTTAAAACTGGCAACAACAACTATAACCCGAGTCTACCCTAAATGAATTCGAGTCGAACACAGAAAAACTTCGGCAACTCCCTCAATTGACTCGAGATAAACTCGAGTATCCCATCTTCCCCAAAATCTAACTTCACCAGGAACAAAAGTGCACGGTGCACATGCACCGTGACTCTGATCTACTCTGGCCATCCACGATGGCTTTCCCACTTCGGCAACCATCCACTAAACTCACCCCGACCCTCAGATCGTCCAAAGCATCTCGAAATCAAAAATCGAGTAACCAAACCCAAACTGGAACCTGAAACAAAACCTTGCAATGCCTAGACCTTGCTTCTCCGACCATCGGAATGTCATCACCTCTGGCCAAGCCTTCGACAACACTCCAGCTTCCCTTCCCCAGAATATAGTGGCACTCGATCCACCAGAGTTGCCGTGGTGGATCGTTTTTCGATCATCACTCAAACTAGGTTTAGAAACCCCTCTGACCAACCACCGCCGCTACAACCACTAGATCAACTTCCTACCAATTTTCCTATCATCTTCGATCACTCCACTATCATCAGTGAAAATCCCGACCTCTCCAATCATTTGGATTACCAGAAAATCCCAGTTTACCATTTCCAGTTCAAACAAGAACTGCAACTTCTATTACTAAAAATCTTGATTTTAGTTTTAAAAATCATGTCTAAGGATAAGCAATCAAATTATAACCTTGAATCAATGAATTAGAGTGTTTGAAATTTTACTCAAACTTAAGCTTCCCTGTATATTTTGGATTCCAGAGTAATTTCCAATTTATTTCCACTTAAATAAATTGTTAAACTGTAATTTATGATTAAACCAATAATTTTTGTTTAAATTCTAAGTCCTAACAGTGATTTGTTCAAGAGATAATGGATTTGATTTAAAACCTTAGCTTTGAAAACTAAGAACAGGGATATCACAGGAAACATTCATGCACACACATCTATACATTCACATATATACACATACATGCACCCATATATATACATACAACCATACAAATACATAGATATGAACATGCAACAGGTTTATTATACTTAGGCTTTTAAATAAAAAGTTACTCACCTGAGAAATTGATAAACAACAGAGCCTCTGGTTTTGATTTTGAAAAAGCGTGAAACTGTGAAACTTTTGAAGACTAGAACTTGCAAATTAAAAACACTTTGATGCTGAGATGATCTAGCTTGAAAACATATATGAATTGCTTTGTCTCAGGTTTGCATTTACTTTGAGTTGAAAATAAAGCTTCAGTTGAAATATACTTTTCTGGAAAGGCTGAGTTTTATGAACGAAAAGAAGAAGAGATTGATATATAGATAAATGTTTATAGGATGATATTATTAGATTGGTACAAGCTTTTATTAATATTGGTCAGAGATTTTTCTACTATGGAGGCTGATAAGATTTTACTTGGTGTACTAGAGATGTTTAACATTAAATGCTTGTCTCCATGTCTACATACTTATCTTTCTTTATCTTATTTCGTATGTACTTATATAGTTTTCTTTTTATGTGTACATACTCATGTCCTGTACAACATGAATACATCTTCCCTTATGTCTACATCCTTGCAAACATGTGTTTTCCAGAACTTCAAGTGTTTATTTTCTTGCCTTGTTTTAGTCTTAAGCTTTGCAATATAACTAAGTTTCTATACTTAACAAGATGTTAGAATTTACCTACTCTATTATTATGTTCCATTTCTAACTTAAATACTTATTGTCTTTTATTTCCCTATATATATATATTTATTATTTATATCTATGAATTACTTTTTAGAGAAAATAAAATAAAGCTATGTATATATATATACAAATAAAAGCTTATACAAATATCCTTTAAAATCCAAACATTTTAAATATTTACTCTTTTTAATTTCAAAGCTTTTGAATTCAAATAAATTCTAGAATATAATTTTAACATCAAGTTATATATATATATACACATACATATATAACAACATATTTAATTTGAAAATAACACTTCTATCTTAAAATCTATTTATATTTATATATATAACAATACATTAATAATGTTATTTGAGAATAACAATTAGTCAAATTTAAATAATTTATAACAGAGATTATACACTCCTATTATTATTATTAAATAAATTAATATATCATATTTATTAAATAATAATTTAAAACAAACCTTTTAAATTAATCAAAACTTAAGCTAAGATATAAATTTAAATCAATTTACATTTATCCTAAATATTTTAAAACCATATATTTTAAATTAAATCATAATTTCCAAATTACCAAAATATTAAAATTAGAAAACATGCCTTTATTTATTAAATTTAAAACAAAGCTTATCTATTTACAATATATACAAATATATATATACATTATAAATAGAAACAATTTATTAGCTTTTAAAAGATAAATTATCAGTTAAATATTTATTTAAAAGAAGATTATTAAATCAATTCAAATCTTATTATCAAATATTATCAAATTAATTTAATTTTAAATGTAGATTATTAAATTGATATTGCCAAAAATTCCGGGATATCACATTCCTCCCCCTTAAAAGAATTACGTCCCCGAAATTTAAAACAAAGGTAATTTAATAATATAATTAAAGATTTAATTTTAAAAATACAAACATATATTAATCATATGCTAACAACTATAGCAACCAACTCATCCAATCAAACAAATCTAACTATCCAGACAAAATCAGGATAGGACTATCTAGAGTTTCCCAGGTATAATGACCGGAATACTCGCTCTACAGAACCCAAACAAAACTGTAACGACCCTTAAATTTTAGTGGTTTTATTTATTTAACTAATTGAATTTTTGTGAAATTTTTATAATAAAATTTTGAAATAAAAATATAATATTTGGGATATGTATTTAAAAACATAGCAAACGGTAAATTTTCATTTGATAATATTAAAGTTTATTTTCTTGTGTAATTTTATTTCAATTTAAATCAGTTAAAATTGATGATAATAAATTTATTTCAAAACCTGAATATTTTTCTATAGAAAATTTCTAAATCTTCTTCTGAGTCAGATGTCATCTTTCGTTTTTTCAAATTTGGACTTCTACTGCTTTGTTTATCTTAATTCTAGCAAAATAGCAGCATTTCTGGTACCGATTATCGACTTTCGATCGGATGATCGTACCACTAGTACCTGTATACCGTTTTGATCGCCTCGTCGTGCTGATCCTTGAGGAATATCCATTTTTGTATTTCGAGGTCCCGGTACGCGACGGAAACAATAAACAAATTCGTTGTAACGCCACCTTTAACTTTTTGTTCGATTTCAAATATTGAAGCATCTTGTTAACGTAAATATTAATGGCTTTAAATCATTCCAACCTGTCACCAACCTTTATTATATCAATTGGCACTGTTGCTTTACTCGTCGGTACAAGTCATTTCAAAAATCTCCCTTCGTATTCTCCATTCCATCCGTTTATAAAATAAAACAAGTGTAACTGAACCGTTGATTTCTCATCTTACTCTTTTCTCTAGATCTATATTCGTTCTCTCTGCCATTTTCTTTTTCACTACCCTCTCCCTTCCTCATTTTCTTCCTCCCACCTCCATTTTTCTTTTATTTCCCTACCACTGCATTCGACCGCACCCTCCACCGTTCCAAATCTGCTCCTCCCCAATCTTCCATCCTCCCTCCCTCCAGCAACCAAGGCCGAGTACGTCTCTTCACCACCTCCAACGCAACTCCGCCACCTCTCCCTGTTCGGCCACAAACCCCTCACCACAGCCATCATCCGACCCCACCTCCCCACTTGACACCCGAAGGCCACCATCCTCCTCCCAATGCCAGCAACCACACCCATCCACTTCCACTTGAACTTCACCCCAGCCCATTTCTTCCCCTCCAAACCCACACCACGGCCGAACAACAGAGCTCGAACTCCACCACCTCCAGACCGCTGCTGCCACCTCCGCCTTAGCCACCTCCGCCTGCTCCCACTGCCTGACCGAACTCGACCAGATCCACTTCCGCAACCCACCACGTGGACCACACCTCCAACCGCCTTGAACAACTCACTTCGCCTCCCCTTGCGGCCTTTGTTTCTTTTATTTGCTGTAAGTACGTATAATAGTGGCTATTATATTTTTATGTACGTGAGTGTATATACTTGTATTTCGTATGCTTTACTATATCTATATATAAGAGAGTTATGTAGTGAAATATTATATATATTATACTAGTTGTGTTCTGTCTTATGAAAAGTAAGTATAATATGATGTTTATAAATAAGTTTATGTAGATTTATTATAAAGGAGTTGTGCTCTTATGGTTTGGTTTATAAATAAATAAATAAAAAATTATGTCAGTTACATTATCTTGTTTCACAGATAGTTTGCATATATATTTAGGTGTATATATAAGTCATACAATCTTGTTTACATTATATGTTATGCTATGATTTATTAGTAATAATAAATTTTGAACTGTTCGTTTACTGTATGATTATATATATTTGTTTATGAGTATATTTGAGCACATATTGTGTTTATAGTTTAATTATTACACACTTTATGTGACGCCCCACCTCTATACCCACGCTAACCAAGAACACTACGATGTAGTGCTGTCAATTAGCACGGGAGAATAAGGCTGTTGAGGAGCGACCATCCATGTAATTTCTTTGTGCGAGCACCGATATGTCAGATAAAATAGAATGCATATCTTTTAAGGAGGAAATCCGACATACCGATACAAACACAAAGCTATCACACGGTGGCTATATATAATCTTCGGAAACAAACATAGAAATAAATGTAACATAAATCAGTCACAGACAATTCATATCACAGAGGCGGAAATAGATATGAATATAACACATGGAAGTGTACATCAGAGTAGTGGTCAAATAAGATCCACAATAACACAAAATAAAAGATACAAGTGCAAGACAACAGAATATGTATACATCAAGGAGTCTCAATCTCAAATGTATACGACAAAAACTACTAAACTAGAGTAGTTAGCCAAAAAGTCGGATGATGGCTCCAGATAGGAAGTCATGAGGAAGCACCTGTAAAATCTCAGTCTGACCCGAGTATTATTTAAGAAGAAAATAATAAACGGATCAGTCTAGCTATAATTATCAGATAAAATGAGATAGAATATGAGATATGATAATAAAACGTATGATAACAATAAAGTCCTACTGTGATAAGTATACATTATAAAATCACGAAAGTCATACAAAATCTCAAGAATCTCATAGCATAAAAAGAATGTCATATTCTTTATTTAATTCACCAAGCCACAATAAATGACATACATATCAATGCCAACTGAAAAGGTGGTGAAACATAAAATTCTAGAAATCACAACGAGAAATCCAGAAATCACAAGAAAAGATGGCCAATCCCAAACAGGAGCATGAAAGCCGGTACATTGACGCAGTGCAAACGGTACGTCCAATGAACCAGAAAGCCGAGACATCGATGTAGTACAAACGGTACATCAGATGAATCAAACATTGACGCAGTGCAAACGGTACGTCCAATGAATCGGAAAGACAGAGGCATCGATGTAGTACAAACGGTACATCAGATGAATCGAACATTGACGCAGTGCAAACGGTACGTCCAATGAATCGGAAAGACAGAGACATCGATGTAGTACAAACGGTACATCAGATGAATCGAACATTGACGCAGTGCAAACGGTACGTCCAATGAATTGGAAAGACAGAGACATCGATGTAGTACAAACGGTACATCAGATGAATCGAACATTGACGCAGTGCAAATGGTACGTCCAATGAATTGGAAAGACAGAGACATCGATGTAGTACAAATGGTACATCAGATGAATCGAACATTGACGCAGTGCAAACGGTACGTCCAATGAATTGAACAATGACGCAGTGCAAACGGTACGTCCAATGAATTAGAAAGACAGAGACATCGATGTAGTACAAACGGTACATCAGATGAATCGAAACACATAAAAAGTACTTGGGTTGCCAGCCCACAAAGAAATGAGACGAAGCTCAATAAAATGAAGTACAGTCCTTCATACGGACAAAGAGACATCGCACAATTGCTAGTCTAAATCATAAAAATGATCATCATGATCATAAGGAAGTGTCGATTACACTAAGCTAGTAAATATAAGAGTTTAGCTTCATGTCCCATAACCACTTGCTTAACTCAAATATTTACGAACAGATTGTAGATCTGCACTAGAAAATTGTCACAAGAGATTCAATCGAACAAGTCCATAAATTAACCGACGAAGTAAACGCAAGCGTTTCATACCACTTGTTTTGCTAAGCCGTTTAATTATATTTTCTCATACGAATGAGGTAAAGGTTTGTATATACTAGTAGATTGGAAAACAGTTTTATAAACGAGTTTGATATTGAAAATAGAGTTGAAATCGTTTTGATGATAGAGTTTTGATATTTACTACTAGTATTGAAACCTTTATATTTTTAAAGTGACAAGTCATAAAACGATTGTTGGAACAATCCATCACAAAAATTCACATTCGGAGACGTGAATAAAATCCAAGGAAATCAGCTCAAAATGCATCAAAATGGAGGTTCTGATGAATGCTTTTCATATAAGATTGCCTACGCAGAGTAATACGGGGTTCGACCTAAGTTTAAAAAGGCGGGCGACTTAACAAAGTGGCCGATAATAAATGATAACAACAAAAAGGGAATCAACTCGACTTGATTAGAGTTGGATATTCAAGCTAAACAAACAACTAGGCAAAACACAGCAGATTCAGACGTCTGAGGTCAAGAATTCAAACGTCTGAATCTGGAAAATAAACTATTTTCCAGAACAGAATTCAGACGTCTGAATCTTAGATTTCAGACGTCTGAAATAGGCACTTTTTAGCCTATTCCTTTTCTGGTTCAAAACGAACCAATTAAGACGTCTGAAATTTTGATTCAGACGTCTGAAATTTTGATTCAGACGTCTGAATGCTGGGAGAAGAAAATTCCCAGTATTCCATTCAGACGTCTGAACCATACGTTCAGACGGCTGAAACTGTTATTCAGGGCATTCCCTGAACCTAGGCCAAAAAATGGCCAAACGACATCGATAACGATCGGTCGAGCCACAACAACTCAGGAATTGCACAAGGATAAGTGTTAGGAATTCATACCTAACAATCGAAGATAATTATTGACTTAGATGTGAGATAAAAATCTCACCTTTTCACAAAAACAATGAAGAAGGAGCTTGAAAGCAAAGGGAGAATCAACCACTCTTCAACACAACCCAAATGAGCTTGAATCTATGCTCAAAAAGAAGAACATTCCTAAAGTTAGGTTTAGGATTTCTGAAATTGAAAGGAGAACGGGTTGGAGAAGATGAAGGAGATGCTTACCAATGGGTTCTCTTAGAATTTGGAGCTAGAACTTGATTTGCAAATGGAAACTAGGGCTTGGGAATTCTAATTTCCCATCTCTCCCACCATTGTTGCTCTAGAACTGAAATGAGGAGGAAGTGAGAGTGAGTGGAGAGGAGAGGTTCGGATTTGGGGGTTAAGTTGGCAAAGGGGCTGAACCCAAAACCAAACCCAAAGTGAAAATGGTCAAATTTTGACTAGCTCCAAACATATCGAAGTTTACACTCAAAAAGATCGCAAACGACATTTTGAACTCAATGGAGGTGGTCTCGAGTCCTAATTCGACTGTTTGCAAAAAGTAGCTTTTCGGACCAAAATCCGACGAACGATGAAATATTTAAATAAAATATCTAAATATAAAATCGATAAATATGCGGGTTGTTACACTTTATTTATAAATATATCTGAGTAGTCTGTATATTTGATCATTGTCTGATGGTATACAGAGAATGTGTAACGACCCTGAATTTTGAACAAATTAAATTGAGAATATTTAATTAATTTTAAATATTTGAACGATAATTTAATTTGAATCCCCGATTTTAATTTGAATTTGACGATTAAAATTATAAAATTTAATCTATTGATGTTGAATAAAAATTTAAATCTTCAATGTACAACCGAAGAAAAATATTTCGAAAAGCTTTTAAAATTCGTAATGATAATACTGAAGATAATAGAAACTTCAGAATTGTATTTCAAAGTGTTTCGTTCCGTTTTGAAATTAAATCGTTCGAATCGAATTTAAAAATAGCCGTCCGAGGCACAGTCTCGGAATTTGACGAAACCAGTTCCATTGGGTCCGGAATATTGTATTTTTACCGGATTTCAAATTTCGTATTTATCGGAGTTGATATGTGAGCTCACGGTGAGTAAACGCGTTGAGATTTAAATCAAATTCAATTTAAAATTTTTAAATCTAGTTAAATTCCTTTCAACTCAGCCACCCTACTTCTGAGCAAGCAGACATGCCCTCTGCTTAATCACGTTCCTTTGTCTCCCATTTCTTCAAATGCAAGGAACAAAGCGAAATCATTTCGTTCAGAAAAAAATAGAGAAATGGCGACATCCCCTTTCCCTTTCTCTCGTTCTTCCTCTTAAATCAGTTCAAAAGAAAAAAATCGCCTCTCTCGTTCAAAACCAAAAAAAACCAATAGATAGCCGAAGTCTCGTTTAAATCTATAACAGCCGAGACCTTTCTCTTTTCTCAATTCAAATAAAAAAAAGGGGGGGAAAGACTGATTCGATTCGTTTATCGGAGGAGGCAAGCTCGATTGAGCTGAAGGCATCTCGCGAGTTCGATCTCGCGTGGAAGGTGACAGGGTTTCGAGTTCAAGCTCGAGTTGGAGGCAGCCATCCTATTCTCTGGTCGCGAATCTCAGGCGGCGGCATTGATTTCGTGTCGCGATCGGCAGTTCGATGTAGGCGACCTGGAGGTGAAGTCAGGCGATGGTTGCAGGAGTTCGATGTTTTGGGAGTCACGATCGAGGCACTTGAGAAATCAGGGGCGATTCGAGGTCACATTCAAGGTAGAGCTGGGCGTTCTCGGCGACATGAGGGGTCACGGCAGGTCGATCTCGCGAGTGACGAAGGCGGTGATGGCAGTGATGAAACAGGAAGGTCGCGAGTTAGTCGAGATGGATCTGGATGAAGTCGCGTTCGCGCGTAACCACGAGATGATCGGCGACTCGATCGCGAGCCTGGGTTTGTTCGAGTTGTCAGTGAGGTAATCGATATTCGTCTTCCTCGTTTTTACTTGCTGGTACATTTATATTCGGATTTAAATTAGTTATAGCCTAAACAGAATTGGTTAATTTAAATTTTTTAAAAAGAGGACTAGTTTTGAATTTAAATTTTGTTAAATCAAATGGTTAAAAAGGATTTGTTAGTCAAAATAAAATCACGAGTTAGTTAATTTATCAAATGAAATTTGTAAATTCGATTTATTCGTATATTTATGAAACCTTATAAAGTTAGAAATGGAATTTAGTTTTGCAATAAAAATATAAAATATCTCTGTTACGAGTTAAAAAGGAATTTTGAATATTAAGGGAAATTTGATTTTAAATTAAATAATTAAGTCATTAGTTTGAAAATTTAAAATTTATTTGTTGGTGAATTCGAAAAAATATAAATTCAATATGGATTTTAGAGATGTTGAAATTTTATATGTAAAAAGAAAAGGGAATTTTAAGTGCTAATTTAAGTTAAGAAAAAAAAATCTGTTTTAATTCAAAAATAATAAATAGGTATATCATATATGAGTAAATGATTTCAAAGAGAAAAGTAAATATACATATTTTCACTTGACCAGTCATTCTAAATAATTTATTAAAGGGAAAATTTTTAGTTCAAAATAAATTACTAGTTAATTGAATTATAAAATGGAAAATGGATTATTCGAATTGTTCGAATATTAATAAAATTTTATAATGTTTATACTAGGTCAAAATCTGTAAAGAACGAGCTGGAATAAAAATGGATTGCAAATAAAAGCGAAGGTGAGATCTTCTCACTCAGATTTATAATTGAATTGCAGTTATTGATTGATTTGTTTGGATGTGGTATTAGATATGATATGATATATCTATATATATAGAAATATATACATATTGGCATATGTATATATTGGATTGATGATTTCCCGCCTCGTATAGCGGATGAGACCCTATTGCGCCGTTAGTAAGCGGATTTATAAAAAAACCCATATACCGCGATAATTCCGTACTGGAGCGGAATTGGTATTGTGCTGACGTCTTTGGATGCAGGGAAACAGGTTGGAGGGATCCAACTGGACCCCTCACATTGATTGAATTTATTTCTACTGTGATGTGATAATCTGTGAATGATTATTGTTGTTATTGAATTGATATCTGGAAATTGTTTGAAAAGCTAAAATTTAGCTGAATGGATGTTTTGACATCATTTGATTCCAAAAATAAACGAAATTGAATTTTTGAAATCAAAGTAGAAATTTCTAAGTGAATCAATTTTTGAAATTGAATATAAATTCGAAGAAAGGAATTTTAAAGTATAAAAAGTTAATTTTTATAATCTTATCGAATTTATTTCCAGAATAAAGTGAAAATGTTAAATAAATGAATTTCGTATAATAGTGATTTTAAATTGAGGAAATTAATTTTAAATCTGGATTTCTAAATAGATTGAAAGAAGACAATAGAAATTTATTTTCTTTAAAAAGAATTTATTTAAAAGGAGATAAGTTGGAAATCCAATTAGAAATTTAATTGGTAAATTGAAATGATTTGGGAAATCAATGTAAAATGAGTTCAATTTAAAGAATCCATTTAAAAACAGGATATTGAATAATTTGAAGGAAGATAAGGAATTTATTTTGGTAGGGATGAATAAAATTAGAAATCAATCTATAATTGATTTAATATTTGGAAATGAAAATTTGAGAAATCAGTATGGGAAGTTTATTTAAAGTTGAGAATAAATTTAGAAATCAATATCGAAATTGATTTGGGATTGAAGTTTTATAAATAGAATTGGAATTTATAAAAGTTGTTTATAAACCCAAAGTCACTTATTTTGATAAGTTAAATATAGAAGTTGATAAAAGAAGGTTTATAAGTCGAAGTTGTTATTAAAAAGGGAAATAGAATTTATAAACGTGTTTATAAATTCGAAATAGATTGAATTTGATAAATTTAATATAGAAGATTATTTAAGAAGATATATTCGCGATTTTGGATAGCGAATCTCTGTGAAATTAAAATATGTAGAAATGATTGAAATTGGGTTAAGTGAATTATATTCACGATTTTGGACAGCGAATATATTGTTAAGTAAAATGGATTCATTTTTGAAGAAGTGATATTTAAAAATGAAGTTAAACATTTTAAAGATGTTTTAAAATGTATTACGAATCGAAACCGTAGATTTCAACATTTATTGTTGAAATAGACGTTTTCGAGAAACTTAAGGAAATGGTGGACTATAACACCGCTGTTATAGTAAATGATTTCCGAAAGGAAATGTTTTATCTAGTATTGGGATTTATATACATATCTTAATTTTCGAATCCCTATACTAGTGATTTCGAGTCGTCGTAACGATGTTTTACGCAACATTCGTTTTGACTCAAATTGATGTTGTTATAGAAAATGGATTTCCTTAAAGAATGAAATATATACTTAATTGGATTTAAGTATATCGAATATTTTCCAAGTGTTGAAAATAAATAGATTTGTGAAATACTTATTTTTAAATAAGTATGGAATTGCTTTTCCAATATGAAATGAACGTTTTGAGAATTTATCCTTGTAAAGATAAATTGAGATTGAATATTGAAAACGATTTGAAAATCGAATATCAGTAGATATTCGAAAATATAAATTCAATACGGAATTTATAAAAGAAAGCGAAGTTGTTTAAAATAAATATTGATTTATTTTTGAAATGTGGAAATTGAATATTTGAAATTTGTTTTCAAACGGTTAAGTGTGGGAATTTTATATCTAGTAAAAGATATTTTGGAAGATGAAATAATTTGGAAAATTATTTGGAATCTGATGATGTTGCGCATCTTTATTGATAGTTAAATAACCGACTATCAATAATTACCTTTAGATAGGTATTTGTTGTGAATTGGATAAATTTGAATGCCACACTTATTTTTGAATAATCGCTCACTATTCGGGTTAGTCGGGAAAGGACCATGGGGTCGTATAACCCATTCCGAATATGTGATACGTCGTTATGAATTGCATTCGAAGACCGGTGTTGAAGACCGGATATTTTTGAAAACGGAAGGATTACCGTCGAGTTACTCTACATCGGCTGATCTCCGATTTAGAGGTTTTATCACCCTTAGTGACGGGAAGTCCTGACGTGATTGAAAATTATCCGGAATTGCAAGGGCTTCGTGGGAAGTGCCTTCGGTTCTGTTCGATCCCGGAACAGACTTGTATGGATTGTGTGTCTGACGTTACAATTTGAGATATAAAGCTGATTTCTTTCAAATACATTTCTGTTGGTGGCGGAGAATTTATTCTCTTAGCTTAACACCCTTCTCTGAGACGTACGAGCTCAGAGGTTATGTAGTTGAAATTCATCAGCGATATATCCCAATTTGGTAACGTGGCATACTGAGTGTTGCTGTGAAATGATCAGTGTTTGATCATTTGTGATATGATCATTTGTTTGATCTTATATCTTTGTGATCATAGGTTGATCATTTTGTTTGACCCGAAGCAGGGCTTTTTGAGAAAGCGTAGCTTTGTGGACGAGACTTCGTCGAGCCTCACACCCCGGAAATGGTCGAAACAGGAAGGATGCAGCAAGGTTCTAGGGAGTAGCGCCCCTTAGTGTATGTCATTCCTTCTGGATAAAGGTGGTATCATGGTATGGAGCCCAGATACTTAACCTCTGTGGTTGCTGCACAGTTATCATTACTTTGTGGTTTGTTGGAAATCGGGGATCCTCGGGAAGATCGGTGACGATCGGGGAATGGCATACGCGTGTCAGTAGTTACCTATTTTTGCAGAGGTAACCCGGCCTTGTGTTGGCAGAGATCTAACCGTAATGTTAGGTTATTTCTCGGGTCGTCTATTCCAGGGACGTACCCATCGTGGATAGGAAGTTCCTTAGCCTGACCATTTGTTGGAAATCCAAAGAAACAATACGTGACTTGTACGGTTTTAGTTGTAGAACCTGCCATTTAATATGGTAGCTATAGCAAGCATACTATAATGGTACCTATGCTGGCTAAGATTTATATTCTACTTTCGAAATGTTTTCTACACTATGCACTAATAATAATATCAAAAAGAATTTGATTTTCGCGTAGTAAGCATCTTTGACTATCATAAGAAGAAATCTCCTCCAAGTCTGCGTTTGCATTGTGTGTGTGGCGGGAGGTCTTATGGTAGTTTCATTTTCCAAAAGCATTGCGAATTGACTTTAAAATTATCCTGCAATTTATTTTGAAGAATAACTGTTTTACGATCTCACACCAGTCACCATGACTGACTCGGAGTTTATTGTTCCCTTCTAAACTCTGGGTGCCCACCAATTTCCACACGGGCAGTCTAGAGTTAGATTATCAGGATAGTCTGGATATTCTGGAGCTTTGGAGATAAGCTGGATGGCGAGACGTAGTATTTGTATCTGATAGTATTTATTCCGCTGTGTATTCTGTATGAGGACAAGTTATATGACTGTCCATTGTTGTATATTGACTCTGATGATATGATGTGATGTAATGTAATGACAGATATAATTCTTTTGTTTTTAAAAGATATTCATTTATCTATTATATATTGTTCCGCTGCGATATGTGAGATTCTGATATTGTTTTCTGTTTCTGCTCTTGTTCTGTTGTTGTTCTTCTTCTTTCTTCTCTTTTCCTTCTATCTTCTTCTTCTTCTACCTTTTCTTTTTCTTAAAACCATAACTTTTCGGGTTTCCGGCATTCGATGGCTCAGCAGTCGATAAAGTGAGTATCGATGTTGAATTTTCGAAAGTCGAAAATTTTTGGGATGTTACATTTGGTATCAGAGCATATGGTTAAGCGACAACCCTGCTCTGTTGGGTGTTACTCATTAGAGATAGAGTCAGCAGTACTCTAGAATGAGTTGAGTGTAATAATAGATATGAGCGCGTATTTGTTATTGAATATAAAAAAATTGTTTTATATTGTGATGATTGATTTATTGAGTGGTATATGGATTCTGGTCAATACGAGTAATTAACGATCATTGATAGGGATCTCTAAACACTTGAATAGAACAATTCGGCACAGTATTGTTTTAAATAGGGTAAATGAAATAATTTTGCCCAAAACTATTTTTGTATAGAAAATAAATGTTTTTCTATAAAGTACTATAGTATATGGTTGCATGGATGTTCGGAAGTAATAATAGTGAATTATCATCACTGAA
This sequence comes from Allium fistulosum, assembly GCA_030737815.1. NCBI lineage: Eukaryota > Viridiplantae > Streptophyta > Magnoliopsida > Asparagales > Amaryllidaceae > Allium > Allium fistulosum. The sequence goes on from CM060903.1 coordinate 63,294,261, forward strand.
ATTGAATAAGAAATTGAAATCATAACTCCAAAGTTAAGAAAGAAATTCACATGCAAATGAAATTTGAGAATATAAATTATAAATGTGATTTGTAATTTAAAATGAGATTCCAGAGAAGTTTTTGGAAATGTTTTGAAAAGAATTTGAAATTTTTGAGGATTGGAAAGTTTAAATCATTTTTGATTTGAAAATGAATTTCAAAGGTTTTGAAAAGTATTTTGAAGAGATGAAAAGCTCTAAACTCTTTTCGGTCGCTGGAAAATAACTTCGGTAATGACTGCAGCATCATCGATGTTCATTTTCGGGTTTCCAAAAGAGGAATTGCTGCCAAATTGTTTTTAATGGAAGTTGTTTGAAAAATTTGGGTTTTGTTTTGAAAATTCAAGGGATAAATTGAATTGTTTTCAAAAATGGTTTTGAAAATGTTATTAAGACTCTGGAATGCTATATAAAAATATTTATGAGAATAATAAATGAGTTGATAACTTATACAATTTGTTGTGAATTAGATTGAATAAATTTAACTTAAAGAATGAAGTTAAAATTAAAGCAAGTATAAGTGAAATTCAACTTGAAATGTTAAGTGAATTATCAATTGAATAAATAAATGTATTGGATGTTAATCAATCTAATGAAAGTAAATTGATATGGAAGAATGAATGTAAGTGTAAATTCATCAAAGCTAATTGAATGAAGTGAATAAGATTAAAGCTGAATATTGAAATTTAAAATGAGTTAGTGAATGAAACTAATATAAAGAGTGATATGAATTAGTAAATGAAAGATGATCGATAAAAATTCAATATTCAGAATAGAAGATAAAAATTGAATTCGAATAGAAATTTGAAATGCAAGATTGAACGAAATTGAATATGCAACTTCAATAGTAAGCTAAAAAGGTATAAGTAGTTTATATTGAAAATTTTGTAACAGAATTGGCAAATTGGTTTGAATGTGTAACTAGATATTATGGCTAGTAGGACATACAGGTGTTATAAACTGGATTTGATCTTCAAAGATAAATTTGAATTGCTCGACAAAAGGTAAGTATTTGAATTTCAATATGAGTTTTTGATGATTTCTCTCTAGCCGCTTGGCATTTTTCTTTTCTTTTTGAAATCTGAGAGTCCGTAGGGACGTTTTGTAGTCGTACCGTATTAGCCGCGCAAAGGAGGCGCTGGCGAAATTTTTCGAAAATTTAGGGCGTTAGAAAATTTTTGAGAAATTTTGAAAGTTTAAATTTGAATTTAAACTTAAATTTGAATTTTGAAGTAAACAATGTTGTTTGAAAACTATGAAAGATTGGAAATTTAGTTGAATGGATAACGAATCTTTAGTAGGAAGATTTGTTTTGATAGATTTGATAAAACCATTAGATGTTGAATTATAGTAGACGAGTTAAGGACCTTTCTTTCTAACTTGTAATTTCGAGGACGAAATTCTTTTAAGGGGGGAAGTCTGTAACGACCCTGAATTTTGAACAAATTAAATTGAGAATATTTAATTAATTTTAAATATTTGAACGATAATTTAATTTGAATCCCCGATTTTAATTTGAATTTGACGATTAAAATTATAAAATTTAATCTATTGATGTTGAATAAAAATTTAAATCTTCAATGTACAGCCGAAGAAAAATATTTCGAAAAGCTTTTAAAATTCGTAATGATAATACTGAAGATAATAGAAACTTCAGAATTGTATTTCAAAGTGTTTCGTTCCGTTTTGAAATTAAATCGTTCGAATCGAATTTAAAAATAGCCGTCCGAGGCACAGTCTCGGAATTTGACGAAACCAGTTCCATTGGGTCCGGAATATTGTATTTTTACCGGATTTCAAATTTCATATTTATCGGAGTTGATATGTGAGCTCACGGTGAGTAAACGCGTTGAGATTTAAATCAAATTCAATTTAAAATTTTTAAATCTAGTCAAATTCCTTTCAACTCAGCCACCCTACTTCTGAGCAAGCAGACATGCCCTCTGCTTAATCACGTTCCTTTGTCTCCCATTTCTTCAAACGCAAGGAACAAAGCGAAATCATTTCGTTCAGAAAAAAATAGAGAAATGGCGACATCCCCTTTCCCTTTCTCTCGTTCTTCCTCTTAAATCAGTTCAAAAGAAAAAAATCGCCTCTCTCGTTCAAAACCAAAAAAAACCAATAGATAGCCGAAGTCTCGTTTAAATCTATAACAGCCGAGACCTTTCTCTTTTCTCAATTCAAATAAAAAAAAAGGGGGGGAAAGACTGATTCAATTCGTTTATCGGAGGAGGCAAGCTCGATTGAGCTGAAGGCATCTCGCGAGTTCGATCTCGCGTGGAAGGTGACAGGGTTTCGAGTTCAAGCTCGAGTTGGAGGCAGCCATCCTATTCTCTGGTCGCGAATCTCAGGCGGCGGAATTGATTTCGTGTCGCGATCGGCAGTTCGATGTAGGCGACCTGGAGGTGAAGTCAGGCGATGGTTGCAGGAGTTCGATGTTTTGGGAGTCACGATCGAGGCACTTGAGAAATCAGGGGCGATTCGAGGTCACATTCAAGGTAGAGCTGGGCGTTCTCGGCGACATGAGGGGTCACGGCAGGTCGATCTCGCGAGTGACGAAGGCGGTGATGGCAGTGACGAAACAGGAAGGTCGCGAGTTAGTCGAGATGGATCTGGATGAAGTCGCGTTCGCACGTAACCACGAGATGATCGGCGACTCGATCGCGAGCCTGGGTTTGTTCGAGTTGTCAATGAGGTAATCGATATTCGTCTTCCTCGTTTTTACTTGCTGGTACATTTATATTCGGATTTAAATTAGTTATAGCCTAAACAGAATTGGTTAATTTAAATTTTTTAAAAAGAGGACTAGTTTTGAATTGAAATTTTGTTAAATCAAATGGTTAAAAAGGATTTGTTAGTCAAAATAAAATCACGAGTTAGTTAATTTATCAAATGAAATTTGTAAATTCGATTTATTCGTATATTTATGAAACCTTATAAAGTTAGAAATGGAATTTAGTTTTGCAATAAAAATATAAAATATCTCTGTTACGAGTTAAAAAGGAATTTTGAATATTAAGGGAAATTTGATTTTAAATTAAATAATTAAGTCATTAGTTTGAAAATTTAAAATTTATTTGTTGGTGAATTCGAAAAAATATAAATTCAATATGGATTTTAGAGATGTTGAAATTTTATATGTAAAAAGAAAAGGGAATTTTAAGTGCTAATTTAAGTTAAGAAAAAAAAATTTGTTTTAATTCAAAAATAATAAATAGGTATATCATATATGAGTAAATGATTTCAAAGAGAAAAGTAAATATACATATTTTCACTTGACCAGTCATTCTAAATAATTTATTAAAGGGAAAATTTTTAGTTCAAAATAAATTACTAGTTAATTGAATTATAAAATGGAAAATGGATTATTCGAATTGTTCGAATATTAATAAAATTTTATAATGTTTATACTAGGTCAAAATCTGTAAATAACGAGCTGGAATAAAAATGGATTGCAAATAAAAGCGAAGGTGAGATCTTCTCACTCAGATTTATAATTGAATTGCAGTTATTGATTGATTTGTTTGGATGTGGTATTAGATATGATAGGATATATCTATATATATAGCAATATATACATATTGGCATATGTATATATTGGATTGATGATTTCCCGCCTCGTATAGCGGATGAGACCCTATTGCGCCGTTAGTAAGCGGATTTATAAAAAAACCCATATACCGCGATAATTCCGTACTGGAGCGGAATTGGTATTGTGCTGACGTCTTTGGATGCAGGGAAACAGGTTGGAGGGATCCAACTGGACCCCTCACATTGATTGAATTTATTTCTACTGTGATGTGATAATCTGTGAATGATTATTGTTGTTATTGAATTGATATCTGGAAATTGTTTGAAAAGCTAAAATTTAGCTGAATGGATGTTTTGACATCATTTGATTCCAAAAATAAACGAAATTGAATTTTTGAAATCAAAGTAGAAATTTCTAAGTGAATCAATTTTTGAAATTGAATATAAATTCGAAGAAAGGAATTTTAAAGTATAAAAAGTTAATTTTTATAATCTTATCGAATTTATTTCCAGAATAAAGTGAAAATGTTAAATAAATGAATTTCGTATAATAGTGATTTTAAATTGAGGAAATTAATTTTAAATCTGGATTTCTAAATAGATTGAAAGAAGACAATAGAAATTTATTTTCTTTAAAAAGAATTTATTTAAAAGGAGATAAGTTGGAAATCCAATTAGAAATTTAATTGGTAAATTGAAATGATTTGGGAAATCAATGTAAAATGAGTTCAATTTAAAGAATCCATTTAAAAACAGGATATTGAATAATTTGAAGGAAGATAAGGAATTTATTTTAGTAGGGATGAATAAAATTAGAAATCAATCTATAATTGATTTAATATTTGGAAATGAAAATTTGAGAAATCAGTATGGGAAGTTTATTTAAAGTTGAGAATAAATTTAGAAATCAATATCGAAATTGATTTGGGATTGAAGTTTTATAAATAGAATTGGAATTTATAAAAGTTGTTTATAAACCCAAAGTCACTTATTTTGATAAGTTAAATATAGAAGTTGATAAAAGAAGGTTTATAAGTCGAAGTTGTTATTAAAAAGGGAAATAGAATTTATAAACGTGTTTATAAATTCGAAATAGATTGAATTTGATAAATTTAATATAGAAGATTATTTAAGAAGATATATTCGCGATTTTGGATAGCGAATCTCTGTGAAATTAAAATATGTAGAAATGATTGAAATTGGGTTAAGTGAATTATATTCACGATTTTGGACAGTGAATATATTGTTAAGTAAAATGGATTCATTTTTGAAGAAGTGATATTTAAAAATGAAGTTAAACATTTTAAAGATGTTTTAAAATGTATTACGAATCAAAACCGTAGATTTCAACATTTATTGTTGAAATAGACGTTTTCAAGAAACTTAAGGAAATGGTGGACTATAACACCGCTGTTATAGTAAATGATTTCCGAAAGGAAATGTTTTATCTAGTATTGGGATTTATATACATATCTTAATTTTCGAATCCCTATACTAGTGATTTCGAGTCGTCGTAACGATGTTTTACGCAACATTCGTTTTGACTCAAATTGATGTTGTTATAGAAAATGGATTTCCTTAAAGAATGAAATATATACTTAATTGGATTTAAGTATATCGAATATTTTCCAAGTGTTGAAAATAAATAGATTTGTGAAATACTTATTTTTAAATAAGTATGGAATTGCTTTTCCAATATGAAATGAACGTTTTGAGAATTTATCCTTGTAAAGATAAATTGAGATTGAATATTGAAAACGATTTGAAAATCGAATATCAGTAGATATTCGAAAATATAAATTCAATACGGAATTTATAAAAGAAAGCGAAGTTGTTTAAAATAAATATTGATTTATTTTTGAAATGTGGAAATTGAATATTTGAAATTTGTTTTCAAACGATTAAGTGTGGGAATTTTATATCTAGTAAAAGATATTTTGGAAGATGAAATAATTTGGAAAATTATTTGGAATCTGATGATGTTGCGCATCTTTATTGATAGTTAAATAACCGACTATCAATAATTACCTTTAGATAGGTATTTGTTGTGAATTGGATAAATTTGAATGCCACACTTATTTTTGAATAATCGCTCACTATTCGGGTTAGCCGGGAAAGGACCATGGGGTCGTATAACCCATTCCGAATATGTGATACGTCGTTATGAATTGCATTCGAAGACCGGTGTTGAAGACTGGATATTTTTGAAAACGGAAGGATTACCGTCGAGTTACTCTACATCGGCTGATCTCCGATTTAGAGGTTTTATCACCCTTAGTGACGGGAAGTCCTGACGTGATTGAAAATTATCCGGAATTGCAAGGGCTTCGTGAGAAGTGCCTTCGGTTCTGTTCGATCCCGGAACAGACTTGTATGGATTGTGTGTCTGACGTTACAATTTGAGATATAAAGCTGATTTCTTTCAAATACATTTCTGTTGGTGGCGGAGAATTTATTCTCTTAGCTTAACACCCTTCTCTGAGACGTACGAGCTCAGAGGTTATGTAGTTGAAATTCATCAGCGATATATCCCAATTTGGTAACGTGGCATACTGAGTGTTGCTGTGAAATGATCAGTGTTTGATCATTTGTGATATGATCATTTGTTTGATCTTATATCTTTGTGATCATAGGTTGATCATTTTGTTTGACCCGAAGCAGGGCTTTTTGAGAAAGCGTAGCTTTGTGGACGAGACTTCGTCGAGCCTCACACCCCGGAAATGGTCGAAACAGGAAGGATGCAGCAAGGTTCTAGGGAGTAGCGCCCCTTAGTGTATGTCATTCCTTCTGGATAAAGGTGGTATCATGGTATGGAGCCCAGATACTTAACCTCTGTGGTTACTGCATTATTATTATCTATGTGGTTTGTTGCGAATCGGGGATCCTCGGGAAGATCGGTGACGATCGGGGGATGGCATACGCGTGTCAGTAGTTACCTATTTTTGCAGAGGTAACCCGGCCTTGTGTTGGCAGAGATCCGGTTAGGTTCTCGGGTCGTCTATTCCAGGGACGTACCCATCGTGGATAGGAAGTTCCTTAGCCTGACCATTTGTTGGAAATCCAAAGAAACAATACGTGACTTGTACGGTTTTAGTTGTAGAACCTGCCATTTAATATGGTAGCTATAGCAAGCATACTATAATGGTACCTATGCTGGCTAAGATTTATATTCTACTTTCGAAATGTTTTCTACACTATGCACTAATAATAATATCAAAAAGAATTTGATTTTCGCGTAGTAAGCATCTTTGACTATCATAAGAAGAAATCTCCTCCAAGTCTGCGTTTGCATTGTGTGTGTGGCGGGAGGTCTTATGGTAGTTTCATTTTCCAAAAGCATTGCGAATTGACTTTAAAATTATCCTGCAATTTATTTTGAAGAATAACTGTTTTACGATCTCACACCAGTCACCATGACTGACTCGGAGTTTATTGTTCCCTTCTAAACTCTGGGTGCCCACCAATTTCCACACGGGCAGTCTAGAGTTAGATTATCAGGATAGTCTGGATATTCTGGAGCTTTGGAGATAAGCTGGATGGCGAGACGTAGTATTTGTATCTGATAGTATTTATTCCGCTGTGTATTCTGTATGAGGACAAGTTATATGACTGTCCATTGTTGTATATTGACTCTGATGATATGATGTGATGTAATGTAATGAGAGATATAATTCTTTTGTTTTTAAAAGATATTCATTTATCTATTATATATTGTTCCGCTGCGATATGTGAGATTCTGATATTGTTTTCTGTTTCTGCTCTTGTTCTGTTGTTGTTCTTCTTCTTTCTTCTCTTTTCCTTCTATCTTCTTCTTCTTCTACCTTTTCTTTTTCTTAAAACCATAACTTTTCGGGTTTCCGGCATTCGATGGCTCATCAGTCGATAAAGTGAGTATCGATGTTGAATTTTCGAAAGTCGAAAATTTTTGGGATGTTACAGAATGGTTTTAAGTATAGTTTGAAGTTTTATGTACAAGTTATATATACATATCAGTTTTAAATATATCAGTTATATATTTGTATATATATATAAGTATATTATATAACAGCTGTTTATATGGTTTTGTTATTTACTTTTTTTGTTACAGTTTCTAATATTTCAAAATATAACATGTTAGTTTATAATATTTATATAGAAGTTTGTTATATTATGGGATACCAGTTGTCTCAGATTATACTTCGTATAATATATATTTATATATATAGTGAGATTTGTTTATAATGTGGTTATAAAGCTTTTCCATCGTTAAAAATGATATTAATATATATATATATATATATATATATATATATATATATGTTTTTTTTGTGTCTTAAATTAAGGAATGATTTTATAAGAGAATATGGATTCCTATGTCATACGTTTAATATTGATTTCCCAATATATTTTCGGATATTGATTTTTGATTTTTGTGTATAAAAAGATTTTTAATGTGTACATATTTTGCAGTTTAATGAGTATGTATATAAGTAATTGTTTAATTTAAATGTATGTGAATTTAGTATATGTGTATTGTTTTAAAATAGAATATATTATATATTTCGTTCAGTTTATATCAAGCTAAGTTGGTTAATTCTCATCAATTCCTGTTATCAGCTTTGTCCGTCAAAAAAAAAATTCGTGCCAATCGTACTTCGCTTCGAGATTTGTTGTCGGATCGGATGATAGTCTAGATCGTGATTCAATTGTAGCTTGCTGTGTATCAAACTTCTCTAACCTCGAAAGGTGAGCAATCACTCACGATTAACGTTCTTTTATTATTTAAATTTGATTTCAATTGAAATAGTAATTGAAATATGCTGCTGTAGTTATTTACATTGTTATTACTATTATTTGTAACTGTTCACCTGTGACATCTGACACCAGTATCTAGTAGTATATGCCTGTTATTACTATTATCTGTATATGTTCACCTATGACATCTGACACCAGTATCTGTTATTTATATTGATGATATATGCTTGTTGTTATATTTTGTATTATCTGTTATCACTCTGCAAGTTCCCTGTTAGTATAGAATTCACTATGGGTTGAAATGATACATACCCGAACGGACTTTAGAATAGGAGAAAATCGTTATGGGTTGCAATGATAAACCCAAGCGATTTTCATTTGAATTGTAATTGGGATTACGGGTCGAAATGATATCTACCCGTATATATTTAAATTTCGGATTGAAATGATAAATATCCGTATCATTTAACCATATGATGTATATATACAGACACCGTTGGTCCATATATATAAATATTTTAAAAATTAATTTTATGGTTTTGGAAAGAAATATATGGTTTTAATAAATGTTGAGCCTTAAATCATTTAATTTAAATTAGGATGGATTTAATACATATGAGATGTTTAAGTATAAAAATTATATTTCAAAATAGATTTTGGTAATAATTTGAATAAGTTAAGGTTGGAAAGATAATTTATTTAACTAAACCAATTTGAAACTTATTGAAATTGAGATTTAAGATATGATTTATAACTTGGGTTTTATTTAAATAATTTAATGAATAATTCTTGCTTAAATAAATTTAAGAAAATATTTAGTAAAAATAAAATGTAAGGCTAGTTAGATGATATTGAATTTATTAAGTGAATATTCCCTGATTAAATAATAATGAAGTTAAATCAAGAGCTATATGAAAATGTTAAATTTAACTTTGAAAATGTTGAATATTAAAGCTTTGAAATATATTGAAAATTTAAATGATCTGTTTTGGAAATGAATTAAATTGATGAATTGAGCTTTGAATAAATTTGAATTTGGAATTTGAAGTTGATTTGAATTGATTTACTAGACTTGAGGAAATTAAATACTTTACTTTTCAAATCATTTAATATATATATATATATATACTATTTTGGAAAATAGATATATTTGAAATGAAATGATATTTGGGTTTTGAAGTATAAATTTAATTGAAATGACCACAGTGTAAAAATGTATATTTCCAACTTGTAGATAGTTCTGAAGATCCTTAGAGGATGGTTATCCCAACATCCTTTAAGTTACTCGTATTTCAATTGATATTTCACTTGAGTTGGATTTATTTATATAAGAATGTTAATCCTGACTTGAGTGTTTTGTGTTTTGCTTTACGCTCGGTGCAGACCGAGTGATACAGCATTTGAGACTCACCCTGGGAGTTTGGAGCTTCCTTTGGAGATCCAACTATCGCCTCAGCTTTCAGCTCTTCTAGTTGATCTGTTCAGAGAGGTCATCTGTTGTACTGGAGACTTCACTGCATTTGAGATATTCTGTTGTATTTTATTTCTAACTCTGATGTTTATATAGTAGCTTCATGAACTACTATTTTATCTATTCCGCTGCGTATTATTGTTTTACTCTGTGTCTGTGATTGATTTATTTACTGCATATGCTGAGTTTTGCCAAATTTAAATTAACAATCTGATATTTTGAATTATTCAAGTCAGACATGAGTGGATTTATTGTCGATTTGAATGGTAAAAAATGGCGGGTCGTTACAACTGGTATCAGAGCTTTGGCTCTAGGCAAAGCTTAGCATATATATTAAATTTCTTTACAGAATCACTTTCGTTCGAGTTTGCATCTCTTCCTTTTGACTCGATTTCCTTTGAACTTTGGAACGTTCCTTGCGGTTCCAAAATTCATTCTTGTCTCTCCCTATTTGTATTCTTTTGATTCTGGAGTATCTCATAACTCCACTTCGAATAATCTCTATAAGAATAGGCGATCCCGCCGATCTTTGAATGTTTTGTAAAGGGGTGAAACTCCTTTACAATTGGCATTGATTCACCGGAGATTTATATATCCCTCGGTTTAGATGCTGCTATCTCTTGTTATGTCGAATTCTATCTCTGGCGATCGAATGTCGATTTGCCTCAGAATTCTACATTGATCTTATTTTGAAATCACGGTTGACCGGTTAAGGTCGCCCGCGATTTATATAAGTATATCCCCTATTTGTTTTGTAATTTAATTATCTCGTCTTCGTTCGATCCTATCTTCGAATCAGAATTTTATTTGATTAGAGTCCCTCTAAGTTGAATTTCTATCTTTGTTTTGAAATCCATTCTTGAACCATCCTTTGAAAAAAATCGGGCTTGTTTGTATTTTTGAAATTGTTTTTTTTTATATATCGAAATTATTATATTCTATATATAAAAGTGAAATGTTTTCGATAAAGATTATAAACCCTTTTTAAAATAATAATTTGAGGTTTCGAAAGGATTTGTAATTTTGAAAAAAAAAACTATATAAGAAATTTGATTTATCTAAAAATGATTTATAACTGAAGGATTTTAAATTTGAAATTCGAGAATTGAACTCCGGTATTTTGAAATTGGTTTTAAGATTTTGAAATATATAATAATAGTATGATTTAAAAATATTTTCCGAATAAGAAATGTTTCAATGATTTTAATGAGTTTCGAAGAAAATTTCAAAAGAAGTTTGAGAAAAATAGAAGTCCAGAACTCACTTATGTTGCTGGAAAATAATTTCGGTGATGAGTGCACGCATCATCAACATTGATTTTCGAGTTTCATAGTGGGGGAGAGGCAACTTTAGTAGCATTGCTACTCGAGTGATTTTGCGAAACCGATTTTGATTTCAAATTCCAAAGTATGATTTGATGTTCGGAAGATATATGTATATATATACTTGAAATGATTTGAAGTAATCCGGTGTTCAGCCCTCGTGTTTCGAATTTGATATAAACCTATCTTTTGAAATTGATTTACTGATTGTTGTTGATTTCCAACTCCTGAATTTGAAAATGATTTCTTTAACTATTTTGAAGGTTCGAGGACTTCCAAAATCAAGGTTAACTTTTCAAAGCTAAGAAATTTTGAAAAGTATAAAGTATATAAGTTTGGTATGTTTGTTAAGGTCTGTAGTAATATGATTTAAATAAGTTGAAACTGTTTTGTTAAGTAAATGAATAAGGCAATTTTAAATTTTTCTAATATGAAATTTAGATTTGAAATGTTTTGAAAAGAATTTGGTCTTCAAAATATTTTGAATAAAGTTTAGTTAAATGTTTTAACTTAGTAACATCTTTATGAAACTATATATTTAACAAGTTGGAATAAATATATAAGTTGTACGTATGCTGTTTTATTCGCATAATTAATTTGATCCAGGTTGAGTACACAGGTTCGAGGTGGATTACACCATTTCGTGTTAGGATTTTTCATTCGATTCTTGATGGCGAATATTTGATATGGATTTTGGGCTTGATCCTAGAACTCTCTATCGTAGTATATGGCTATGCAAGGAGACTGATGGCTTCTAGTCGAGAAACCATATCGATCCGCATTAGGGAAGTCGAATGGACGATACTAGTTCGAAAGCGAACTTGTGTGATCGAGCGAGCAATCAAATGTGATTCTGCGAAATGATGACGTATGTACATCTTATATTCTAATATCATTGATATATTTTGACGCTGAAATTGAAAGCTGTCGAGTTAGAATATCTTTGCTTTTATGGGTTATATATTGTAACGACCCTGAAATTTAAATTTATTTAAGTTAACAATTTATTGAATTTTTGAATTAAATTGAGTATTAAATAAATTTTGGAATAAAAATTTGTAAATTAAATTGATTAAATGGAGCGAGTTTCCCCGATAGCCAAGTATATTCTGTATAAATCATTTGGGATTAAAATATTGTAAATAGCGTATATGTGAGTATATGTGTGTATATTGAATGTATATATATATATTTAGGTATATACGAGTAGATTTAATATATATATAGTTTTTATCCAATATAAAGTAACACATAAGATAAATATTAGAGTTGATAAATAATAATAAATTTGAAATAATATGTATAGATATATTTTTGATTGAAGTGTAGATAAATGATAATAATAATTAATTATTGATGGTTTAATAATGGTTTGAGTTATAAAATAATATAAGATAATAAATATATATAAGTAAGATAACATTGCAAATTAAGTAATAAAACAAATAAACATATACATTCAAATATAAATACAAGTAGGTAAACATAAGAAGACAATGTTATTATTCAAAGTTGAACAAATGTATATAGTAAAATATGAATTAACTTGTATAAGAAAACCAAGCAGTACAAACAAATAAAAGAAGGAAGTATAGGCTGTAAACAAAGTGTTGAGGCTGAGAAAAGAAAATAAAATAAAATACATAGCATAAGAGTATAGTCAACAAAGTAACTAAAACAAGATAAAGTATAATAGCATATCAAGAAAAAAAGGCAACAAAGTATAAATATCATCTCAGCTGAAAATAATATGTACAGGCTTTTGATAAACAAGGCTAAAGACAAAAGAAAATATGTATATTCAAGTATATATTGTACAAAGCAATATTTTTATAAACAGGGATTGTACAAGCATTTAATGAAGCCCCCAAATTTGTTATCTCAGCCGAGACAGGAGATACAAAATCAAGTATAGGCAAATTAAAATAAGTATAGATTTGAACAATGGCATTTAATGTTTACATCTCTAGAAGCCTACCTGCCTTACCTCTAGTCCATGTCAGCCACGCCTATAATTTAAATAATAGAATTACCTGTACAATTTTGTATACCTTGCCAACTTCTTGTTTGTATATCCATCCCCATCAGTTCGACCATTCCAAGCTGAGAAGAAGAAAAAAAGAAAAAAAATGAAATAAAAACATCATCTTAAAACTTAAAACAAGTTTCAACTTGAATAGCAACTCAAAGCAAACCAGAGAATCAAAAAGGAGTTTCAACAATACAAATCAAAGCCTGGGAAAACAAGAATAATAGCCTGTTCCAAACCAAGGCACCTCTGTTCTTCTTCTAGAAATAGGTGAGCAACTCTTATTTTTCGAAGTTTAACTGTTTTGATATCTTGATGATTGTGAGTAACATTTTTATGTTAAATCAACTTAAATAAATATAGCTGCTTGATTGTTTCCTGTGATGATCCTGTTTGTGTGGATGTATATGATGTAATGCTATATATATATATATGGCTGTCTGTTTATGCTCTGGAAAACAACCCTGTGATAAAAGCTTGAAGCTCAGGCTTAAAATAAAATCAACCAGTATAATTCAATTGTTATTTGTATTTAGTATTCAAACAAACCTGTCTGTTTAAATCATGATTTTGAGTTTAAATTTATTTAAGTGAAGCAATATCTTTGATATTGCTCTGGAAAACACAAAGAAGGACAGGGAAGCTCAAGTTGTAAAAATTTAAACTTTTAAATTCATCGATCCAGGTTTATAAACTGAATCAGTAACTAAAGACTTGATTTTTAAAATAGATATCATAATTTTTAGCATTGTATTTAAGGAGCAGTTTTGAGTAGAATAAAAATGGGTTTTTGTCGATTTCTCGGTGATCAAGTTGACCGGAACACTTGGCGTTCACTGTGGTGGTGGGGGATTGCACGGAGAGGCAGGGAAAAATGGGCGAAGGCGTTGTAGTTCATCGTGGGGGAAACGGCGACGAGATTTATTTTATAAACCTAGTTTTAGTGGTGATTACGTTTTGGTCTCGTTCGAATGCCACAGGGCATCGAGTACAACCGGAGTTTGGGATATCGTAGAGGGACTGTAGGCGAAGCTGTAGCCGGAGGCGCTAGGGTTCAGGCGATCGGAGTTTCGTGTGCGAGGCGTTTCTAGGTTGTGCTGTGGTTCCAGACTTGTTCCAGGTTTTGGCTCAACTGTTGAATTTTGATTTCGAGTCGATGGTGATGTATGGTTGCTCGCGTATGGATGTCTGGGTGATCGTCGAAGTGCTGGAAGGTTCGTCGAGGGTCGGAGGAGCTTCTGGCGTTGGTACACGTGCACGCGTGCACGTGGTGTCTGGTGAGTTTTTGGTCTCGGGTCGATCTCGTTGGCATTGCGCGTTCGTCTCGTAGTAGTTCGAGTTCCTCTCGTGTTCGAGCTCGGGGATGAAACGAAATATTACGTGGGTTAGCTTGAGGATTTGATGTGTTGGCCTGGGTCTTTAAACATAGCAGTTTGTGCTCAGATTTTTAATTGAGGAAAGGGGTACCAGGTTTTAAAGTTTTAAGTTTTAAGTTTAGTTAAAATAAACTTTGAACCTTAAAGAATTGAAATGGAATTTGGATTTTTAATTAACATTTTGAATAGAGTTTTGTAAAGCTAAATGTTAAATAAGTAAAGCATAGTTTAAATATGTGAAATTAAAAATAGATTTGATCTAACTCTTTTAAATTCCTTTAAAACAAAAGTATTATTTAACATGTGATTTTAAAGGTTTCAAAAATATTAAATTAACTAATGATTTTGATTGATTAACTAATGATTAGAGATTTATGAAGATTAATTAAAAGTAATTAATGTTTAATTACTATGAAGGGTTAAGGATAATTAATATAAGTAATTTAAAGTAATTAATTACTTAAAGATAACTTCTTAACTAAAAGAAATTAAATAAATGATTAAATTGATTAAGTGAGTCGATTAATCAAATAATCAAAGGATTAATTAATGTAATTAATCAAGGACAATAATTTAAATGGTGAGTAATTAAGGGATAATTTATCTATTGAAGATAATTCATTTAATAGTGAATTAAATAATTTAAAGATTTATTATTTAATAATTTAAGGCTAATTAATTTATTATTAATGATTAATTTATGAATGATTAAAGAAAAATTAATCAAAATAATTTATAATTTATAAAAAAATAAATTAACCAGAATTTGAAATAAATTCATAAGAAATAAATCTGATTGAATTTATCAGATAATTTACCGACCTTACTTATGAATGTTTAAATTCTATTGGATGATTTGATTTGTTTGATATCCCTGATATATGATGCCTTGTGATATACCCTGATTTGAGTTGTGACCTGTGATGTAATTTATCATCTGTGATATTTATCTGTGATCTGTGAAAATACGATAAGCGTTATAGTTTATATCGCTTATCAACTATATCCTGTATTGTGTTATGTGATGATTGATGTTGCACTATTGTGTTAAACCCTGGACCACACTGTTACACACACAAATATGGATTTCACGTGGAAATCGGTTAAGTCACAGATAATTTAAATTTGATGTTTTTGAAATTGAAATTTTAATTTCAATTGATTTTGAAATCGGAAATTTGGGTTTAAAATAAAAAAAAAGCTTTTGAAATGGAATTTCAAAGATAAAAGTTATTTTGAATAACTTAATCGAGTTTTGAAAATTTAAATAATTAGATTTAAATTTGAATTCAAGTTTGAAATTAAATCTATGATTTGGAAACTAGGGATTAAAGGTGATATAAATGTGTTTGTATGAATTAAACCATTTTAATGTATTAATTTGGGAATTTGAATTTAAACCAAGGATTTCAACTCGTATGAATGAATCAGATTTCCAAATTGAAAACTGTTGTTTTCAAAGAATAAAAGCTTTTAGATAAGAAATGAAATTCCAATTTAGGTAAAGGAATTTCAAGTGAATTGAAAAATGGATTTTCCAAGTTATAAATGAATTCTTTTTCTATGAATTAAATCTGTTTATTTTTAACAGATTTAAAATGATGTTTTGTTAAACCATTCGAAATGAAATTGTTTTGAAAACTATAAGTTAAATCTTTGATTTAAAGATTTAACGAATTAATCAAATTGAAAGGGAAATTGATTTGGAAAATCTATGAATGAATCTTTGTGAAATTAAGTGAACTTTGTAAATTAAATCTTTTTGTTTAAAAGATTAAAATGGTAATTTGATAAACCATTTGTAAAGAGAAGTTTGGGTTTAAGTTGTGACTTAATTGAAATCCCAATATCCGTATGTTTTTAAATATTTCGCTCACTATTCGGGTTAACCGGGAAAGGACCTTTGGGTCGTATAACTCATTCCGAATAGTGATACGTCGTATATGGATAGCATTTGAAGACCGGTGTTGAAGACCGGATATTTTTCGAAAATGAAAGGACAACCTGTCGAATGTCTCTGCACTGAGTCGCGCCGGTATAGAGATTTATATCACTCTTTTGTGACGGGAAGTCCGGACGTGATTGAAAGTTATCCGGAATTGCAAGGGCTTCGTGAGAAGTGCCTTCGGTTCTGTTCGAACCCGGAACAGACTTGTATGGATACATGTCTGACATTACACTTTGAGATATAAAGCCGATTTCTTTCAAATACATATCTGTTTGGTGGCGGAGAATTTATTCTTTTAGCTTAACACCCTTCTCTGAGACGTACGAGCTCAGAGGTTATGTAGTTGAAATTTATCAGCGATATATCCCAATTTGGTAATGTGGCATGCTGAGTGTTGCTGTGTAATGATCAGTGTTTGATCATTTGCGATATGATCATTTGTTTGATCTTATATCTTTGTGATCATAGGTTGATCATTTGTTTGACCCGAAGCATGGCTTTTTGAGAAAGCGTAGCTTTGTGGACGAGACTTCGTCGAGCCTCACACCCCGGAAATGGTCGAAACAGGAAGGATGCAGCAAGGTTCTAGGGAGTAGCGCCCCTTAGTGTATGTCATTCCTTCTGGATAAAGGTGGTATCATGGTATGGAGCCCAGATACTTAACCTCTGTGGTTGCTGCACAGTTATCATTACTTTGTGGTTTGTTGGAAATCGGGGATCCTCGGGAAGATCGGTGACGATCGGGGAATGGCATACGCGTGTCAGTAGTTACCTATTTTTGCAGAGGTAACCCGGCCTTGTGTTGGCAGAGATCTAACCGTAATGTTAGGTTATTTCTCGGGTCGTCTATTCCAGGGACGTACCCATCGTGGATAGGAAGTTCCTTAGCCTGACCATTTGTTGGAAATCCAATGAAACAATACGAACCCTGTACGGTGTTAGTTGTATTACCTGCCATGGAATGTGGCGGTAACCTGCTATTGAACATGGTAGCTATAGTAGGCATACGATAATGGTCGTATGTTGGCTAAGATTAATATTCTACTTTCGAAATTACTTTCTACACTATGCACTAATAATAATATCAAAAATGATTTGATTTTTGCGTAGTAAGCATCTTTGACTATCATAAGAAGAAATCTCCTCCAATTCTGCGTTTGCATTGTGTGTGTGGTGGGAGGTCTTATGGTAGTTTCATTTTCCAAAAGCATTTCGAATTGACTTTAAAATTCTCTGCTATTTGTTTTAAAGATAAACTGTTTTTGTTGCTCACACCAGTCCCATGACTGATCCGGAGTTTATTGTTCCTTTCCTAAACTCTGGATGCTCATAATTTCCTACACGAGCAGTCTAGAGTTGGGTTTTTCAGATATTCAGGATTAGTAGATTATCTGGAGCTAGTTCAGTCTTTGGATCGGACTGCACTTGCTTATTCTTGGTGTATCGTTATTGGGAGTTCAAGCTACATCTGGATTGGCGTTTTGAAGATGGAGATTATCCGCTGCTGATTTTATCTATTTTTCTTTCCGCTGCTATTTGTTGTATCATATCTCTGATGTATATTGATATTCATTGTATCACTCTGTTGTATCAGATATTGTATATCAATGTATTATTCATTTCTTCCGCTGTGTTGTTATTTACTTAACTGTGTTATAAGCTCCGGCGAATCGGATTTGAACGGTCGAATCTATGACATTCGAGTACGATGTAAAGTATGGATGTCGATTTTCGAACGCGAAAATTCGTATCGTTACATTTGGTATCAGAGCTAAGGTTGAAATTTAGCTCAGGAGTATAACACGTTAAGTAGCTCATTAGAGATAGAGTGAAGTAAACTCTAGAATGAGTAATTCCTAAGATATCCGTCTGAACGTCTCAGTAAATTCTTTTACTATCCACTGATAGTGAGTATGAGTGCAAGAAGAGGACGAGATAGGGGACAGGGAGTACGACTATAAATGGTCAATACCCTACAACAGTGGAAACAACTTTCTATCAATCTTCTTTGATTCGTTTCCAAATTCTTTTGATTGCTTCGTACCAGCTACAAGAAGAAGTTGTAGAAAATCCTTACCTCGTATTTCATCGATTCTTATCAGCCTTTTGGATTTAAACCTTAATGAATTTGAAATTGGAAATTTTAAATTGAGTTAAATTGATTAATAGAATATGAGGATAAAATTGAATTAAATCAATAAATGATATTGTTTGAAACCAAATTTTGAAATTCTATTGTAATTTCTTTTGAATACCGAAGTCCGAAGAGGGACGAATTGGTATGTATTCTGGAATATTCCGACTTGAGTTTGGAATTCGTATCTTTAGTTCGAGGAATTATAGGAGATCGAATCTGTCTATCTCTGTTGTTTTCGTGCCTGCGAATTTCGAGGACGAAATTCTTTTAAGGGGGGAAATTTGTAACGACCCTGAAATTTAAATTTATTTAAGTTAACAATTTATTGAATTTTTGAATTAAATTGAGTATTAAATAAATTTTGGAATAAAAATTTGTAAATTAAATTGATTAAATGGAGCGAGTTTCCCCGATAGCCAAGTATATTCTGTATAAATCATTTGGGATTAAAATATTGTAAATAGCGTATATGTGAGTATATGTGTGTATATTGAATGTATATATATATATTTAGGTATATACGAGTAGATTTAATATATATATAGTTTTTATCCAATATAAAGTAACACATAAGATAAATATTAGAGTTGATAAATAATAATAAATTTGAAATAATATGTATAGATATATTTTTGATTGAAGTGTAGATAAATGATAATAATAATTAATTATTGATGGTTTAATAATGGTTTGAGTTATAAAATAATATAAGATAATAAATATATATAAGTAAGATAACATTGCAAATTAAGTAATAAAACAAATAAACATATACATTCAAATATAAATACAAGTAGGTAAACATAAGAAGACAATGTTATTATTCAAAGTTGAACAAATGTATATAGTAAAATATGAATTAACTTGTATAAGAAAACCAAGCAGTACAAACAAATAAAAGAAGGAAGTATAGGCTGTAAACAAAGTGTTGAGGCTGAGAAAAGAAAATAAAATAAAATACATAGCATAAGAGTATAGTCAACAAAGTAACTAAAACAAGATAAAGTATAATAGCATATCAAGAAAAAAAGGCAACAAAGTATAAATATCATCTCAGCTGAAAATAATATGTACAGGCTTTTGATAAACAAGGCTAAAGACAAAAGAAAATATGTATATTCAAGTATATATTGTACAAAGCAATATTTTTATAAACAGGGATTGTACAAGCATTTAATGAAGCCCCCAAATTTGTTATCTCAGCCGAGACAGGAGATACAAAATCAAGTATAGGCAAATTAAAATAAGTATAGATTTGAACAATGGCATTTAATGTTTACATCTCTAGAAGCCTACCTGCCTTACCTCTAGTCCATGTCAGCCACGCCTATAATTTAAATAATAGAATTACCTGTACAATTTTGTATACCTTGCCAACTTCTTGTTTGTATATCCATCCCCATCAGTTCGACCATTCCAAGCTGAGAAGAAGAAAAAAAGAAAAAAAATGAAATAAAAACATCATCTTAAAACTTAAAACAAGTTTCAACTTGAATAGCAACTCAAAGCAAACCAGAGAATCAAAAAGGAGTTTCAACAATACAAATCAAAGCCTGGGAAAACAAGAATAATAGCCTGTTCCAAACCAAGGCACCTCTGTTCTTCTTCTAGAAATAGGTGAGCAACTCTTATTTTTCGAAGTTTAACTGTTTTGATATCTTGATGATTGTGAGTAACATTTTTATGTTAAATCAACTTAAATAAATATAGCTGCTTGATTGTTTCCTGTGATGATCCTGTTTGTGTGGATGTATATGATGTAATGCTATATATATATATATGGCTGTCTGTTTATGCTCTGGAAAACAACCCTGTGATAAAAGCTTGAAGCTCAGGCTTAAAATAAAATCAACCAGTATAATTCAATTGTTATTTGTATTTAGTATTCAAACAAACCTGTCTGTTTAAATCATGATTTTGAGTTTAAATTTATTTAAGTGAAGCAATATCTTTGATATTGCTCTGGAAAACACAAAGAAGGACAGGGAAGCTCAAGTTGTAAAAATTTAAACTTTTAAATTCATCGATCCAGGTTTATAAACTGAATCAGTAACTAAAGACTTGATTTTTAAAATAGATATCATAATTTTTAGCATTGTATTTAAGGAGCAGTTTTGAGTAGAATAAAAATGGGTTTTTGTCGATTTCTCGGTGATCAAGTTGACCGGAACACTTGGCGTTCACTGTGGTGGTGGGGGATTGCACGGAGAGGCAGGGAAAAATGGGCGAAGGCGTTGTAGTTCATCGTGGGGGAAACGGCGACGAGATTTATTTTATAAACCTAGTTTTAGTGGTGATTACGTTTTGGTCTCGTTCGAATGCCACAGGGCATCGAGTACAACCGGAGTTTGGGATATCGTAGAGGGACTGTAGGCGAAGCTGTAGCCGGAGGCGCTAGGGTTCAGGCGATCGGAGTTTCGTGTGCGAGGCGTTTCTAGGTTGTGCTGTGGTTCCAGACTTGTTCCAGGTTTTGGCTCAACTGTTGAATTTTGATTTCGAGTCGATGGTGATGTATGGTTGCTCGCGTATGGATGTCTGGGTGATCGTCGAAGTGCTGGAAGGTTCGTCGAGGGTCGGAGGAGCTTCTGGCGTTGGTACACGTGCACGCGTGCACGTGGTGTCTGGTGAGTTTTTGGTCTCGGGTCGATCTCGTTGGCATTGCGCGTTCGTCTCGTAGTAGTTCGAGTTCCTCTCGTGTTCGAGCTCGGGGATGAAACGAAATATTACGTGGGTTAGCTTGAGGATTTGATGTGTTGGCCTGGGTCTTTAAACATAGCAGTTTGTGCTCAGATTTTTAATTGAGGAAAGGGGTACCAGGTTTTAAAGTTTTAAGTTTTAAGTTTAGTTAAAATAAACTTTGAACCTTAAAGAATTGAAATGGAATTTGGATTTTTAATTAACATTTTGAATAGAGTTTTGTAAAGCTAAATGTTAAATAAGTAAAGCATAGTTTAAATATGTGAAATTAAAAATAGATTTGATCTAACTCTTTTAAATTCCTTTAAAACAAAAGTATTATTTAACATGTGATTTTAAAGGTTTCAAAAATATTAAATTAACTAATGATTTTGATTGATTAACTAATGATTAGAGATTTATGAAGATTAATTAAAAGTAATTAATGTTTAATTACTATGAAGGGTTAAGGATAATTAATATAAGTAATTTAAAGTAATTAATTACTTAAAGATAACTTCTTAACTAAAAGAAATTAAATAAATGATTAAATTGATTAAGTGAGTCGATTAATCAAATAATCAAAGGATTAATTAATGTAATTAATCAAGGACAATAATTTAAATGGTGAGTAATTAAGGGATAATTTATCTATTGAAGATAATTCATTTAATAGTGAATTAAATAATTTAAAGATTTATTATTTAATAATTTAAGGCTAATTAATTTATTATTAATGATTAATTTATGAATGATTAAAGAAAAATTAATCAAAATAATTTATAATTTATAAAAAAATAAATTAACCAGAATTTGAAATAAATTCATAAGAAATAAATCTGATTGAATTTATCAGATAATTTACCGACCTTACTTATGAATGTTTAAATTCTATTGGATGATTTGATTTGTTTGATATCCCTGATATATGATGCCTTGTGATATACCCTGATTTGAGTTGTGACCTGTGATGTAATTTATCATCTGTGATATTTATCTGTGATCTGTGAAAATACGATAAGCGTTATAGTTTATATCGCTTATCAACTATATCCTGTATTGTGTTATGTGATGATTGATGTTGCACTATTGTGTTAAACCCTGGACCACACTGTTACACACACAAATATGGATTTCACGTGGAAATCGGTTAAGTCACAGATAATTTAAATTTGATGTTTTTGAAATTGAAATTTTAATTTCAATTGATTTTGAAATCGGAAATTTGGGTTTAAAATAAAAAAAAAGCTTTTGAAATGGAATTTCAAAGATAAAAGTTATTTTGAATAACTTAATCGAGTTTTGAAAATTTAAATAATTAGATTTAAATTTGAATTCAAGTTTGAAATTAAATCTATGATTTGGAAACTAGGGATTAAAGGTGATATAAATGTGTTTGTATGAATTAAACCATTTTAATGTATTAATTTGGGAATTTGAATTTAAACCAAGGATTTCAACTCGTATGAATGAATCAGATTTCCAAATTGAAAACTGTTGTTTTCAAAGAATAAAAGCTTTTAGATAAGAAATGAAATTCCAATTTAGGTAAAGGAATTTCAAGTGAATTGAAAAATGGATTTTCCAAGTTATAAATGAATTCTTTTTCTATGAATTAAATCTGTTTATTTTTAACAGATTTAAAATGATGTTTTGTTAAACCATTCGAAATGAAATTGTTTTGAAAACTATAAGTTAAATCTTTGATTTAAAGATTTAACGAATTAATCAAATTGAAAGGGAAATTGATTTGGAAAATCTATGAATGAATCTTTGTGAAATTAAGTGAACTTTGTAAATTAAATCTTTTTGTTTAAAAGATTAAAATGGTAATTTGATAAACCATTTGTAAAGAGAAGTTTGGGTTTAAGTTGTGACTTAATTGAAATCCCAATATCCGTATGTTTTTAAATATTTCGCTCACTATTCGGGTTAACCGGGAAAGGACCTTTGGGTCGTATAACTCATTCCGAATAGTGATACGTCGTATATGGATAGCATTTGAAGACCGGTGTTGAAGACCGGATATTTTTCGAAAATGAAAGGACAACCTGTCGAATGTCTCTGCACTGAGTCGCGCCGGTATAGAGATTTATATCACTCTTTTGTGACGGGAAGTCCGGACGTGATTGAAAGTTATCCGGAATTGCAAGGGCTTCGTGAGAAGTGCCTTCGGTTCTGTTCGAACCCGGAACAGACTTGTATGGATACATGTCTGACATTACACTTTGAGATATAAAGCCGATTTCTTTCAAATACATATCTGTTTGGTGGCGGAGAATTTATTCTTTTAGCTTAACACCCTTCTCTGAGACGTACGAGCTCAGAGGTTATGTAGTTGAAATTTATCAGCGATATATCCCAATTTGGTAATGTGGCATGCTGAGTGTTGCTGTGTAATGATCAGTGTTTGATCATTTGCGATATGATCATTTGTTTGATCTTATATCTTTGTGATCATAGGTTGATCATTTGTTTGACCCGAAGCATGGCTTTTTGAGAAAGCGTAGCTTTGTGGACGAGACTTCGTCGAGCCTCACACCCCGGAAATGGTCGAAACAGGAAGGATGCAGCAAGGTTCTAGGGAGTAGCGCCCCTTAGTGTATGTCATTCCTTCTGGATAAAGGTGGTATCATGGTATGGAGCCCAGATACTTAACCTCTGTGGTTGCTGCACAGTTATCATTACTTTGTGGTTTGTTGGAAATCGGGGATCCTCGGGAAGATCGGTGACGATCGGGGAATGGCATACGCGTGTCAGTAGTTACCTATTTTTGCAGAGGTAACCCGGCCTTGTGTTGGCAGAGATCTAACCGTAATGTTAGGTTATTTCTCGGGTCGTCTATTCCAGGGACGTACCCATCGTGGATAGGAAGTTCCTTAGCCTGACCATTTGTTGGAAATCCAATGAAACAATACGAACCCTGTACGGTGTTAGTTGTATTACCTGCCATGGAATGTGGCGGTAACCTGCTATTGAACATGGTAGCTATAGTAGGCATACGATAATGGTCGTATGTTGGCTAAGATTAATATTCTACTTTCGAAATTACTTTCTACACTATGCACTAATAATAATATCAAAAATGATTTGATTTTTGCGTAGTAAGCATCTTTGACTATCATAAGAAGAAATCTCCTCCAATTCTGCGTTTGCATTGTGTGTGTGGTGGGAGGTCTTATGGTAGTTTCATTTTCCAAAAGCATTTCGAATTGACTTTAAAATTCTCTGCTATTTGTTTTAAAGATAAACTGTTTTTGTTGCTCACACCAGTCCCATGACTGATCCGGAGTTTATTGTTCCTTTCCTAAACTCTGGGTGCTCATAATTTCCTACACGAGCAGTCTAGAGTTGGGTTTTTCAGATATTCAGGATTAGTAGATTATCTGGAGCTAGTTCAGTCTTTGGATCGGACTGCACTTGCTTATTCTTGGTGTATCGTTATTGGGAGTTCAAGCTACATCTGGATTGGCGTTTTGAAGATGGAGATTATCCGCTGCTGATTTTATCTATTTTTCTTTCCGCTGCTATTTGTTGTATCATATCTCTGATGTATATTGATATTCATTGTATCACTCTGTTGTATCAGATATTGTATATCAATGTATTATTCATTTCTTCCGCTGTGTTGTTATTTACTTAACTGTGTTATAAGCTCCGGCGAATCGGATTTGAACGGTCGAATCTATGACATTCGAGTACGATGTAAAGTATGGATGTCGATTTTCGAACGCGAAAATTCGTATCGTTACATATATCTTTGTAATTTAAATTGGAATTTTCTTTTAGTAAGCAAAGATATTCAATCCCATATGGCTCTTCATACAGCAAAATTTATTTTTGAAATTTTGATCCTGATAGAAGATAGACCTTATGTAAGTATAAGATGATTTTGAAAGCATTTGATTTTGGAAATGAATTGGTTGACTTAAATTATTGACTTGGAAATTTGGATTTATTTTTCTAAATCTATTATTTTGAAAACTTTGAAACTAAAGATAATTAATTTGAGAAGAAATAATTTGGTGAAATTGTATATGATTTTGAAATTGAACTGATATTGAAACAAATTAAAATTTAAGAACCTTATGTTACTAAACACTTGATTTGGGAGTTGTCGAACTTATATAAAATTGATTTGTATGAGTATGAAATTGATTCGAAAACTAGATTTGAAAAGGGTACTCAAATTTGAAAAGTGAAATCTTATATAATTAAAGTCTACATAAATGTGATTTGATATACTTTTGATTTTGGAAAAGTATTTGATTTGAAAATTTAATCTTATATATAATGGATTTTATATAAGTACGATATTTGAAAGTGATTTGAAAAGGTACTATATGATACATATTTTCGAAGTAAAGATATGGAAAGTGCCTTCTGCTTGATATCCAATTTGTGGCCACATCTTGGATTCATTCTATCGATATTATTCTCTCTGATTTTTGGTTTTCCGGATATGATACTCGAGTGTCCTTCGAATTCCATGGCGTTACCCATGGTCTTATTGTTCTCTCGTGACTGCATAGCGCAACTGCCTGGCTGAGTCTTGCCTAGGGGTACGGATTGTTTCATGGGGGATCCAGGCGTAATCATTGTGTATCCTGCAATCTGTGTAGGTCGCGAATAGTAGCGCAAATGCTTGGCTGAGTCTAGCCTAGGGGTACGGATTGTTTCTTGGGGGATCCAGGCGTAACCATTGTGTATCCTGCATTCTACTAGTCAACATGGCGTAACTCGCAGGGCTGAGAAAGCTTACGGATATGGATTGTTTCCTGGGGGACCCAGGCGTAACCATTGTGTATTTGCGAACCATGGTTAGACAAAGGTTTTGTTTGTGTTTTTGATTGGATTGTACTTTCCATATCTGTTTTTAAAAGTTTTTCCAGTATTTTCACTGGGTGTTGAAACAAGTCTACTAAGTACCTGGAGAATTCTAGTTTTGCGCCTGATCAACGCACTACCAGAGTCTACGGGAACAAGGATAAACTTGTTGAAACATCGAGTTATAAAAGTATTTTCAAAAGAAAATTTGTTTCTTTATAAAGGTATTTTATAATAAAAGTATTTCCAACAAATAAAATTTTGTATCAATATTTGGAATCAAAACCCTTATGGTTCTAAATTAATTATTCGTGCCCGATGCTATTCTTTTGAATCTGCTTTATCTGCTCAGCTTTATTTATTCACCTATATTCTTATTTTCCAAATCCTCCTTGTTTTCCTTGTTGACTATATATTTTTTTTTTAATATTTTATTTATATACTACATGGTTTAATAGAAATTTTTAGTGTTATAAATATTTTAGAAGTTATTAATTTAATAAAAACATATTTAAAGTAAATGATTATTTGTTTATTAATAATATTTGAAAAGTATCTTGAGATAAAAAAAAATTAATAAATTATGAATTATGGATTTAATGTTTTCAAATAGCTTCTTTGTAAATATAAGTAATAATGTAAATAACTGTTTTTAAATAGTTTTCATATATTTATAAAGTTGTTATTTAAGCATATAAATGGTAATTGTAAGGAAGCAAGAAATTTTGCAAATGGATCTTGAAAAAGTTTTAAAGTATATAAGACAATTGAATTGCAAATGAAGTTTTCAAATTTATGTAAAATTATATAGTTCAAATTAATTGTTTAATCTTGACTTTCAATCTACGTTTATTTTTTGTAACAACCCGCATATTTATCGATTTTATATTTAAATATTTTATTTAAATATTTCATCGTTCGTCGGATTGTAGTCCGAGAAGCTACTTTTTGCAAACAGTCGAATTGGGACTCGAGACCACTTCCATTGAGTCCAAAATGCCGTTTGCGACCTTTTTGAGTATAAACTTTGATATGTTTGGAGCTAGTCAAAAATTTGACCATTTGCACTTTGGGTTTGGTTTTGGGTTCAGCCCCTTTGCCAACTTAACCTCCAAACTGAACCATCCCTCCCAATTCATCCTCACTTCCTCCTCTTTTCAGTTTCAAAGCAAAAATGGTGGGAGAGATTGGAAATTAAAACTCCATGCCCTAGTTCCTCTTGCAAATTCTTGTTCTTGCTCCAAATTCAAAGAGAACCCATTGGTAAGCCTCCTCTTCATCTTCTCCAACTCATTCTCTTATCAATTTCAGTTTATTCCTAAACCTAACTTTGGGAATGTCCTTCTTTAAAGCTTCGATTCAAGCTTGTTGAGTTGGAATTGAAGAGTGATTGCCATTGCCATTGCTTTCAAGCTTCTTCTTCATTGATTTGGGTTCAAAGGTGATATTTTTATCTCACATCTAAGCCTTTAATTATCTTCGATTGTTAGGTATGAATTCCTAACACTTATTCTTGTGCAATTGATTTTGGTTTGGATTGATTTGGTGTATATTCCAATTCTTGGTGTTTTGAAATCAAAATCTATGAAAATCCTTTTATGGATATTTGGACATTGGTATTTGAGGCGTGTCGAAGAGCCGTTAAGGCTGGGTTGTCGCTTGGCGTAAATCCTTAGTCGTTGTCGCTCGATCGATCGCTTCCGGTATTCATTTGGCCATTTTTGGTCTAGGTTCAGGGAATGCCCTGAACCCCAGTTTCAGACGTCTGAAACGTTAGATTCAGACGTCTGAATATCATATTGGGAAGATTTTTATTCCCAGATTCAGACGGCTGAATCTTTGGCTCCAGATGTCTGAATTGGCTCGATTTCAAACAGAAAGAAAATAGGCTTAAATTGCCTATTTCAGACGTCTGAAATATTTCGTTCAGACGTCTGAATCTGTGTTCTGGAAAATATTTAATTTTCCAGATTCAGACGTCTGAATCAATTATTCCAGACGTCTGAATCTGCAGTCTTTTGCCTATTTCCCTATTGTGCTTGAATTTCCAACTCTAATCAATTCGTGTTGATTCCCTTTTTGTTGTTATCATTTATTATCGGCCACTTTGTTAAGTCTCCCACCTCTTTAAACTTAGGTCGCTTGTCTTCACTAAGTCGTACCGTTTTGACGGGGCGCTGCCCCCTGGACCCCCGCGACCTGACCGGGCAGGTCGAACCCCGTATAACTCTGCGTAGGCAATCTTATCCGAAAACCATTCAACGGAACTTCTTACTTTGATGGTTTTGGGAATTGATTTATTTGGATTTTATTCACGTCTTCGAATGTGAACTTTTATAATTGATTGTTTCTACAATCACTTCTATGGCTTGTCACTTTAAAAATATAAAGGTTTCAATACTAGTAGTAAATATCAAAACTCTATCATCAAAACGATTTCAACTCTATTTTCAATATCAAACTCGTTTATAAAACTGTTTTCCAATCTACTAGTATATACAAACCTTTACCTCATTCGTATGAGAAAATATAATTAAACGGCTTAGCAAAACAAGTGGTATGAAACGCTTGCGTTTACTTCGTCGGTTAATTTATGGACTTGTTCGATTGAATCTCTTGTGACAATTTTCTAGTGCAGATCTACAATTTGTTCGTAAATATTTGAGTTAAGCAAGTGGTTATGGGACATGAAGCTAAACTCTTATATTTACTAGCTTAGTGTAATCGACACTTCCTTATGATCATGATGATCATTCTTGTGATTTAGACTAGCGATTGAGCGATGTCTCTTTGTTTGCGAGGTTAGACTAGACACCATTTGTGTGATTTCGATTCACACATATCTCTTTATCTTCAAGGTTAGTCTATACCTCATTGGTGTGATTTCGATTCACACATATTGAAACACTTATGACAATTTCCTAGTGCAGATCTACAATCTGTTCGTAAATATTTGAGTTAAGCAAGTGGTTATGGGACATGAAGCTAAACTCTTATATTTACTAGCTTAGTGTAATCGACACTTCTTTATGATCGATGATGATCATTTTATGGTTTAGACTAGCAATGTGCGATGTCTCTTTGTCCATGTGAAGGAATGTACTTCATTTTATTGAGCTTCGACTCAATCAGGAGGAGCTTCGGCTCAAAGTCCGCAATGGGGGACTATACCCAGTCAGGAGGAGCTTCGGCTCATCAGGAGGAGCTTCGGCTCAAAGTCCGCAATGGGGGACTATACCCAGTCAGGAGGAGCTTCGGCTCAATCAGGAGGAGCTTCGGCTCAAAGTCCACAATGGGGGACTATACCCAGTCAGGTGGAGCTTCGGCTCATCAGGAGGAGCTTCGGCTCAAAGTCCGCAATGGGGGACTATACCCAGTCAGGAGGAGCTCCGGCTCATTTTTATAGGATTGGCCATCCTCTTTTATTGTGATTTCTGGATTTCTAATTATTGATTTCTGGAATTTTATGTTTCACCAGCTTTTACCATTGACATTGATGAGTATGTCATTTTATTGTGGCTTGGTGAATTAAATTAAGAATATGACATTCTTTTCTCTATTTTGAGATTATTGAGATAAAGTATGACTTTTGTGGGATTTCTAATGTATACTTATCATAGTATGACACCTTTTTGTTATAATACGTTCTATTATCATATCTCATATTCTATCTCATTTTATCTGATAATTATAGCTAGACTGATCCTTTTATTATTTTCTTCTTAATTAATACTCGGGTCAGACTGAGATTTTACAGGTGCTTCCTCATGATTTCCTATCTGGAGCCATCATCTGACTTTTGGATAACTACTCTAGTTTAGTAGTTTTTGTTTGTATACATTTGAGATTAGACTCCTTGATGTATACATATTCTATTATCTTGCACTTGTATCTATTCATTTGTGTTATTGTGGATCTTATTTGTCCACTACTCTGATGTACACTTTCATGTGTTATATTCATATCTATTTCCGCCTTTGTGATATGAATTGTCTGTGACTGATTTATGTTACGTTTATTTCTATATTTGTTTCCGAAGATTATATATAGCCACCGTGTGATAGCTTTGTGTTTGTATCGGTATGTCGGATTTCCTCCTTAAAAGATATGCATTCTATTCTATCTGACATATCGGTGCTCGCACAAAGAAGTTACACGGATGGTCGCTCCTTAACAGCCTTATTCTCCGCGCTAGTTGACAGCACTACATCGTAGTGTTCTTGGCTAGCGTGGGTATAGAGGTGGGGCGTCACATTTTTGGTTGTTCTTTTCTCCTACCTCCTTCTTTTTCGGGGACGAAAAGCTTTGAGTGGGGGAGAGTGTAATGACCCTTAAATTTTAGTGGTTTTATTTATTTAACTAATTGAATTTTTGTGAAATTTTTATAATAAAATTTTGAAATAAAAATATAATATTTGGGATATGTATTTAAAAACATAGCAAACGGTAAATTTTCATTTGATAATATTAAAGTTTATTTTCTTGTGTAATTTTATTTCAATTTAAATCAGTTAAAATTGATGATAATAAATTTATTTCAAAACCTGAATATTTTTCTATAGAAAATTTCTAAATCTTCTTCTGAGTCAGATGTCATCTTTCGTTTTTTCAAATTTGGACTTCTACTGCTTTGTTTATCTTAATTCTAGCAAAATAGCAGCATTTCTGGTACCGATTATCGACTTTCGATCGGATGATCGTACCACTAGTACCTGTATACCGTTTTGATCGCCTCGTCGTGCTAATCCTTGAGGAATATCCATTTTTGTATTTCGAGGTCCCGGTACGCGACGGAAACAATAAACAAATTCGTTGTAACGCCACCTTTAACTTTTTGTTCGATTTCAAATATTGAAGCATCTTGTTAACGTAAATATTAATGGCTTTAAATCATTCCAACCTGTCACCAACCTTTATTATATCAATTGGCACTGTTGCTTTACTCGTCGGTACAAGTCATTTCAAAAATCTCCCTTCGTATTCTCCATTCCATCCGTTTATAAAATAAAACAAGTGTAACTGAACCGTTGATTTCTCATCTTACTCTTTTCTCTAGATCTATATTCGTTCTCTCTGCCATTTTCTTTTTCACTACCCTCTCCCTTCCTCATTTTCTTCCTCCCACCTCCATTTTTCTTTTCTTTCCCTACCACTGCATTCGACCGCACCCTCCACCGTTCCAAATCTGCTCCTCCCCAATCTTCCATCCTCCCTCCCTCCAGCAACCAAGGCCGAGTACGTCTCTTCACCACCTCCAACGCAACTCCGCCATCTCTCCTTGTTCGGCCACAAACCCCTCACCACAGCCATCATCCGACCCCACCTCCCCACTTGACACCCGAAGGCCACCCTCCTCCTCCCAATGCCAGCAACCACTCCCATCCACTTCCACTTGAACTTCACCCCAGCCCATTCCTTCCCCTCCAAACCCACACCACGGCCGAACAACAGAGCTCGAACTCCACCACCTCCAGACCGCTGCTGCCACCTCCACCTTAGCCACCTCCGCCTGCTCCCACTGCCTGACCGAACTCGACCAGATCCACTTCCGCAACCCACCACGTGGACCACACCTCCAACCGCCTTGAACAACTCACTTCGCCTCCCCTTGCGGCCTTTGTTTCTTTTATTTGCTGTAAGTACGTATAATAGTGGCTATTATATTTTTATGTACGTGAGTGTATATACTTGTATTTCGTATGCTTTACTATATCTATATATAAGAGAGTTATGTAGTGAAATATTATATATATTATACTAGTTGTGTTCTGTCTTATGAAAAGTAAGTATAATATGATGTTTATAAATAAGTTTATGTAGATTTATTATAAAGGAGTTGTGCTCTTATGGTTTGGTTTATAAATAAATAAATAAATAAATAATTATGTCAGTTACATTATCTTGTTTCACAGATAGTTTGCATATATATTTAGGTGTATATATAAGTCATACAATCTTGTTTACATTATATGTTATGCTATGATTTATTAGTAATAATAAATTTTGAACTGTTCGTTTACTGTATGATTATATATATTTGTTTATGAGTATATTTGAGCACATATTGTGTTTATAGTTTAATTATTACACACTATATTTATAAATATATCTGAGTAGTCTGTATATTTGATCATTGTCTGATGGTATACAGAGAATGGTTTTAAGTATAGTTTGAAGTTTTATGTACAAGTTATATATACATATCAGTTTTAAATATATCAGTTATATATTTGTATATATATATATATAAGTATATTATATAATAGCTGTTTATATGGTTTTGTTATTTACTTTTTTTGTTACAGTTTCTAATATTTCAAAATATAACATGTTAGTTTATATTATTTATATAGCAGTTTGTTATATTATGGGATACCAGTTGTCTCAGATTATACTTGGTATAATATATATTTATATATATAGTGAGATTTGTTTATAATCTGGTTATAAAGCTTTTCCATCGTTAAAAATGATATTAATATATATATATATATATATATATATGTTTTTTTTGTGTCTTAAATTAAGGAATGATTTTATAAGAGAATATGGATTCCTATGTCATACGTTTAATATTGATTTCCCAATATATTTTCGGATATTGATTTTTGATTTTTGTGTATAAAAAGATTTTTAATGTGTACATATTTTGCAGTTTAATGAGTATGTATATAAGTACTTGTTTAATTTAAATGTATGTGAATTTAGTATATGTGTATTGTTTTAAAATAGAATATATTATATATTTCGTTCAGTTTATATCAAGCTAAGTTGGTTAATTCTCATCAATTCCTGTTATCAGCTTTGTCCATCAAAAAAAAATTCGTGCCAATCGTACTTCGCTTCGAGATTTGTTGTCGGATCGGACGATAGTCTAGATCGTGATTCAATTGTAGCTTGCTGTGTATCAAACTTCTCTAACCTCGAAAGGTGAGCAATCACTCACGATTAACGTTCTTTTATTATTTAAATTTGATTTCAATTGAAATAGTAATTGAAATATGCTGCTGTAGTTATTTACATTGTTATTACTATTATTTGTAACTGTTCACCTGTGACATCTGACACCAGTATCTAGTAGTATATGCCTGTTATTAGTATTATCTGTATATGTTCACCTATGACATCTGACACCAGTATCTGTTATTTATATTGATGATATATGCTTGTTGTTATATTTTGTATTATCTGTTATCACTCTGCAAGTTCCCTGTTAGTATAGAATTCACTATGGGTTGAAATGATACATACCCGAACGGACTTTAGAA
Source organism: Allium fistulosum (assembly GCA_030737815.1). NCBI lineage: Eukaryota > Viridiplantae > Streptophyta > Magnoliopsida > Asparagales > Amaryllidaceae > Allium > Allium fistulosum. Next base: position 63,327,619 of record CM060903.1, read on the forward strand.
TAGGAGAAAATCGTTATGGGTTGAAATGATAAACCCAAGCGATTTTCATTTGAATTGTAATTGGGATTACGGGTCGAAATGATATCTACCCGTATATATTTAAATTTCGGATTGAAATGATAAATATCCGTATCATTTAACCATATGATGTATATATACAGATACCGTTGGTCCATATATATAAATATTTTAAAAATTAATTTTATGGTTTTGGAAAGAAATATATGGTTTTAATAAATGTTGAGCCTTAAATCATTTAATTTAAATTACGATGGATTTAATACATATGAGATGTTTAAGTATAAAAATTATATTTCAAAATAGATTTTGGTAATAATTTGAATAAGTTAAGGTTGGAAAGATAATTTATTTAACTAAACCAATTTGAAACTTATTGAAATTGAGATTTAAGATATGATTTATAACTTGGGTTTTATTTAAATAATTTAATGAATAATTCTTGATTAAATAAATTTAAGAAAATATTTAGTAAAAATAAAATGTAAGGCTAGTTAAGTGATATTGAATTTATTAAGTGAATATCCCCTGATTAAATAATAATGAAGTTAAATCAAGAGCTATATGAAACTGTTAAATTTAACTTTGAAAATGTTGAATATTAAAGCTTTGAAATATATTGAAAATTTAAATGATCTGTTTAGAAATGAATTAAATTGATGAATTGAGCTTTGAATAAATTTGAATTTGGAATTTGAAGTTGATTTGAATCGATTTGCTAGACTTGAGGAAATTAAATACTTTACTTTTCAAATCATTTAATATATATATATATATACTATTTTGGAAAATAGATATATTTGAAATGAAATGATATTTGGGTTTTGAAGTATAAATTTAATTGAAATGACCACGGTGTAAAAATGTATATTTCCAACTTGTAGATAGTTCTGAAGATCCTTAGAGGATGGTTATCCCAACATCCTTTAAGTTACTCGTATTTCAATTGATATTTCACTTGAGTTGGATTTATTTATATAAGAATGTTAATCCTGACTCGAGTGTTTTGTGTTTTGCTTTACGCTCGGGTCAGACCGAGTGATACAGCATTTGAGACTCACCCTGGGAGTTTGGAGCTTCCTTTGGAGATCCAACTATCGCCTTCTAGTTGATCTGTTCAGAGAGGTCATCTGTTGTACTGGAGACTTCACTGCATTTGAGATATTCTGTTGTATTTTATTTCTAACTCTGATGTTTATATAGTAGCTTCATGAACTACTATTTTATCTATTCCGCTGCGTATTATTGTTTTACTCTGTGTCTGTGATTCTGTGATTGATTTATTTACTGCATATGCTGAGTTTTGCCAAATTTAAATTAACAATCTGATATTTTGAATTATTCAAGTCAGACATGAGTGGATTTATTGTCGATTTGAATGGTAAAAAATGGCGGGTCGTTGCAAAAACTATACTACTAAGCTACAGAGCTCCAACTCCTCTATATCTACAAAACTAGACAGGATATCAGACTATAGACAAGTCTGACTCAACAATCAAACCTCTAGAACTGCTGGTTCCAAAACAAGAGATGGATCATACATGTACTCCCTCAGAGATACGTGAAACACATCGGGTCCCAGTTATCCAAACTGACAATTCAATTCTGAAGACCAAACACTTATCCTCACCAGAACATAGAAAAGATCCAAAATACCTCGGAGCTAGCTTCCCAATCTTACCCAATTTAAAGTTCCTTCGAACGATGAAAACTTATCCAAAATCAAATCTCTGACTTTGAAATCCAAATTCCTCTGTCTCTTATCCACAAAACTCATCTGACGATCCTGGGCTGCCTCCATCCTTACAGATCAGCTCAACCTTCGCTGATGCCTCAAAACAACTCATCAAAATGATCCACTCACAATCAATCCAAGAACACAAACTCTACTCCTCAAACATCAGAAGACTGAACTTACTTTGCCTATCGGAAAGGATAAAACAGATGCACTCCCAAACGCTTCCGCTGCACAACTCTGATCTGAAGTAGATGAAAATGCTGATGATAAACACGAGCACAAACTGGACAACACATCCCAGAAATATAGTTCAACAGATCCATAAAGAGAAAACTCAGAAATCCCGAAAGATCTCTGACAAACCAAAAGAAACACTCAACTATCGCAAGTCACTTTTGCGATCAACCCAATCTAATATCCAAAGAAAACTGTTCTCCCTTTACCAATCAAAACAGCTTAAGCCTATTTAGCCAGTCCATCGAAGAAATGGGTCCACTCTGCTGCTTCTGAACTTCACCTCTAGAAAACTACTAACAGATGACCTCCTTGCCTGCACACAGAACAATCAGAACTATGACGCTACCACAGACGACAAAGATTTCCTAATCCAAACTCCTCGAGAAACTCAGGCCTCAAATCCAAACACAACACCCAGATGAACTCAGCCTCAACACCGATGCAGACACACTTCCTTAAACTTGTTCCAAAGAAACATCTTCGGAGACATCCATAGTCACTGCATCTCATCACACAGCTACTACTTCCTGAGGTATCAAGATACCATCACTAGCTTCTGCTCAACTGTCAGAATCCAAATTATACTCATCCAAACTTGCACTTCAAAAATGGACTCCAAACCTTAACAAGTTTCCTTCAGAGATTGGTGAAATCCTTACACCACAACAAAAATTCACTCGAGACGGTATTGGGTCTACAGTCTCGGCAGATACACTTCCAACCTTAACAAACTCTAACCATTGGTAGTCATGTTACACACACCCCTACCCCATCTACCTTTATAACTTATATTGGGAATCCCGAACAGGTATCCCAACAGATAGGTAGAAATATAAATATATATATATATATATATATATCTAAAATTACAAATACGCTCTCTTAAGATAGACACCACTCCAGAGTCTAGGTATTCACTCAACCTAGCGCTCTGATACCACTGTGACGACCCAACTTTCTATCACCAGAAAGTTGCATCATCTTTAAGAAAGAAAGGGATAGAAAAGAGAAAATATAAAGAAGAAAAAAAAGAAACAACATCAGAATCTCACTAGCGGAACGAATAAATTATATTAATCATATAAATATTACATAATATACAACATCAATCAGAGTTACACAGATAATACATCATATACTAGACAGTTATAAACACCTGTCTAGTTAATACAAATCGATACAACTCAAATACAACACAGAGATACCAACACAGCAGAACACTATATATATATCAACAACGCTGAAGCCTCCTGCTCCATTGCTCCTCCACAATTCGTCAAAGCTAACCTGAATCCCTTGGCTACTCATAAAAATTTGAGTACCCGAGAGTTTAAGAAAAACAGAAATAAACTCCGGGTAAGACATGGGTCTGGTATGAGTAACAGGTTACAGTTTCTTAACTTTGAAAAGCTTTGAAAAGGAAAGGTATCACGTAAGACTTCCCACACATAAACATGGGTAAGTTTTTACCTTACGCTAACCAAACATTTGATAGGAAATTCAGTGATATTATAATAGGGTCTAGGGTTTTCAAAATAAAATACAGAAATAGCTGGAATGCTTACATCTCACGTTCCAACATAGTTGGGCACAACTAATACGTACGACACTTATTGGAGATTGGATTCCATACAATGGCAGGACTACTGGGGTACCGCCCGTCACAGTACCTGGCCTAGATCAGCGTACCGAGGATTACTCCCAATCCCCTACAACACAAGGCCGGAACCATCCCTTACTGGACAGTCCCGAACGAAACAACCCCAGCAGTTGTGGCCACAACTGCCCACACAACCGAATATAAAGGGACATCTAGACATGGGAAAATCTCGCTCTCAAGTGGGTGCTACCCACGAAGCCTTGCTGCACCTCCCCTATTTTAGCCATTCCCGGTTGATGAGGCTTGAGGCTACGATTACCTCATCAGAACACATCACTTAGAATGCTCATCGTCCACCTGATGATGTTCTTAAAGCATTCAATCCATACAAGTTCGTTCCGGGTTCGAACGAAACCGAAGGCATTATCTCGTTACACTCATTTTGTAATCATCCTCAGAGTTAACGACAATAACCCTTGCACTTTGAATCTTCATCTTCACTTGAGATTCACGACCTATCGTTAATTTGGATCAATGTGGTTTTCAGATATCCAAATCTGGAAACCCGATCCCGGTCTCATCGAAATCCAAATCGCCATCTTTTAAGTCCAAGTTGTTTTAAAGTTAAAACAATTCATTTCATTATCCATATACACACAGATAGATAATTCACAATATCATAGATAGATAATACACAATATCACAGATAGATAATACACAATATCATCACAACAGATAATCCATATTATTATCACATTTCAACCAAAGCAACGATATCATACAACATTACTTATCTCATATCTGAGATTTCAAACCATTCAAGGAAATCAATATCATCCATCCATACATAAGTAAGGATAAATAATCACACCATTTATAATTAATTTAAAATGAATTAAATTAATTACCTTATCTCTAATTAATTTAAAGTAAATTAAATTAATTACTTCATCATTATAAATCTTGCTTACATAACCATAAATTAATTACAAATCAATTTATTAATCATTCCCTAATTTCCATCTTAATTAATCATCCTTGATTAATTATTCTTTAATTACATTCAAGTAATTATTCTTTAATTAATTTCACAAATTAATTATCCTTAACCAAATATAGTAATTAATCTTTAATTACTCTATTAATTAACTATAATTGGTTACATTAATCCTTAATTAATTACATTAATTAATTGCTCAAAATCACTTATTATTGATTAATTAATCTTAATTAATCAACCCTTAATTACATCATTAATTATATACTTTAATGATCCCTAATTACATTTTTAATTAACTATTCTATTTAAATTAACTACATTAAGTAAAGAAATCTTTACTTAAACCATAGTTATTAATCAACCTTGACTAAATCCCATTCAGTAATTAACTACCCTTAATTACTTCATTTAATAAATTAATTACTCCTTAATTAATTATCTTAATTAATCCCTTGATTAATTTCACAAAGTAATTTAATTCAAATTACTATCATACTCAAATCCTCTTCAATTAATTACATACGATAATTACCATTAATTACTTCACTACATAATTACACTTCATTTATTACATTAAGTAATTACCTATCAAATCATCCAGTGATTAATTAAGATTAATTAAACTTAATTAATTAACTTAAACTAATCAAATTTAAACTCAATTAATTACATTAAGTAATTAATTCGTTAATTACTTCCATTAAGTAGTTACACTTAAACATTTCACAAATGTTTATCTTTAATTAATTTATCTAATTAATTATTAAAATTAATCACATTAATTTATTATTAGATAATCCTAGTTAATGACATTCATTAACTATTAGCAATTCTTTAATTTCTTTTCTTAAGTAATTAAACTTAGATTAATCATTATTAATTACAAATTAATTAATCTTAATAACCAATTAATTAACCATTAATTATTTAATTAATTTAAGTTTTTAACTGTAACTTAATTAACCTTTAATTACTTGATTAATTAATCTTTAATCACAAATTTAAAATCTAATCTTATCAAATTAATGATCTTTAATTACAAATTAATTATTCCTAATTAATTAACTTAAAACTTAATTAATTTAGTTTAAAACTCATAATTAGTCATTTAATCATCCATATCATTAATTAATTAGATTAATTAATTATCCATTTTAATTACCTTAATAATTTAATGAATCCAAATCATTAAATCCTAATTTACTTTAACATAAACATTATTCTTATTAATGATTAAATTATCATTAACAAATCATTTAAAACAATTTACTTTCAAAATTTACTTCAAATTTCACTTTTAATTTAAGATTTAAAAATGAATACAATTTTAACTTTAACCAATTTAAATCAATTGTTATAGGGAATTTTATAAAGAATCTTATATAAATAAGTTTTAAATATTTTATTGAAAAACCATTTCATTTAAACATACTTTAAACATTGAAACTTGTTTAAACAATTTAAAATTAAAAAAAAATTATTTATTTTAAAACTAGGATACAAATTAGATTTTGAATTCATACTTAAACTAGATTTAAAACTTGGTTTAAACTGGTTTAAAAATCTGCTTTTAAATTTTTAAAACTTAAAACCTGACAGGTTTTAAAACTGGCAACAACAACTATAACCCGAGTCTACCCCAAATGAATTTGTAACGACCCATAAATTTTGATTGGTTTTAATAACGTATATAACTGAATTTTGTGAAATTTTAAATAATAAAATTTGGAAATAAAATTTTTATATTTGGAATACGTATTTAAAAACATAGCAATTGGTAAATTTTCATCAGAAAATATGCAAGTAAATTTTATTGTGTAATTCTATTTCAATTTCAATCGGTTAAAAATTGATGGTAACAAAATATTTTCCAAACCTGAATATTTTTACACAGAAAATTTGTAAATCATCTTCTGAGCAAGACGTCATATTTCGTTTCTCAATATTTGGACTGTTATTGCTCCGTCAATCTTATTTTCGACGAAATAGCAGCATTTTCGTACCGATATCGACTTTTGATCGGATGATCGTACCACTAATATCTGTGTGCTAATTTGATCGTCTCGTCGTGCTGATATCTGCAGTATATTCAATCCTATGTTTTGAAGTCCACTACGCAGCGGAAACTGCGTAACGGTCCAATGCATCGGTATCCGTTTTAACTTTTAATTTCCCATGTCCTTTTACTTTCAGGTGAGAATAAATAACCTCTTGCCTTTATTAATTTAAAATGTACGTACCTGGCTCTTTGAATCAACCTCTCCCTTTTCATCTTCCACCTCATCTTTATTTTTGTAAACGTTTGCATTGGAGCCTCCACATCATTCAACTTTCCACCTCCTGCTTGCATTATTCTTTTGCTCAATTGCTCACATTTTTCTTCCCTCCGTGCCTATACCTCCCAATTCCCAAACTCACTTTTTGTTCGGCAATTGAAAAAAAAGAAAAGAAGCAGCGTTGCTCCTCCTCAAACTTTCTGCTCTGCCCACTCATGTCCTTCCCTTCACTCTGCCGAAGACCACCATCTCAAAAAGACCAAACACCTCCGGCCTTGGTTCCATGTGCCGAACATCATCTGCCTCACCCATCTCCTCCAACCCCATCGACGCCAGCCTTCCACCTCGCTACTTCGCCTCGGTTCCCAGACTTTGCCTGGCCACTGCCTTCACATCTCCTTCTCCCTCTCTGGTTTCTGTTATTTGTAAGTTTATATATTATTTGGTTAGTGATATATATATTTATAAAAATGTTAATATATATATTATATAAAGTTTTGTATAAATTATTATTATACATATAATAGCCATGATTTTCTTTGTTGTAACTATGAGTGCATGTTGTGTGTATATGTTCAACGTCTGCATAAGTGTGTATATACATTATTCTAGTTATCGATTTTATAAACATAGTTTCCCAAGATTGTTACAGCATGATTTATATATTTATCCGTCTTGCATATATTAATTATGTATATAGTTTGTTCGTTTTTTTGTATATAAATATGTTATCAGTTATATATGAGTTAGTCTATATATTAATTAAATATAACATAGGGTAGTTTATATATATTCTATAGCATACGTGAGTCTACCTAGTGGAAATTTTACAATTTTAGCATTTGTATATTAATAGCTTGGGCATGTACATCTTGTTGTAATATTATAATATTAGTGGTTAATATATATTTGAGTCTGCACAAAGTAAGTTATATATATGTATAAAGTAAATTATCCTTTTTTCTAAGAAAGGAGAGATATATATAATATGGAGACTTTATATTTTTATGTACTTTAAAATGAGTATTGGTTTTAGAAAATAAATAATATGCATCAGTACTTGATTTTTTTTAGCAGTATGAGGGACCGTGTATTATTATTTTATCATAAGGTAAACTATATTTTGTCTTTATATGTTGCGAGCTATTCATATAATAACTATTTTTAAGTAGTGTGCAGATATATATAATCTGTTACATTCACGTATATGGGTTATATATATTAATGTCAATATGTATATATTTATTAGTTTATGTAACATCCCACCTTTTTGTACACTTAAGCAGATACATGTGCCGACTTAAATGAACAGAAGGGCGGATTGTTATGGGGTAAATAAGAAAAAGTGGAGAAATAAAAGAAACAAAATAGAATCTTGCAGCGGAACGATAAAATATAATAATCAAATAACAGTTCATGAAGCTGTTTTACAAAACATTTGATTATACTTATACAATACATATCAGAGTTACACATACTAGAGAATGATAATTATGCAGCGGAATACAATGGTGTAGTAGAATATAATAAATAGTAGTAATAAAATCTTCGTCTTCGTCCTCCAGAAATAGAGCCTTCAAATCCTAAAATGCTCAGGCTGACCCGAGCGAATTGAAAAGACAAAACACTCGAGTCAGAACTAAAAGATCTTATGTAAGTTAAATCAATGAAATAAATATGAGTGTAAACGGCGTCAGAGATGTTTATGGGGTTTGACATCTCCTATCCAGTGTCTAACGTGAGTGCAGTAACTTAAGAAATGTTCGGGATTCACATCTCCTAAGGATCCGTTAAACTATCTACTATGTAGTAATATTCGCTATATATAGTAGTGTCTAATCAGTAAAGTATAATCATATAGAAAATAGCATTAAGGGGATGGTGAACCTTAACGCGGTCGGATCTTTAAACCAAAATCGTAGTGGGTTCGATATGGTAGGTGACACGGCACACAAGGCAATGCTAGGGTAGATATACCAATTACGCATTCGGACTGGTGGTGACGCATAGCAACCACTACCGCCCACCTCGAACAACACTCCCAAATCAAGGGTGGCCACCAAATCAATCACAAGTAATAGAATGGTATCGAAGAAGTGTGTCCGATCAGAGGTGCTACCTCCTTGGCCCGTCGATCGCTCCTGTTTTAGCCACCTTATGCCAACTCACGGGAGTTGGGTCCACGTATATACCTTAGGATCGTCGCCACCATCCTACTTCATTCTGGAAACTCCACCGCGCACACAGTTGTCAAAGTGGTTTTCGGTATCGACAGAGAGTATGTCCATAACCGATCCCGGTCTCTTTAACAACCAAACGTTATTATAACACCGTGGTCATTTAAAAATATATATACTTTTAAAACACAATCATTGCCCTTTCAAAACATATTCTTTATTTCTAATAGTATATACTTAAAACCAAATATTTTTTTTCAAAACATATCCTTTACTTCAAAATAGTATATACTTTAAACCAAAATATAATTACTATTTCAAACCCAAATTATCAATGTATTATTTCCATTTCAAAACCCAATTCAATAATATATCATTTCCATTTCCAAAACAATTCAATATCTTATTTAAATAAAACCAAATTTCCAATCACTAATCTTTCTTAAACTTAGATAACTTGAAATATTCTTTTAAATCATCTTAGACCCAAACCCCATTTTTGAAGTCATATACTAAATTTCAATTTCAGTAGGTTTCCAATCAATATATTCATAGACAATTCTTAAATAAATTCCATTTCAAATAAATTCATTTTTCAAACCATATTACTTTCAAAGTTATAACAATTTCGAAAACCAATACTTTGAAAACAATAATACCTTAATTTCAATAAAACATTTCAATTTTGATATATTTCAAGACTTTAAATATTCCAAAATTCCCAACCAAATCTGATAATCTTATATATACCTTAATTCAATTTACAATTATTTAGTTTAGAAATATTTATTTAATAAATTCAAGATCACTTAAATAAAGCTCAAACTTGAAATATTCGTAAATCAAACTTAAAACATCATCAAGTTATACATAGCTTAAATTTTAGAATTTAACCATATATAAAATAATATTTATATAATATCAAAATTAGTATATATATAAACCCTTATTTTCCAAAACCCATAGAAAATCATTTAAAATATTTTATATATAGACCACGGTGCCTGTATATAATTTTCTATCCTATGGTCAAGTGATACAGATATTTATCATTTCAATCCGTAATTTTAAAAATAAAAGTTTACGGTTATATATCATTTCAAACCGCAATCCCGAATGGAATGAAAATGCATAATAACTTGCAGTTTATACAATATAAAATATAGCACCATTCATCCAAATATCAATAAACAACCATTTATTATAATCATCATCCAATTTAAACAAAACATCAATATAAAGCATATAAAATATAACAGGCATCAACTAATAGTTTATATTCAATAAAAATTAATAACTGTTTGACTGGCAGTTTATATGCAATAATAAATAAATTTAACTGTCAATTTATATGCAATAATAAAATTAAATAACAATTTAATTTAAATAAATGCTATCTAACCAAGATGATGATTAAATATATGCCCAAACAATCATAGATAAATTTTAAATCACATAAAAATTTAATTTAACAAACATAAGAAATCTTAGAAGTTGTGAGTGGGTTAAAACACTCAGCTTTTGAATTTAAATTGAATTTAAATTCAATTTAAACCCAAAAATTTGACCGTCTCCGAATTCATCCAAACCAGCGTCAAAGTGTCCGGAATTTCGATACGATCCCAGCAAAACAAACTGTAACGACCCAGAATTTTTAACAAATTAAATTGAGAATATTTAATTAATTTTTAAATATTTGAAGGACGATTTAATTTGAATCCCCGATATAACTTTGAAATTGGCGGTTAAATTCCAGAATTTAATCTATTGTAAGTTGAATAAAAATTTGAATCTTCAATTTTAAGCTGATTAAAAATAGTTTAAAAGCTTTTAAAATTCGTATTGATAATACTGAAGATGATTAAAACTTCAGAATCGAATTTGAAATAAATTTGATCAGTTTGAATTTATATCGTTCGTATCGATATTTTAAAAATAGCTGTCCGAGGCGTAGTCTCGGAATTCGACGAAACCAGTTCCATTGGGTCCGAAATATTGAAATATTGTCGGATTTCCAATTTCGTATTTTTCGGAGTTAGTACGTGATCGTACGGCGTGTAAACGCATTAAAAAAAAAAATCTTTATCGAATTAAATTTAAATTTAAATTTTTATTTGGTCAACAAACACACGTCTTCTTCCCTTAACCCACGCCAAGTATCACGGGTACGAAATCGTGCCAACCATCTCGTTCAAGAGATAAAAATCATAACCCATGCCTCGTTCGATTTTAAGCATTTCGTCCCCTCTTCCTTTATCTGTTCAAAACAAAATCTCGAGCAGTTTAAAAATGGCGACCTCTGATCAATTTCAACTCCCTCCCCTTTATAAAAGAAAGCATCGCAGATAGAAAACAAATATAATCGACTTTCTCTTCAAAATCAAAAGAAAACGAAATCACTTCCTCAATTCATCATCGCGACATAATCAAATAAACAACGGCCGAAGCCTCTTCCTATTCGAACCCAAACGAATCGCGTCCAAATACGCGAAGGGACGAACAGCAGTTTCGATTGAACTCGCGATTTCGAGGGCATTTCTTGGCCGCGATTCAAGGAGAGGTTGGAGTGGCGCTCGAGTTCGTTTGGGGCAAGCGCACTCGCGTAGGCACGATCGCGAGTTAGGGCTTCAAACGTTTCGAATCTGGGCAGTAGGGGGATCGGCGGCGAGTTAAATTGGAGTGGAGGCATTCGCGTGTGTGGGCAGGAGGCTGGGGCGTTGGCAACTTCGTCGATGCCGCGATTGTCTACGTGCGATTTTTACGACAGTGGCAGATCGAAGTGGACCTAAGTGTCGATGTGGATGGATGTCGCGAGCGCGGAGGCGTTTAGCTGCCTCGGGACTGTGGGCTTCGATCGAGTTGTCATCGCGAGGCCTAGGGAAAAATTGGAAGAAGACTTCTTCGTCGCGGCGTCTAGAGCAGTGGTGGGTTCGCGAGCTCGGCGAGATTCATGTCGTGTTGGGGCCTTGGCAGTAGGGTAAGGCTGAGGTATATGTTCTTTATTTTTTTGTTTTTTTTTTGTTTTAATATAAACATGTATATCCAGGAAGATAAAGAAGGTAAATCTTTGGAAAATCTGTTTTAATATTTTTACAGTAAAAGAAATTTAAATTTTTTTTAACTAAATCTTTGTTGAATTAAAATTTTAAGTTTCAAATAAAGAAGATTTGTTAGAGGTTTAATTTATTGGATAAAATGATTTATATTAAAGGTTGGATTAACTAGAGTTTTAACTGGGAATATAAAATTTATTTTGTTAACTTAGGTGATTATATTGGTAATTAGGAAATATTTTATTAAAGGGGAAATTTGTTTGAAAAATTTTAAATCAGGTAAGATAAAACTTTCGGTTAAGTAAATAAATTAAACGATAATTTAATAGTTCGATTTAATTCGAATGTTAATAAAATTTATATGATTGTTATACAAGGTATAAATCAAGGAAATCAATCTGGAAGGGAAAATGAGATGGCAAATAAAAAGCTAAGGTGAGATTTTTCTCACTCGATTGAAAAGTGGAATTTTCAGTTATTTATTGATTGTGTTGATTGCTATTTGATGTGCTATTAGATATTTTAGGATATATCTATATATATAGCAGTATATACATATTGGCATATGTATATATTGGATTGATGATTTCCCGCCTCGTATAGCGGATGAGACCCTATTGCGCCGTTAGTAAGCGGATTTATAAAAACCTATATACCGCGATAATTCCGTACTGGAGCGGAATTGGTATTGTGCTGACGTCTTTGGATGCAGGGAAACAGGTTGGAGGGATCCAACTGGACCCCTCACATTGATTGAATTTTTATTCTACTGTTGTGTTCATCTGTGAATGATTTTTGATGTTATTTATCATGTTGATGTCTGGAAATTGATTGAAAGCTAAAATTTAGCTGAACGGATGTTTGATATCATTGGATTCCAAAAATAAACAAAATTGAATTTTTTGGAATCAAAATAGAAATTTCTAAGTGAATTTAATTTTTGAAATTGAATAAAATTTGAAGAAAAGAATTTAAAGGTATAAAAGTTGATTCTTATAGTATTATCGAATTTATTCCAGAATAAGTGAAAATGTTAAATAAATGGATTTCGTAAAATAGTAATTTTAAATTGAAGAAATTAATTTAAATTTGGATTTTTAAATAGATTGAAAGAAACGATTGAAATTTATTTTCTTAAGAAGGAATTTATTTAAAAGAAGATAAGTTGGAAATCCAATTAGAAATTTAATTGGTAAATTGAAATAAGTTGTGAAATCAATGTAAAATGATTTCAATTTGAAGAATCCATTTTAAAACAGAATATTGAATAATTTGAGAAAAATAAGGAATTTATTTTAGTAGTGATAAATAAAATTAGAAATCAATCTGTAATTGATTTAATATTGGAAATGAATTTTTGAGAAATTAGTATGGGATCTTTTATTTAACGTTGAAAATAAATTCAGAAATCAATATTGAAATTGAATTGATATGGAAGTTTTTATAAATAGAATTGAAATTTATAAAAGTTGTTTATAGACCTAAAGTCACTTATTTTGATAAGTTAAATATAGAAGTTGATAAAAGAAGGTTTATAAGACGAAGTTGTTATTAAAAAGAGAAATAGAATTTATAAACGTGCTTATAAATTCGAAAATAGATTGAATGTGATAGATTTAATATAGAAGATTATTTAAGAAGATATATTCACGATTTTGAATAGCGAATTTTTATTGAAATAAAAATGTGTAGGAATGTTTGAAATGGGGTTAAGTAAATTTTATTCACGATTTTGGACAGTGAATATATTGTTAAGTAAAATGGATTTATTTTTGAAGAAGTAATATTTTAAAAATGAAGTTAAACATTTTAAAGGTGTTTTAAAATGTGTTATGAATCGAAAGCATAGATTTCAACATTTATTGTTGAAATAGACGTTTTCGAAAAATAAGGAAATGGTGGACTATAACACTGTTGTTATAGTAAATGATTTCCGGGAGGAAATATTTTTATGTAGTATTGGGATTTATATATCTATTTTAATTTCGAATCCCTATACTAGTGATTTTGAGTCGTCGTAACGATGTTTTACGTAACATTCGTTTTGACTCAAATAAATGTTGTTATAATAAATGATTTCCTTAAAGAATGAATATATACTTAATTTGATTTAAGTATATCGAATATTTCCCAAGTGTTGAAAATAAATGATTTGTGAAATACTTATTATTAAATAAGTAGGGAAATGCAATTTTCCAAAATGAAATGAAACGTTTTGAGATTTTATCTTCTTAAAGATAAAATGAAATTGAATATTTGAAATCGATTTGAGAATCGTATATCAATAGATATTTTGAAAATATAAATTCACTATGGAATTTATAAATGGAATGGGAAGTTGTTTAAAAATAAATATTGATTTATTTTTGAAGTGTGGAAAATTGATTTGAAATTTGTTTCCAAATGGTTAAGTGTGGAAATTTTATATCTAGTAAAGATATTTTGGAAGATAAAATAATTTTGGAAAATTATTTGGAATCTGATGATGTTGCGCATCTTGATTGATAGTTAAATAACCGACTATCAATAATTACCTTTAGATAGGTATTTGTTGTGAATTGGATGAATCTGAATGCCACACTTAATTTTGAAAAATCGCTCACTATTCGGGTTAGCCGGGAAAGGACCATGGGGTCGTATAACCCATTCCGAATATGTGATACGTCGTTATGAATTGCATTCGAAGACCGGTGTTGAAGACCGGATATTTTTGAAAACGGAAGGATTACCGTCGAGTTACTCTACATCGGCTGATCTCCGGTTTAGAGGTTTTATCACCCTTAGTGACGGGAAGTCCGGACGTGATTAGAAATTTATCCGGAAATGCAAGGGCTTCGTGAGAAGTGCCTTCGGTTCTGTTCGATCCCGGAACAGACTTGTATGGATTGTGTGTCTAACGTTACAATTTGAGATATAAAGTTGATTTCTTTCAAATACATTTCTGTTGGTGGCGGAGAATTTATTCTCTTAGCTTAACACCCTTCTCTGAGACGTACGAGCTCAGAGGTTATGTAGTTGAAATTTATCAGCGATATATCCCAATTTGGTAACGTGGCATACTGAGTGTTGCTGTGAAGTGATCAGTGTTTGATCATTTGTGATATGATCATTTGTTTGATCTTATATCTTTGTGATCATAGGTTGATCATTTTGTTTGACCCGAAGCAGGGCTTTTTGAGAAAGCGTAGCTTTGTGGACGAGACTTCGTCGAGCCTCACACCCCGGAAATGGTCGAAACAGGAAGAATGCGGCAAGGTTCTAGGGAGTAGCGCCCCTTAGTGTATGTCATTCCTTCTGGATAAAGGTGGTATCATGGTATGGAGCCCAGATACTTAACCTCTGTGGTTGCTGCACAGTTATTATTACTTTGTGGTTTGTTGGAAATCGGGGATCCTCGGGAAGATCGGTGACGATCGGGGGATGGCATACGCGTGTCAGTAGTTACCTATTTTTGCAGAGGTAACCCGGCCTTGTGTTGGCAGAGATCCGGTTAGGTTCTCGGGTCGTCTATTCCAGGGACGTACCCATCGTGGATAGGAAGTTCCTTAGCCTGACCATTTGTTGGAAATCCAAAGAAACAATACGAGCCTTGTACGGTATTAGTTGTAGAACCTGCCATTCACTTATGGTGGCGCCCCACTGTTTGGATGGTAGCTATAGTAGGCATACGATACTGGTCGTATGTTGGCTAAGATTAATATTATACTTTCGAAAATGATTTCTACACTATGCACTAATAATAATATCAAAAAGAATTTGATTTTGCGTAGTAAGCATCTTTGGCTATCATAAGAAGAAATCTCCTCCAATTCTGCGTTTGCATGGTGTGTGTGGCGGGAGGTCTTATGGTAGTTTCATTTTCCAAAAGCATTTCGAATTGACTTTAAAGTTATCCTGTTGTTTATTTTAAAGATAAAATAACTGTTTTACGATCTCATACCAGTCACCATGACTGACTCGGAGTTTATTGTTTCCCTTCTAAACTCTGGGTGCCCACCAATTTCCACACGGGCAGTCTAGAGTTAGATTATCAGGATATTCTGGATATTCTGGAGCTTTGGATAGAAGCTGGATGACGAGACGTAGTATTTGTATCTGATAGTATTTATTCCGCTGTGTATTCTGTATGAGGACAAGTTATATAACTGTCCATTGTTGTACTGAGTTGTATATTGACTCTGATGATTGATGTATATATAAACTGATATAGCTCTTTGTTTTAAAAGACTAGTGTTTAATTATTATATATTGTTCCGCTGCGATATGTGAGATTCTGATATTATCTCTGTTTTCTGTTCTGTTGTTCTTTCGTGTTGTTGTTCTTTTTCTTTCTCTTCTTCCTTCTACTCTTTTCTTCTTCTTCTGCCTTTTTCTTCTTTCTTAAACCCTCACTATTGGAGTTTCTGGCACTCGATTTCTCGACAGTCGATAAAGTGAGTATCGATGTTGAATTTTCGAAAGTCGAAAATTTCAGGATGTGACAAAGTGGTATCAGAGCATATGGTTAAGCGACAACCCTGCTCTGTTGGGTGTTACTCATTAGAGATAGAGTCAGCAATACTCTAGAATGAGTTTGAGTGTAATAATAGATATGAGCGCGTATTTGTTATTTGAATATAAAATTGTTTTGTATTGTGTTGACTTATCGGTTGATTGTTTATGGATTCTGGTCGGTGCAGTCTAGCTAACTGTAGTCGATAGGGGTTTCTAAACTCTTAAACAAGGTAAACCGACACAGTATTATTTTAAATAGGGTAAATGAAATAATTTTGCCCAAAGCTATTTTGTATAAGAAAAAGAAATAATTTTCTGTAAATTATTATGATATATGGATGCATGGTTGTTAGGAAGTAATGATGTTAATTATCCCCATTAATATATATGTGGAAATTTTAAATGAAATTGGAATTAAAACAAAGAACCAAGAAATAAATGCACATACTAATGAAATTAGAGAATTGTAAATTAAAACGGAATTCCAGAGAAGTATTTGGAAATGTTTTGAAAAGAATTTGAAAATTTTGGAGATTTGGAAAGTTTAAATTCTTTTTGGAATTGAAAATGAATTTCAAAGGTTTGAAAAATGTTTTGAAAAGATGAAAAGCTCTAAACTCTTTTCGGTCGCTGGAAAATAACTTCGGTAATGACTGCAGCATTATCGATGTTCATTTTCGGGTTTCCAGAAGAGGAATTGCTGCTAAATTGTTTTTAAATGGAAGTTGTTTGAAAAATTTGGGTTTTATTTTTGAATTGTTTTCAAAATGGCTGTGATGTCGAAAAGACTCTGGAATACTATATATAAAAATATTCTGAGATTGATAACTTATAAAATATTGAGATCTGATTGGAATGAAATTCAAATTGTAAATGAATTTATAACTTGGAATAGAATTCAAGAAGGTAATTGAAAATTTAAAATTCAATAATGGAATGAATTGTGAATATGAATTTATGATTGAAAATAGAATTCTAATGGAACGAAATTGTAAAGTGAAAGTATAAATGATTGTATAAATTGGAGATGTAAATGAGTCGAAGACTTATAAAATATTGGAATTTGATAGAAATGAGATTCAAATTTAAAATGAAAGAATTTGTGAACGAATAAATAAATTTGAATAAATGAAGTGAATAAGATTAAAACTGAATGTTGAAACCGAATTTGAATAAGTGAATTAGAATCTGAAATGGATTAGTAACTGAAACTAATTTAAAATGGTGCAGTATGAATGAAAGCAAATCAATAAAATTCAATATTCAGAAATTGAACTGAATCCAATTTAATGTTGGAATTGAATTCAAATGAATGTGAACTGTAAATATTGAACGATAATGAGTATGTAACTTCAACAGTGAAGTAAAGATGTATAAGCAGTTTATATTGAAAATTTTGTAATAGAATTTGCAAAATGATTTGGATATGTAACTAGATATAATGGCTAGTAGGATATACAGGTGTTATAAAGGAATTGAATTTGATTTCACAGATAATTTGAATTGCTCGACAAAAGGTACGTATTTGAATTATAATATGAGTTTTTGATGATTTCTGGTCTAGCCGCTTGGCTTTTCTTTTTCTTTTTGAAATCTGAGAGTCCGTAGGGACGTTTTGTAGTCGTACCGTATTAGCCGCGCAAAGGAGACGCTGGCGAAATTTTTCGAAAATTTAGGGCGTTAGAAAATTTTTAATAAGAAATTTTGAAAGATTAAAATTTGAATTTGAATTTGAATTTATATTGTTAGTAAAACAAAGTTGTTTTGAAACTTATAATTGAAATTGGAGATTTAGTTGAAATGATAACGAATCTTTAGTAGAAAGATTTGATTTGAAAAAGATTTGACAAAACTATTTGAATTTGAGAAAATAGTAGACGAGTTAAGGACCTATTTTTCCCTAACTTGTAATTTCGAGGACGAAATTCTTTTAAGGGGGGAAGTCTGTAACGACCCAGAATTTTTAACAAATTAAATTGAGAATATTTAATTAATTTTTAAATATTTGAAGGACGATTTAATTTGAATCCCCGATATAACTTTGAAATTGGCGGTTAAATTCCAGAATTTAATCTATTGTAAGTTGAATAAAAATTTGAATCTTCAATTTTAAGCTGATTAAAAATAGTTTAAAAGCTTTTAAAATTCGTATTGATAATACTGAAGATGATTAAAACTTCAGAATCGAATTTGAAATAAATTTGATCAGTTTGAATTTATATCGTTCGTATCGATATTTTAAAAATAGCTGTCCGAGGCGCAGTCTCGGAATTCGACGAAACCAGTTCCATTGGGTCCGAAATATTGAAATATTGTCGGATTTCCAATTTCGTATTTTTCGGAGTTAGTACGTGATCGTACGGCGTGTAAACGCATTAAAAAAAAAAATCTTTATCGAATTAAATTTAAATTTATATTTTTATTTGGTCAACAAACACACGTCTTCTTCCCTTAACCCACGCCAAGTATCACGGGTACGAAATCGTGCCAACCATCTCGTTCAAGAGATAAAAATCATAACCCATGCCTCGTTCGATTTTAAGCATTTCGTCCCCTCTTCCTTTATCTGTTCAAAACAAAATCTCGAGCAGTTTAAAAATGGCGACCTCTGATCAATTTCAACTCCCTCCCCTTTATAAAAGAAAGCATCGCAGATAGAAAACAAATATAATCGACTTTCTCTTCAAAATCAAAAGAAAACGAAATCACTTCCTCAATTCATCATCGCGACATAATCAAATAAACAACGGCCGAAGCCTCTTCCTATTCGAACCCAAACGAATCGCGTCCAAATACGCGAAGGGACGAACAGCAGTTTCGATTGAACTCGCGATTTCGAGGGCATTTCTTGGCCGCGATTCAAGGAGAGGTTGGAGTGGCGCTCGAGTTCGTTTGGGGCAAGCGCACTCGCGTAGGCACGATCGCGAGTTAGGGCTTCAAACGTTTCGAATCTGGGCAGTAGGGGGATCGGCGGCGAGTTAAATTGGAGTGGAGGCATTCGCGTGTGTGGGCAGGAGGCTGGGGCGTTGGCAACTTCGTCGATGCCGCGATTGTCTACGTGCGATTTTTACGACAGTGGCAGATCGAAGTGGACCTAAGTGTCGATGTGGATGGATGTCGCGAGCGCGGAGGCGTTTAGCTGCCTCGGGACTGTGGGCTTCGATCGAGTTGTCATCGCGAGGCCTAGGGAAAAATTGGAAGAAGACTTCTTCGTCGCGGCGTCTAGAGCAGTGGTGGGTTCGCGAGCTCGGCGAGATTCATGTCGTGTTGGGGCCTTGGCAGTAGGGTAAGGCTGAGGTATATGTTCTTCATTTTTTTGTTTTGTTTTTTTTTTGTTTTAATATAAACATGTATATCCAGGAAGATAAAGAAGGTAAATCTTTGGAAAATCTGTTTTAATATTTTTACAGTAAAAGAAATTTAAATTTTTTTTTAACTAAATCTTTGTTGAATTAAAATTTTAAGTTTCAAATAAAGAAGATTTGTTAGAGGTTTAATTTATTGGATAAAATGATTTATATTAAAGGTTGGATTAACTGGAGTTTTAACTGGGAATATAAAATTTATTTTGTTAACTTAGGTGATTATATTGGTAATTAGGAAATATTTTATTAAAGGGGAAATTTGTTTGAAAAATTTTAAATCAGGTAAGATAAAACTTTCGGTTAAGTAAATAAATCAAACGATAATTTAATAGTTCGATTTAATTCGAATGTTAATAAAATTTATATGATTGTTATACAAGGTATAAATCAAGGAAATCAATCTAGAAGGGAAAATGAGATGGCAAATAAAAAGCTAAGGTGAGATTTTTCTCACTCGATTGAAAAGTGGAATTTTCAGTTATTTATTGATTGTGTTGATTGCTATTTGATGTGCTATTAGATATTTTAGGATATATCTATATATATAGCAGTATATACATATTGGCATATGTATATATTGGATTGATGATTTCCCGCCTCGTATAGCGGATGAGACCCTATTGCGCCGTTAGTAAGCGGATTTATAAAAACCTATATACCGCGATAATTCCGTACTGGAGCGGAATTGGTATTGTGCTGACGTCTTTGGATGCAGGGAAACAGGTTGGAGGGATCCATCTGGACCCCTCACATTGATTGAATTTTTATTCTACTGTTGTGTTCATCTGTGAATGATTTTTGATGTTATTTATCATGTTGATGTCTGGAAATTGATTGAAAGCTAAAATTTAGCTGAACGGATGTTTGATATCATTGGATTCCAAAAATAAACGAAATTGAATTTTTTGGAATCAAAATAGAAATTTCTAAGTGAATTTAATTTTTGAAATTGAATAAAATTTGAAGAAAAGAATTTAAAGGTATAAAAGTTGATTCTTATAGTATTATCGAATTTATTCCAGAATAAGTGAAAATGTTAAATAAATGGATTTCGTAAAATAGTAATTTTAAATTGAAGAAATTAATTTAAATTTGGATTTTTAAATAGATTGAAAGAAACGATTGAAATTTATTTTCTTAAGAAGGAATTTATTTAAAAGAAGATAAGTTGGAAATCCAATTAGAAATTTAATTGGTAAATTGAAATAAGTTGTGAAATCAATGTAAAATGATTTCAATTTGAAGAATCCATTTTAAAACAGAATATTGAATAATTTGAGAAAAATAAGGAATTTATTTTAGTAGTGATAAATAAAATTAGAAATCAATCTGTAATTGATTTAATATTGGAAATGAATTTTTGAGAAATTAGTATGGGATCTTTTATTTAACGTTGAAAATAAATTCAGAAATCAATATTGAAATTGAATTGATATGGAAGTTTTTATAAATAGAATTGAAATTTATAAAAGTTGTTTATAGACCTAAAGTCACTTATTTTGATAAGTTAAATATAGAAGTTGATAAAAGAAGGTTTATAAGACGAAGTTGTTATTAAAAAGAGAAATAGAATTTATAAACGTGCTTATAAATTCGAAAATAGATTGAATGTGATAGATTTAATATAGAAGATTATTTAAGAAGATATATTCACGATTTTGAATAGCGAATTTTTATTGAAATAAAAATGTGTAGGAATGTTTGAAATGGGGTTAAGTAAATTTTATTCACGATTTTGGACAGTGAATATATTGTTAAGTAAAATGGATTTATTTTTGAAGAAGTAATATTTTAAAAATGAAGTTAAACATTTTAAAGGTGTTTTAAAATGTGTTATGAATCGAAAGCATATATTTCAACATTTATTGTTGAAATAGACGTTTTCGAAAAATAAGGAAATGGTGGACTATAACACTGTTGTTATAGTAAATGATTTCCGGGAGGAAATATTTTTATGTAGTATTGGGATTTATATATCTATTTTAATTTCGAATCCCTATACTAGTGATTTTGAGTCGTCGTAACGATGTTTTACGTAACATTCGTTTTGACTCAAATAAATGTTGTTATAATAAATGATTTCCTTAAAGAATGAATATATACTTAATTTGATTTAAGTATATCGAATATTTCCCAAGTGTTGAAAATAAATGATTTGTGAAATACTTATTATTAAATAAGTAGGGAAATGCAATTTTCCAAAATGAAATGAAACGTTTTGAGATTTTATCTTCTTAAAGATAAAATGAAATTGAATATTTGAAATCGATTTGAGAATCGTATATCAATAGATATTTTGAAAATATAAATTCACTATGGAATTTATAAATGGAATGGGAAGTTGTTTAAAAATAAATATTGATTTATTTTTGAAGTGTGGAAAATTGATTTGAAATTTGTTTCCAAATGGTTAAGTGTGGAAATTTTATATCTAGTAAAGATATTTTGGAAGATAAAATAATTTTGGAAAATTATTTGGAATCTGATGATGTTGCGCATCTTGATTGATAGTTAAATAACCGACTATCAATAATTACCTTTAGATAGGTATTTGTTGTGAATTGGATGAATCTGAATGCCACACTTAATTTTGAAAAATCGCTCACTATTCGGGTTAGCCGGGAAAGGACCATGGGGTCGTATAACCCATTCCGAATATGTGATACGTCGTTATGAATTGCATTCGAAGACCGGTGTTGAAGACCGGATATTTTTGAAAACGGAAGGATTACCGTCGAGTTACTCTACATCGGCTGATCTCCGGTTTAGAGGTTTTATCACCCTTAGTGACGGGAAGTCCGGACGTGATTAGAAATTTATCCGGAAATGCAAGGGCTTCGTGAGAAGTGCCTTCGGTTCTGTTCGATCCCGGAACACACTTGTATGGATTGTGTGTCTGACGTTACAATTTGAGATATAAAGTTGATTTCTTTCAAATACATTTCTGTTGGTGGCGGAGAATTTATTCTCTTAGCTTAACACCCTTCTCTGAGACGTACGAGCTCAGAGGTTATGTAGTTGAAATTTATCAGCGATATATCCCAATTTGGTAACGTGGCATACTGAGTGTTGCTGTGAAGTGATCAGTGTTTGATCATTTGTGATATGATCATTTGTTTGATCTTATATCTTTGTGATCATAGGTTGATCATTTTGTTTGACCCGAAGCAGGGCTTTTTGAGAAAGCGTAGCTTTGTGGACGAGACTTCGTCGAGCCTCACACCCCGGAAATGGTCGAAACAGGAAGAATGCGGCAAGGTTCTAGGGAGTAGCGCCCCTTAGTGTATGTCATTCCTTCTGGATAAAGGTGGTATCATGGTATGGAGCCCAGATACTTAACCTCTGTGGTTGCTGCACAGTTATTATTACTTTGTGGTTTGTTGGAAATCGGGGATCCTCGGGAAGATCGGTGACGATCGGGGGATGGCATACGCGTGTCAGTAGTTACCTATTTTTGCAGAGGTAACCCGGCCTTGTGTTGGCAGAGATCCGGTTAGGTTCTCGGGTCGTCTATTCCAGGGACGTACCCATCGTGGATAGGAAGTTCCTTAGCCTGACCATTTGTTGGAAATCCAAAGAAACAATACGAGCCTTGTACGGTATTAGTTGTAGAACCTGCCATTCACTTATGGTGGCGCCCCACTGTTTGGATGGTAGCTATAGTAGGCATACGATACTGGTCGTATGTTGGCTAAGATTAATATTATACTTTCGAAAATGATTTCTACACTATGCACTAATAATAATATCAAAAAGAATTTGATTTTGCGTAGTAAGCATCTTTGGCTATCATAAGAAGAAATCTCCTCCAATTCTGCGTTTGCATTGTGTGTGTGGCGGGAGGTCTTATGGTAGTTTCATTTTCCAAAAGCATTTCGAATTGACTTTAAAGTTATCCAGTTGTTTATTTTAAAGATAAAATAACTGTTTTACGATCTAACACCAGTCACCATGACTGACTCGGAGTTTATTGTTTCCCTTCTAAACTCTGGGTGCCCACCAATTTCCACACGGGCAGTCTAGAGTTAGATTATCAGGATATTCTGGATATTCTGGAGCTTTGGATAGAAGCTGGATGACGAGACGTAGTATTTGTATCTGATAGTATTTATTCCGCTGTGTATTCTGTATGAGGACAAGTTATATAACTGTCCATTGTTGTACTGAGTTGTATATTGACTCTGATGATTGATGTATATATAAACTGATATAGCTCTTTGTTTTAAAAGACTAGTGTTTAATTATTATATATTGTTCCGCTGCGATATGTGAGATTCTGATATTATCTCTGTTTTCTGTTCTGTTGTTCTTTCGTGTTGTTGTTCTTTTTCTTTCTCTTCTTCCTTCTACTCTTTTCTTCTTCTTCTGCCTTTTTCTTCTTTCTTAAACCCTCACTATTGGAGTTTCTGGCACTCGATTTCTGGACAGTCGATAAAGTGAGTATCGATGTTGAATTTTCGAAAGTCGAAAATTTCAGGATGTGACACAAACCGCGCATGAATCCGAGCTCGTATGAAAAAGTTGTGAAAATTTGAAGATTGGAAAATTCTGGTCCTGGGTTGACTTCGGGTTCAACTTCGGTCCACAGCCTCAAATCCCCGTGCTTGCTTGGAGTTTTTGCGAAAATGACCCGGAGCGACCCGAGTCATATTCTTCCTGACCGGAAGTAGATGCAGCGTTTTTGCCTCTGAAACTCGAAGCGCGACCCGTAGTAGATGCAGATCCGCAAAAAAAAATTTCTCTTTTTTTTAAGATATAATTGAAATTGGATTGGGAAGATTAGGGTTTGCAGCCATTGGAATGAGGAAGAGCAAATGAAATTGTACGTATAGAAATGACGAATAGAGGCTGCTAGGGTTTATAACTGGATATATATAGGCAAAGTCGAAATAGGATAGATGGACCCGATCTATAAACGCGCTGAACGATGAATGGCCCAAAATCCCGTTTCGACTCCGGAACGAAATTGGGTCAACCCATATATCAAGATAGATGTTTTAAGATATTTTAAACGCAATAGAAAAAGTTTCAAGTCCAAATTCCATCGAATGATGAAGTTATGCTAAAATCAAAATTTTCAAATTGATTTCAATTGATTACAATTGCATAAATTTCAAGGCGTTTCGAGTTCGTACGATCAAACGACAAGTCCGATCGCTACGAAACTTGAAACACTTTTATAATTCACCGTTACGGATCCGATGAAACTGGATTCGTCAAAATCCGAGTCAGTGGCCAAAATGGCTATTTTTTCATTTAGTAAATAAATTTAAAATAAATTAATAAAATCAAATTTCCTATTTAAATTCTGAAATTGACAATCTTTAACACTTTTATTTTCTTAATCATTCACATTAGTTAAACCAAATCTAGACGTAAATTTAGAGTTAACTAATTTATTTATATCAGCGTTAAATTTCAATTTCATTATATCCACAACTTATAAATTAGATTTGCAATAATTCCCTTTTATTGACTTTCATTCAATTATTCAATCTATTGGTATCCAATAGATGAGACTACCATTGGATTCATACTCTATTACGTAAATATCTCCAAATTTCATCTAAGTTTATATTTACATAATATCTAAATATTAAATTTTATTTTATTGCAATTAAATCCAATTATTACAGTTCGAATCTCAAAAATTTGTAAATCTTTATTTCTACTCTTGTATTCAACGCACTTTCTTTATTACATCTGATGAAATTAACACTTGATTCAAAATCTATTATAACAATATCCTCCCATTACATCTAGTTTCAATTAATGTAATAATAAATGTTGAATTTCATTTATTTGCAATAAATTTATTTTATTGAATTTTACACTTCACTCAAAATAATAAATCCTGCTTTCAAATCTTTAAATCAAACAAATTTCATAAAGTAAATAGGCTTAGCATAAATTACATCTTATAAATTTACCATCTTCAATGCCAACTCAAATCTACCCTAACTGCATAATTTAAGTCTATTGATTGTAATTTATTCCATATTAAATGTTATTAATTAAAAATTAAAACCTCAATAAATTCGTTTATTGATTTAAAAATCTAACTATTTAATAATTTGACATTGTATGGGTATAATTAACAATGAATTATATTACACATCATTAATGTATAAATTAATTTATTTCCCATTTAACGTGCTACTTAATCTCCTCTGATTGCAAACTGATTTCCAAATTTTATGCAACATACTAAAGAAATAAACACATATCTTAATTGATTCGTTTTTCCCATTCATTATAAATAAATGCACACATACAAATTAAGATCCTAAATCCCATTAATCATTCCATCTTGGTTCTATTCCTTTTTCACACCAACTATAACTTTATGAATAAAATAGCATTTCCTATTCATTTTGTTACATTCACTTACATTCACTTTATAAATAAATTGGTATTCCATTTAATCCATTAATTATTATCTTTAATTACTGCAATTCATTATCTAATATAAGTTTTGAATCTATTTCCTAATTTTCAAATTTCAATAAAATAAACCTTACAATTGTTTACAAAAAAAAATTGGGGATTGTACTACATATATTATTTATTGTCCTGCATTACTTTATTATCTCAATTTACATTCAATTTCCCTAAATCAATATTTTAAATAAATTCAATTGATTCCCACACACCGTTTAATAACCTAAGTAAACTAGTAACCATTAATAACGGTCACTAATTTCCCTAAATCACATTTATGGGTTTATAGTTTCCCATAATTGTTGCAATAACTCATATGATATTAATTTATCCAATCACCATTTAATTTATACTAATACATCAATTTGCACAATATATCTCTTGTTTCCTTAAAATAAATTTATGTTTTTATTAAGTTTTCATTTACTCTTGCATTACTTTATTAATAATCATTAAAGTAACGTTTATATCAATAACACATTATAATTACATACCATTTAAATGAGTTTGATTTCTAATAAGTTAATTGACCATTTAATTGGGTAATTTATACAAATTTGTTATCATACCCATAAATTTACACTTATAACTAAGTCCTACATTTGAATTTATTCAAATTACTATAAATAGGTTTTAATTACCATTGCTACATTTTAATTTAGCGTTCACTCCAATATAAATTTATCACCTTTTATTATTTCTACTAAATTTTAATTACAAAATCCTATTAAATTAACAAATTTAATTGTCGAAATTTACGGGTCGTTACACTCTCCCCCACTCAAAACTTTTCGTCCCTGAAAAGGAAAAGAAGGGAAAAGAAGAATTAAGAAATCTATATATATTTTATTTAAAACTTTATAACCAATTAAATTTATAAAATTAATTAATTTAGATAAAATATACCACTTTATAACTATTAAATCTTTATTTTTTTAATTTATAAAGTTTGGAAAACATTTCAAAATAATTTCTAAGTCCAAAATTTTTCAGAAAATTTCGGCAGAGTCTCATTTGTACGGAGAGGCTCGGAAGAAAATATAATATAAATATATCAATATACCACATATAATATCCAAAATTTAATATCCCAACACGGGAAAACAATATAATAGCGCTATAAACCGTAATCCGAAAACGTACCTATTTGTCGGGCAATTAACGCTTATTTATGGAACCAAAAGCAGTAGCAATTTGCTTCCATAACCTGCATTTCACTTATATAATCTAAAAGGGTTAACAATTATATAAATGAAATATTAAAGTTGTTTCAACCCTAAACAAACAAATCGATACAATCCAACAACAACTTGCAACAAGGCATACAACCATCACATAAGTCAACACACATCAATCATTCATTCATATCAAACACAATAAATAGTTGTTCGGGTTCAAAACTTCAAATTTGTACGGAATGAAAATAAACTACTAAGTGTACCCTTTTACTCAATAGTCTTAGGCGAACTAAATAGATTATTTATTCATCCAAACAATTGTAAAGTATCCTTGCCCAAACAACCATAAATTAAACAAACAACAAATTCAAACCATAGATCAAGTTCATTTATTAATTTCATTCCATATATTGTTGCTTGATTTCCTCTTCATTCAATTTATACTCATCTTCATTTAATTTATTCACATCATGTCAATTCTCTTCTTATTGCATTATATTTATTCATTCATGACTTGATTTCATTTATTTACATTCATTTATTAATAATATTCATGTTAAGTTTAGTTACTTGGCATAACAATTATAACCTTAATTCTTATTAATAAGAGCAATTTACTGAACATTTCCATTACATAAGTTTACTTGTACAATTTTCATTATATTTTCTTATTAAACATTTCAACTTTTACAATTAGGTAAGTTATATATATGCTTTTTAAAATGTAATTAAAAGTTATACAAGTTTATTCTATTTCCTTTAATTAATTTAATGCTCAACAAACATATCTTAGGTTACATATTTCAGCTTTTCTTTTAATTTTATTTATAACCTAGCATTAAATCTTTATTTTAATTAGAGGTTCCACTTATTAATTAGTTCCATTCCATTTCACTACACTAATTGAAACTATTAATTAACGGAAACTTACAAACTAAATATCGGGTTAAATTTCAAATCATTTTAAAATAATAGATAAATGTATATACTTACCGTTTATATATCCAATTATATTTAAAACAATTTAAAATATTTATTTGTTTATCAAAATAAATCTGTAGTAAAACTACTACAGTGGCCTTCCCACTTTGAAACTCGAAAATGAATGTCGATGATGCGTGCACTCATCACCGAAATTATTTTCCAGCGACAGAGAGGAAAGTACAGAACTTATTTTCCAAAATTTTTTACTTAAAACAATTCTTTCAATTTATATTGAAATATTTATATCAGAAACTACTTTATAAACAATATTATTATATTCCAAAATTATTCGAAAGAAATTTCCAAAAACTCGGAACTTAAGTTCTAAATTTCCAATTTTCACTTAATTTATCTTAAATCTTATTCAACTATTATTTATAAATTTCATTACCTAATGTAACGACCCGCTATTTTGGACCATTCGCATCCGCACATGTCGGACTTGAATAATTCAAAATACCGCGTTGTCAATTTAAATTTGGCAAAACTGAACATATATAGTAAATAAATAGTCACAGATCACAGACACAGAGTAATAAATGCAGCGGAAGCAAAAGATAGTAGTTCATGAAGCTACTATATACATATTAGAGTTAAATAAGGTACAACAGAAGTCTCAAATACAATAGTCAAATAC
This sequence comes from Allium fistulosum, assembly GCA_030737815.1. NCBI lineage: Eukaryota > Viridiplantae > Streptophyta > Magnoliopsida > Asparagales > Amaryllidaceae > Allium > Allium fistulosum. The sequence continues at coordinate 63,356,817 of CM060903.1, forward strand.
AAGAATCAGAATACAATCACTGGAATCAACTGGATATCTGAAAGCTGGATAGATAGCTGGATCTCCAAGCGAAGCTCCAACTCCAAAGGCGAGTCTCGAATGCTGGTACACTCAGTCTGACCCGAGCGTAAAGCAAAACACAAAACACTCGAGTCAGGATTAACATTCTTATATAAATAAATCCAACTCAAGTGAAATAGCAATTGAAATACAAGTAACTCAAAGGATGTTTGGAATAACCATCCTTTAAGGATCCATTAAACTATCTACTATGTAGTAGTGTACGATAAGTAGATAATGCCTATCAGTAATATAAGATATCAAAATAGTGTTAAGGCGTTACCATTATCCCCCTTAACACATTTTTATAAGCGTTATAGTCTATACAGCACTGTAAACTCCACCGTAAACTAGTGGGATATAAGGGAGTACTCCATAGGTATAACGCAAAACAAATCGTAGTGGTCGCGAATAAAGGGATACAAGTATGACAAGGCACATGAGGCAATACCCAAGGTAGTGAAACTACCGTTTGCCTGATCCGGACTGGTGATAACGCATCGCCGCAGCGACCGCAACACCGCGAACAACACTCCCAAATCAAGGGTGCACCAATCGACAACAAGTAATGAGTAGTTTTCGAAGAAGTGTGTTCGCTCGAGCTAGCTAGCCCCCATTTGGCCCGGCACGGCTCCTGTTTTAGTCATTCCAATTTTACACAAGTGTCAAGGCTATCCATTATCGTTCTCTTTCTTCAGTCATCACGTACATCATTCCAACCACTTCATTATGGATCACACTCTGCGTATAGTTATTAAAGTGGTTTTCGGTTTAGACAGTGAGTATGTCCCTAACCGATTCCGGTCTCTTTAATAACTTTCGTAATTCTTACACCGATTGGTCGTTTATTTATTTCAAAACCAAATCAATTTCAATTAGAATTTATAAACCAACATTCCATTTGTCTTTCCAAAACAATTTCCACAATTTATGTTTCAAAACTTCCAAATTACCATTTCAAAATCTTATAATACAATTTCAATTTTTATTTAAACCATTCCAATATTCATTTAAATTCGTATATAAGTTTCATTCCGAAATCATTTAAAATGATTTAATTTAACATTCAAATCAATTTAAATTCATTGATCAATTTCATTCAATATTCGTTAAGTAAATTTATCATTTAAAACAATTTCTATTTAACTTCCAATTCATTAAATCAATTACTTAAGTTCAACTCCATTATATCAAAACTTCAAATTGAATTAAATTAGATTTGTAAAATCAATTCTTTAAATTACAAGTCTTACATTAATTTCAATAAATCACATTCTATTTCTTGTTAAAGAAATTCGATTTCACTTATTTATTTACTTTGTTACAAATTTCAAAACTTAATTATTTCATAACTCAACTTTACTTATTAAAGAAGTTCAATTTCACTTATTACGAAGTTCAATTTCACATATCAAGAATTCAATTTCATTTAATTATTAAATAATTAAATCTTATTTAATTATTAAATAATTTCAAAAACTTAATTATTAAATAATTTCAAACTTAATAATTAAATTTTAAACAACATCTTTTCATCAACTACTATGTTAATATTTTGATTCAGATTATTAAATATTAACATTTTCTTTTCATTAAAGTTCAAATTCCAACTTCATTTCAAAACCTCATTATTTATTCAAATAAAATCTTTATTTTATATTTAAATCAAATTATTGACCAATCGGGTTTTATTTAATTCTCTATCCTAGGTCAAAGTTGAATTTGGGTATTTATCATTTCAACCCGATTCTAATTCAATTCAAATCAAAGCATAGCAAAGGGAACTTGCAGTGTGATAACTGGGATGGTGTCAAAGTAAATAAATAAGCAATAACCACAATCAATATCAATCCAATAATCAATTCAAATAATCCCGAAATAATCGTATTAATTCACATTGTTGTTTGTGCGAATTAATATAATTATTTCTAGAATCTACACTATCATTTCATATAGATTAAAGATTATTACACTAATATTAATACGGTTCTTCATTTGATATCAATTATTCAATTTCATACAACATCAATTTTATACAACAACATTCAATGGTTCAAGGTGAAGTTAACCATATTACTACGTGTCGAGTAATTAAACATTTAAAGGGGGTCATATTATACAAATTTAACAAATCAAATTCAACATATAGATCCAATTTAAATTGTTGACTATCCTATATCAATTCGATTGCATATTATTTATCACTTTAACATTAACAATTTAACGTCCAATTGTAAACATCCAACAATCAATCATTTAACAACCAAACTGGATTATCATTGCATATATAACAGATAATGGTGCCAGATGTCACAGGTGAACTGATACAGGTAATAACATTGTAAATATCTAACAGCAGTATATTTCAAGTGTCGTTTCAATTGGAATCAGATTTAATAAAAAAAAGAACATTAATCGTGAGTGATTGCTCACCTTTCGAGGCTAGAGAGATTGACAATGAAGTTGAGTTATGAATTGCAAGCACGGCTTCCGAAATAAACTAAATTGGCACGAATCGACGAGCAAAGCTGTTAAATAGGAATTGCCGAAATCAAATCAAAACATTCAACATAGCAACAAATAAAAAAACATGTCCAGCGTCAAAGTTTAACAATATAATTCTATATGCTACCGAGTTCGAAATGGTTTGAAATTTGGTATGAATAAAGATCAAAACTTGTATTTCAAACTGCAAAAGAATCACTTGATTTGGACAAGAGACGAGAAAAGTTACGATGTCACGAACATAGACTCAGACCATGTTGCGACTGTCAATTGTTCAGGTCTTAAAACCCTCTGGGTCTGACTTTCATGTAAGAAACAGAGGACTGAACCACCTCGTATGAAGCTAAAATTTTATATACAGAAAGTAGAAAACTTTATCTTTTAAACAAAAAGGGAATCACTGTATTCCGACGTAAGACAGAAGAGATACGATGCGTCAAACATGAACTCAGGTCGTGTTTGCAGCAGTGTAAAATAATTTCAAGTACAAAAGAACAACTGCCTGGGTCTAACTTCCAGATCCTCGACCACTAATCAAACGATGTCAGATTTCGTTGAAATTTGACAGGAATAAACTAGGTAATTAACTTCGACTCTTTTTTAAAAATAGAATCAACCCATTTCGATAAAACATGAGTGAGATATGATATCGTGAACATGAAGTCTAACTGTTGTTCAGAAAAATAAATAAATAAATAAATAAACATGCGAACACAAAAATATACAGTAGATTTCGAAACTTGTATACAAACATAGGATAATTACTTTAACAAGGCTACCATGTGAAGGTACATATATATATTAAAGCATATTTTAATATCATTGTATAAAGTATATGTAGCAGTTTATAAAATAAAAGATAGCTTATATTGTACATACAACATAAAGTAACTAGCTTATATAACTTTATAAACTATAACAATATGACTTACTATGTATATATCCCATAAACTTAGGCAAGGTATAAACTATATATACATCATCTCGAAAACATATGCAATGTACCCGCTAAACAATATATATACAATAAAGTGCAATACACTTGCAGTACCTAACTCTGGAAACATAAAACCGAGAACATACACATATATACAATAATACAAGCTTCGACGTATGCATATTGGTTTGTATAAAAGCTCACTGCAACATATAGGTAGGCGATTAAATGTTAAGCATTTCTGGAAACAAATACTTCTTGGCATAATACTATACTGCGACATATATACATGTATAAGTATCACTTCCTTATATTTCAAGATCATTACCGAATTTAACGCATTTTTTAAACCTATGTATTATATTACAATACAGTACATTAAATCACTTCTTAAAACTATTATATTATATTGAAACTATTACCAAAACCCATTTTTAAAGGTCTAAACACAACTATACAATACAGTATACTCATGCGGACAGAAAGTATAAGTTTAGATGTAAAATTTATATACAATATATGTGACGACCGCCCATGACCCCTGCACCAAACCTAGAGAAGGTGCACTGTAAAGTGTGCCAGGCGACCATGGACGATTGCCAAGTTAAATTAAAACAACAGAATCTATTGTATTACTCACAGCGCATGGACAAAATACAATAGAACATATATATAGTGAAGCTTCACATAATAGAATCTCATCAATAAAACTTCATAATTGTTAAATACAACCATCTGAATAGTCAATACATCAAGCCTCACTACAAAACACTCAGAGAATATACAAACAGCGGAACATCCAGTACATATAGTAAGAAGATAATATGCAACCCTCCAGCTCGTCTTCGATATCAACACCGTGGAAAGCAAGAACAGCACCCGTCACCTGCTACCTAGTCTGCCTGTCCCAAAATGGACGAACAGCCCAAGGCAATAAGAGTTAAAAACATAAAGCCTTGAGTCAGATACAGTCTTAGTGAGCGGTAAATTAACTAACAACATACCAAAAGAGCATAAAGGAAAAATGAATAGGAATACAACCCTCCCACTCCACCTCTTTCTACAGTGATAGCCCCCAGACACACACTAAGTAGAAGCAAACATAGCAGAGCATACAATGTAAAGTAAAGCAATTATCACTCGAGTCAAGGGCGATGTTTTCCAAGCACAAACCCCCAAGGCCTAAACCAAGATCAGATAAGCACCCAGAAAACACTGCTCTTGAGACCGAATGACGATACAACCAAACATCCATGACTCTGGCTATCACTGTTATCATTGCTTCGATATCATCGTTAATTGAATGACCGGCTCATTCTTTCATCCGTCCGTCAAGGGCTAATGGAAACCCCGGTTCTAGACATAACTCCGCACGTCATCGTGACCCGTGCCTAGGACTATCGAATCTGCCCAGAGTACTTGACTACCATCAGTAGCCTTCAGGGACTATCGAATCTGCCCAACGTACTTTTTCTTTGAGCATGCTAGAACCTTCAACAACGATGAGATCTCAGCCTTCTAGTCATCCTCCTCGACGACTATTTCCATACTAGCTCAAGCGCATCTCGAGCAAACCATTATCCTCAAACTCGAACCATATCACCGAGTTATCATCATGCTTGGAATGATCCCGTCTGGATTAGACCAAGACTATCTCATGTCATGCTTCGCCTCATCAACGTCATAGCAAAGCTTCATCTCAACATCATCATCAAATCCATAGCTTCCTCATCCGCCACATATGCCACAAGCAGCTTTCCCAATTCAAGAGCCTTTACCTTAGCTTTTGAATCATCTTCGGTCTAAATCAAATCATCAATCATCTAATTCATAGCAATCAATCAAGTCAAACATTAATCCAAGTAAACAAGCATTCAAATATGATCTAAATAGACAATTATAACAATAATGGCAATTTCGTAATTAAAGAGTCAAAAGTCTAACAAGCATGAAAACATGAGAAATATCTCTATAGTCTTGATGAATAAACTTGCATAGGTTAACATGTAGTAAAATGTATGCCAAATCATCATGAACAATGAATCTATATGGATCTATACTTAGGATAAGGAAAATACATGGAAATCACTATTTTAACACCAAATCAAACCAACAATCCGATATACTCCTTTGGATCCGTGTGAGAGGTAATCACCACTCACCAAGTCACCTAAACAACCCTAAATTAACACGCTTCAGATCTGGACAGCGAAGGATCTAGCTCGATCTATCACCAATCCGCTTCAAACGATGAAATCTATCTTCGATGGATGTAGATAAGCTCTTGAATCTTCAATTTGATCTTCAACTTGGATGGAAGGAATCACTAGATTAGAGTGGAGAAAAGAAGTGAAGAAGTGTAGAAGTCGAGCTCTCAAAATGGCAGCACTTCGTCGCTTCGAAATCCGGATCCCAAAAAGTGAGAAAAACCCCCCTATTTATAGCTGATTTTCCCTTAGGTCGCTCACTCTTAGGTCGTCCACGATCTAAGAACCCCACGACCTAAAAAGCCCACGACTTAACAACCTCCGACTTAACAACCTAACACCAGCGCGCGACTTATCACTACACGACCTAACACATCCCTACGACTTAGCACACACTCGACTCAGCAACAATGCCGCCTTAACGAGTCAACTGGGATACGACCTATGACTTATCGAAACTCCTCATCCTACGACCTAACGACCTAAGCCCAGGCGCACTCACGACCTACCGGACCCACCTGTCTACGACTTACGACTTAGCAGCTTAACTCCTAAGTTGCTCGCGACTTAACATATAGCATATGCACGCGAACCAGGACTCAACGAGTTACGACTTAACAACTAAACTCCTAGGTCGCTCACGACCTAACACTCAGCCAAAACCTAGCGACTTAAAGCAGACACACTTCCTCGCGACCTAACAACTCAACAGAGTTACGACCTACGACTTAACTGAGACGCGACCTAACTAACTTAGGTCGTCTACGACCTAACTACTCTAACTCGCTAACCACTAGGTCGTTGTCGCTAACTTCTTAGGTCACAAACTTCCTGCTGCTTCATTCCATAACTCGCTAACTCCTATAGGTCGCTGCCTTTTCCTTAAGTCGCTCCACCCTTAGGTCGCTAACATCCTATAGGTCGCTCCAAACTAACACACGACCTAAACCACTACGCGACCTAACTGCTATACGACCTAAGTCTTTACCTCGTCCAGTCTACTAGATCGCTAACTACTATAAGTCGCCATCTTCTATAAGTCGCTCCTCCGACCTAATTCTATCCCACGACCTAAGCCACCATACGACTTATCTTCGATACGACCTACCCCCTTAGGTCGCCAACTTCAACTTCCTTAGGTCGCCTACCCTTCTTAAGTCGGTAAATTCCTTAAGTCGCTCCATCCTCTTAAGTCGCTCACCATCTAATTTCTACTCGACCTAAGCTTCGAACGACTTAAACCCTAGACGACTTAACAACATTACGACCTAATGACAATAGTTTTACGATGTTTCGATCCGTAAAATACGGGTCGTTACATTCTCTCCCCCTTAGGAATTTCGCCCCCGAAATTCCAAACAAACAGAGCAATCAAAGACTATTCTGCATGCCTACCATCCATAGCAATCAACAAACCATTCATCCAATTCTAGCTTAGCATGCAGAATTCTAAAACTTAGAACAAGTTACAATGTCGTTAGATGACACGACACCTTAGGGACATACCTTGAAGAGTTCGGGATGAGCTGCTTTCATCCTCTCTTCCACCTCCCATGTACAGTCGTTATAATCATCAATCCATTGTATCTTGAGCAACTTAACTATCTTCCTCCTAAGCTGTTTCGTGTCGGTTTCCACAACACGAAGCGGCTTACGAGGTCTTCTATCGACTGGGTCCACTTCGAAATCTTCACAGCTTTCAGCAGAAACCACTGTATTCGAGTCGTGCACATACTTCCGTAGATACGATACGTGAAAAATATTGTGCACACCCGACATCTTCTCTGGTAATTCCAATCTATAGGCGAGCTTTCCAATTCGCTCGATGATCGGGAATGGTCCAACAAATCTCGAAGTCAATTTTCCTTTCTTCCTGAATCTAATAACATTCTTTAGTGGAGATATCTTCACAAAAACCATATCACCAACGTCGAATTCCAAATCCTTACGACGCTTATCGGCATAACTTTTTTGACGGTCTTAGGCTGCCTTCATTCGTTGCCGAATGATCTCTATGCAATCTGAAGTCTGTCGAATCATCTCTGGCCCAAGCATCAGCTTTTCTCCTGTCTCTAACCAACATGTCGGAGAGTTACACGGTCTTCCATACAATGCCTCATACGGTGCCATACCAATGCTTGACTGGTAACTGTTGTTGTACGAAAACTCTACCAAATGAAGGTGATCTTCCCATGATCCTCCAAAATCCAAAACACAAGCTCTGAGGAGATCTTCCAAAACTCAGTTGACTCTCTCGATCTGACCATCTGTTTGAGGGTGATAAGCTGTACTCAAACACAACTCGGTTCCCAAAACTTCTTGAAAACTCTTCCAAAATCCACTAGTGAACAATGGGTCTCGATCGCTCACTATACTCCTCGGAATACCATGGAATCGAACTATCGATTTAACATACAACTCAGCCAACTTTGATGCAGTCCTAGTCGATCGAACAGGAATGAATCTTGCACTCTTAGTCAAACGATCTACAATGACCCAAATCCCTTCATTTCCTGTCCGGGTTCTAGGTAATCCATCAATAAAATCCATCGATATTTGCTCCCACTTCCATGTAGGAACTTCTAATGGCTGAAGCAATCCACTTGGCTTCTTCTGTTCTGCTTTTACCAACTGGCAGTTCATACACTTGGAAATAAAATTTCCAACATCCTTCTTCATACCTTCCCAGTAGTATGTTCTCTTTATATCCCGATACATCTTATTTCCACCTGGATGAATTGTCAGCTTCGAGTGATGACTTTCCTTTAGAACTTCACTTCTCAATTCATCTATATCGGGAACAACTAGTCGTCCTTGCTTCCGAAGCCAACCTTCTCGATCGACCTCGAATCTTTTATCTTTTTCTGGTTCCAATCCAGATTCCAAATCACGTATAATCTTGAAAATCTTATCATCTCGCTTTTGACTCTCGCCAATTCTTTCCACAAGAGTCAGTCTTATCGATAAGTTTGCCAACATCTCAGGTTCCAATTCACATCTGGGCCTGAAGTCAAATCCAACTAGATACTCGAGATTCTTCCATTCTGAAAACATGGCTCCCAATCCTGCATGTCTTCGACTTAACGCATCTGCCACTGCCTTACCTTTTCCCGGAGTATAAGCTATACCAAAATCATATGATGCTAAAAACTCTAGCCAACGTTGCTGCCAAAGATTCAAATCCTTTTGGGAGAAAAGATACTTCAATGACTTATGATCTGTAAACAACTCGAATCGAACTCCCAATAGATAATGTCTCCACATCTTCAGAGCAAAAACAATCGCCGCTAACTCCAAATCATGAGTCGGGTAATTCCTTTCATGCGGCTTCAGTTGTCGACTTGCATACGCAACAACTTTATCCTTCTGCATCAGCACTGCTCCAAGTCCAGTACCACATGCGTCGATGTAAACCACCATCTCATCATTCCCACTTGGAATAGTTAGAACATGAGCACTTGTCAATCTCTCTTTCAGGATTCTGAAAGCTTGCTCACACTTATCTTCCCATCTGAACACTTGGTTCTTCTTCGTCAATCATGTTAACGGTGCAGCCACCTTGGAGAAGTCTTTGATAAACCGTCGATAATATCCTGCTAATCCAAGAAAACTTCTTACATCTGATGCATTCTTAGGTCTAACCCAATCCTGGATTGCTGCGACCTTAGCGGGATCAACCGCTATTCCATTTCCAGAAATCACATGGCCTAAGAATCTCACTTTAGTCTTCCAGAAGTGACACTTCGAAAACTTAGCCTTCAGCTGATGTTTCTGCAAGATTTCCAAAACAATACGCAAGTGCGTCTTGTGCTCTTCTTCAGTTCTGGAATAAATCAGAATATCATCCACGAACACTAGCACAAACTTACTCAACTGATCTCTGAACACTCTATTCATAAGATCCACAAAATATGCTGGCGCGTTGGTCAATCCAAACGGCATTACCAGCCACTCAAAGAAACCAGATGGTGTCCTAAAAGTAGTCTTCAGCACACTATCCTTAGCCACTCTCAACTGGTGAAATCCCGTTGCCAAATCCATCTGAGAAAACACCTTAGCTTCGTGAAGCTGATCAAACAAGTCATCTATTCTCGGCAATGGATACTTGTTCTTCTTAGTCACCTTATTCAGCTCACGATAATCCATACACAGCCTTAACGATCCATCCGCTTTGGTTGCGAACACCACTGGTGCACCCCATTCGGACACACTACGCCGAATGAATCCTTTCTGCAAAAGATCATCAACCTGCACCTTCAACTCATGCTGTTCCCTAGGCGCCATCCGCCTAAGAGGCATCACAACAGGTCTGGCTCCTTCAACTAGATCTATACGAAACTCGATCTCTCTATGCGGCGGTAATCCTTTGACCTCGTCAAAGACATCCTCAAATTCATTTGCGATTGGCAACGATGACAGTCCATCCCGTGGAACAACCAGCGAATACATGAAGCTCATGAAGACGCCTTCTTCATGCTTACATCGTATCATAATCTTTCGCCCCTCCACATTCTCGACTGTCACCTCCAACCTCTCACAATCAACCTTTGCCGCATATCTCCTAAGCCAATCCATACCCAAAATAATTCCGAACCCCACAAAGTTCAGAACAAAGCAATCACAAACAAAAGAGCAATCATGACTCGATACAATCAGACCACAACATAACATACACAAACAAGACGAACCCCCGACTGGATTAGTCACAACCAATGGCCTATCAACAATATCCGGTTCTAGACCCAACCGGCCTACAAGTTCACTACAAACAAACGAATGCGATGCCCCAGTATCAAAAAGCACTTTAACTGGAACACCACATAAGAAAAGAGTACCTTGAACCACTACACTCTTTCCTTTCTCTTCAGCGGTAGGAGCTTTCGAAGACGATGGAACAGCTCCCAAAGCATAAGCTTGCACAATCTGCTTGTCCCTTCTCGGTTCTAGACAATTTTTCTTAAAATGCCCCATCTTGTCACAGTTGTGGCACTTCACCGGCACCTTCGGATTCTTACAATCCCTAGAGAAATGGCCCTTCTGCTGACAATTGTAGCAGGTCACTTCGCCCTTCGGCTTCTTCTGGCCATCCTTACCCTTCTGCTGCTGCTGCATTCTCTTTTTGTTTCCACCCTGCTGTGGTTTAGACTCTCCCTGGTCACAGCAACAACAGATCCCTCTTTGGGAAACAGACTCTCATGCATGAGAGCCTTCTCTACAAGCTTCTCAAATGAATCATCCAAATGATCCACCAACTGTCTTCCAAGATAACTGTCCAAGCCTGTCACAAAATTCTCATTCTTCTGATATGAAGATTCAATATACCGACCGGGCATACTTGGACAAGGCTTCAAACTCAGAAACATACTCAAGAACTGGTCTTCCTCCCTGCTTGAGCTCCACAAACTTCTTGAACAGAACAGACTTCTGAGCTGTAGAAATGAACTTAGCTTCAAATCTGGTTTGGAATTGCTCCCAAGTAATCTCTTCCTCCGGAGTATTGATGGTAATAGAGTTCCACCAATCAAAGGCTCTCCCTTGAAGCTGTCTTAATGCCAACTTCCTCTTAGTTGCATCCTCAATTCCCAAATCACCAAAAATCCTTCTACAAGCATCTATCCATCTTTGGACCTCAATAGTTGATTCTGTTCCCAAGAAAACCTTCCCTCCAAGAGCAGTATAGTCCTTACATAACTTGGCAAAATCCACCGGTCTTTGAGCCTGAACCTGCACTCCAACATCAACTGCTGTCCCTGGAACTGGTACTCTTCTCATGATCGAGGTCATCATAGCTTCGAACATAGCTACATAATCAGCAGTCCCCTCAGCAGCACGGCCTTCCCTAGCAGCTGGTCTCCCTCTTCGACTCATCCTTAATATCTATAAAAAGGAATGGTCAGCACATCCTGAGAAACAACTGCATAAAGGACTCTGATGCAAGCCAGAATGAAGAAGTCATAGGTCATATACGACCTAACATGTTGATAGGTCGAGACCGACCTAAGAAGAATACCACCGAGTTAAGATTTGGTGAGCAATGTTTGGAAAATGAAGTTCTAGGTCGCAACCGACCTAACAAAGGCTTTAAGTCGTCCCAACGACTTAGTGAAGATCAGCAACGACCTAGTGGGAATGCAACCAAGTTAAAAGTGCTACGACTTAATTTGTTGAAAGCTGAAGTTTTAAGTCGCTCACGACCTAATGGGTTTCTAGGTCGCTCACGACTTATGGAAGGATGTCTACGACCTAACGAGTTGGAAGGTAGAACGCAGGAACGACTTACCGAGTTAAAGGTGCTACGAGCTAAAATGGAACGACCTAAGTTAGGTCGCAAGGAGCTAGGTCGCAAGAAGTTAAGGCGTGAAGTCCTTAAGTCGCTACATGTTTTTAGGTCGTTACCAACCTAAAGCTTAGGTCGCGAAGCCTTTGAAGCGCTTATTAGGTCGCGAAGCTCTGGATACCGTAGATTCCTCTGCCGAGTTAATCCCTACCATTGATGTCTAGCTAATCTGAGATGCGCATTTTTCTAAGTCGCGAAGACTTGTTGCCGTTAATTTTTTCTTCCGAGTTAATCTCTGCCGTTGATTCTTAGACCGAGATAATCTCTGCCGCTGATGGAAGCTGAATCTATTGATAAGCCGTGTACGACTTATACTAAGTCGTAAGTCGCAACTATTATAAGTCGTAAGTCGTCTGTTTTCACATGTCGTCTGTTGTAAGTCGAATGGTCTGTATTCTGTGGAGTTGTAAGTCGTGTACGACTTATGTTGAGTCGGAGACTTTGTTAAGTCGGAACCGACTTAGGAGATGTAAATTTTTGTTGTTTTTTTCATGTGAGCTGTAAAATGCCTATAAATAGGCCATGAGTCTCATTTGTAAAAGGTTGTTGAATATTGAATAAAATTCTCTTTTGTTAGCTTTGTGCTTTCAATTTCAATTGGTAGTCGAGTGTATCTCCTATCTCCACCTTCGACATTCGAGTGCGCTTGAATCTTCGATTGTTGAAGCCGATTCGCGGAATCAAGTGCGCTTGATCAACGCGTGAAGAATCGCAGATCTTTGAACCCGGTATCGTGCGCGATCAATGAGTTCGGGATAGCTAGAATTCGGTATCTTTGGATCAACGAGTTCGGGCATTTCAGTATTCATCAATCCATCGATTGCTACTTTCTTCGATCTACATTGTTTTGAATTATCCGCTGCGTCAGTTTTGGTATCAAAGCTTGTTCTAGCCAATCATAGCTAGATCGAGACTTAGAGCCTAATCATTTTTGGAGTTTTGAAGTTTGAAGTGAGTTGCCGAGCTTGAAGTGTTGAGCCGAGAGCAAGTTGAAGTTGTTCGACTTTGTATTGAAGTTTGAAGATTGGATTTGTGATTTCGAGAATTTTGTTCATCGTGTTCATCGAGATTTGCAACAAAGTGGAAGTTTTCGATCCGTTTCATTTTGGATCAAAGTCCGAAAAGTGTTTGAATTTTGAAGTGTTGAAAATTTGTGGAGATTTCAAGTATGCCGCCAAGGAGAGCTAATCGCCACCAAAACGTAGAAGCTTTGTATCGAAGAGAAGAGGCTGATGAGATGGAACAAAGAATCAATGAAAATTTTAGTGAAAAGCTTAACGAAGGAATTGGCCGATTAGAGAAGCTTATGACGGAGATGAATCAAAATCGGAGAAGGGTTTCACCTGAATCTAACCATGGGGGAAGTAGAGTCTCACCGCATTCTAATCGAGACAGAAGTGTTGACAATGATCAAGGGCGTGGGAGGAACGTGAATGATCGTGAACGGAGGAATGTAGATAGAAGGGATGATGGTGGTAGACGTGAAGGTAGTAGAGATGTGGGTGGATGAGATAGACAACGATATACATCTGATTTTGAGGAGGAATATGATGGTGGTAGTGTTCGAGGACAAGGACGAGGACAAGGAAGAAATTACTCTGAGTATGATCACAAGTGGGAGTCGGGGATGAAAACTGAAATTCCTGAATTCAAAGGTGGTATGCAAGCGGAGGAGTTTCTAGACTGGATGGCTAATGTAGAGGAAATTTTTGACTTCAATGAAGTTCCAGAACATCGTAGAGTAAAGTTGGTTGCTACAAGGCTGAGAGGTAGAGCTTTGGCGTGGTGGCAGCAAACCAAACTTACACGTGAACGAATGGGGAAGTCAAAGGTTGAATCTTGGGAGAAGATGAAGAAGTTGATGAAAGCAACATTCTTACCATATAATTATCAATCGCTTATGTATCAGAGGTTGCAGAACTTGAGACAAGGAATGAAGTCTGTGAATGACTATGCTGATGAATTCTATCAACTGATTGCCAGGAATGATATCATGGAGACAGAAGAACAGTTGACAGCCAGATTTGTTGGAGGGTTACGAATGCAGATCCAGGATATGGTTAATATGTTCGATCCAAGATCTGTGGCAGAAGCACATCAGAAAGCGTTGGCTTGGGAGAAGCAGGGTAGACGAGGAGGTGGTGTGTTTACTAGTTCCAATAATCAAGTGAATGGTGTAAGTGGGAGTTCTAAAATTTCTAAACCTATCAGTAAACCGATGGTGAAGGAGGCTGAGAAGGCAAAGGTTAACAATGGTTTCAAATGTTACAACTGTCATGAATTGGGTCATAAAAGCAATGAGTGTCCGAAGCCGAAGAAACGAACTATGATTGCTGAAGTTGAGGATGAGGATGTTGATGGAAATTGTTCTAGTCCAGTTGAGGAGGATGAGCAGGATATTGCGTCAGGAGATGAAGGTTGTAATCTAATGCTGAGGAGATCATGTTTGACACCGAAGCAGGAGGAAGCTAGTTGGTTGAGGAGTAATATCTTTCAGTCGACATGCACTATACTGGGAAAGGTGTGTAAATTTGTGATTGACGCCGGAAGCTGTGACAATATCATTTCCACTGAGGCTGTGACAAAATTGAAGTTAAAGACAGAGAAACATCCAAACCCATACAAGTTAGCATGGTTGAGAAAAGGAGGAGAAGTGAAGGTGGATAGACGAGCTCGCGTTCCATTTTCTATTGGGAAGAAATACACAGACGAAATCTGGTGTGATGTAGTAGAGATGGATGTTTGCCACTTGCTTTTGGGAAGACCATGGCAGTATGATCGAGCAGTACAACATGACGGTCGGACCAATAGCTACAGTTTTATGTTTGAAGGCACGAAAATTATCCTAGTTCCAAAGAAGAGATCACAAGGAGAAAGTAAGTCAGAAGAAATTAAAGAGCTGAAAACTTTGTTATCTTTGAAGGAGTTTGTTAAGGAGGTTGAGAAAGAGCCTGAAGTATTCATGTTGGTTGGACGAGAGAGTCAAGAAGTGGTGGAAGTACCGAAAGAAGTAAAACCAGTACTGGAAGAGTTTGACGATGTATTTCCAGAAGAGTTGCCAACGGAGTTACCACCGTTGAGGGACATTCAACATCAAATCGATCTTGTTCCAGGAGCTGTGTTACCTCACAGACCACACTACAGAATGAGTCCGAAGGAACATGAAGAGTTGCGGAGGCAGGTAGAGGAATTGCTTGAACAGGGGCGTGTGCAGGAGAGTCTGAGTCCTTGTGCTGTACCAGCTTTATTGGTACCCAAGAAGGATGGGACATGGAGGATGTGCACGGACAGTAGAGCGTTGAATAAGATCACAGTCAGATAAAGATTTCCGATGCCGAGACTTGATGATTTATTGGATCAAATCAGTGGGTCCGTAATCTTTTCTAAGATTGACTTGAAGAGCGGTTATCATCAAATTCGCATTAGACCAGGGGATGAATGGAAGACAGCATTCAAGACAAGGGAAGGATTGTATGAATGGCTGGTAATGCCGTTTGGTCTATCGAATGCACCAAGTACGTTCATGAGGGTGATGAATCAGATTTTTAGGCCATACATTGGGAAATTTGTGGTGGTTTACTTTGATGATATTCTGATCTACAGTGCTAGTATAGAAGAGCATGTTCAGCATTTGAAGAAAGTGTTAATTATTCTTCGTGAAGAACAATTCTATGCTGCTACCACTACAAGAAAAAATACCATCAACAGCACCTAATGTCAGCGTTTGTGACTTAAGTGCGGTCATTAAAAATTTTGGGGGGGAAATTTTCCGTGTGAACGCTGACAAAAGCTAAATTATACAATTTTTGCGCCATTTTTCTCACTTCCCCTAATTCCTCTTTTCATCCTTCACTGCCTTAGAAACATTTTCACCACGTAAAAAGAAGAAAACAAATCTTCCAATCATCAAAATTCGCCTACATCACCGTCGCTTCATTAAACTTCTCCATTCATCATTCAGAGATCTCGTTCATCGTTCAGATATCGTCTACAGGTACAACGCCATCAATTTTTTAGGTTTAAATGGGTTGTTTGATTCTATATAGGTTTAAAATGGGTTCTTTCAATTTTGAACGTATTTTCAACACGTTCAAACATCATTCATCAATCGCGATTTAGAATTGAAGTATTTCCGTATTTCCTTTTCTTTGTGTCCAATTTTAGTTCTTCGATTTTCTAATATTAGTATTTTCAACATCGTTCAGACCGTCTATATGTAGATTGCATTATTTTAAGCATTCTAGCATGATTATTTAGAGCGGACCGCTAAATTATGTGTTTTGTTTAGATCTTTGTTATAAGTGTAAACTGTCTAACTGTAATTGAATATGTTAACTTCGGTTGTACATCAGGTATGACCTTCAGATTTTAAGCAGTGTAATTTGTCATTGTTAGTTAAATCTATTCTATTTTTCATTATCTGTTCTATAGTTTAGAGTTTGTTGATCCAAATATGTGCCAACATATGTAATTTTGTAAGAATTTATTTACTGTTGATCAGTAAGTTGTGGTTTTAACATTTTTGACGTGCTACTGAAGTCAGCTAATTATATTAAGTTTTATTCTACACCCAGTTTGGAAGATAATTGACATATTTTGTTTTGGGAATGCAGCATGAAATTCTTTAGTTCTGCCTTTTATATTCTCATGTTTATGAACATTTGTTTCATATGTTGTAAAGTCCTGTTCTTAGTTCTCTTCCAACCCTTCAATCCTAATGTCAATTAGTGCACCTATTATTTCTTAAATTTGGCTCATCACGTTAGAAGTTTGATTGTATATTGGTAAATCCTTTTTCTCATCTGTTGTGAAACAAGTGCTGAAGACCGAGGAGCCTGTAATAATAATTTAATCCATTTTAGGCTTTCTCATTCTTTCTTGTTTTGAGCTTAAAGTTTTCTTACTTCAGTTTTTAAGAAATGTATATATAGTTGACATCAAGAAATATATTCACTTGAGAGGTAAGATCCTTACATATGGATTTCGTGCTGAAGATGAATGAGCTGGTTGAGGTTTTCTCTTTCTTTGTTGTTTTGATCGTAGAGTTTTGTTACTTCTGGAAGTTGACATCTTGGAATCAAGTAGCAATGATTAGGTAGCTCAAATAAACACAGATATTTCCATGTTGTTAAGAAAAATGCATTTAGTTGACATCAAAGGGACTTCTTTTTTTTGTTAAACATGTGAATATGCACTATTGTAATAGTTTATTTGTAATAATTGCTTGCTATATTCACTAACATGATTTCACAAGGTGTTCATCACTTCATTTTAAGTTGCACTTCCAAATAAAATTAAAACTACTTAAGATGTAATCCCCATTTTCTCTTGAGCTTCAGCATGAGCAAATAGTACAGATGGTGGAACAACCTGCAGCACAAAAGTTTGTGCTGCAGCTGGATGAAGTGGTGCTGAAGATTGAGCAGCCTGTAATAATAGCTTAATCCGTCATATGCTTTCATTTAATTTCTTGTTTTGAGCAATCAATGTTTTGTTAATAAATTTATTTAGTTGATTTCAAGGGACATCTTTTTTGTTGAACTTTTAACCAATCATGTTTGCTTTGTCTTTTAAACATATGGATGGCACAAGTTTTTAATAATTTCATTCAACTTACATTCGAGGCTTAAAATGGAAGTACCTGAAATGCATGTTCCATTTCTACTTGAGCATCAGCAAGAGCACATAGTATACTTAGGTTAGAATGAAGTTTGGCTTCAAGCCTATAATTTCAGAGAATGTTATGAGCTTATTCCCATAACTGAGTATTTTTTCCAAAATGACTATAACTTGCTTGCTACCAACTGATAAAAGAAGCGCGATACACACACACATATGTGCACACACATATACATATATATAAAGTATAAATATGTCGTATGAGATAATATATATTTATTATATGTAAGTTTTCTAGATTAGTACACAATATCATGCTTACCATGCACATTCTGCTTCCTTCCCAGTGCTACGCAAGAAAAGAATTTGCATTATTAAAGTGTGATTTTCCTCTAATTTCTGCATCATCAAATTTGATTTGCAAGAAAGTTTTACCAAATGCATAAAAAAAAATTAAAAATAAAAAAATCACATAGAGACGCATGACACGCACAAATACACATCCAACAAAAACTTTCATATATAATTATCTACTAGGAGAATTTCAGGCAAATTGTAAAATAATACAGATTTCAAATATAACTTCTAACATTTTAGCCTTTTTTTCAAGGGTAAACAAAAGTTTCATTTCTTTAGTGTTTTATATTTTCTATAATATAAAACTCAAATATCAATGCAGTAAAGAAATTCATAAGGAGAACTAAAAAACTAAATTATTGTGATTTGGAGCATCTACAAAAGAGATTGTGGTGTGTTCCCATATTATCAGCCTCTCCAACTGTGGTGATAATGATCATAAGTTAAGAGTCGCCAATTGTTTTGACTAGTGTTGGGTTGATCAATGGTGTTCTCCACAGTGATTTTGGAAGATTTTAGGATTTTACCATATATTTGAAGATCATTACCACCAATTTTGTGTATCTCATTTCATGTTTAAGTACATAGCAGTGGCAGACAATTGAGCTGTCAAACAATAGTTTAAAGCAATCAAAGTTATTGTATTTCGGCAAACCTTTTTATAAGTCTAATTTTTCCATTTTGTTATATGCTTTTGTTTTATTAAGCTTAGTACTATAGCTTTATTTAAAGTCACGTTCTCAAACGAAGCATTGCATATGTTATTTACATGTGTATTAATGTTCACGTTCTTTTCAATTTTTCATTATTTTGTTATATGTTCACGTTCTCAAATGAATAACTATAATTTAAATTGGGATTTCATAGTGATAAGTTATAAAAGTAAAACTTATTAGGTGAAATTATTAGAGTAATATAGAATATATTTATGATATTTGAATAGATAATATATTAGCATTGAATTATGATAAATACAAATGCACGACATTGCTGAATAAATAAATGGGTATTTATTTGTTATAATTGGCGTCCCCCCTCATAACTCATATGACATTGATGAATAAATAAATGACATGAATTTGTTTTTAATACCGAATTTCCTTCGAGTCCCTTATAAACCATATGCTAGTGCATTTACAAAATTCTTATATCACCCTTGTTTACTAATTGTTTCACTCATAAGATTTCAAATAAAATGCCTAATGTGGCTATTAATCAAGCATGTCTATTTGAGCTTTTGAGATACATTCAACTATTTTTTCTTCTTCTTGTATTGATTAATTACAAAGCTAATGGATGCGTGAACTAAACACTATAGTTTTATATAAATAGGAATCATAAAAGATGGAAGTTCATATATTAGTCAACGATGTAATATTAGTTAACACCGCTTCACATAAATATCTAATTGTATTACGGTCTAGGCTGGGAGAAATTATATCAATTAAATGTAAGATGCATCGATTCATTTTTTATACAAATTGCATATAATTCTTCAAAGTAGTGCACAAGGGACAAAATAATATGATAAATATGACCATGTATAAATCAGACATAGTTTGAAGAGGCATTAGGGCATTTAGAAAATATCCACGAGTAGATTGAAGTTTAATTCCATGATACAAAAGTAGCATTGTTCATTGAATAAATAAACAAACTGTATAAGGCACTGTTTTACTAGGCATGTTTGTTTTACGGCAACATAGTCTTTAAAACAAGTCATTATAACTTATAGGGCTTGGAAACAGTTTCCCTTTTGTTATCATACACCAGTAATTCTTTTCGTGGAATCCCGACTTAATATAATTCTAAATACAATGTTTAGGTTTAAGAGAAAATTTGCAAATTTGCCAAGGACCGACTCCATCTCAAATTGTTGCATTCTTCATGATTCTTTTGGTATCCCTCAGGTTAAGAGCATCACCAAAAGCAAGATTCTGTGTATTCTCAAGGCTCAAGGTATTTTGTAGTTTAATATGACATATTGGTTTATATACAGTTTTGTTATCTATTCTCTTTGACATGATTATGTTGAAAAAAATGCATTTGCGCAAATAATAAATGATACACATTTGATTTTTTCGTTCCTTTAATTTTTACAATTTATCACATCTCATGTCTAACTTACAAAAGATATTATCTATGAAGATGTGTATTTAGCGTATTGGTTACTGCTAGATTAAAAAACCAAAGTGTATCGAGCTACATTCAGGTATTTACGCAAGTGCAGAATACATGCCTTTTTTCTCCTTTTCTTTTTTAGATTTTTACTCATATCCTATGAATGTGTGTTTCCAGTGCCTAATATTCCAAATAATTATTTGGTATAAATTATGATGCATGATGTTCATATACAAAACTTGCATTATAATATGCATATCATTCTTGATAATGGATTCTTAAAACATTTTCATGGTTCTGATTGGGAGTATGTGTTATGGTAACTTAACACGGTTACTTTGTAAACTGTTATATTGAAGTAACTATTTCGTTAACAGTGTTAGTATCATCTCTCTGCATGGAAGCTTTTTGTTGTTTAGTTCATACTTCTGCCTTACACTTTATGCAAGGTATTTTATTGATAAATTTCATTTTAAGTATTTGACCGTATAGCTAAATTCATTGCTAATTAATTTTCAGCTGCAGCCTTATGTCCTACATCAATATTTAATGCAATGTTTGTTTCGGGTTAATATTTTTTTAGATTGGAGACTAAATCTTCTTCAAATGTCACGGTAAACCTTTATATAAACTTAATTACATGTATGGTTGAATTAAAAAAAATCAAACATAGAAAATCTTTCTAGTTAAACATGTGCCTGCGAGATAACACACTGTTATAAAACTTTAAGCACAATAAACAAAAATGGAAAGATATATTTAACATGCATTTTTATTGGATTTTTTTTCGTATTTTTTATTTGAATCGTATTGCATCAAATTGTTCATTTCTTAAGGATAGACAAAAGCTAGCAACTCTATCTTCTAAAAATAGAGGATTGCTAAGTGGAAATAAAAATCAATTCAATATACTCTGATGGACCCATGTATTGCAAAGTGAAAACAGAAATTAATTCAGTACACTAATGGACCCAGTACATTATATTACCATGTCCATTAGGTTAAAATGGATATAGCAACTGGAATAGATATAGCACAGACAGGCTCTAGGCTACAGCTCTGGCTAAAGTCATAAGTTCAAATACTAGTTATATAATTTATTGTCTGGCCCAAACATTGTTATAGCCTATGCTCTTTTGCATCTCAAAGTTTTTTAACCAATGTTTTACTAGTCGTCAATGCCTTGATTTTTTTTTAAAGTTTGTCATTTTTTGTATGATGCACATGTATATGCAAGTTATAACAAAATTGAATGCATGCCCCATAAGTTCACATGCTAAGATATATACAGACATTATTTTTTCCACGCTTCATCTAAAAAACTCTATAAAATCATGTTTGAGTTATTGCATGATGGTTTCCGAATCAAACCAAAGAAATGGTTGGTTGTATGTGGGCGTGGGCAAAACAACATGGTATCAAACTATATCTTTGTAATGGTTATTTTCATGATGGCATAGTTTTCACATATTTTTTTGTATCTATTTAATAAAATCATGTTTCATTTATTGCACGATTGTATCAAAGTGAACAAATGCCTATTTTACAGTCTACGCGAATTATCAGCAGCAAGGAGTTAAATATTGCACTGCTAAGGAAAATTAATACCTTAAACTAGTCTCCATCTTGTTTTACAGTGCAGAGCAGTTACCTGGACTGTCCAAAGTTAAAAACTAGAGTTGAGCTTATGCGGCGTTCCTAGAGTTGGCATCAGCAATGAACCTTAAAGTTAATAATACGATGTTTTTTCCTAACTGAATTTGTAATATCAGAAATTTACTTGGTGAGGACCTCGGCCAACCCAACACTAATGAGCTCAACCAAATCGAGAATCAAATAAATCCCTTTAGGCATGGGAGAGACTGCTGGAGCTTGTAAGATGATGGATTTTGTACAGCAACAACCAAAACAACAGACGCAACAGCAAAGTATCAAGGTGCAATGTAATACACCCAATTCACATGGTGAGTTTTTCCCTTTCTTCTGTGGCTGTTATAGTTTAGTATCGATTTAACATGATACTGTATTAATGCCATTTATCTTCAACAACCAAATGAACCTTTTGGAAAAAAACTGCAGTTGTGTTCAATTTTCGATCTGAGATAGTTTGATTTTGAAATTCTTAGTTGTAATGAATAAGAGTGCATTTAATAATGAATGAGAAGCTTTGAGACAAAATTAGTGGTGAATTAGAGAGCATGAACTCATGTTTCGGGAAGGAAAATATGATTTACCCTTTTTCCCTAATCAGTGTTTAACTCACATTTTTCAAAAGTGAATAAATTAGAGCTTAAATATAAACTAACTGTCACTTAATAAGTTGATTTGTTTTGAAATTGCTTGGACATGTACAAAAAGATTTACGACTTATCAAATTGCTTAGTTTTGTTAAAAGTCAAATTTATTATCTATCAGATCATGACATAAATAGAATGTTACAGTTTTAAACCTATCTATCAAATTGTAGTTGTAAGTTTACAGTGGAAGTTGTCACAGTGATAGCAGCAGTTTTGTGAGTATGGACAGTGGTCGTAGGGGGAGGTGAATGGAGCCGTGATATGGGGATGAAATTGCAGCAGTGTTTTGAGGCGCAGAGGGTGGAAAATGAAGAGTGTGTTGACATGAGAGGTTGGATGGTGGACAGATGAAGTGTGGCGGTGAAGGGACTGTTGTAAGAAAAGGGGAGTGTTATAGTTTTGGGAGATATGTATGCCCGGCGATTGATGTGCACATGTGGTTTGTGAATGTGTGGAGAAGTCTGGAATTTGTGGCGCTGGTAGTTGATGAAATGAAGTGTGGTGATGAATGTGTAGTCTGAAGAGATGTTGCAGTGATGAAGTGAAGCTTGTTGGCGGATTTGTATGATAGTGGAAGATTTGTGGTGCAGGCAATGAGGTGCAGCAATTGTTATATTGAAGGCAGGTTATGGTGATGGAGGTTGATTGATCAGATGGGCAAGGGATGAAGTGCAATGCAATGAGGTATGGTGACAAGCTCGTTGGGTCAGTGCAGGCAGGCAAGTTGGTGGCAGTGATGAGTGATGGTAAGATGAAGGGGCAGAGGATGTTAGAAGTGGCAGGGTGGTTTGTATTGATTATAGTGGTGGGTTGTGGAGGAGTTTCAGTGTAACAGTTGATGGGGCAGTGGAGGTGGAGGTAGACAGTTTTGTTTGGGGAGTTGTTGTGGACTGTGGAAGGTGACCGAGTGGAAGAAGTTGCCAGATATGGATTTGTATATTAAATGAGGATGTATGTGATATGAAGTGTGAGTGGTGAATGTATCTGTGGTATGGAGAGGCTTATGCAGTGGATGAAGTAATTGTAGATGATAGAAGTGATATGAAGGATTGCACAGTCAAGTGAAGGTTGAATAGTTGTAAGGCAAATGAGCAGTGATGAACTTTGGGGAAGTTTGTGATTGTGAGTGATGAAGTATTGAAGCTAGTGACAATATTTGGGTGGTATATGTTGACAGATGTGCAGTTACAATATATGGGTGGTTTGGCTGCTGATGTCAGTGAGAGTTGATGTAATGTTAACAGGAAGTGATGAATTATGTGATGCTTGTAAATGTGGTGATATGTGCACTGGTATGTAAATGAGTGATATGTTAACTGAAATTTTCCATAATGGATGCTTGTGATGGGTTGGCAGGAAGTTTTGCAGAGCAGTGGTATATGTGCACTGGTGCGTGGAAGTTATGTAGGTAGTTTGGTGGTTATTTGCGTGCTGTTATGTTGCTGATGAATGTAGAACGGTGGGAAGTTAAAAGCAGGGAAGTTTGTATGTTATATGTGTTGTGATGAAGGTTGTTGAAGTGAGGAAGTGATGAATTCAAATGCAATGCAGTGGGGTGTTGGGGGCTGGTGAGTAAAGAAGTGTTAGAGGAAGATTTGTGTGTAGTAAATGCTTTAGTGGAATATTATTGTTATTTTTGTTTATGGTTATTATTGGAACTTGGTTTATGGATGTCTTTTGTTTATTAATATTGTCTTAACTAGTTTATGTAACCAATTAATAGTTATTAGAACCTGTTATATATACTAGTTGCTTGAATATGCTTAAAATATAGTTTTGGAATATTCAAAAATAGAGTGGAATATTAAAGCTGTTATATAAATAGAAGACAACGTTTGATTAATGCTGTCAATGAAGAAACAACAGCGTTTAATTCGTGCTGTAATTATCTTAAAATTGTCAATAACAGCGTTTTTTACATGCTGTCGAAATAGTTGATGATTCAATAACAGCGTTTGTAACATGCTGTCGAAATTGTTGATGATTCAATAACAGCGTTTAGAAAAAGCTGTTGTAAACAGTTAAAGTAGAATTTGAACATCTTCGACAACTAAATTATAAACGCTGTTGAAACATAATACAGCACGTCTGAAAACGCTGTAAAAACATTATTGACAGCTCGTAATAAACGCTGTCACAGAGATGTTTCAACAGCGTTTATAGAAAAGCAGTTGTAAGTTATGTATATACGACAGCATGTCGTTATACAGCGTTTGAAATAACGATGTTGTATCATATTACAGCGTTTACCAAACGCTGTTAAAAGCCTTTTGTGGTGTAGTGTACAAAGAAATGTGTCTTTATGGCGAGAAGTATTTTATTTTTTGGGTATGTTGTGTCGGAAGAAGGAATACAGGTTGACCAAAGTAAAATCGAAGTTATCAGAGATTGGCCACAGCCCAAGACGATAATGGAAGTTCGTAGTTTTCACGGGTTGGCTTCATTTTATCGAAGGTTTATTCCACACTTTAGTAGTGTGATGGCACCTGTTACAGATTGCATGAAAGGTAAACAGTTTGCATGGACAGAGGAAGTAGGGAGTGCTTTTGAGAAGATCAAGGAGTTGCTGACATCTGCACCTATTCTAGTGTTACCAGATTTTCAGTTATTGTTTGAATTACATACTGATGCATCGAAGGTTGGGATTGGAGGAGTGCTGAGTCAGAAGGGACGTCCAATTGCATACTTTAGCGAGAAGTTGTCAGGAGCAAAGATGCGATACAGTACATATGATGTGGAATTTTATGCTGTTGTGCAAGCTATCAAACACTGGAGACATTATCTATTTCAGAAAGAGTTTGTTCTGTATACTGATCATGAAGCATTGAAGCATTTGCAAGGGCAAGATAAGATTTCAGCGAGACATGCATCGTGGATTGCATATCTGCAACAGTTTACTTTCGTTGTTAAACATAAGTCAGGGGTGACAAATTGAGTGGCTGATGCTTTAAGTAGGAGGAGTCATTTGTTAACGACAATGAAAGTTGAGGTGACTGGGTTTGAATTATTGCCGGAGCAGATTGCAGAAGACTCTTATTTTAAGAAATTTGTTGAAAGGGACAATGAAGGGAAGACTAATGAGTTTATAATGGTTGATGGTTTTCTTTTTAAAGGAAATCGATTGTGCATACCGGAGGGTAGTCTGAGAATGAAGATTATCAAGGAGTTACACGAAGAGGGACATGTTGGGAGAGACCGTACGTTACAGTTGATTTCACAGTCTTACTTTTGGCCATCAATGAGGAAAGAGGTAGAGAGGTTTGTGGAGCGTTGTCATATTTGTCAGGTTTCGAAAGGAACTGCGACTAATGCTGGTTTATATATGCCGTTACCTGTGCCTGTAAAACCATGGGTGGATATCAGTATGGATTTTGTTTTGGGTTTGCCTAGAACTCAAAGGGGAAATGATTCTACATTCGTTGTGGTGGACAGATTTTCGAAGATGGCACAATTTATTGCTTGTAAGAAGACGGCGGATGCTGTTCATGTTGCTCAATTGTTTTTCAGGGAGATCTATCGACTTCATGGATTGCCAGAAACTATTGTGTCGGATAGAGATACTCCATTTCTGAGTCACTTTTGGTTGAGTTTGTGGAAAATGGTGGGAACGAAGCTGAAATTTAGTAGTGCTTATCATCCGCAAACAGATGGACAGACCGAGGTTGTGAACAGATCATTGGGAAACTTGTTGAGGTGTCTTGTTCAAGATAATCTGAAGAGTTGGGATGTGAAGTTATGCCAGGCAGATTTTTCCCATAATCATGCTGTAAATCGAAGTACTGGGTTCAGTCCATTTCAGATAGTATATTCAAGTTTACCGAAGGGACCGTTGGATCTAACGGTAGTGCCACAATCAAAGAAGACAGTTAAGAAAGCTGCTGATTTTGTTGAGGGGTTGACAGAATGTCATAAAGTCGTTCAGGAACGATTGGGGAAAACAAATGAGAAGTATAAACGATCTACAGATTTGAAACGAAGAAATGTTGAATTTCATGAAGGTGATTTGGTTTATGCAGTGTTAACAAAAGATCGTTTTCCGGTGGGAATGTATAATAAATTGAAAGCACGAAAGATTGGCCCAGTTGAAATTTTAAAGAAAATCAATGAAATTGCTTATAAATTGAAGCTGCCAGATGATGTGTATACGTCGGACGTATTCAATGTCAAGCATATCATACCATATCATGGAGACGAGTTTGTTGTGGATCCAGAAAGTACAAATTCGAGGACGAATTTTTCTCAACCTGGGGAGGATGATGCAGGCCAAAATGAAGAAGTCATAGGTCATATACGACCTAACATGTTGATAGGTCGAGACCGACCTAAGAAGAATACCACCGAGTTAAGATTTGGTGAGCAATGTTTGGAAAATGAAGTTCTAGGTCGCAACCGACCTAACAAAGGCTTTAAGTCGTCCCAACGACTTAGTGAAGATCGGCAACGACCTAGTGGGAATGCAACCAAGTTAAAAGTGCTACGACTTAATTTGTTGAAAGCTGAAGTTTTCAGTCGCTCACGACCTAATGGGTTTCTAGGTCGCTCACGACTTATGGAAGGATGTCTACGACCTAACGAGTTGGAAGGTAGAACGCAGGAACGACTTACCGAGTTAAAGGTGTTACGAGCTAAAATGGAACGACCTAAGTTAGGTCGCAAGGAGCTAGGTCGCAAGAAGTTAAGGCGTGAAGTCCTTAAGTCGCTACATGTTTTTAGGTCGTTACTGACCTAAAGCTTAGGTCGCGAAGCCTTTGAAGCGCTTATTAGGTCGCGAAGCTCTGGATACCGTAGATTCCTCTGCCGAGTTAATCCCTACCATTGATGTCTAGCTGATCTGAGATGCGCATGTTTCTAAGTCGCGAAGACTTGTTGCCGTTAATTTTTTCTGCCGAGTTAATCTCTGCCGTTGATTCTTAGACCGAGATAATCTCTGCCGCTGATGGAAGCTGAATCTATTGATAAGCCGTGTACGACTTATACTAAGTCGTAAGTCGCAACTGTTATAAGTCGTAAGTCATCTGTTTTCATATGTCGTCTGTTGTAAGTCGAATGGTCTGTATTCTGTGGAGTTGTAAGTCATGTACGACTTATGTTGAGTCGGAGACTTTGTTAAGTCGGAACCGACTTAGGAGATGTAAATTTTTGTTGTTTTTTTCATGTGAGTTGTAAAACGCCTATAAATAGGCCATGAGTCTCATTTGTAAAAGGTTGTTGAATATTGAATAAAATTCTCTTTTGTTAGCTTTGTGCTTCCAATTTCAATTGGTAGTCGAGTGTATCTCCTATCTCCACCTTCGACATTCGAGTGCGCTCGAATCTTCGATTATTGAAACCGATTCGCGGAATCAAGTATGCTTGATCAACGCGTGAAGAATCGTAGATCTTTGAACCCGGTATCGTGCGCGATCAACGAGTTTGGGATAGCTAGAATTCGATATCTTTGGATCAACGAGTTCGGGCATTTCAGTATTCATTAATCCATCGATTGCTACTTTCTTCGATCTACATTATTTTGAATTATCCGCTGCGTTAGACTCAAACTCTACTAAGCTACTATATTATATATAGTAATCATCCATCAAAATACAATTACGTCTCTCATACGTAGTTATATCAGCGAGCGTTGGGTAAAATCGATTAACCAATGCTCTGATACCAAATGTGACGACCGCCCATGACCCCTGCACCGAACCTAGAGAAGGTGCGCTGTAAAGTGTGCTAGGCGACCATGGACGATTGCCAAGTTAAATTAAAACAATAGAATCTATCGTATTACTCACAGCGAATGGACAAAATACAATAGAACATATATATAGTGAAGCTTCACAGAATAGAATCTCATCAATAAAACTTCATAATAGTTGAATACAACCATCTGAATAGTCAATACATCAAGCCTCACTACAAAACACTCAGAGAATATACAAACAGTGGAACATCCAGTACATATAGTAAGAAGATAATATGCAACCCTCCAGCTCGTCTTCGATATCAACACCGTGGAAAGCAAGAACAGCACCTGTCACCTGCTACCTAATCTGCCCGTCCCAAAATGGACGAACAGCCCAAGGCAATAAGAGTTAAAACATAAAGCCTTGAGTCAGACACAGTCTTAGTGAGCGGTAAATTAACTAACAACATACCAAAAGAGCATAAAGGAAAAAGGAATAGGAATACAACCCTCCCACTCCACCTCTTTCTACAGTGATTGCCCCCAGACACACACAAAGTAGAAGCAAACATAGCAGAGCATACAATGTAAAGTAAAGCAATTATCACTCGAGTCAAGGGCGATGTTTTCCAAGCACAAACCCCCAAGGCCTAAACCAAGATCAGATAAGCACCCAGAAAACACTGCTCTTGAGACCGAATGACGATAAAACCAAACATCCATGACTCTGGCTATCACTATTATCATTGCTTCGATATCATCGTTAATTGAATGACCGGCTCATTCTTTCATCCGTCCGTCAAGGGCTAATGGAAACCCCGGTTCTAGACATAACTCCGCACGTCATCGTGACCCGTGCCTTGGACTATCGAATCTACCCAGAGTACTTGACTACCATCAGTAGCCTTCAGGGACTATCGAATCTGCCCAACGTACTCTTGCTTTGAGCATGCTAGAACCTTCAACAACGATGAGATCTCAGCCTTCTAGTCATCCTCCTCGACGACTATTTCCATACTAGCTCAAGCGCATCTCGAGCAAACCATTATCCTCAAACTCGAAACATATCACCGAGTTATCATCATGCTTGGAATGATCCCGTCTGGATTAGACCAAGACTATCTCATGTCATGCTTCGCCTCATCAATGTCATAGCAAAGCTTCATCTCAACATCATCATCAAATCCATCCATATGAGCTTCCTCATCCGCCACATATGCCACAAGCAGCTTTCCCAATTCAAGAGCCTTTCCCTTAGCTTTTGAATCATCTTCGGTCTAAATCAAATCATCAATCATCTAATTCATAGCAATCAATCAAGTCAAACATTAATCCAAGTAAACAAGCATTCAAATATGATCTAAATAGACAATTATAACAATAATGGCAATTTCGTAATTAAAGAGTCAAAAGTCTAACAAGCATGAAAACATGAGCAATATCTCTATAATCTTGATGAATAAACTTGCATAGGTTAACATGTAGTAAAATGGATGCCAAATCATCATGAACAATGAATCTATATAGATCTATACTTAGGATAAGGAAAATGCATGGAAATCACTATTTTAACACCAAATCAAACCAACGATCTGATATACTCCTTTGGATCCGTGTGAGAGGTAATCACCACTCACCAAGTCACCTAAACAACCCCAAATTAACACGCTTCAGATCTGGACAGCGAAGGATCTAGCTCGATCTATCACCAATCCGCTTCAAACGATGAAATCTATCTTCGATGGATGTAGATAAGCTCTTGAATCTTCAATTTGATCTTCAACTTGGATGGAAGGAATCACTAGATTAGAGTGGAAAAAAGAAGTGAAGAAGTGTAGAAGTCGAGCTCTCAAAATGGTAGCACTTCGTCGCTTCAAAATCCGGATCCCAAATAGTGAGAAAAACCCTCCTATTTATAGCTGATTTTCCCTTAGGCCGCTCACTCTTAGGTCGTCCACGACCTAAGAACCCCACGACCTAAAAAGCCCACGACTTAACAACCTCCGACTTAACAACCTAACACCAGCGCGCGACTTATCACTACACGACCTAACACATCCCTACGACTTAGCACACACTCGACTCAGCAACAATGCCGCCTTAACGAGTCAACTGGGATACGACCTATGACTTATTGAAACTCCTCATCCTACGACCTAACGACCTAAGCCCAGGCGCACTCACGACCTACCAGACCCACCTGTCTACGACTTACGACTTAGCAGCTTAACTCCTAAGTCGCTCGCGACTTAACACATAGCATATGCGCACGAACCAGGACTCAACGAGTTACGACTTAACAACTAAACTCCTAGGTCGCTCACGACCTAACACTCAGCCAAAACCTAGCGACTTAATGCAGACACACTTCCTTGCGACCTAACAACTCAATAGAGTTACGACCTACGACTTAACTGAGACGCGACCTAACTAACTTAGGTCGTCTACGACCTAACTACTCTAACTCGCTAACCACTAGGTCGTTGTCGCTAACTTCTTAGGTCGCAAACTTCCTGCTGCTTCATTCCTTAACTCGCTAACTCCTATAGGTCGCTGCCTTTTCCTTAAGTCGCTCCACCCTTAGGTCGCTAACATCCTATAGGTCGCTCCAAACTAACACACGACCTAAACCACTACGCGACCTAACTGCTATACGACCTAAGTCTTTACCTCGTCCAGTCTACTAGATCGCTAACTACTATAAGTCGCCATCTTCTATAAGTCGCTCCTCCGACCTAATTCTATCCCACGACCTAAGCCACCATACGACTTATCTTCGATATGACCTACCCCCTTAGGTCGCCAACTTCAACTTCCTTAGGTCGCCTACCCTTCTTAAGTCGGTAAATTCCTTAAGTCGCTCCATCCTCTTAAGTCGCTCACCATCTAATTTCTACTCGACCTAAGCTTCGAACGACTTAAACCCTAGACGACTTAACAACATTACGACCTAATGACAATAGTTTTACGATGTTTGGATCCGTAAAATACGGGTCGTTACAATATATATATATCTAACAACAAATGAAACTGACATATAAAACCCCTCTGTATATACTAACAAATATATGTATATATATCTTATATAAAACGAACATAATAATAACGTAATAATATATATAGTACCTTATATAGCAAGTGGAGTTAGAAGCAAGGGAGGTGGATGTTCGGCAATGGAGAACGGCTGGAATTGGGTTGTCGCTTGTGGAATTGATGTGGGTTGGTGGTCGAAGCTGTCAGAGAGGAGGAAGGAAGGAGGGGACCGCTACACAGTGATGGTTGTACACGTGCTGCTGTTGGCGTGGGGCATCGTGGTCGTGTGGGTCTGATGGTGGGACAGGGCGAGACTGAGGTGGGTAGGGGTCTAGTCGGAAGAGAAGGTGAAATGCATGCAATGGCTAGAGAGGGAAGGCGAGAGTGGAAGACGATTGCTTTGGAAAGCGGTGAGCTAGAAGTGGGGATGCTTGCCGATGAGAAAATGAGGGAGGTGAAGGGTTAAGGCATGAGTTTTAGTGGAAAGAAAAGAACAGGCAAAGGAGAAAAGATTGAATATATATGGCCTCATACACGTTTCTTAGTTTTAGTGAAATTAAATTTCAAAAAGGAAACGACAGAAAGAAAGAATGTGAACCAAAACAAAATCTATTGAAATGGTGGAAAGCGAATGGTTAGAGGATATCAAAAGTCTAACAACTCATGACTATTTATTTTTAGCCGTTAGAAAATTGAGTAGTCATCAGAAGTTTAAAAACTAAAATTTTGGAACCGATACGATTGACCGTTTTTACGGTTTTCGCTGTGTATCGGACCCCAAAGCACAGAATTGAATATACGGTAGAGATCTACACGACGAGATGATCAAAACAGTATACAGATATCAGTTGTACAATCGAATTATAAAAATTCGAATTTTTCTACTGGTGGAAAATGCAAGAAAAACGTAAGAAAATAAGATCGACGGAGCTAAAGATGTCCGAATTTTGAAAAACGAAAATTAGTGTTTGCTCAGAAGATGATTTAGAATTTTTCTATGTAAAATATTTACGTTCCGAAAATATTTTATTTTCATCGCTTTTTGACTGATTAAGTTGAAGTAAATTTACGCGCGAAATAAACTTTCATATTTTCGGACGAAAATTTACCAGTTGCTATGTTTAACTAGACGCATTCCAAATATCAAATTTATATTTCAAAAATTTATCGTATATATTTTTTTTTAACGAAATTTTCACTTAACGCAAACGCACGTTTCTTACGTTAAAATTATTATTTTGGTTTATGTTATTGGTTACAATACATTACGATTTTAATATGTATTATATTATCGGTCTTATCGAAATTGGTTTTGGATTTGTAACTTATATACAAAGAGATTTCCATTTAATAAATCGTAAAATTTTATTTCTATCAGATTTTTAATTAAAATTTTATTTAATTTAGTATTTTTAAAGCGTTAAAAATACGGGTCATTACACCTAACAACCAATCTATTGCAACCATATATCTATCTTTTATAAAATATTTTACTTTATATATAGAAAATATAATAGGCAAAATTATTTCATTCACCTATATTAAAACAAATATTATGTCGGTCTGTCCTATTAAGTGTTTAGAAATCCCTATTGATGTCATAGCGTCCAATGCACCAACCAGAATTTATAAATACAAAACGGAACAAATTAACACAATATTAAAACCTTTTATAAACTAACAAATACGCTCTCTCATATATATACACTCAGCGACTCCCATAGGGTATTACTACCCTATTAATAAAGAGTCAGACCCCACAAAGCTAAGGTTTATCGCTAAACCAAAGCTCTGATACCAACTGTAACGGACCGCGTCAGTGGGGTAACGCCCACCGTAGCATACAGTTGTACCTTTGTTCTACCTTTACAGCCAGCCTCTCGACTGCACCAACCCCGTAGGGACATGTAGGAGTAAGAGTCACCCGCTCGCTACCAAACCAAATGCGAGAACCCCCTATCATGCTGCACCCTCTAAGTGCATAGGCAGACACACATGCCGACTTAAATGTACAGAAGGGCGGATTGTTATGGGGTAAATAAGAAAAAGTGGAGAAATAAAAGAAACAAAATAGAATCTTGCAGCGGAACGATAAAATATAATAATCAAATAACAGTTCATGAAGCTGTTTTACAAAACATTTGATTATACTTATACAATACATATCAGAGTTACACATACCAGAGAATGATAATTATGCAGCGGAATACAATGGTGTAGTATAATATAATAAATAGTAGTAATAAAATCTTCGTCTTCGTCCTCCAGAAATAGAGCCTTCAAATCCTGAAATGCTCAGGCTGACCCAAGCGAATTGAAAAGACAAAACACTCGAGTCCGAACTAAAAGATCTTATGTAAGTTAAATCAATGAAATAAATATGAGTGTAAACGGCATCAGAGATGTTTACGGGGTTTGACATCTCCTATCCAGTGTCTAACGTGAGTGCAGTAACTTAAGAAATGTTCGGGATTCACATCTCTTAAGGATCCGTTAAACTATCTACTATGTAGTAATATTCGCTATATACAGTAGTGTCTAATCAGTAAAGTATAATCATATAGAAAATAGCATTAAGGGGATGGTGAACCTTAACTCGGTCGGATCTTTAAACCAAAATCGTAGTGGGTTCGATATGGTAGGTGACACGGCACACAAGGCAATGCCAGGGTAGATATACCAATTACGCATCCGGATTGGTGGTGACACATAGCAGCCACTACCGCCCACCTCGAACAACACTCCCAAATCAAGGGTAGCCACCAAATCAATCACAAGTAATAGAATGGTATCGAAGAAGTGTGTCCGATCAGAGGTGCTACCTCCTTGGCCCGTCGATCACTCTTGTTTTAGCCACCTTATACCAACTCACGGGAGTTGGGTCCACGTATATACCTTAGAATCGTCGCCACCATCCTACTTCATTCTGGAAACTCCACCACGTACACAGTTGTCAAAGTGGTTTTCGGTATCGACAGAGAGTATGTCCATAACCGATCCCGGTGTCTTTAATAACCAAACGTTATTATAACACCATGGTCATTTAAAAATATATATACTTTTAAAACACAATCATTGCCCTTTCAAAACATATTCTTTATTTCAAATAGTATATACTTAAAACCAAATTTTTTTTTTTTTTCAAAACATATCCTTTACTTCAAAATAGTATATACTTTAAACCAAAATATAATTACTATTTCAAACCCAAAATATCAATGTATTATTTCCATTTCAAAACCCAATTCAATAATATATCATTTCCATTTCCAAAACAATTCAATATCTTATTTAAATAAAACCAAATTTCCAATCACTAATCTTTCTTAAACTAAGATAACTTGAAATATTCTTTTAAATCATCTTAGACCCAAACCCCATTTTTGAAGTCATATACTAAATTTCAATTTCAGTAGGTTTCCAATAATTATATTCACAGATAATTCTTAAATAAATTCCATTTTAAATAAATTCATTTTTCAAACCATATTACTTTCAAAGTTATAACAATTTCGAAAACCAATACTTTGAAAACAATAATACCTTAATTTCAATAAAACATTTCAATTCTGATATATTTCAAGACTTTAAATATTCCAAAATTCCCAACCAAATCCGATAATCTTATATATACCTTAATTCAATTTACAATTATTTAGTTTAGAAATATTTATTTAATAAATTCAAGATCACTTAAATAAAGCTCAAACTTGAAATATTCGTAAATCAAACTTAAAACATCATCAAGTTATACATAGCTTAAATTTTAGAACTTAACCATATATAAAATAATATTTATATAATATCAAAATTACTATATATATAAACCCTTATTTTGCAAAACCCATAGAAAATCACTTTAAAATATTTTATATATAGACCACGGTGCCTGTATATAATTTTCTATCCTATGGTCAAGTGATACAGATATTTATCATTTCAATCCGTAATTTTAAAAATAAAAGTTTACGGTTATATATCATTTCAAACCGCAATCCCGAATGGAATGAAAATGCATAATAACTTGCAGTTTATACAATATAAAATATAGCATCCATTCATCCAAATATCAATACACAACCATTTATTACAATCATCATCCAATTTAAAGAAAACATCAATATAAAGCATATAAAATATAATAGGCATCAACGAATAGTTTATATTCAATAAAAATTAATAACTGTTTGACTGGCAGTTTATATGCAATAATAAATAAATTTAACTGTCAATTTATATGCAATAATAAAATTAAATAACAATTTAATTTAAATAAATGCTATCTAACCAAGATGATGATTAAATATATGCCCAAACAATCATAGATAAATTTTAAATCGCATAAAAATTTAATTTAACAAACATAAGAAATCATAGAAGTTGTGAGTGGGTTAAAACACTCACCTTTTGAATTTAAATTGAATTTAAACTCAAAAATTTGATCGTCTCAGAATTCATCCAAACCAGCGTCAAAGTGTCCAGAATTTCGATACGATCCCAGCAAAACAAACCGCGCATGAATCCGAGCTCGTATGAAAAAGTTGTGAAAATTTGAAGATTGGAAAATTCTAGTCCTGGGTTGACTTCGGGTTCAACTTCGGTCCACAGCCTCAAATCCCCATGCTTGCTTGGAGTTTTTGCGAAAACGACCCGGAGCGATCCGAGTCATATTCTTCCTGACCTGAAGTAGATGCAGCATTTTTTCCTCTGAAACTCGAAGCGCGACCCGAAGTAGATGCAGATCCGCAAAAAAAAAAATTCTTTTTTTTATATAATTGAAATTGGATTGGGAAGATTAGGGTTTGCAGCCATTGGAATGAGGAAGAGAAAATGAAATTGTACGTATAGAAATGAGGAATAGAGGCTGCTAGGGTTTATAACTAGATATATATAGGCAAAGTCGAAATAGGATAGATGGACCCGATCTATAAACGTGCTGAACGATGAATGGCCCAAAAGCCCGTTTCGACTCCGGAACGAAATTGGGTCAACCCATATATCAAAATAGATTTTTTAAAATATTTTAAACGCAATAGAAAAAGTTTCAAGTCCAAATTCCATCGAATGAAGAAGTTATGCTAAAATCAAAATTTTCAAATTGATTTCAATTGCATAAATTTCAAGGCGTTTCGAGTTCGTACGATCAAACGACAAGTCCGATCGTTACGAAACTTGAAACACTATTATAATTCACCGTTACGGATCCGATGAAACTGGTTTCGTCGAAATCCGAGTCAGTGGCCAAAATGGCTATTTTTCCATTTAGTAAATAAATTTAAAATAAATTAATAAAATCAAATTTCCTATTTAAATTCTGAAATTGACAATCTTTAACACTTTTATTTTATTAATCATTCACATTAGTTAAACCAAATCTAGACATAAATTTAGAGTTAACTAATTTATTTATATCAGCGTTAAATTTCAATTTCATTATATCCACAACTTATAAATTAGATTTGCAATAATTCCCTTTTATTGACTTTCATTCAATTATTCAATCTATTGGTATCCAATAGATGAGACTACCATTGGATTCATACTCTATTACGTATCTCCAAATTTCATCTAAGTTTATATTTACATAATATCTAAATATTAAATTTTATTTTATTGTAATTAAATCCAATTATTATAGTTCGAATCTCAAAAATTTGTAAATCTTTATTTCTACTCTTGTATTCAACGCACTTTCTTTATTACATCTGATGAAATTAACAATTAATTCAAAATCTATTATAACAATATCCTCCCATTACATCTAGTTTCAATTAATGTAATAATAAATGTTGAATTTCATTTATTTGCAATAAAATTATTTTATTGAATTTTACACTTCACTCAAAATAATAAATCTTGCTTTCAAATATTTAAATCAAACAAATTTCATAAAGTAAATAGGCTTAGCATAAATTACATCTTATAAATTTACCATCTTCAATGCCAACTCAAATCTACCCTAACTGCATAATTTAAATCTATTGATTGTAATTTATTCCACATTAAATGTTATTAATTAAAAATTGAAACCTCAATAAATTCGTTTATTGATTTAAAAATCTAACTATTTAATAATTTGACATTGTATGGGTATAATTAACAATGAATTATATTACACATCATTAATGTATAAATTAATCTATTTCCCATTTAACGTGCTACTTAATCTCCTCTGATTGCAAACTGATTTCCAAATTTTATGCAACATACTAAAGAAATAAACACATATCTTAATTGATTCGTTTTTCCCATTCATTATAAATAAATGCACACATACAAATTAAGATCCTAAATCCCATAATCATTCCATCTTGGTTCTATTCCATTTTCACACCAACTATAACTTTATGAATAAAATAGCATTTCCTATTCATTTTGTTACATTCACTTTATAAATAAATTGGTATTCCATTTAATCCATTAATTATTATCTTTAATTATTGCAATTCATTATCTAATATAAGTTTTGAATCTATTTCCTAATTTTCAAATTTCAATAAAATAAACCTTACAATTGTTTACAAAAAAAATGGGGATTGTACTACATATATTATTTATTGTCCTGCATTACTTTATTACCTCAATTTACATTCAATTTCCCTAAATCAATATTTTAAATAAATTCAATTGATTCCCATACACCGTTTAATAACCTAAGTAAACTAGTAACCATTAATAACGGTCACTAATTTCCCTAAATCACATTTATGGGTTTATAGTTTCCCATAAATGTTGCAATAACTCATATGATATTAATTTATCAAATCACCATTTAATTTATACTAATACAACAATTTGCACAATATATCTCTTGTTTCCTTAAAATAAATTTATGTTTTTATTAAGTTTTCATTTACTCTTGCGTTACTTTATTAATAATCATTAAAGTAACGTTTATATCAATAACACATTATAATTACATACCATTTAAATGATTTTGATTTCTAATAAGTTAATTGACCATTTAATTGGGTAATTTATACAAATTTGTTATCATACCCATAAATTTACACTTATAACTAAGTCCTACATTTGAATTTATTCAAATTACTATAAATAGGTTTTAATTACCATTGCTACATTTTAATTTAGCGTTTACTCCAATATAAATTTATCACCTTTTATTATTTCTACTAAATTTTAATTACAAAATCCTATTAAATTAACAAATTTAATTGTCGAAATTTACGGGTCGTTACAGTTTACATACATAGTTTTCACGTTTGTAGTTTTCAGGTGGGTTCATCTAAATACTCTGTTTTCAGGTTGCATTTTTATTGTATATATATATATATATATATATTTAATCTTAAGTATAAGGTTGATTTTGACGTATGTATTTAATGTAAAGCAATGATTTCTAATTTTATATATGTTATTTTAATACTTGTTTTAACTTAAATATTGATTTCTTGGAAATAATTATATATATATATATATAATTTATGTTCTATCAAAGATAATTCCGATTATATTCATCGATCCTGTCCTGATTGGATTTTTGTCTATTCTTATCATCAGCTTTGATCGTTGAATTCATGTCGATTTTGCTTTGCTTTGATTCGTCATTCTAATTTTAGTGTCTGTATCAGTGTGCGTATCTGCGTCATCTTCTGTATTCTCTAGCCTCGAAAGGTGAGCAATCACTCACGATTAACGTTCTTATATTTATTAAATTTAATTTCAATTGAAACGATAATTGAAATATGCTGCTGTAGTTATTTAAATTGTTATATATGCCATTATCTGTAACTGTTCACCTTTGGGATATGACACCATATCCTGTTGTTTATATTATATTGTTATTGATGATATATGCATGTTGTTGTATTTTATATTATCTGTTATCACTCTGCAAGTTCCCTGTTAGTATAGAATTCACTATGGGTTGAAATGATACATACCCGAACGGACTTTAGAATAGGAGAAAATCGTTATGGGTTGAAATGATAGACCCAAGCGATTTTCATTTTAATTGAAATTGGGATTACGGGTTGAAATGATATCACCCGTATATATTTAAATTACGGATTGAAATGATAAATATCCGTATCACTTAACCATATGATAGATATATATACAGACACCGTTGGTCCATATATATAAATATTTTGAAAATAAATTCTATGGATTTGGGTAGAAATTTATGGTTTTAATAAATGTTGATTCTTAAATTATTATATAAATGGTAATGATATATATATAGATTTAATAATAATATTTAATTTAATTAAGATTGATTTAATACATATAATATGGTTAAGTATGTAAATCTATGTTTCAAAATAGATTTCGGTAATAATTTGAATAAGTTAAGGTTGGGAAGATAATTTTATTTAATTAAACCGATTTGAACTTATTGAACTTGAGATTTAAAGATATGATTTATAACTTGGTTTTGAGTTAAGGAATTTATTGAATATTTCTCGTTTAAATAAATTTAAGGAAATATTTAGTAAAATGTAACGTAAGGCTAGTTAATTGGGATTGAATTTATTAAGTGAATATTTCCTAACTAAATAATAATGAAGTTAAATAAAGATCTATATGAAGCTGTTAAAATGTTGAATATAAAGCTTTGAAATATATTGGAATTTAAATTGTTTATTTTGTAATGCAGATCTGTAATCGAAATCAATATAATTTTAATTTGTTATTTATAAACTGAGTTGAATTAAAATGGATAAATTTAGGTTGAATTAAATTTGAATTTGAACCCGAGTTGATTTGAATCAATTTTTGAAATTAAGGATATATATATATATATATACATATATATATGTATGTATTTAATGAAAATGATATTTTGGTTTTGAAGTATAAATTTATTCGAAATGACCACGGTGTTATAGTGTATATTTCTACATTGTAGATAGTTCCACGGATCCTTAGAGGATGGTTATCCCAAACACCCTTTAAGTTAATTGTATTTCAGTTGATATTTCACTTGAGTTGGATTTATTGATATAAGAATGTTAATCCTGACTCAAGTGTTTTGTGTTTTGCTTTACGCTTGGGTCAGACTGAGTGATAAAGCATTTGAGACTCACCCTTGGAGTTTGGAGCTTCATTTGGAGATCCAACTATCGACTCAGCTTTCAGCTTTTCTAGTTGATTTGTTCAGAGAGGTCATCTATTCGTACTGAAGACTTCACAGTATTTGAGATATTCTGTTGTATTTTATTTTTAACTCTGATGTTTATATAGTAGCTTCATGAACTACTATTTTATCTATTCCGCTGCGTATTATTGTATTACTCTGTGTCTGTGATTGATTTATTTACTGTATATGCTGAGTTTTTCCAAATTTAAATTAACAATCTGATATTTTGAGCAATTCAAGTCCGACATGTGCGGATGCGAATGGTTGAAAATATCGGGTCGTTATAGAATTCGAGTCGAACACAGAAAAACTTCGGCAACTCCCTCAATTGACTCGAGATAAACTCGAGTATCCCATCTTCCCCAAAATCTAACTTCACCAGGAACAAAAGTGCACGGTGCACATGCACCGTGACTCTGATCTACTCTGGCCATCCACGATGGCTTTCCCACTTTGGCAACCATCCACTAAACCCAAACTGGAACCCGAAACAAAACCTGGCAACGCCTCGACCTTGCTTCTCCGACCATCGGAATGTCAGCACCTCTGGCCAAGCCTTCGACAACACTCCAGCTTCCCTTCCCCAGAATATAGTGGCACTCGATCCACCAGAGTTGCCGTGGTGGATCGTTTTCCGATCATCACTCAAACTAGGTTTAGAAACCCCTCTGACCAACCACCGCCGCTACAACCACTAGATCAACTTCCTACCAATTTTCCTATCATCTTCGATCACTCCACTATCATCACTGAAAATCCCGACCTCTCCAATCATTTGGATTATCAGAAAATCCCAGTTTACCATTTCCAGTTCAAACAAGAACTGCACTTAACTTCTATTGCTAAAAATCTTGATTTTAGTTTTAAAAATCATGTCTAAGGATAAGAAATCTGATTATAACCTTGAATCAATGAATTAGAGTGTTTGAAATTTTACTCAAACTTAAGCTTCCCTTGTATATTTTTGATTCCAGAGTAATTTCCAATTTATTTCCACTTAAATAAATTGTTAAACTTTAATTTATGATTAAACCAACAATTTTTGTTTAAATTCTAAGTCCTAACAGTGATTTGTTCAAGAGATAATGGATTTGATTTTAAACCTTAGGTTTGAAAACTAAGAACAGGGATATCACAGGAAACATTCATGCACACACATCTATACATTCACATATATACACAGACATGCACCCATATATATATACATACAACCATACAAATACATAGATATGAACATGCAACAGGTTTATTATACTTAGGCTTTTAAATAAAAAGTTACTCACCTGAGAAATTGATAAACAACAGAGCCTCTAGTTTTGATTTTGAAAAAGCTTGAAACTGTGAAACTTTTGAAGACTAGAACTTGCAAATAAAAAACACTTTGATGCTGAGATGATCTAGCTTGAAAACAGATATGAATTGCTTTGTCTCAGGTTTGCATTTACTTTGAGTTGAAAATAAAGCTTCAGTTGAAATATACTTTTCTAGAAAGGCTAAGTTTTATGAATGAAAAGAAGAAGAGATTGATATATAGATAAATGTTTACAGGATGATATTATTAGACTGGTACAAGCTTTTATTAATATTGGTCAGAGATTTTTCTACTATGGAGGCTGATAAGATTTTACTTGGTGTACTAGAGATGTTTAACATTAAATGCTTGTCTCCATGTCTACATACTTATCTTTCTTTATCTTATTTCGTATGTACTTATATAGTTTTCTTTTTATGTGTACATACTCATGTCCTGTACAACATGAATACATCTTCCCTTATGTCTACAGCCTTGCAAACATGTGTTTTCCAGAACTTCAAGTGTTCATTTTCTTTCCTTGTTTTAGTCTTAAGCTTTGCAATATAACTAAGTTTCTATACTTAACAAGATGTTAGAATTTACCTACTCTATTATTATGTTCCATTTCTAACTTAAATACTTATTGTCTTTTATTTCCCTATATATATATATTTATTCTTTATATCTATGAATTACTTTTTAGAGAAAATAAAATAAAGATATGTATATATAGACAAATAAAATCTTATACAAATATCCTTTAAAATCCAAACATTTTAAATATTTACTCTTTTTAATTTCAAAGCTTCTGAATTCAAATAAATTCTAAAATCTAATTTTAACATCAAGTTATATATATATATACACATATATAACAACATATTTAATTTGAAAATAACACTTCTATCTTAAAATCTATTTATATTTATATATATAACAATACATTAATAATGTTATTTGAGAACAACAATTTGTCAAATTTAAATAATTTATAACAGAGATTATACACTCCTATTATTATTATTAAATAAATTAATATATCATATTTATTAAACAATAATTTAAAACAAACCTTTTAAATTAATCTTAAACTTAAGCTAAGATATAAATTTAAATCAATTTACATTTATCCTAAATATTTTAAAACCATATATTTTAAATTAAATCATAATTTCCAAATTACCAAAATATTAAAATTAGAAAACATGCCTTTATTTATTAAATTTAAAACAAAGCTTATCTATTTACAATATATACAAATATATATATATATATATATATACATTATAAATAGAAAACAATTTATTAGCTTTTAAAAGATAAATTATCACTTAAATATTTATTTAAAAGAAGATTATTAAATCAATTCAAATCTTATTAACAAATATTATCAAATCAGTTTAATTTTAAATGCATTTTATTAAATTGATATTGCCAAAAATTCTGGGATATCACATAGGTACACGTTTATAAAGTTGTTTTGGTTGGATGGTTTTATGCCCCCGATATGGAAGGTCACTTTTGGGATTTTGTTTTCTTTTGTTGGTTTAGGCCGGGTGGCAAGTTGTAGTTTTTCCGATTAAGCCGCGCAAAGGAGGAGCTACCAAATTTTTCCATAACTTTTGGGACTTTAAAATTTTATTACCTCACTCCAACTAATATATTATGAAAGCTTAAGGGTTCGATGACACTTTTCTTCCATTGGAAATTTTGGGAAGAAATTCTTTTAAGGGGAGTGTATGTAACAATCCGAAATTTTTCGTTTGATCAAAATATTTAATTAATTTTAATATTGAAATAATTATTTTAAAATTTAAAATATTTGGATTCAAATATAAGGATTATTCAATTATTTGAATTGTTAAATTAATATTTTAATAGTGATTTAAATATTTGGATTATGAATTGAATATTAATTAAATGGATTTTATAATCTTATTTAACTCCTTTTAATTGATAAATATTAATGGTGAATTCATT
Source organism: Allium fistulosum (assembly GCA_030737815.1). Taxonomy (NCBI): domain Eukaryota; kingdom Viridiplantae; phylum Streptophyta; class Magnoliopsida; order Asparagales; family Amaryllidaceae; genus Allium; species Allium fistulosum. The sequence continues at coordinate 63,400,335 of CM060903.1, forward strand.
TTGTAAATTTGTTTGCAATGATAAAATAATAACAAAATCAATTATTTATATAGCGACTCGATTTTTGTTAACGTATTTTTTTTAGTTTATTTGAATTTTGCATAATTTTTAATGTGAAAAATATTTATATTATCGTTTGACGATTTTTCGGCAAATGACGGTATTTTTGGATTTTTATAGAATCAGTTAACCAGTATATTTTATTATTGTTTTAGAATCGTGTCGCATTTCTGTGCGCGATCATATTCTTATTTCAGACATTTGCAGTTCGTATGCGAACATGATTTTATATAGCGAGAACTAGAATTTTGTTAAAATATAATAACCTAAAAGCTAACTTCAATACACGATTGAATTATGTCCGAAAACTAGTTCTATTGAGTTCATAATAGGGGTGTTTGGTCAGGAACGTTGATGAGCATGTCTCGATTGGAGCTCACGATTTTGAGGGGTATAGTGTTGGAGAAATTCTTATATAAAACCCTCACTTCTCTCAATTGCCTAAAACTCTAACCCTAGTCCTATAAATCTAACAACCGAGATCATGCATGGTGCTAGGGCCATTTCAGGCTTTTATCCCAACTAGAAAAGGTGCGCCATGGTGAGGGGAGTATGTTGACTGGTGGGATTACTATGGTTCGGCATAAGGTGGCGTAGATTGTGGTTTGAAGCGGCGACGTTATTTTTGCTCGTTCTCAAGCTACAGGAGATGAACAGAGGCGTAGCTAGCGGTGTTGGGGACGTTTGGATCAGGGCTACCCTCGATAATGATGTGGCAGCAGCTAGAGGGCTGAGGCGGTAGCCACGTGCTGAGTGAAGGGGCGGCCCGCATTTTGTCGAGAACGTTTATGGTTGGCAGGGTAATAGAGGTTAACTAGTTTGTAATTAATTAATAGAGAAATTAGTTATTTCATTTTACTCAATTTGTATTAAAAATCAATAGCCGTCTTATACGAGGTCCGATCGAGGCAAGACTTTCTGTGTTGCGCTCGTAAGGGCGATAGCTACGCGATGGAATTGGTTTGGTTGAATTGGAGCTAGTGAAAATTTAGGCTAAAATCGAACTCCAAAACTGGAATGCCTAAGCATCCACTGGAATTTTGGTGAGTTAAACTCGCCTTTTCGGATAATCCTATTTTATATAGTAGGTAAAAAATTACTATTTGTGTTTGGATATATTATTGGTTGGTTTGGTTAAATATCCGCTTTTAAAGGCGATTGGTATTTAGAATGAAATACAGAGAAAATTTGTAGAGAAATTCAGATTTCTTGACATTATGATTTTTAATTTCCAGTCATATTACTGTTGATTTTACGCCAGTGTATGTTATATTGACTATTAAATGTTAAATTTTGATAATTTGGCCATATTGGATGTGATACTGATATATGCTAAAAGTTGAACCTTTTAGTTAAAAGGTGTAATAGCATTGGTTAGGTGTTGTAGTAACTATTGGCCTTAATATAGCATTTTAAAAATACTATAAATTGATGTTCGATTTGGAAATGGTTTAAGATTTGAAAAGTGATTTTTAAATCCGACCTTTTGGATTTTCTGTGATATTTCATTTAAAATTAGTTTTCGTACTTCTCTATTTTACTTTTAATTTCTTTTATTATTCTTTTCTAATTTATGAATATGGGTAAATGTTTTAAGATTATTTGGAAAATATTTATTTTCATAGGAAAGTTATATTAAAAATGACAGTTTATTTTAAAAGAAATAAAATGGGTTACCTTTTATTTTAAAAGAGATTTTTTGTTTTAAAAGATGATAGAAATATTTTGGTAATAAATATTTGTGAAAAACATTTTATATAAAATGTTGTAATAAAAATATATATTTTTAAATGGTATTTTATAAAAGTGAGATTTATCAGCAGTTATAAACAAAGGAATAGCGTTATAAATGGTAATTTATAAAAGGAGAATATTATAATTTGGTAAATTGAAGTAATAAATCACAGTGATGAATTCATTGTAATATATGAAATGATCGAGTTATGAAAAGTATATAAGTTTTTTAATTTATAATTGGAGTTTGGTTATATATTGGAGTTTTGGTTATACAAAAGAGTTTTGTAATTATATTTAAAAATTTGTAAAAGGAGCTTATAATGAATTTATAAAAAGATAGGGGAAAATAAATTTGGGAATTTATAAAACAGGAAAATAGGCACACGGAAGAAGTTATAAAAAAATTATTCTCAAGGACAACAAGTTTGTTTTTTAGTTTGAAGGACATTTTTCAGTGTAAACAGAAAATGATAGTTACAACTATCATTCTGTTATTTACACTAAAAAGTTTCCTTCAACCTAAAAAGCAAATTTCTTGTCCCTGAAACTAAATTTTTCTCCAACCTTTTCCCTAAGCCTAAAAGCCCCTTTATAATATGAATTTTATGAGATGATATTCTATAAAGAATTTTTATAAAAGAGTTGTTGTAAATGATATAAATAATGTTTATAAAGGAGTTATTGAATAAATTTGGAGATTTTAAAAGAAAGTTAATAATTATGTTTAAATATTTAAAAAGGGAATTTTCTAATTCATAACCAATACTTTATGAAAGGAGTTGTGAATATAAGGAGTTTTATAAGGGAATTCTATAAAAGAGATTTATAAGAAGATTGGGACTTAATTTCCATAAATGATTATTTCAAATTACGGTGGTATGGAAAATGTTCTTTTCATACTTAATACCAAATTTCAAGATATGGAAACTCGTATCTACCTTGAGAATTAAGAATGTGTATCGAGGCAAGGATAGTTTTCTAACTTGTTCGATTTCATTGTTAATCAAGGGATAGTACTATTGGAAATCGAGAAGTGGTGGTAAGTATATATAGGGTTTAATTTAAATACGGCCTGTTTACTTACACCAAATGTGTTTTGGGTTCATTTTTATAAATGTTTAAGTTGCATTTGTTTAACTCAATTAAGTCTATTTTGGAAGTGAAACCTTCCTAAAGATGTGTGAATATACTTATACCATTGAAAAAGTATATAGAAATGTAACATTTTATAAATATAATTCTAATGTTGATATAAGTATTGGAATGTTTTTCTAAGTTTTTTTTAAAATGAAATGATTTGTGAGTAAACTTATACAATTGAGATCAGTATATCAATTTTTTTTCAAGTATTGAAATAAGTTGAGGGGGTTTGTGAATATATCTTTATAAAAGTATGTTGATACAAATATTTACAAAGTTGTTTTAATTAATGAAAAGATTAATTAAAGAGGCTCGTTGGTTGCTTTGTGCTTAACTATGCTTGGTTGAATTGTTTGTTACTTGATGGTAAAATAACCAACTATAAGGTCTTGGCCAATTTCAAAACATCGTTGTCGGTTCAGAGAGATCGAGATCGGATATTTATCTAAAAACCACTTCGAACTGGCATAAGTGTTCGAATTTGAGATATCTTGAAGATAATCAAAGACGGCGTTCTTTGGAGTGCAAGGGTTGCTTAACACTAATCCCGATGGCGATTCCAAAAAAGAGATGGTAGTAGCAATGCTTTCGGTTTATTCATATCCTGAAGAACTTGTATGGATGAATGATGGCATTGCATTATCACCTAAAGGGCAATGTTAGCATTCCAAGTAAGATTGCTATATAAAAGGTAAAATGTGGCCTCAAGCCTCATCAATAGGGAATGACAAAACCAGGGGATTTACAACAGGGCTATGTTGGTCGCACCCAGTAGGATGTGTCATCACCCTTGTATATATATATATGTGTGTGTGTGTGTGTGTGTATATATACACACACACACACATACACATTTATGGATTTGGATGTGCATGGGAGCTCTCGGTAAAAAATTGCAAAGCAACCGGGGTGATGACATATTCTATACTATCCAGCAAGGGGTAGGTCGATTCTATGTAGCAGGAGTGCAAGATGTTCTTGTTGACTTCGGTACATTTTTCTATAGGTGTACTGTGATGGGTGGTACCTTAGTAGCCTTATCATTAATGGAATCCATTCCCTAATATGTTCCTTTACGTACTTAGTTGTATAACTATTATGCTAAAATTTAATTATTGCAACAATTTCAGCTACGATCCTATATTTATTTTAAACCCCATAAACTACTATAATATCAAACGATTTGCTATGAAATGGTTTGGTTATCATAAGGTAAAATCCGTCCGTGTTTAAATGTGACATGATCTTACGAGACACCTTTATTTTGAAAGGTTTTATAACATCCCAAATCCATTTGAGGTGTATTTTATCATGCTGGTTTATTAGACTGATCAGCTGTCATTTTCTTATAATACTCTGGTTAGGCTGAGCATATTTACAGATTTAGTTTGAAGGCTTTAGATCTTCATGAGACGAGCTGAAGGCCTCCAAGACATATCTACATATATTTATTTTCTGTTGCATTTGTGGTTTTATTTATCAGTAATTGTGAGGACAAGTTGTTGTAACTGTCTAGGCTGATAATTAGTTGGTCAACTATGATTGATGTATGCATGTTATAGTTTTCTTTTGTAAAGACTTATTGTATATTCTAAATTACTCATCACGTGTGAGTTTCCGTTTTGTATTTTCTTTATTTTTCCCCGACAATCTGTCTTTTCAGCACTTGAATGCTCGACACATGAATACTGTGGATGTATTAATGTCGACTTTTGAGGGCTAAAAAGGTGGGTCGTTACATGTCTTGTATTTGATTTGGGTTTAAGTCTGGTCATCTGTGAGTGGAAATGGGAATGATAACTATTATACCCCAAACATGCTAATCATCATATGTCAACATGGTAGTGGATTTTATGAGGAAAGCACAAAAGCTGTCGTGAAGAGTTTGTAAAGCCGATTGAGACAAGTCCTAAAGTTGTCGTGGGAAGTATTCAAAAGCCATCGTAAGAAGTTGAGCATAGTCATTGCATGCTGTCTTCAGATAATGAACAAGAGATGTCGCGAGAAGTTCAATAAAGCAACTACATGCCTTCATGAAGTAATCATCATGAGATCATCACAGGACAACTTAATAGAACCCTCATAGTGACTCCAAAGGTTATCGTTAGAAAATAGCACAATGGGTCCATCACATAGCAACATAGGGAAGAGCTATCGAGGAGAGTTCCTTACAAACATCGCATTATGTTCTCAAGCGTCAAAGTTGAGCTATCGCGAGGAGTTCCATAAATTTGTTGTATAGAGTTCCATAAAGCCATCGTGAAGAGTTTTCTGTGTGCTATCATGAAGAATTTATTGAATAATTTGTAAGAAGCTTCTATGTTCTCAAGAGTCTTCATGGGAGCGTACCTTTCTCCAAGCGGTAAACCAATCTATCGAGAGGAGTTTCCTTATGCATTGACAAAGTAAAGTTATCGTAAGAAGTTCAACGAAGCCCTCGCGTGCAATTATGGGAGTTCCAATGTGCCATCAAGAGCAATTATGAAATGGGTGATTTAAGCTATCATAGAAGATTTCCAAGATATTATCATGCTCAGTTCATAGACTAAAATACATCAAGAATCCATGCCATCTCGATGAGTTAGAAGCGTCGCTTGTTATTTTAAAGCAATAAATTAGAGCCATCATGGAAGGTTTCAAGAGTGCCATCACGTATAATCTTGAATTGAGAACTATCATTAAATAAGTGCGCCATATGTCATTTCGATCGTGTGCCACGTGCACTAATTATGGCCGCCGACTTCTAATGGATGCCACATATCAGAATCCAATAGCTCAAATTCTCTATAAATGGACGTGCATCCCTACCTAAAAAGGGGTCGAACTTCTTAATTACTCATTCCCCTTCATTTTCATTTTTTCTTCCAACTTTGTAAAATGAGCATGGAATCGGGTTCCTCGACCGTTATGGCAAATTGTAATTGAGAAGTTTGTAATAAAGCATAAGCATTGGCATAATTTTCATAGTTATTCCCATTTAATATATGATGTGCTTTTATGGATTGTACTATGATAATGACCCTAGTTCACCTTTACTTCCCCTCGAATTTCTAGTCTAGCCTAAAGTTTACCCTAACATTTTTGCTGCTTTCATTGAGAGATGAACCCAAGGCACCTCTTATTCATTCACTCCTCAAAGATAAACCAAACTTGCTTGGACTTTCAACTATGGAAAGTAAGTCTCAACAAGGATATTTTAAACTACATCCAAACTGTTCACCTTACCCAATAAGAAAACGACAATTTAGTGAAGAACGAGAACTGAATTTGAGAGGACTAGGTCTTCGGACATTGGAAGAAAAAAAGGGTTGCACAACATAAACCAAGAAAATGGAGTTTAAACTCCTTCCATATTGGAGAAAGGCCGATCTTTTCCATAGCCAACAAACTAAGATAAAAAAAGTTAAGTCAAAGGAAAAGGAATAATGTAAAGTTTAAAAAGAATCGTTTTCTCGGATTAGGTGGAGCATTCAATTTCAAGCACGAGGCACATTCTTCAAAACTAAAATAAATCATGATTTTGAAAAATTTCCTTAGAAATGGGAAAAATGGTTGAGTTGGAATCTTTATTAAGGATACAGAAGTTGGAAGAGGGTCATGGAATGAATTCTCCCATAAAAGGTATAAAGATGAACAAGGAAATCCTAAATAAGAGGATCAAAGGAGAAAATTGTCACTCCCCTTATCGTCCCTCAAGAGGAAGTGTATTTTCGAACCAATGGAAGGTGAAACTATAGGATTTCCAACTACATTGCAAGAAAGAAAGAAAGACATAAATGGGGATTTTACTATCATTGTCACAAAGGTAATGGACACCGGATTAATGATTGTCGAACTCTATCTGGAACCATCGAGTACTATGTAAAGAAAGGAGAATTACACGAGTTCATAGAATCCCAATGTTCAAGAAATTAGAACCAAAGTAGGAAAAACCAAGTGTAAAGGACATCAACAATTAGAAATTATATTATGAAAACCAAAAGAGGCATTAACGGATCTTCTAAAAGCCTTTCCTCCCACCGCCATGCCTGGCCAGAGCATCGATCCAAGGGAGATGGTTGAAAAGCATTCGATCCTGCCTTCGGGCCTGGCCGGAGCAAACGTCTAAAGAGTAATGGTCAATTAAGCATATGATCCCATCACTGGGCATGGTCAAAGTACCCATCCATGGGAGATGGAAACTAAAATCCTTTAGTCCAGCCTTCGAGCCTAGCAAAAGCAATCATCCAAAGAGTAATGGTCAATTAAGCCTTTGATCCTACCACAGGCCTGGTCAAAGCACTTATCCAAGGGAGATGGGTGAAAGTCTTTGGTTCGGTCTACGGGCCTTGGCCAAAGCAACTATCCAAAGAGTAATGGTCACCTAACCCTTTGGTCCTGCCATGGGGCTGAATAAATAACCTATGTAAGGGATATGGTAAAAAATCCTTCGATCCTACCTTTGGGCCTGGCTGGAGCAACCATCCAAAGAATGATGGTCAGTTAGGCCTTTGGTCCTGCCGTCGAGCCTGACCAAAGCACGTACTGGAGAGAAGAGAATAAAGGATCATTACACAACGAATCTCTACACACTACTTAAGGAATTCAACACTCGACCACTAAAAGGCAGTCTAAGGCAATCAAAAGTCAAAGAGAACATGGCAATAAATTATAGGAAATATTTGAAGCTAGTAAATCACCAATGTCAGGTATCAAAAAGGGAAGTTTATTCTACTTATCAACATACTTGTATTATACAATTTTATACAAAATGTTATGTACAATATAACTCATAAAAGACACAACAAAACTATTTTAACATAGTGAATCCTTTTCATAATAACTATATTTCACTTTATCATTTATGGTCTCGGAGGATTGGGAATAGAGTGATACTGATAGACGAGTTCCTTCCCTTTCCCCTCTATATCTAAAGTACAAGAATATTGTTCACTAGTTGAGCCCGTTTCTTTATACAAATTTGTAGGCCTTTTTATATATTTCAAAGCTTCATAGCATCCATATTTGAAAAATGATGAAATTGTTGATAAGTAGAAACAATAGCCTTCCTTAATATGTTATCTATCTCTTTGCCTAAAAATGTGAAATCGGTCTTTAAGTTAAAAGCGACTACAATCTCGATTAAGTAATCAACAGATCAAGCTAGAAAGAATTAGTAGAATATGATCTCACTAATACTAATTTGTCTTCTAGTTCCCTTACCTCATTTACAAGAGTTTCAATTGCGTAAGGAGGATCAACGATGTACTATAAGGAAACTGGAGGTACTTCTTATGCTTCCACCTTTTATGGTGAATGATGTTAAAAGAACTAATAGAGTCAATATGAATTGATAAATCCTTTTTGTAAGTATTATTTGCACCCTTAAATTGAGAAATTCTATGGTTTATCTGATTGATGTTGGCTTTAAGAACATTGATCTTAATTGTTAGTTCATTCTTTTGGCATTTTAGCGTATCAGTTTCTTGTCTTTGCAATGAGAATGTCTTGGTAAATTTCCCACTTATCTTTGACTTTTTGAATACACTCTAATTTGAAGGCTCTACTCGATATTGAAAGTTCCCCTAATTTATCTACTTGGGTAGAATCAATCGCACCACGACCACAGGCTGGTCACTTTTGGGATGAAGTAGAAAGACGCGGTGATTTCCTTTGTAAAGGATCAACTATTATAGGGGTAGGCAATCCTTCTTCACCTTCAGTCAATTTCAACTTGTAAGATTGACATTCGTTCTTATACTTTACCACTTCAAGTTCCAAGTCAAAGATGCACTTCTTTAGTTGAGCAATCTTCGTATCGAATTCTAACTGCTGTTTGGAACCGATACATGAATCGATCTTTTTAGTCGGTTCAGCCATTTCAGCATCACTATTTCCTAATTTTATTTGAGAATGATTTCTCCTTAAGGTACTTCTTGTACCACTTGTTTTCTTTGTCATTGCCTATGATTGAAGGACAAAATATAAAAGGAGAAGGTCATTTTTTAATGCCGACGTCAATTTAGCTTGAATAACCTCCAGGCAGTGATTAAAATCAAAAGAATCAACTGATAAAGATAATTCTTCATCCTAATTTTAGGAAATAGCAAAATTTCAATAAAAAGGAAACAAAAAGAAGACAATAAGGTTTCCATTAAACAACAATCAATTTCTCATGAGAAATATTACATCTATAGATAACAACAATTATAAGAGCTACAACACATTTATTTTTAGAATAAGAAAGGAATCCTAAATCTTTTGGAAAGAGGAAGGCAAGATAAAAATGTTGCACTAAATGAAGCATCAGCACCAGGAGGAATATTAACTAGAGGAAACCCTTGGTAGTCCCATTCCTTAGAAGGGGGTAAATCCACCACATAACAGCTTGGCATATATATTCAAATTTAAGGAAGAAATTATTCTTTATGATTGCCCAAGGAACTGAAATCTAGATTTGAAAATTGAATATACATCTAATGAAGTTCACGTAGAAAGCGGTATGTTGATAAGTGTGATTGTTAATTGAGGGTAATTTTTCTAAATGTCCTTTTTAACTTGAATAGTTTACATAAGTTATCCCTCGATATAAGAGATGAAGGACTAATAGGAACAAGTCCATAAGCCTTCACATTAATGATGATTATAATAAAAGACAAATTTTACAAAAACCATTACAAGCTCGATTTAGAAAATAAGAAAAATTCAGCACATTACATAGGTTCATAAAGAACGGACTCCTCGTATTATTCAGTTACAAATTTGTCCTTATTGAACTTGATCTTATCAAGGGGTAGGGAGTCAACAGTTAAAGGTGTAGTGAGAACCATAAGAAAGTTCCAACACTCCTTAGGGTGAGGGTCAGTCCCATGCAAATCCAAATATCTCCTATGAAGGCGTCTAATCAGTCCTCCGCAATTATCACCCTGAGAGGAAAAGGCAGTCAAGGGAAATCGACTTACACAAGATATAAGCACTCCATAAGTTTAGCCCTGTTCTTGATTGGCATCCAAAAAGTGTAGTCAATTCTTCATTTTCCATGTGAAAATTATACTACTGAAAGCATAATTTTCGAAGAGGAGACACAACTGTTTTATTATTAAAATCCTTGAGGTATTTGAGACGTTTTAAAATCATCATATATTTTTCATGTGACTCGTTCAACTTTTTGCATAGCCTTTCTCCTTGTCGATTAAGCCTTAAATTTTATTTTTTCTTTTTATCTAAAATAATCTCCACATAATTCCTAGTCAATTTCCTACATTGATAGTTAAATCATGTTAATAATCTTACTGTGCACGTAGAAAATGAATAACGAATAAAATGAAAAATTACCTATAGAGGAGTAGTAGTGATGCTAGGCCTGACGAAACGAATAAAGGGAGCATTAGAAGAAGTTTGGGCTTCAATAGAAGATTGTGCCCCAATAGGAGTTTGACCTATTTCACCAAATTCAAGATGCACTGACTTAGTAGAAGAGTGTATGGGAGGTGGAGATTTATCAATGCCTTTAGTGATCTCCGAAGGAGGAAGGTCAAAAATCCAATCGAACCTTGAGGGGCTCCGGTTCCACCACATTAGTCCGAGGCACAATTCCCATTTCTTCCTTGAAAATCCTTTCCAGAAAGGCCACCGGTATGATCATTATCATCTTCGTCATCACCGTCATCCACATTTTCTTTACCATCCCTTTCATTCTCCGACCCTCATTGTCATCATCTGTTAACATCATCAAAAGCAAAGGACTGGATGGGTTGAATAACATCTTATCCCATAACCTTGAAGTAATCACCAAGAACACGCCCCAATAAGATGTCAAATCTCTTCTTATAATCCATACATATCCCACCAAATGAAATAGAACCAATGTCTGGGCATTGGTCGATGTTGTCTTTATAAGTAGCGAATAGAATTCTTCAGCACATTATCCTTTCCATCGGGGGAGGAAATCGCTCAAAAAAGAGGAAATCTTGGATTTCATAGCCTTAATGGATGATTTAAACTTTCCACTATAGTAAGGTTCTTTTTGTCCAAATCCTTCTCTAAGTCAGAACATTTACCGAGGAGATTCTAAATGTAGAATTCTCCGATTGGACTCGAGAAAGTTCATCCTCTAAAGACTTTTCTTTCTCCCCCAACTCTTGATGTTTCTTGAGTTTTTCTACCAGTAACTTCACCTCCTTTTCCATCTTCTAAAATTTTTCCTTTTCTACATGCAACAAGACTGTAACCATCTTATTCTCAGAAGATAATCATTCATTGGTGGTGCAAAGATTGTTGAGTTGAGTCTCAAGGATATATGCTTTTTCAGACAATATGGAATTTAGATCTTATAACCTGGATGCTTCTTTAAAAGAAGATGCACATGACCATTGGAAGTCAAAAAAATGATTACCAATCTAAAATGTGAGAGTAATTCGAAGACAAACATTAAAAAAGTAACCAAGCTCAACACTTATACCATAACAAAATAAGAAAACTTTACCTGAATAAGGTTCAATAAATGATTTTCCATAGACTCTAGGGAAAAAGGAGTAGCATCAGAAGATCTCAGGGAAGTGAATGAAGAAGAATGAAGGACTTTCATAAACAAGTCCATAAAGTCAGTAGGACAAGGACATCCCGATTAAGGCAGAAAGCGGAATGTCAAGCCCTAAAGTTTGGTGAAAAGAGGCCATGGACTTTTTAAGAGTAGGACCAGAAACATTGGCGATAGAATCCTTTATAGAGAGAGTGGACATAATGGCAACGATACCAGAAGAAGGAGCAGGAAGTGGGGGTATAGTGAATCCCGTCCCTTTGGGATTTTTGAACGAACCTCATATGGAGCGAGAGAAACCTTGGAACGTTTTCTCTTCAAATATTCAACTAGCCATCACTATAACATCCCGAGCAGTAGAAACAACAAACAATGAAGTGGTTGTGGGAACTGACACTTCTCTGTCTGTTTGAATGAAGCAGGTAATTCAGAAACACCCTTCTTAGGAGATAAGGCATCTATGCTCACAAGGTTCATGTCGAATGGATCTGTTTAAAAAACAAACAGTGTTTAAGAAATGAATTCGCTACATAAAAGGTAAAGGAAATTAAGAAATAGAATCTTGAGATTATCCAGGGCTTTCATTTGTTGGGCGTTGTACGGGGAATTTGTGGAAAATGCATTCAACTTATCGACAATAATGACCGGTGGATTATTCCTTCTTTATTTCATTATAGCGGGTTAGCTCAAAACTCGTTGCGTTGGCAGAATTAGAGAGTATTTCTTTAACTTGTCTTCATTAAGAAGCGTCGGCCGCTAATCAAGAATGTTGTGGCATCTCTAAAGCTAGGAATCTTAGCCAAAACTCGAGGATCGATGCTCTTTGAATTAGCAGCTGACATTCATCATACAAGAAAAAAAATGAAAGTCGATTAAAACTAATGTAGATGCTAAGTGTGTAAAAACAAACCTATCAAGAATGCATACCAGGGATCAAGAATCTTCCAGTAATGTTTGGAGAAAAATACCTACGAAAAAAAATTGGTGACTCCAGTCTCGAGGCTTATTAACGAAGACAGTCACTACTCCACCGCTGGTAGAACTCAGATAATAAATAGAACCCTTAGGTTGATTCTTCGTTCTTTGAAGAGTAATTAAGGAGTAGAGGATGGAGGCAGTCAATTCTTTCAACTTAAGCTCTTTGAATAGAATAAAGAAGGAATTGATGTAACTGTAGGAATTAGGAATCAAGTGAATAGGAGAAATATTCAAGAAGGCCAGGACCTTATGAATAATGAAGTTGAAGGGTAAATAACATGAGTGATATATGTGAAAAGGAGTAAAGGTAAAGAACCATTTGGGAGGAGTGCTGATCTAATCTACTAGGCTCGGAACCCTCGTTTCAATCCCTAAAATACCGAAAATGCGGAGAAAAGAGTCCACATCCTCTTGCTTCGTAAAGTAGGACTGATGAGAAAGGTAAATCTTTTCTTTAGAAGTACCCACAATCTTGGGGTACTTAAGGGATTCTGATGCTCCTTGGAAACTAGTTTCTTACCTCCAACCATAATGTCTACAATAGAATGACTTTAATTATTTAAATGAAATTCAAAAAATAAACACAAAACAAAACCTTCCAAGTTAAGAATGAAAAGTAAAACTATTAATCAACGAGCTTGCGTTGAACACTTAAATATATGAGGGTCCATGTACATGTCAAGATAATGTTAAAAAAATAAAGGACATAAGTCCATGAGCCAACATGCATAAATACATACATATACAAAGGTCAAAACTTATTAATTTACCCACTCTAGGCTCCCATCGCTTCAGCAATTGAGATAATGCACGCCTTTTTTTCCTCTTCGACCAATCAATGTTCTCCCGTTCCTAGTTCTGCTGTTCCGTTGTCCTGCAACCATTTTGATGCTTTGAATGTTCCTATCGACTTAGCAGCCGCTCCCTCGATTTCAGGTGTTGCTACTAACTCGTTTGTTGATTCTACCCTTTGTTCCCTTTATTCATGACTGATGCTGGTCTTAGTGTTAGCCAGTGGTCCAAAACTGATTTATCCTTTTTTGGTGCCGCTTTGGATGCGCTAGATTGTGCTATTGAAGTAGATGGTAGTATTGTTTCAGTTGATGGTCATAATGTAGTGGAAGCCAATCTTTTTTCTAGTTGTGATAATGGCATTAGTGTTGCTTGTGTTAATGCCAACTCCAATTTGTCTCAGCCTGCAGCTTATAATATTGGTAGTATTGTTTAGTCCTCGCTATTTGGTAGGTCTTCGAATCCTTAATAGCCTCCTTAGCCTACTCTAGTGCCTCTTGTCCTTGATCTTCCCTTTTTACCTCTTTTTCGAGGAATGCTGAGGTGTATACACCTCGTTCTTAGATTTAGCTGAGATTGATGGTGTGATGGTTCCTCTCATCAAGGTTTTGCAAGCGGGTGTTGCCTATTGGTCTCGCTTTTTGGTTTGTTTCCTTTTGGAATCTAGCATGCCCTATCATCTTGTAAAAATCATTGTCGTCAAGTTCGGAAACTTAGAGGTAGTCTTAATGTGCATTTTGATAACTCTATTTGCTTTTTCAAATTCTCCAGAGCTGAAGAAAGACTTCGTATTTAAGTCTGATCTGATTATCATTGATGGAAAACCTTTCATTATCGCTACTTGGAGTCCTACAATTGACCAGGCTAAGGAACTGGTATTATCTATCCTTGTTTGGGCACTCTTCTCTTATATCCCATCTGTTTTGCAACCCATGATTGGTCTTGACTTGTTAGCCAGTCTTGTTGGAAAGGTTAAGTGTTTTTATGCCAACATGGTCACCGGGGAATGATTAGTGTATGCTAAAGCTCTAATTGAAATCACTCCAGATAAATCACTACCTTCAAAACTTAGGGTCAGAATTGCTGAGGGTCGTGATGCTAAGGTAGAAGTTTGCTATTGTTGGAAACCAGATATATGCACAACATGCTAGACCTTTGGTCATACTATCGAGTCTTGTGGGTTTGGAGCTTTCATTCATCCTCATACCATCGCTATTAAGATACCTCTTAATCATCCTCCTACCACGAAGTGTGTTCCTAAGCATCAGTCCATTGTTAACGCCTTAGTCGTCGGCGTCCTTGTTATGGAACCTTCATTTTTTGTTGATTCGGAGGTCATTTTAGTGCTTTGTGCTTCGGATGATCCTACTGCTGCTTTACCTAGTAAGTACCCTATTTATTGGCATCGTAGTGAGCATACCTGCGTGCATGAAGATTCACAAAGGAGATTAGGCCAGAGAGTGATAGTTTCCATATGTTTGTTGGAGGTGAGACTGAGGAGTGTACTCTTCTTTATCATGTTGAGGGGAAGGGTTGATCTTATACATATATGGAGAAGATTGGGAGCATAATAAGATTATTTTAGAGGATGACACTTGGGATAGAATTTATCTTTACTATTGTGACTTTATGCACTTTGTGCCGAACCTAGCATCACTATTTTCTAGGTATATGCATTTCATGGGGCCTGTTTCTACTGTTGACAACAGTAGTGATGACAAGAATTAGCTGTCCCTTGTCTATTAGTAGATTAGGTGGTTCTGCCTAACTTCTATTTTCCCTCTATTTTTAGCTATTCTAGTGCCTGTACCAAATACCTATTATTAATGTTCATCAATAAAAGTGGACGACCTACTAAAACCGGCTAGCTTTGCTAAAGAAACTTACAAATTTTTCCATAAAATGTTACGTCAACTTGTGTTGTAGAAAGTTGTTAGTGCAGACTTTATCACAGCCTACATATATGGAAATTTTGAAAATCAACTTTTGAGTTTCATGCCATCATAATCCGAACAGTGATATGAATATACAAAATGACTATATATGAATATACAAAATGACTGGCAATTAGCTAGAGCTATCAACAATTTGTCATCGCAAAGTATACAAAGATATAAGTATATTGGAATATGAGTATATGAGTATGCATATATGAGGTACAAAGTGATGCTAAGTATATGGTTATTAAACAATTAAATGTCATGTGTAAAGCTTTCATGTATAAAATCCAAAATTAGGCCTAAAAAAAGTCATCGTGAGACAAAATGCTCGTGTATAAAATTCATCACAGTGATTTTGAACAAAGTCATCGTGAGACAAACCCCTTATGTATAAAACTCATCGCGATGATTTTGAACATAATCATCGTAGGAGAAAATCCTAATGAATAAAGCTCTTTGCGATGGTTTAAACATGGTCATCGTAAGGCATGGTCCTCTGGTACAAAATTTTCCACCACAAGTTTGAACATGGTCGTCGTGAAACATGATCCTTATGTATAGAACTCTTTGCGGTGAGTTCTAAACATAGTCGTAATGGAACATGGTCCTTGTGTATAATACTATTCGCGATGAGTTAAAACATAGTCATCATAAGACATGGCCTTCAAATAAAAATCTCTCTGCGATAAGTTTTAAAAATAGTTGTCATGAGACATAGACCTCAAATATAAAACTCTTCGCGATGAGGTTGAACATAATCATCGTGAATAAAGCATAAAAATAAGGCCTTAGTATAAATTGTATGCAAAGGCTTAATCTTCGAGTACTAACTCGTCGAGTATAAACCCATCATACAACGATGGTTCAGATTCATTAGATAATGGATACATAGACCATAAATCCTAAAAACCATAAATAATAAAATGGAGGGCTAAGTAATCGAATGCAGGCAAAGTGATCGAAGATCAAACTAAAAATTACAAAAGAAAACATGAAGAAGTCACTAAGATCGAAACAAATTACTAAAATTCAATCTAATCCTTATAAAACTAAAATTAACTAAAGCAATTTAAAGACCCCATCAACAAATAAATAAATGAACCAATAATAAGAATATATACCAGATGAAAATAGTAGGAAAACAAGATCTGATGTTGGGAAATATG
Organism: Allium fistulosum; assembly: GCA_030737815.1. Lineage (NCBI taxonomy): Eukaryota > Viridiplantae > Streptophyta > Magnoliopsida > Asparagales > Amaryllidaceae > Allium > Allium fistulosum. Next base: position 63,416,666 of record CM060903.1, read on the forward strand.
ATAAGAATGGAAGATTTTGATAGAGCAGGTAAAAGAGAACAATGGAAAGAATGGCTATTTATAGGAAGAAAATGAGAGTAAAGAAAACCGTTAGATCAAAATGAAAGAATATTAACGACTGCGATGAATATTTTTGAATGTGAATTGTTACTTATACTAAAGTATAAGAAAAAGTATAATAGGGGACAGGTGTTATATCCCAAACATGCTAGTCATTGCAAGTTAATAAGGTAGGAGGCTTTCATGAGGAAAGCACAAAAGCCAGTGCATAGAGTTTGTAAAGCCAATTGAGATAAGTCCTAAAGTTGTCGTGGAAAGTCTTTAAAATCCATCACGATAGATTGAGCATAGTTGTTGCATGCTATCTTCGAATGATAAATAAGAGATGCTGCGAGAAGTTCAGTAAAGCAACTAAATGCCTTCGCAGAGCAATCATTATGAAGTCATCGCGGAACAACTTAATAGAAGCGTCGTGGTAACTTTAAAGGTTATTTTGAGAAAATAGCACAATGGGTCCATCATAGAGCAACATAGGGAAGAGCTATCGAGGAGCCTTAAGGTCATCGCGTGATGTTCTTGAGTGTCAAAGCAGAGCTATCACAAGGAATTCCATAAAATTGTCATAAAGAGTTCCATAAAGCCTTTGTGAAGAGTTTTCTATGTGATATCATGAAGAATTTATAGAACAATTTATAAGAAGCTTCTAAGTGATACCTTTAAACATGAAAAATGGAGCCATCGTGGTATATTTATGAAGCAGTCGCTTAACAAATTAAAAGAGCCATCGTGGGAAGTCGACTTCGCATACCATTCTCCAAGTGGTAAACTTAGCCATCAAGAGGAGTTTTCTTATGCATTGACAATGTAAAGTTGTTGCAAGGAGTTCAATGAAGCCATCACATGCAATTTTTACAGTTCCAACATGCCATCGAGAGCAATTCTGAAATGGGTGATTTAAGTCATCATCGAAGATTTTCAAGATATTGTTATGCTCCATTCACAAACTAAAATACATCAAGAATACATGCCATCACGATGAGTTTAAACTGTCACTTGTTATTTTGAAGCAACAAATTAGAGCCATAGTGGAAGGTTTCAAGAGGGCCATCACATATAATCTTGAATTGGGAACTATCATAGTGTGTCACATGTTATTTTGATCATGGACGGGGACTAATCATGGCAACCAACTTCTAATGGAATGTCATGTTTCAAGAATCTAACACCTTCAATTCTATATAAATAGACTTGCATCCATACCTATAAAGAGGTTGAATTACTCAAGTCCTTCTCCTCCATTTTCCTTTTTCCTCCAACTTTGCAAAATGATCTTAGAATTGGGGTTTTATGGCCATTAGGCATATTGTAATTTAGAATTCTATAATAAAAGACAAGCATGGGCATAATTTTCATAGTTATTCCCCTTGAATAAGACTTGAAACATCCTAAGTTGGAGGAACTAATAGATAATTTCATCACAAATGAGATGGAGCTGAAAGTCAGGGACGAACTTGAAAATGGAGACTTGAAAAAGAAGGCAGTTGCCTTCAAAAGTACAACAGATAATAAGGAAGAAGATGACACTACAGCTAAGTAAGCACTATTGATAAAGCAATTCAAAACATAGACCGGAAAGAATGAAATCCATCGATAAACCAACTAGCATTTCTAAAGTACTGGATGATTTTAAGGAAGAAATCATATGTCATAGATGTAAGAAGCCAAGTCACAGCAAACCAAACTTCCATCGAATCAACTTGGCAAAAGAAAGAAAAAGAAGAGAAAGAGTTTTGCAGCCACATAGGATGATTGTGAAGAAGAAGAGGAGGAGAACACCAACGGGTGGAAGAAAGAGGCAAATTTGTGTCTGATGGAAGATACGAGTGACAACAATGATGAACCTAACGAGTTTCTCCCACACTGAATTAATTTTGTTATATCATGAGTTCAATATAAATATAAATCGGATAAACAAAGATATAATAAACTAGAATCAGAGAAAAATAGTCTACTTGATTTAAATAATGAGTTAGAATTGATGATTCAAAACATTAGAAAATTTAACTCAGAATGTGAGAATCTAGTCTTTAGAGGAAGAAATAAATTGGTCTAAGACTAAAATTGAAATCCTCGAAAATGAAAATTTGACTCTTAAAAGCAAAGATGACACAAAATTTCATTAAAAGATGCACCTCAACTTTTGAATAAAAACGTTGTCTAGGTTCAACAAATTGAATCGACAACAAGAAAATTTTCTAAAAGAGAAAAATCATTGAATATATTGTTAAGTAATCAAGATTGTCACCAAAAATAGAGAAGGACTTGGATATAACACGGTTAAACAAATTAAGAGGAAGAATTATGATAAGATCAAATTTCATTGAGAATTTTTAAAGTGTTTAGTTTGTGGAAAAATTAGGCATAAATAGAATAAATGTTGGAATAGGAACAAATATAAAATCATTAACCAAATCTGAATTCCAAAAGATATAAATGTAAAATTTCTTAAACTTAAATAAGTTTAGGTTCTCAGGAGTACAATTATTAATACTACAGTGTGCTATATAAACAAATTTGGATACCAAAGATTCCAAATGTAAATAAATGTGGTTTTACATCCTTTGCTAGGCCACTCGACTCCTCAAATATTTAGGTACAAAAATGGGCTAAGGAACAACTACGATAACAGTAGACTTCAAGTTATTCTATATAAGTTTGATGAGAAATAATTCCAATGTTCCTTACCTTAGAAAAATAAAGTGGAGATCTACATACTTTGGATAAAAATGGTAAACAAGAATACAACATTAAAGATAAGTAAAGGTATGATCTCTAAATCTTATTTTCTCATTTTGTTGGGAATTCTATTTTTTGTTGACACTGTTGTAGAATAATTGTCATATCTTGAGCTCTATAACATCGATTTGAAAAACTCAAGATATTCCGTAAAATAGACAGAACATTCTATAAGTTTAATATTTTGTGTTTTCCTAGAATTTGAACCGAAATCAAAGAAAAACTACAAATCATTCGGTATATTATTTGAAAATTGTTTCAAACTTCCTAACACAGCTATAGTAAAGCGATCATGACTTGAACATTGTTACTCCTAATTTTGAAACTCTTGAAGTTCTGAAAATCTAATCGATAGCGCTACAACGTTAATGTTTTGAGTGTTTGTTGATTCATTTCATAAATTCTTGAAAACGATAACCATGTTAGCTCATTACTTAAAAAGTGTTTATGATTTATGCAAACAACTTGTAGCATTTCATACATAACTTTTAATCGATTTACCATTTTGACATGAAACCAATTTTGTTGATTATCAATATTGAATATCTTAATCTTTCATGTTTAGTGCTAAATCAAGTTATGGACATAAAGTTTTAAAATAGTGATTTCAAATGGATTGAATTTTTGAAACAACAATGGTCATTGGTCTATGTTCGATATTTACTTTTCTAAATTCATTGCTTTTTTTAGGATGACCAACAAATAATTAATTGGATAATTTTTAGTTATGTGTGCCTTTGTTCAATGTAAATGACTTTGCCTTTGTTTGACATAAATGCCTTTGCAAAAAAATTGAATTTGTAACGACCCGTAAATTTCAACTGTTTTAATAACGTAATTAGTTGAAATTTTGTAAAATTTTAAACGATAAAATTTTGAAATATAAATTTGATTTTTGGAATGCGTCTAGTTAAACATAGCAACTGGTAAATTTTCGTCCGAAAATATGAAAGTTTATTTCGCGCATAAATTCACTTCAATTTAATCAGTTAAAAAAACGATGAAAATAAAATGTTTTCAAAACCAAAATATTTTTACATAGAAAAATTCTAAACCATCTTCTGAGCAAGATGTCAGTTTGTCGTTTTTCCAAATTCGGACATCTTTGGCTCCGTCGGTCTTATTTTCTTGCATTTTTCTTGCATTTTCCGTAGTAGGAAATTTCGAATTTTTATAATTCAACCGTACCACCGATATCCACATGCCGTTTTGATCGTCTCGTCGTGCTGATCTCTATGGTATTTTCGATTGTCAAATGTGGAGCCTGGTGTGCGTTGCACTTCGCGAAACGCCTTCTGTATCGGTTACGAAATTTCAATTTGTGAACCCAACAACCACTGTTATTTATTATTTTCAGAAAATCAATGCTTGGCTTTATTTTCCACTAGTTCCAATAAAGTTTACCTTTTGGCTTTGTTCTGTCTATTCAGTTTCGCCTATGCGTGGTGACAATGGTGATTACTATGTGTACATGTACAGTTGCTCTCTCACATTCAAGAAATAAATTATTGGCTTCAAGCTGTTACGTCTTCTTCATACTATCTTCATTTTCCTCTTCTAACTATTTCTGCCTATTCCCTGCTCTTATATTTTTCCCTTTCTTCTTTTCTTTTCTCTTCAAAACCCATGGCCGAGAAACTGCTCCTTCCTCCACCCGTCCTGCCTTTCCATACCACCCGAAGTTCGACACGCCATCACCGACCACAGCCTCACGAAACCGGGTCTCTCCACCAAACGGTAAACAAGCCCAAGCCTCCGCCGAGCCACGACATCGACCATGCTTCCTGTCCGTCTTCCCTCGCATGACTCGTGAGCACCACCCTGGCCGAAGCAATAACTAATCCTCCTCCGCGAGCCTCGGCCCACTGCCAGTTCGACCGACTTCTTCCCTCGACCTTTTAGCCGAGCCTCGCGTAGGCATCAACACCCAGCACCTTCTCGGCCACCTCCTTCCCTTGCGCCTCTTCTCGGCAGCTGCTACACATCACCACTTCCTCGCATCAGCACCCACCGCCTCTAACTTCTCCGACTCGCCGCAGCCTTCGCCTAAACCCAGATCCCACTGCCCCAGCCCTGGCCATCACCTCCAGCTTCCATAAATGCTTCGGCCTATTTGTTAATACCTATATGTAGGTAAGCAACAACTTGTTCTTTGTTGTTTGTATATACACGTTGTATATATAATTTTTATTCACTGTTTTGAAATATACTTTATCACGTATTGTTGTTTATAATCCATATGTATATATTTACCAGTGAAGTAGATATAGATGTTAGGTATATATTTCATATGTCAAAACTTATATATAAGCGGTAGAGTCTGTTAGTTGTATACCGTAAGTTTCGGCGTGTATATATATATTATATTACTTTATACGTATGTTTTGATATAAGTATGCTTTCAAATTTTAGATCTTGTCTGCATATGAGTTCGCATTCCTAGTTATATAATTTTATATATAGATATTTCGACTTTTATTTGATTTCAATATAAAATATATATTGTTTATTAGTTGCATGCTGCTAGTGTATTGAACATATAAATTTTCTAATTACATGTTTATAAAGTATAGCATATGAGTCTGTTTTTGAAAGTATATGAAGCTTGCATTCATTTTTTTTGGCCTAAGTATAGGTCGCGTATGTATTTATAGTATATAGTCTATTAGTATATATATTTATTACTAGTTAATTATATGTTAACTCAAATTTATGTACGTGTGATATATGCCATTGTGAAAGATAACGTATTTATAAAAGTTTATAAACATATAAACGTGATTGATGCGTCTGTATAAAGTAGCTGTATATAAATAATGTTGTGACTGAGTATGAGTTCTTATTGTATATGTATGGGTTGTACGTCTGTTACAATGTCTAGTCAATATAATAATTCTATTATGTTGCGTATAATATGTTCCTGGTTTCATGGATATTAGTTGTGTAGACTTGCTATAACATGCCAATTTAGGTAAATGTTGTAATATTTACAGTTGAGTTTGTAGTATAATAAACATTGAAGAAGTATACGAAGTTATGGGTCTGCATATCATTTATTTAACACAATTTTTTTCCTTTCTTTTATTTGTTATTTATACAATGAGTGCGTGAGTTATATATGCATATATTCATTAGTTTATATGGATAGTTATTAGTTCAATACATAAGTACGGTTGGCGGTAGGTAGGTTGTTATACATGTTAGTCTATAAATTGTATTTGTTAATTTATTATATAGGTTATATGAATTTCTATATATTTTGTTCGAAAATATAATGTTATATTAGCGTATAATCTAGGTTGTATATGTTATTTTATAACTAAGTAAGCATTTGTTGGCTTTCAAATTTATATATAGAGACTTTGTTTTATGTTTGAATTAAATATTAAATTGAGATATATGTTAAACTGATTTTTCGTAAAATAATAATAATATAATATACAATTGTTTATGTTATATCAAACTGATTCTTGGCTCTTGATTCCCAATTTACCAGCTTTGTCCATCTAACGTGTGTCCATCGTGCTTAGCTTCGAAATCAGTGCTTGAATTTGTAGCTCATCTCTTCGTCTATACTCTCTAGCCTCGAAAGGTGAGCACTCACTCACGATTAACGTTCTTCTATTTATTAGATTTGATTTCAATTGAAACGACAATTGAAATATGCTGCTGTTAGATATTTACACTGTTATTACCTATATCAGTTCACTTGTGACATCTGACACCATTATCTGTTATATATACAATGATAATATAGTTTGGCTGATAATTGATTGATTGTTGATGTTTATATTGGACGTTAAATTGTAAATGTTAAAATGATAAATAGTATGAAATTGAACTTGATATAGGATAATTAATTGTTAAATTTGATTAGCTGACATTTGTATAATATGACCCCTTTAACTGTTAAATTGATTGACACGTAGTATTTGTTTAATTACACTTTGAACCACTGAATGTATGTTGTTAAATTGATGATGTATGCAATTGTAAATAGATGACAAGTGAAGAACCGTAATGTAATAATCTTTAATCTACATGAAATGATAGTGTAGATTCTAGAAATAATTATATTAATTCGTACAAATAACAATGCGAATTAATACGATTATTTCGGGATTATTTGAATTGATTATTGGATTGTTATTGGTTGTTGTTATTGCTTGTTTATTTACTTTGACACCATCCCAGTTATCACACTGCAAGTTCCCTTTGTTATGCTTTGATTTTGAATTGAATTGGAATCGGGTTGAAATGATAAATACCCAAATTGAACTTTGAACTAGGATAGGAAATTAAATAAAACCCGATTGGTCAATAATTTGATTTAAAAATAAAATTGAAGATTTTATTTGAATAAATAATATGGTTTTGAAATGAAGTTGAAATTTGAATTTTAATGAAAGGAAAATGTTAATATTTAAAAATCTGAAACAAAAATGTTAACAATGAAATTGATGAAAGAATGTTGGGAAATGATTGAATTAAGTTTGAAATGATTTAATAATTAAGTTTGAAATTATAATTGAGTTTGAAATTATTAAACTTTGAAATTATTGAATAATTAAGTTTTGAATTATTTAATACTTAAATAAGAGTAAATTATTTAATGATTAAATTGAATTGAAATTCTTTAATAAGAAAAATTGAAATTTTGAATAAGTGAATTTTATTTCGTAAATAATTGAAATTGAATTTCTTTATTAATTAAGTTTTGGAAAATTATTTAAGTAAGTAAATAAGTGAAATTGAATTTATTTAACAAGAAATGAAATGTGATATTTTTGGAATTAATGTAAGGCTTGAAATGTAAATAATTTGATTTGATGAATTTAATTTAATTCAAATTGTAAGTTTTGAAATAAGGAAGTTGAATTTAGATAATGGATTTAATGGATTGGAAATTTAACGGAAATTGTTTTGAATAACAAATTTACTTAACGAATATTAAATGAAATCGATAAATGAGTTAAATTGATTTGTATGTTAAATTAAATTAATTTAAATGATTTTGAAATGAAACTAATATACGAACTTGAATCGATATTTGAATTGAAATTGAATTATAAGATTTTGAAATGAATTTGAAAGTTTGAAACGTAAATTTTGGAAATTGGTTTAGAAAGACAAATGAAATGTTGGTTTACGAATTGAAATTGAAATTGAAATTGATTTGGTTTTGAAAGATATTAAATGACCAATCGGTGTAATGATTACGAAAGTTATTAAAGAGACCGGGATCGGTAATGGATATACTCTCTATCTGAACCGAAACCACTTTAATAACTATACGCGGAGTGATGATCCAGAATGAAGTGGTTGGAATGGTGATCGTGTTGACTGAAGAAAGAGAACGATGATGGATAGCCTTGGCACTTGTGTCAAATTGGAAATGACTAAAACAGGAGCTGTGCCGGGCCAATGGAGGTTTAGCTACCTCAAGTGGACACACTTCTTCGAACTACTTATACTTGTTGTCGATTGGTGCACCCTTGATTTTGGGAGTGTTGTTTCACGGTGTTGCGGGCGCTGCGGCGTTGCGTTCTCACCAGTCCGGATCAGGCGAACGGTAGTATCAATACCTTGGGTATTGCCTCATGTGCCTTGTCATACTTGTATTCCATTTATGCGCGACCACTACGATTTTGATTTGTACCTTTAGTATATGGATTGCCCTCTGGTGACTTCCGGTTTTGGGGAAACTACGGTCTTGTATATGCTTTTGGGAATAAAAATGTGTTAAGGGTGGAATGGGCCATGACTTAACGCTATTTTGATATCTTCTTATATTACTGATAGACATTATCTACTTAGCGTACATTACTACCTAGTAGATAGTTTAACCGATCCTTAAAGGATGGTTATTGTGACGACCGCCCATGACCCCTGCACCGAATCTAGAGATAGTGCGCTGTAAAGTGTGCCAGGCGACCATGGACGATGGCCAAGGTAAATTAAAACAGCAGAATCTATCGTATTACTCACAGCGCATGGATAAAATACAATAGAACATATGTATAGTGAAGCTTTACAGAAACAAAATGACATCTTAAAAACTTCAAGATAGTTGAATACAAGCATCTGAATTGCCAATACAACAAGCCTCACTACAACACTCAGAGATTACAAAGCAGCGGAACATCCAGTAAATATAGTAAGAAATAAACAATATGCAATACTCCAGCCCGTCTTCGATATCAGCACCGTGAAAAGCTAGAACAGCACCTGTCACCTGCTACCTAGTCTGCCCGTCCCAAAATGGACGAACAGCCCAAGGCAATAAGAATTAAAAACATAAAGCCTTGAGTCAGACAACAGTCTTAGTGAGCAGTAAATTAACAATCATCATACCAAAAGAGCATAAAGGAAAAGGAATATGAATACAACCCTCCCACTCCAACCTCTTTCTACAGTGATAGCCCCCAGACACACACTAAGCAGAAGCAAACATAGTAGAGCATACAATTTAAAGTAAAGCAATTATCACTCGAGTCAAGGGCGATGTTTTCCAAGCACAAACCCCCAAGGCCTAAACCAAGATCAGATAAGCACCCAGAAAATACCGCTCTTGAGACCGAATGACGATACAACCAAACATCTATGACTCTGGCTATCACTGTTATCATTGCTTCGATATCACCGTTAATTGAATGACCGGCACATTCTTTCAGCCGTCCGTCAAGGGTTAATGGAAAACCCGGTTCTAGACATAACTCCCGCACGTCGTCGCAGCCCGTGCCTAGGACTATCGAATCTACCCAGAGTACTCGACCATCAACAGTTAGTCGTTGGGATTATCGAATCTGCCCAAACGTACTCTTGCTTAGAGCATGCTAGAATCTTCAACAACCATGCTATCCAAGCCTCCTAGTCATCCTCCTCAACGACTATTTCCATACTAGCTCAAGCGCCTCTCAAGCTTCCATTACCCTTAACTCGAATCATATCACCGAGTTACCAACGTGCTTGGAATGATCCCGTCTGGATTAGACCAAGACTATCTCATATCATACTTCGTTTCATCACATCCTCGCAAAGTCTCATCTCAACATCATCATCATCGAATCTATGTATAAGAGCTTCATCATCCCGCTACATATGCCACGAGCAGCTTTTCCAATTCAAGAGCCTTTCCCTTAGCTTTTGAATCATCTTTGACCAACTTGTCTAAATCAATTCATCAATCATCTAATTCATAGCAATCAATCAAGTCAAACATTAATCCAAGTAAACAAGCATTCAAATATGATCTAAGTAGACAATTATCACAACAATGGCAATTCCGTAATTTAAGAGTTGAAAGTCTAACAAGCATTAAATCATGAGAAATAACTCTACAATCTTGATGAATGAACTTGCATAGGTTAACACTTAGTAAAATGGTTGTCAAATCATCATGAACAATGGATCTACATGGATCTACACTTAGGATGAAGAAAATGCATGAAAATCACTATTTCAACACCAAATCGAGCCAACAATCCGATATACTCCTTTGGATCCGTGTGAGAGATAATCACCACTCACCAAATCACCTAAACAACTCGCTTCAGATCTGGACAGCGAAGGATCAAGCTTGATCTATCACGAATCCGCTTCAAACGATGAAATCTCACTTCAAAAGATGAAGATCTTCAATCTAAGCTCTTGAATCTTCAATTTGATCTTCAACTTGGATGGATGGAAGCACTAGATTAAAGTGGAGAAAAGAAGTGAAGAAGTGTAGAAGTCGAGCTCTCAAAATGGCAGCACTACGTCGCTTCGAAATCCGGATCCCAAAAAGTGAGAACAACCCTTCCTATTTATAGCTGAAAATCCACTAAGTCGTAACTCGGCTAACTCCTAAGTCGTTTCCGACTTACGACCTAAGACCCCTCCGACCTAAAGACTTAACAACCTAAGCCATCGCGACTTACGACTTAACAGAACTACCTTCCTACGACTTAGCACCTCATACGACCTACGACTTACTGCTACGCCAACCTACGACTTAAGGAAATCTCAGGCGCGCGACTTAACTTACACGCGACTTACCTGGGGACACGACTTAACTACTAAGTCGTCTATGACTTAAAACAGAACACATGCTACAGCAACCCAACGACTTAATAGGTACACTACCTCGCGACCTAACAAGGTATACGACTTATAAAACCTTGCGACCTAACAAGTGCTCGACTTAACCAGGGCTATGACTTACGACTTAGCGAACTCCTAAGTCGCTCACGACTTAACAACTTGCTGGAATACGACTTAATAGACATACGACCTACTCACTTAACCCTTAGCGACCTAATACTTAGCGACCTAACAGCCCACGACTAAACTCCTAAGGTCGCTCACTAACCCAGCTTCCTTAGGTCGCTGCCGACCTAACTATGCTAACCCGGTAACCACTAGGTCGCTAACTCTACTAAGTCGTCATCTCCTTAAGTCGGTCAGTTCTTAGGTCGCTAACTCGCCCTGCCGACCTAACACTTAACTCACCAATACTCTTAGGTCGCGCCTACCCCTTAAGTCGTTCAAACGACCTATCTCAAACCCTTAGGTCGTATAACCTCCTTAACACGCGTACGACCTATCCCTTAACTCGGTCACAACTTTAGATCACTCCTATCCACTAAGTCGCATACGACCTACGACCTATACTAGGTCGTGAACGACTTAGGACTTAGAAAGAAAATTATGCCCAACATCTGAAATGGCTTAACAAATCTAAATTTTCCAGATTTTGACGAACTTGTCGATCCGTAAAAATACGGGTCGTTACAGTTATTCCAAACATCCTTTGAGTTACTTGTATTTCAATTGCTATTTCACTTGAGTTGGATTTATTAATATAAGAATGTTAATCCTGACTCGAGTGTCTTGTGTTTTTGCTTTACGCTCGGGTCAGACTGAGTGTACCAGTATTCGAGACTCACCTTTGGAGTTGGAGCTTCGCTTGGAGATCCAGCTATTTATCCAGCTTTCAGATATTCGATGATTCCAGTGATGTATTCTGATTTGTATCTGATGTATCGTGTTACTCTTCCGTTGTATCTGGTTTAACTCTGATGTATCGTATTACTCTTCTGTTGTAAACTCTGATGTATTTTATATATTCATATAGTAGCTTCATGAACTACTATCTCTTTTATTTCCGCTGCACTTATTACTCTGTGTCTGTGATCTGTGATTATTTATTTACTGTATATGTTCAGTTTTGCCAATTTAAATTAACAACGCGGTATTTTGAGCAATTCAACTCCGGCATGAGTGTCTACCTATACACTTATAATGGATGCGAATGGTCCAAAATATCGGGTCGTTACAGTTGGTATCAGAGCTTTGGTAGCTCTAGGCAAAACTCAACATATAGGGTAAATGTATTTACAGAATCACTCTCATTCGAGTTTCAATCTCTTCCTTTCAACTCGATTTCTTTGAATTTTGGAACGTTCCCTACGGTTCCAAATTTCATTCGTGTCCTTCACTATTCATCTTCTTTCAATCATGGAGCACCCCATAACTCCATTCTGAATGTTATCTATAATAGATCGGCGGTCTCACCAATCTTCGAATGATTCGTAAAGGATTAAACTCCTTTATAATAGGCATTGATTTACCGGAGATTTCTGTATCCTCGGTTTACGATGCTATCTATTACCTGCTATACCTGAATTCCATCTCTTGAGATCGAGTGTTGATTTACCTCGAAATTCAGCATCGATCTTATTCTTGAAGTTACGGACGATCCGGTTAAGGTTGCCCGTGAATTAAATAAACTCATCCATCTCCTGATTGTGGTAATCGAATTATCTTATCTTCTGTTTCAAACTTATTTTCGAATCAAAATTCTCTTTGATTTGAGTCCATCAAATTTGAATCTCTATCTTTGCTTTGAAATCTATTCTTATATAGTCGAGCGAGGAAGTGTATTTGTAAATTAATATCGTTTCCAAATTTGGTAAACGGAATAAATTTGTATGATTATATTATAAATATTTATAAGTAAAATTTTCTAAAAATTTAATAGGTAAATTAAATTGTTTGTTTGAAATGATGATATTTGATAATCATTTATTGTTCTAAATAAATTTATAAATACGGTTTATAAATCGATTTGGAATTTGAAATGAATTTAATTCAGAAATTTGAGAATTTAGATTCCGGTGATTTCAAACTTTGGTTTTAAAATTTTAAAGTATATATTATTGAAAGTATTTTCGAATAGAAATTGTTTTCAAAGAATTTTAAATGATTAAATCAGTGCTCTTCTCTTTGTCGCTGGAAAATAATTTCGGTGATGGCGGCCGCATCATCGACATTCATTTTCGAGTTTCGAAGTGGAGATTATTCTGTAGCTTTGCTATGGTTTTGTTTTGAAAAATATTTGTGATTTGAATTTCTTTAGTATAATTTGATTTATATATATATATATATAGGTATCTTATTTTATAATTTAATTTGATTTGATATGAATATATTATATATATCTCTAAATTGTTTAAAGTTAATCGGATTCTTAAATTTTGTTAAAGGATGATTTTAATTATAAATAAAACCAAATTTGGAATAAATATTTAAACTTGAATAACTGAATTGGGAAAATTTTATTTGTATATTGTTCAACTGCATTCTAATACAACTTACCTAAATTATTCAGAAGTTTAAATATAATTGGATAATATATAATATAAAATGGCTTTATAAATAAAATTTGAGTGTTTATAATAAATGTTATACACTAAATTTTGATTAAAGATTTTAATAGAGTTAGATAGGATGATAAGTAAACTCAGTTAATAATGAAATAAATTTGTTTTGAAAGAATTAATAAATTTGTTTTGAAAGAATTAATGAATTGAAATTTGATCAACATATGAAAGTACCTTGAATTTAAAAGAAATTAATAGATGTAAATTAATTTAAATCGAAACTTTTATGTTTTAAATTAATTTATATGGGTTAAATATAGGTCAGTGGATATATTAAGTAGAATAAATTTAACAGTAATTTGGAATAAAGAAGAATTTAAAATTGTTGAAGAAAATATGATTATAATAAAAGACTATTCAAATTTATGGTTTTAGAAATTGTAAATTGAAGATAATTGGATAATAAGATAATGAATTTAGAAATAGTTGAGATTGATTTTAGTGAAATCAAATGGATTAAATCAATTATTGAATATCAATTAATTTAAATTTGAATTTATATGGTTTAAATTAATTGTTATTTTGTATTTCAAATCTGTTTTCTTTCTGGTTGTTTCTATTCTCCTACCTCGTTCCTTTTCGGGGACGAAAAGTTTTGAGTGGGGGAGAATGTAACGACCCATAAATTTCAACTGTTTTAATAACGTAATTAGTTGAAATTTTGTAAAATTTTAAACGATAAAATTTTGAAATATAAATTTGATTTTTGGAATGCGTCTAGTTAAACATAGGAACTGGTAAATTTTCGTCCGAAAATATGAAAGTTTATTTCGCGCGTAAATTCACTTCAATTTAATCAGTTAAAAAAACGATGAAAATAAAATGTTTTCAAAACCAAAATATTTTTACATAGAAAAATTCTAAACCATCTTCTGAGCAAGATGTCAGTTTGTCGTTTTTCCAAATTCGGACATCTTTGGCTCCGTCGGTCTTATTTTCTTGCATTTTTCTTGCATTTTCCATAGTAGGAAATTTCGAATTTTTATAATTCAACCGTACCACCGATATCCACATGCCGTTTTGATCGTCTCGTCGTGCTGATCTCTATGGTATTTTCGATTGTCAAATGTGGAGCCTGGTGTGCGTTGCACTTCGCGAAACGCCTTCTGTATCGGTTACGAAATTTCAATTTGTGAACCCAACAACCACTGTTATTTATTATTTTCAGAAAATCAATGCTTGGCTTTATTTTCCACTAGTTCCAATAAAGTTTACCTTTTGGCTTTGTTGTGTCTATTCAGTTTCGCCTATGCGTGGTGACAATGGTTATTACTATGTGTACATGTATAGTTGCTCTCTCACATTCAAGAAATAAATTATTGGCTTCAAGCTGTTACATCTTCTTCATACTATCTTCATTTTCCTCTTCTAACTATTTTTGCCTATTGCATGCTCTTATATTTTTCCCTTTCTTCTTTTCTTTTCTCTTCAAAACCCATGGCCGAGAAACTGCTCCCTCCTCCACCCGTCCTGCCTTTCCATACCACCCGAAGTTCGACATGCCATCACCGACAACAGCCTCACAAAACCGGGTCTCTCCACCAAACGGTAAACAAGCCCAAGCCTCCGCCGTAGCCACGACATCGACCATGCTTCCTGTCCGTCTTCCCTCGCATGACTCGTGAGCACCACCCTGGCCGAAGCAATAACTAATCCTCCTCCACGAGCCTCGGCCCACTGCCAATTCGACCGACTTCTTCCCTCGCATGACCTTTTAGCCGAGCCTCGCGTAGGCATCAACACCCAGCACCTACTCGGCCACCTCCTTCCCTTGCGCCTCTTCTCGGCAGCTGCTACACATCACCACTTCCTCGCATCAGCACCCACCGCCTCTAACTTCTCCGACTCGCCGCAGCCTTCGCCTAAACCCAGATCCCACTGCCCCAGCCCTGGCCATCACCTCCATCTTCCATAAATGCTTCGGCCTATTTTTTAATACCTATATGTAGGTAAGCAACAACTTGTTCTTTGTTGTTTGTATATACACGTTGTATATATAATTTTTATTCACTGTTTTGAAATATACTTTATCAAGTATTGTTGTTTATAATCCATATGTATATATTTACCAGTGAAGTAGATATAGATGTTAGGTATATATTTCATATGTCAAAACTTATATATAAGCGGTAGAGTCTGTTACTTGTATACCTTAAGTTTCGGCGTGTATATATATATTATATTACTTTATACGTATGTTTTGATATAAGTATGCTTTCAAATTTTAGATCTTGTCTGCATATGAGTTCGCATTCCTAGTTATATAATTTTATATATAGACATTTCGACTTTTATTTGATTTCAATATAAAATATATATTGTTTATTAGTTGCATGCTGCTAGTGTATTGAACGTATAAATTTTCTAATTACATGTTTATAAAGTATAGCATATGAGTCTGTTTTTGAAAGTATATGAAGCTTGCATTCATTTTTTTGGCCTAAGTATAGGTCGCGTATGTATTTATAGTATATAGTCTATTAGTATATATATTTATTACTAGTTAATTATATGTTAACTCAAATTTACGTACGTGTGATATATACCATTGTGAAAGATAACATATTTATAAAAGTTTATAAACATATAAACGTGATTGATGCGTCTGTATAAAGTAGCTGTATATAAATAATGTTGTGACTGAGTATGAGTTCTTATTGTATATGTATGGGTTGTACGCCTGTTACAATGTCTAGTCAATATAATAATTCTATTATGTTGCGTATAATATGTTCCTGGTTTCATGGTATTAGTTGGGTAGACTTGCTATAACATGCCAATTTAGGTAAATGTTGTAATATTTACAGTTGAGTTTGTAGTATAATAAACATTGAAGAAGTATACGAAGTTATGGGTCTGCATATCATTTATTTAACACTGTTTTTTTCCTTTCTTTTATTTGTTATTTATACAATGAGTGCGTGAGTTATATATGCATTAGTTTATATGGATAGTTATTGACGCAGCGGATATTACAAAAACAAAGATAATACGATGAATGTAGCAATCGGTGGATTGGAAGATGCTGAAATGCCCAAATTCGTTGATCCGAAGATACCGAATTCTAGCTATCTCTGACTCATTGATCCGAAGATGCCGAGAAAGAGATCTACGATTCTTCGACGTTGATCTTGCGCACGAGATACCGTGAATCGGCTTCAACAAACGATGATTCGAGCGCACTCGAATGACGTAAGTGGAGATAGGAGATACACTCGACTACCAATTGAAATTGAAAGCACAAAGCTAACAAAAGAGAATTTTATTCAATATTCAACCACCCTTTACAAATGACTCAACTTGCCTATTTATAGGCTACAACACTTTTCACAGAAATTTACACAAGTCTTAAGTCGTTTCCGACTCATAACCTACGACCTACGACTCAACATAAGTCGGTGACGACTTATCAACAGCTTCGTCTCAACCAGGTACACGACTTAACGACTTATTACAAGAAAGCCTAGCGACTTAGCAAACAGAAAATACAACATAGAAAAATACATCTTTTAAGTCGTTGCCGACTTATCAACTCCATTCGACTCAACATATTTACAAACAGACGCCATACGACTTATACTCCAGTAGCGACTTAAGAAATAACGGTTCAGATTAACTCGGCAGGAGAATCTTCGGCATGGATTCAAGCGGCATCAGAATCTACAGCTCCAGGCCCCTACGACTTAACCCAGTTTCCGATTTAAAGAATCCAGTCGACTCAACTAAGTCGTAACTCGGCAGCGACTCATCCCTTCTCTTAAGTCGTAGACGACTTATCCCTTGTTTGTTCTCAACTCGTGTTGCTCTTCCTGGATCCTTCTTCTTAAGTCGTAGACGACTTATAGCTCTGTCTTTAAGTCGTAGACGACTTATGTCAGCCTCTTCCATAAATCGTGGTTGACTTACCTCCTTGTCTTCGTTGAGTCGTGGACGACTCATACCTATTTCCTTAAGTCGGTCACGACTTAGGCCTTCTCCCCAGTTGAGTCGGTCACGACTCATGCCTGTTTCTATAAGTCGGTCACGACTTATATTTCCCTCGTTAGCCTTAACTCGTAGACGACTCACAACATTGCCCTTAAGTCGTAGATGACTTATATCTTCCATGTTAGTTTTAGCTCGTGGACGACTCAAGACAATTCCCTTAGGTCGTAGCCGTCTTAAACCTTCAACACTCACAGCTATTTTGTTATCTCGTGCCTCTTCTATAAGTCGTGGACGACTTATATCTAATTCCTTAAGTCGTGTACGACTTATGCCTTTGAAGGTTGTAGGTTGCGCTGCATCATCCTCCCCTGGTCGGAAGAAATTCGTCCTCGAATTTAACAATTTTCTTCTTCGAGACGCTGTCTTCCATTCATTATCTGGTCTGTCGTGGCTCTGTTGATAACCACTCTTGAGATTGACCTTGTCTTGACTCTTTGACAATATAGTTCGAAATAGAAAACATATGGAATAGTAAAGACGGGGCATTAGGCATGCGGCATAAGGAAGTGACCTGAGGGATATGGCATGTGGAAAAATACGGACTAAACTCAGCACTAGATGCCAGATCCACTTCAGATAGCATAGAACTTCATAAGAATAGCGTCGTATACCAAATCGTTTGTGCCAATAGGAAGATGTGATATAGAACCAAAACATGTCTAAAATGTGTGAAGTTATAAGGAAATTTATAAACATGGAATGACTTAGGAAATCTTATCCGGAGAAGTGTGACGACTCATGTTCAGATTCTCGTCTTTCCTTATCTTGCTCAGATGTGCCATCATCTAGAATCTTCCCTTGATGTGTATCAATTTCCCCTAATTGAGTTGAATTCTCACTCGCTTCTCCTTCAATATATTTAGGTTCATAATATGGTTCCAAGCAATCGACATTGGCAATGTTAGCAGCGTGGACATCATCTGACAACTTCCACTGACAATCATTCTCTTCCTCCTGTCGTTCTTTCAGACTCATAAGCTCATACGATCCTGGCTGTAGAATAGCATCTGTTACGAGTTCAGTTTGAGGTTGGATGTCCTGTAGAGATGGTAACTCTTCAGAAAACTCCTCAGAGTATTCGACTTCAGACTCATCGAATTCTGATCCAACTTCCTCATAAGCATCAAAATCTTCACTCGTTCCTTGCCGGGATAATACAAACAAGTCAGTACTAATTTCCACCTTTTCGTCAGGCTCTTCCAAACATACATGACTAGATTCTTCAAGCAGTTCCTCAGACATCTCATCTTCACATTCTTCAAATACTTCATCTTCTTCAGGATTCTCAAAATCAGAATTTTCTCCAGGTTCAATCATCATTGATAACTCATAATCATCTTCTATTTCAATGATGAAGTCTTTCAAAAATAATAAGCTATCTGATTCTGCCTTCTCTTCTGTTTCACTCTCACTTTGTTCATGCTCCTCGGAAACTAAGGAATTTATACATGGCTGACTCTCATCCATAAGCTCAGGTGCTAAATAAGAATCCTCCATTGTCAAATGAATTTCCTCCATCCCGAACATAGCTTCTTCTTCCATACTATCAACATCAAACTGTGGCAATGAAGAGTAATCAACTTCTACCTCCACATACTTTGACTCAACTTCTTCTTCATCGTCAAATTTCGACGGTTCATAAAAGTCAATTTCAACAGTCCCCCACAACAAGTTACCTCCTTTCTCTATTGACAAAACTTCTACTTTCCCTGATAAAGATTCCTCAAATACTGGCAGAAATTCTTCATCGTCGTCAAATTGTGGTGGTTGATAAAAGTTAACTTCATCAATCAAATTACATTCTTCGTTCTCCAACTCGACCTCTTCCTCTTCGTTGTCAAACTTTAGTGGTAAGGCTGCGAATGATTCTGTAGGACCGAACTCTTCAAATTCTTCTAACATTGGTTTAACCTCCTAGAGAGTTTTAAGCTCTTCACTTGCCCCATATCTAACCAAGGTTTCAGCACTACCTTCCGATTCTTCAGCACTTTCGCCAAAAGGTAATGGACTAGTTGGTTCCTCTTCCTCTTCTGCCTCGCTTTCAGTAGAATCATCCACATCCTCGCTTTCACACTCTTCTACAACAAAGAGTTTCTTCTGGGACTTTGTACATTCCATACTTCGATGGTAAAACTCCTGACAATGATATGGCTTAACTTGTTCATCAACACTTGCCTTCGTGATCCCATATACAACTGGTTCATTGACTCCCTTTAAAACATTTCTACTGTAATGAACAGCATGATTCTGATTGCTGGAGTTTGTAACCACACCCTTTCCTCGACTCCTTTGACTCAACTTCTGCAACTGTTGATTAATACGAGCTTGATAATTGTAGGGTAAGAAATTTGCTTTCATCATCCACTTCATCTTATCCCACTTGACAACTTTAGACTTCTTCATCCTCTCTCTGGTTGATTTAGTTTGTTGCCACCAGTCCATAGCTTTTCCTCTCAAGCTTGCAGCAACTAACTTCACTTGACGATCCTCAGGAATGTAGTTGAGCTCAAAAACATTTTCGATCGTGGATAACCAGTCTAAGAATTCCTCTGCTTGTAGTCCACCTCGGAATTCTGGAATCTCCGAATCCTTTCTTGATTTCCATGTATAACCATCCTCTTCAATATTCTTGTATCGATTTTGCCCTTGACCGGAATATCGAAAATGAACACGATCACCATAACTTTCCTCTTCAAAATTAGTTGAACTTCGTCGTCGATTCTGAACATCGACTCTTCTATGCCCATGCACGTCCTCTCTACTTCTTTTCTCATAATCATAAGATGGCTCATGCTCGTAACCACGATACGCTCTTCTTTATCTATCATAACGTGGCGACACTTTCCTTTGATTCCGATTCATGTCACACTCCACAATTCAAACACAATTCGAACTTTGATCCAAAATGAAATGGATCGAAAACTCCCACTTTGTTGCAACTTTGCGATGAACACGATGAACACAACTTCTCCAAATGATAAAATCCGATCTCTAAACTTTAATACAAAGTCGAACAACTCCCCTTGCTTTCGGCTCAAAACTTCAAGCTCGGCCAAACAACTTCAAACTTCAAAATGATTAGGCTCCAAGTCTCGATCTAGCTATGATTGGCTAGAACAAGCTCTGATACCAAACGACGCAGCGAATATTACAAAAACAAAGATAATACGATGAATGTAGCAATCGGTGGATTGGAAGATGCTGAAATGCCCAAATTCGTTGATCCGAAGATACCGAATTCTAGCTATCTCTGACTCGTTGATCCAAAGATGCCGGGAAAGAGATCTACGATTCTTTGACGTTGATCTTGCGCACAAGATACCGTGAATCAGCTTCAACAAACGATGATTCGAGCGCACTCGAATGACGTAAGTGGAGATAGGAGATACACTCGACTACCAATTGAAATTGAAAGCACAAAGCTAACAAAAGAGAATTTTATTCAATATTCAACCACCCTTTACAAATGACTCAACTTGCCTATTTATAGGCTACAACACTTTTCACAGAAATTTACACAAGTCTTAAGTCGTTTCCGACTCATAACCTACGACCTACGACTCAACATAAGTCGGTGACGACTTATCAACAGCTTCGTCTCAACCAGGTACACGACTTAACGACTTATTACAAGAAAGCCTAGCGACTTAGCAAACAGAAAATACAACATAGAAAAATACATCTTTTAAGTCGTTGCTGACTTATCAACTCCATTCGACTCAACATATTTACAAACAGACGCCATACGACTTATACTCCAGTAGCGACTTAAGAAATAACGGTTCAGATTAACTCGGCAGGAGAATCTTCGGCATGGATTCAAGCGGCATCAGAATCTACAGCTCCAGGCCCCTACGACTTAACCCAGTTTCCGATTTAAAGAATCCAGTCGACTCAACTAAGTCGTAACTCGGCAGCGACTCATCCCTTCTCTTAAGTCGTAGACGACTTATCCCTTGTTTGTTCTCAACTCGTGTTGCTCTTCCTGGATCCTTCTTCTTAAGTCGTAGACGACTTATAGCTCTGTCTTTAAGTCGTAGACGACTTATGTCAGCCTCTTCCATAAATCGTGGTTGACTTACCTCCTTGTCTTCGTTGAGTCGTGGACGACTCATACCTGTTTCCTTAAGTCGGTCACGACTTAGGCCTTCTCCCCAGTTGAGTCGGTCACGACTCATGCCTGTTTCTATAAGTCGGTCACGACTTATATTTCCCTCGTTAGCCTTAACTCGTAGACGACTCACAACATTGCCCTTAAGTCGTAGATGACTTATATCTTCCATGTTAGTTTTAGCTCGTGGACGACTCAAGACAATTCCCTTAGGTCGTAGCCGTCTTAAACCTTCAACACTCACAGCTATTTTGTTATCTCGTGCCTCTTCTATAAGTCGTGGACGACTTATATCTGATTCCTTAAGTCGTGTACGACTTATGCCTTTGAAGGTTGTAGGTTGCGCTGCATCAGTTATTAATTCAATACATAAGTACGGTTGGCGGTAGGTAGGTTGTTATACATGTTAGTCTATAAATTGTATTTGTTAATTTATTATATAGGTTATATGAATTTCTATATATTTTGTTCGAAAATATAATGTTATATTAGCGTATAATCTAGGTTGTATATGTTATTTTATAACTAAGTAAGCATTTGTTGGCTTTCAAATTTATATATAGAGACTTTGTTTTATGTTTGAATTAAATATTAAATTGAGATATATGTTAAACTGATTTTTCGTAAAATAATAATAATATAATATACAATTGTTTATGTTATATCAAACTGATTCTTGGCTCTTGATTCCCAATTTACCAGCTTTGTCCATCTAACGTGTGTCCATCGTGCTTAGCTTCGAAATCAGTGCTTGAATTTGTAGCTCATCTCTTCGTCTATACTCTCTAGCCTCGAAAGGTGAGCACTCACTCACGATTAACGTTCTTCTATTTATTAGATTTGATTTCAATTGAAACGACAATTGAAATATGCTGCTGTTAGATATTTACACTGTTATTACCTATATCAGTTCACCTGTGACATCTGACACGATTATCTGTTATATATACAATGATAATACAGTTTGGCTGATAATTGATTGATTGTTGATGTTTATATTGGACGTTAAATTGTTAATGTTAAAATGATAAATAGTATGAAATTGAACTTGATATAGGATAATTAATTGTTAAATTTGATTAACTGACATTTGTATAATATGACCCCTTTAACTGTTAAATTGATTGACACGTAGGATTTGTTTAATTACACTTTGAACCACTGAATGTATGTTGTTAAATTGATGATGTATGCAATTGTAAATAGATGACAAGTGAAGAACCGTAATGTAATAATCTTTAATCTACATGAAATGATAGTGTAGATTCTAGAAATAATTATATTAATTCGTACAAATAACAATGCGAATTAATACGATTATTTCGGGATTATTTGAATTGATTATTGGATTGTTATTGGTTGTTGTTATTGCTTGTTTATTTACTTTGACACCATCCCAGTTATCACACTGCAAGTTCCCTTTGTTATGCTTTGATTTTGAATTGAATTGGAATCGGGTTGAAATGATAAATACCCAAATTGAACTTTGAACTAGGATAGGAAATTAAATAAAACCCGATTGGTCAATAATTTGATTTAAAAATAAAATTGAAGATTTTATTTGAATAAATAATATGGTTTTGAAATGAAGTTGAAATTTGAATTTTAATGAAAGGAAAATGTTAATATTTAAAAATCTGAAACAAAAATGTTAACAATGAAATTGATGAAAGAATGTTGGGAAATGGTTGAATTAAGTTTGAAATGATTTAATAATTAAGTTTGAAATTATAATTGAGTTTGAAATTATTAAACTTTGAAATTATTGAATAATTAAGTTTTGAATTATTTAATACTTAAATAAGAGTAAATTATTTAATGATTAAATTGAATTGAAATTCTTTAATAAGAAAAATTGAAATTTTGAATAAGTGAATTTTATTTCGTAAATAATTGAAATTGAATTTCTTTATTAATTAAGTTTTGGAAAATTATTTAAGTAAGTAAATAAGTGAAATTGAATTTCTTTAACAAGAAATGAAATGTGATATTTTTGGAATTAATGTAAGGCTTGAAATGTAAATAATTTGATTTGATGAATTTAATTTAATTCAAATTGTAAGTTTTGAAATAAGGAAGTTGAATTTAAATAATGGATTTAATGGATTGGAAATTTAACGGAAATTGTTTTGAATAACAAATTTACTTAACGAATATTAAATGAAATCGATAAATGAGTTAAATTGATTTGTATGTTAAATTAAATTAATTTAAATGATTTTGAAATGAAACTAATATACGAACTTGAATCGATATTTGAATTGAAATTGAATTATAAGATTTTGAAATGAATTTGAAAGTTTGAAACGTAAATTTTGGAAATTGGTTTAGAAAGACAAATGAAATGTTGGTTTACGAATTGAAATTGAAATTGATTTGGTTTTGAAAGATATTAAATGACCAATCGGTGTAATGATTACGAAAGTTATTAAAGAGACCGGGATCGGTAATGGATATACTCTCTATCTGAACCGAAACCACTTTAATAACTATACGCGGAGTGATGATCCAGAATGAAGTGGTTGGAATGGTGATCGTGTTGACTGAAGAAAGAGAACGATGATGGATAGCCTTGACACTTGTGTCAAATTGGAAATGACTAAAACAGGAGCTGTGCCGGGCCAATGGAGGATTAGCTACCTCAAGTGGACACACTTCTTCGAACTACTTATACTTGTTGTCGATTGGTGCACCCTTGATTTTGGGAGTGTTGTTTCACGGTGTTGCGGGCGCTGCGGCGTTGCGTTCTCACCAGTCCGGATCAGGCGAACGGTAGTATCACTACCTTGGGTATTGCCTCATGTGCCTTGTCATACTTGTATTCCATTTATGCGCGACCACTACGATTTTGATTTGTACCTTTAGTATATGGATTGCCCTCTGGTGACTTCCGGTTTTGGGGAAACTACGGTCTTGTATATGCTTTTGGGAATAAAAATGTGTTAAGGGTGGAATGGGCCATGACTTAACGCTATTTTGATATCTTCTTATATTACTGATAGACATTATCTACTTAGCGTACATTACTACCTAGTAGATAGTTTAACGGATCCTTAAAGGATGGTTATTCCAAACATCCTTTGAGTTACTTGTATTTCAATTGCTATTTCACTTGAGTTGGATTTATTAATATAAGAATGTTAATCCTGACTCGAGTGTCTTGTGTTTTTGCTTTACGCTCGGGTCAGACTGAGTGTACCAGTATTCGAGACTCACCTTTGGAGTTGGAGCTTCGCTTGGAGATCCAGCTATTTATCTAGCTTTCAAGTATTCGATGATTCCAGTGATGTATTCTGATTTGTATCTGATGTATCGTGTTACTCTTCCGTTGTATCTGGTTTAACTCTGATGTATCGTATTACTCTTCTGTTGTAAACTCTGATGTATTTTATATATTCATATAGTAGCTTCATGAACTACTATCTCTTTTATTTCCGCTGCACTTATTACTCTGTGTCTGTGATCTGTGATTATTTATTTACTGTATATGTTCAGTTTTGCTAATTTAAATTAACAACGCGGTATTTTGAGCAATTCAACTCCGGCATGAGTGTCTACCTATACACTTATAATGGATGCGAATGGTCCAAAATATCGGGTCGTTACAGAATTTTTGAACAATTCGATTGATATTGTGGAGTACGTAGTGTACTTGTTTGATGCTGCTTATATTTCACGCTTAACTTTGATAATGTACATAACTATCTGACTAAACACACAGATGTAAGACATCACTTCATTCAAGATTTTATTTGTATTGAATTTATTTCATCTGATTTATAATTACCGAACATTTTCAAAAATCTCCTCAAAAAATAGATTTTCGCGACTTCGATTGGATTTGGGAATTTTTTAGTAACGAATTTACTTTGGAAAAGATGTTGCCCGATTGCTTGAACTTTTTGAAATCTATTAAAAATTATTAATAATAATTGAGGAAGTGATAGGTAATGATTAAATTATACTTCATAACTAGAGAAAAGAGATGTTTAAAAATTCTACAAAATTCGATAATTATTATTGTATTTTTTAACTAGTACATATTCTGTGATCTTTTCTATTTCTATCATTCTTCTTACAATCCATACACCAAAATTTAATATAGTGTGTTGAAGTTTGTATTTTGAAAAATGAAGGATTATATTTTTTAACTTGATTTATATAATTTAATTTATCCCAAAGTATTCACTCTTATTTTAAATTCCTCACGGTTAAGCACGGGGAATAACTTTTAATATCTAGATATGTGCTTTCATTTGCATTTAAAAATCATCACGGTTAAGCATGGATGGAACAATTATACAAGAAAGGGCTAAATATTCAAGTAATTTCTAACCTAATTAAAAATCCTAACAATTATATGTAGTTAGAAAATGCTTTACATTCCTTCCTTAAGTAATTACTAACCCAATTTAAAAGTCCTAAAAGTTAAGCATGGTTAGAAAGTGCTTAACATTCTTTCCTTTTGCTTTCCTTAATTTAATTATTAAGAATTTTCCTTTATCAAAAAATAAAATACTACTGTCACTATATAAAATTTTCCTTAAACCACAATTCGAACATCACTCTAAAATGGGATATGTGTCTAATTAATATAATATTATGATTTTTGTTTGATTGATTGAAAATTTTAATACTCCTATCTCTATATGATTTATAGTATCGATCAAAATCTGCCACTACATCAATTATTATTTTAATTTTTAGTGACAATAATAAGTGGAGAGAGGTTAAGATTTTGATGATTGAGTAATAACTTTACTAATATTCAAAATTTGTTTTACTTTTTCCTTTGACGTTTAAGTTTATTCTTTGGCATTTAAGCATAGGGATCTTTTATTTTTAATGCATGTACATGTGCAAGGAGGGTTTGGTTGCATGTGTAGTATTTAAATAGGGGGAGCTTATGATCATGGCACAACAAACCCATTTCTTGATTATAAAATCTTAATATTTGTTTGTTATTATCTAAAGGGGGAGATTGTAAAATATAGTAGTCTTTGATTTTTGTTTGGTGATAACAAATATGCATATATACATACATACATATACATACATACATATACATACATATATATATTACTTATATATATTGTGTTTGTTAAGTTGTAACACCTGGTAATTTTAGCAATCAGATATTTAAATAATTAATTTAATTATTTAATCATTAAATAACAGAACACCTCTTATACTCGAATTTTACAGACGAGCGAATTAGGACTCGATACACTCGTGGTTGAGTTCACTTTTTTTACATGAGTAAAATGAGTATAAACTTGACTATGTTTGGAGTCGATGATTTTTTGAGATGAATAGTGCCAAGTGGTGAGAATTGGGGCTTTGCAAATTAGTAGCCTATATGTGGCTAACTCCTTCATTATTATCATTCACTTTCATTTCCACGTTATCTTCTTCTCATCTTTCTCTAATTTCCTCTTAACTATCCCTTAATCACCTTTTAATCCTCAAGCCTTAACCCATCTAAATAAATTTTCTAAAGTCAATTAAAAATCACCATAAATATTCTCTTCCTATTCTCTACAAAATCCATCAAGGGTATCGGCATGAATCAAATTATAGATAAAAAATTTGAAATTAAAGAAAGCTAAATTTTTGGTTTTGGTGATAGAGCTTAGCTTGGGTTTAATTAAGGTGAGTGGGATGATTCTTCTATTAAATTTATTTATTTTACTTCATTAATTCATTCATTTATAATTATGAAGTATTATGTAATGATTTAAAGAATTATGCGCTTGGTTTTAGACATTATTCATGTTATAAATATGTTTCCCTTAGCTAATTAATTGTTTAAGACCCTAATACTATGTTTTGAAAATAGTTAATAAGCCTTAATTTGATTTGGGTTAATTAGGTGATTTTTTGTGATGTTATTGTTTGATTTGGGATTAATTAAGTAGTGTAATGATGTGTACGTCATTAGAAAATATTATAATTAACCCATTTGAATTGATTTGCAAAATGTTAGTAAGCTAATTTAACTGATTTATGAACTCTACACTTATTATTAAGTGATTAGAGTCTAATGAAGCTTAATTAGTGTTTATAAAATAGTTTCATGATTTTATAAATGAAGTATGTATTTTATAAAGTAGAAATGAGATTTTATAAAATAGTAAGATGTTTCAATGAAGTAATTAAGTATTTTAAAAGTTTAAAAGTGATTAGTAAGTTCGTATGGTGTTATATAATTGTAAGAGATTTTATAAAGTGACTTAAAGTAATATCTCACTTTTATTGAAAAAATAGTAAGTGATACTCTACTATCACTAAATACAATTGTAGATAAAAGCAATATTTGAACAAGAAATAGTTGAATTGCCTACTGGATATACGTGTGTGTATTGTGCACGAGCGGGTATACGTATACGTGTATTCGAAGTTAAGAAATGATCAAAACAGCTCTAGTGTTGCAGCTAGATTTGTGGTGAGGGTTGTGTTTGTAAGAGGTGAATATTCATGCAATAGAATGTATATGCATATATGAGAATGTCTATATAAATGGTCATGTTAAGAGCGATCTCGTATAGCCATAGCGACCATCGAGTGCGCTAAGTGCATGAGAGAGGACCAAGTTGAGTAATCATCCCAGTGAAGCTCGAATGTATTTGTGTTGCGATGTATGTGGTTAAGTATATGTGTGTGATTAGGCATGCGCAAATGAGTGCATTTACACACTTATGGCCTTTGCACAAGGCAATAAGGTTGGGAATGCCGTTTTGGCATATTAGAGGAGGTTGGATCACTACGCTTTCCCGTTGAACTCTACTCGTGCAAAGAGTTAGTTTTCTGCAGCAAAATTGGTTTTCAAATATGTATGTAAACGACTTCCAAAACTTCAACAAATGAACCCTGGTAGATGTCTTATGGGATGGAGGTATACTCTAGTAGCAAGGCGACTCATTGGGCGAAGCGTTGGAGGAAATAGCGTGCAAATTGGCGATTGTTTGGTGGGTTTTCGCCTGCCCAGTCTCATTGCCTAGAATTGTCTGCTTAGTTGACTGAATTGGTCCATTCACTCGGCTGGCTGAGAGATAACAATCCATCTTTGCCCTTGTTTAATCGACTGAATCCCCTAGATCAATCGATTAAAACTTTATTTTCTTATTTTTACTGGAACTTTATAACGTGATAACTTTTACATACAAAGTTGGATTGAGTGAGGTTGGACCATTGTTCACCAATTTTCAAGGGCTACGTCCTATGATGTTTTGGTAGGTTTTGGAGTATTTTATTTTGGTGTCCATGTGGGACGAGCCCTGCCACGTATTCCAAAACCAAAGATTTTGAAGTAGACCAGGAGGGTATACTGGAGCAGTGAATATCTTTGGGGAATTTCTTCCCCGTTCGAGCTTGGTTCTTCATGGTGTCTTAGCTTGACTTTGAGTAAACTCTAAGCACTTGGGAAAGGAGGACGCAAGGCAAAATAACATGGTTCAAATACAAGCGTTAAGTGACTCCTTTAGAATCAATAACGATGGAGCACAGTGTCGGCACGATAATTAATTGCACAATCGCGTCCGATAAGTGTGTACGATTGAAGAAATGAGTTCGTATTTTGGGTGTTAGCCCCAAGGTACATATAGTTATAAATTACACAGATCTCACATTAGAGACCGTGCATAATATTGGTCTTATATTAACAAAAATACATAGTACTGGCCTTATTGTAAGGCCTCATCCCTGTACTGCTACTACTAGAGGGTGGTTACCGTCCGAAAGCAAGGAGTAAAGGATGCAATAGGAGTAATCTCTCATATATACTCCCTTAAGTCAGCATGATCACATGATATCAGATACCTGAATCTCTGCCAAACACGTATCTCATCTCGGCACAAAGCAATGTATACGAATTTTCTAAGTTGAATAATATAGAGATACGATTGGATAAAATAAAATAACATCATTGTGGTCAAAAAGTCACACAAATGTATATAGATCACATAATTATATACCACTAATGCCAACTTCTAGTTACAAACAGACCATCAAAAAGATACATTCATAACTACGCACATGGTCACCATCGCTCTTAAATACTAGAATACTATTCCGAAGTCTTGAATGATCTAGTCGAAGATCACATCATCATCTATGGCTAGTATGATAAAATATGAGAAATGGAATACTATATCTACACCACATGCATTCCTCTCCAAAAAGCATAAGATAAAAACGATATCGTGATAGTGCATCCTCAAATACAACCTCAGTCAGACCCAAGGTTGTTAAACATAGAACAACCAGGGCCAGGCTAGAAAGTTGCGGTGAGTATACTGAAATATCAAGCAATAAAAGAGAACAAAAACAAAATAATCATCTTAGTATGTCAATTTCCCAACCCCCATGTAGGTAACATATTATATGTGTTCTGTTTTTATTTGATTTGATCATAATAGCAAATCTACGCACTTGTGATTCTTCCTAATCACAAGTTATTAATGCCACGTCATATAATCATATAATAGCGATAAATTTGATCAAATACCAAAAAGTGAATTGACACCCAGTGATACCTATTACCACCTACGACTAAATATACTAGAAACCGAATCAATAATCGACGATAACAATATCACGTGTGAATCGACATACAATCTACAATACTATATATGATCCTCCCTAGTCTACTATAGCCTATATGAAAGTGTTCCTCTATCCATCATCTCATATAAGTCATGTGCCACACTCTTAATGCCCATACAGAAGATCGTCGGACTAGTGACATTGGGGAAAGGAAGCCACACTCAGAGTGCTACCCTATGTTAATCCAGTTAGGATATCTAATACATATGATCGTCGGACTGATGTCAGTTACAATACATTTGACACAATACATATGATACAACTACCACTGTCGACTCTGGAAGTTATTTATACAAGTACATTATCGACTAATATACATGAATACATATCAATCTAGATCGGATACACAGACTACTACAAAATGACGACGAATACTTTAAAAGGTGTGAAAAGACTTCATAGCTCAAGCAGCAACCCAAAGCAGGATATCTACAACTTGTAATAACTCGGTATGACCCGAGTATTAAATTCAAAAGAAAATAATACACGGGTCAGTCTAATTCAAACTCAGTTATTAATGCACAGAAGCAATAATAATCAAATATCAAATAGACGATAGTCACAGAAATCTCGTATATCCAACTCCTCGATAAGAGAATCGGATAACGACAGGTATAACACTAAACAGTGTTAAACAACAAATCAGCAAATCCAAATCATCAACAAGGATAAATAAAGATTACTGAAGAAGATAATGTGAAAACTCCAGAATTGCCTAAACATCAATTAACAACTAAATCCAATTATTAAATAAATAATTAGAAACTCAGAATCTAATTATCAAATAGATAATTAGACAGTCTCAAAATGATCAAATCAAATCAAATTTCTATGTGGCTGTAGTACATGCACGCGTGCACTACCTCGCCACTACAGTATGTCGAAACTGCAAAGGTCAAGTCACGCTAGCATGACTCAACACAACTGCAAACAAAAGCAAACAAGTATGCACTTGGCAAATTCCAGAATAGACAAGCCCAAATAAATGCACATAGGATAATCGAAATCAACAAGGGTGCATGTATGCATGTGTATGAATACACATACATATCTACACCAAATGAAACAGCACTTAGCATAAGCAAATGCCAACAATAGTTCGAACAAAGTCATCAAAACAGAGACGAACCCAAAAGTCCTCAAATCAAACAAGAGCAAAACTGCAATTACACTTGCAACTAAAACTGTCTCAAAGTAAATGAAGACTACACAAATACATAGCAATGCAACTGGCAACAATGTACTGGCAGAATGAAGACTACCCAAATACATAGCAATGCAACTGGCAACAATGTACTGGCAGAATGAAGACTATACAAATACATAGCAATGCAACTGGCAACAATGTACAAACAAGTACCCTAGGGATGCAACAGCAAATGACCATAAAAATGAATATATAGTGGAGCAACCACTGTATGAAACAAGCTAAGCTACAAATGCACTTGCCACTGAAACTATATCTCAAAGGAACACCAAATGCCATTAAATAAACAAAGCTTAAGACAGTACACATATGTACTCGAGGCAACATACACAACTACCAAATCAACCAACAATGAAACCACACAGTGCAACTGACTCGAAACAATATACAGTGAATTATCAAGTCAATGCAACTGAGAAATGCAATGTGTACATAACTGTAATTAAATGACATCAGACCATCAAGTTCAGCAGTCGAGCATCATCAACATAGTGATACCACAGTCAAAGACAAAATGGCCAGAGTTATAATGCGGCAGTAAAATTGAACAAGGACGGAAGTGCTACTAGAGGCAGTAGACAATATAGCCAAAGTCGAACATCCAAAATCATTACATCAAAGAATTGAATAAGTCATACATCAAAGCCGAGGCCACAAAGCATACCGAAGTCAAAAATCATCTCAAAACATTCAATAAAAATCAAGTGGCCGAGGTAGATCCAAACAACGAATTCAATTAATGAATACAAACAAAATCGAAAGCATCGAATCAAATCCAATTCAAGAAATTCACGCAGCAAAATTAAAACGACCGAAGCCAATTTCAAAGCAAGACCGAAGTCAACCAAAACAAAATAAGCAGGCGAGTTCAACAATTTGAATTAGATGCGAGTGAAATCACTCACCTCTTTCATCGATCAAGAATCTGAAGCCGTGGCGTCACGAAATCGATCGAAACCCTAGCGGCCACCGATAGAGCAAGGAATCGGCGATCGACAAAGCAAGAAAGTCGGCAGCTTCACAAAATCTTGAAGCCCTAATTTGGACAAGCGAATGAACGAAGACAATCGAGGCCGCCATTTTTCTCTCGTAGGTTTAGCTTTGGTTTTGGTTTCGAACGAAAAATGAATTAAGGGGTAAAGGGGACGGGTCAAATTTTTATAAGAAAGGAACGTATACACTTCGATAATTATCACAACAAAAACAACAAATGAAAATATGGCTACCATATTAAATTTTAAAGTCCACATCTCAAACACCAAATCATAAAAGAATTTCAACGTGATTAAAATTCCAATATCAATCTGTTAGCAATTTTAATCGTCTAACGATGATAAATAACTTTTACAAAATCTCGGGTTGTTACAAACTCCCCTCCTTATAAAAATTGCATCCCCGCAATTTTCATAATCAAAGTTGTCTATAACAATTATTTTTCTAACATAAACTGGTTAAGCTAGAAAAATAAAGGTCGAGAACACAAACGCCAAAGAAATCTTTTAATTCCATAAAAGAAATTCACAAATTCTCAACAGAATCCAATTATCAAATAGATAATCAGAAAACACAAAACTGGATAAATACACTTATCAGCAATATTTAATTATCAGTCGGATAATTAGAACGTAGAAATCACAAAACAACAATATCTAATTATCGATACGATAATTAGAAAACAGCAAAAATCTAATTACCAACAAAGACAATTAGAAAACACAAATCACAAATCGCAAAACCGCAAATATCTAGTTATCCAACAAATAACTATAAAATACGAACTTCATACCAGCAAACTCTAACTATCAACAGAGACAGATAGAAAATAGCAATTTAATAAAATAAACATAATCTAGAATCAATTAGAGACTAGAAAATCTCATAATCAGCAAAACTAGCAAATATCCAATTATCAGAAACGATAATCAGAAAACATAAATATCTAATTAACAAAAACGATAATCAAAATCTCAAATCAGCAAATATCTAATTATCACAAACGATAATCAGAAATCTAAAATCAACAAATATTTAATTATCACAAACGATAATCAAATCTCAAGTCAACAAATATTTAATTATCAAAACGATAATGAAATCTCAAATCAACAAATATTTAATTATCACAAACGATAATCAAATCTCAAATCAACAAATATTTAATTATCACAAACGATAATCAAATCTCAAGTCAACAAATATTTAATTATCAAAATGATACAAATCAACAAATATTTAATTATCACAAACGATAATCAAATCTCAAATCAACAAATATTTAATTATCACAAACGATAATCAGAAAACATCAAATATCTAATTATCAAAAACGATAATAAAAAACAACAAATATCCGATTATCAAAAACGATAATCAGAAACACAAATATCCGATTATCAAAATAGATAATCAGAAACACAAATATCCGATTATCAAAAACGATAATCAGAAACAACAAATATCCGATTCTCAAAAACGATAATCAGAAACAACAAATATACGATTATCAAAAACGAAAATCAGAAATCTTAATCAACAAATATCTAATTATCAAAAACGATAATCAGAAATCTCAAATCAACAAATATCTAATTATCAAAAACGATAACCAGAAATCTCAAATCAACAAAATCTAATTATCAAAAAGGATAATCAGAATTCTCAAATCAACAAATATCTAATTATCAAAAACGATAATCAGAAATCTCAAATCAACAAATATCTAATTATCAAAAATGATAATCAGAATTCTCAAATCAACAAATATCTAATTATCAAAAACGATAATCAGAAATCTCAAATCAACAAATATCTAATTATCAAAAACGATAATCAGAATCTCAAATCAACAAATATCTAATTATCTCAAACGATAATCAGAAACAACAAATATCCGATTATCAAAAACGATAATCAGAAACAACAAATATCCAATTACCTGCAGATAATTGGAAACAACAAATATTTAGAAATCAATTAAGAAGACTAGAAAATCAACATAAAAGCTTGGATCGATCCCATCAGATGGCGAGTTTTTAGCTATGCCACACGTGCATCAACAAATGGCCGAAGCCTACCAAGTACTCAACATAATTTTGGCGCCCAACAAATGACCCGAAGGTCCGCAGAGTGACCTGAAGGTCTAGTACTGGTATTTGACCCGAAGGTCCATCAGAGTGGCCCGAAAGCCCAACAAATGACCCGAAGGTCCAACAAATGACCCGAAGGTCCAACATAGTGGCTCGAAAGCACACAAAATCATCAAAACAGCAGATGTTTCAATTAACGAGTCCGGAATTAACCGAAATAGCAAGCACACATGTCCTATACCACGTGTTTTACTAAATCGTTTGATTCTCTTCATCGTTTCCTTGAAAGTGCAGAATTGTGTATTTTGTAAAAATACATTTTACATTCTCAAACGGACAAGTCCGGAATTAAGCGAATCAGTAAAAGAAAGGGTTCATAGTCCTTGATTTTGCTGAATCGTTTAAATCGCTTCCTCATTCTTTTGAAAGCGCAAACTGTAAAAGTTTGTATTTTAAATGAATAACATTTTACGTTCTCAAACGGACAAGTCCGGAATTAAGCGAAACAGTAAAAGAAAGGGTTCATAGTCCTCGATTTTGCTGAATCGTTTAAATCGCTTCCTCATTCTTTTGAAAGCGTAAACTGTAATAAATTTTGAAAACAATTTTCAAAACA
Source organism: Allium fistulosum (assembly GCA_030737815.1). Lineage (NCBI taxonomy): Eukaryota > Viridiplantae > Streptophyta > Magnoliopsida > Asparagales > Amaryllidaceae > Allium > Allium fistulosum. The sequence goes on from CM060903.1 coordinate 63,451,776, forward strand.
CGTGATTAAAACAGCAACCTCAGTAGCAATTTCGAAAAGGAAATTGCACTTCCCAAAACATCGTAAAACGAATCTCAAAATCAGTATTGCGGAATAACCGCTTGAAAATCCACTTTTAAAATTTGACGGTTACTGAAGCCAAGGCGACAGTAATTTTTATACGTCAAAATCTCATCAAAAAAATTCACATCAAAATGTAACACCAGTAAATTTTCATTTAATAAAATTGTCAACAAAACACCGTGCTTCAAAAATTTAACAACGGTGTAAAAATCCCGTTATAGAATAACGGCAACATAATACGTTTAAACCAAACATAGGTTCAACGTAAATTCAATGCAGTAACGTGCAACTCAAATTTGCACGTACTACAAAATGAACAAAGAAATCATTTGAACGTATCTTCAATGAAGATGATTAAAAACGGCAAAAACTCAACAAAACCACATAACTGCAATTGCTTCGAATCCTCAATTTGGATTCAAAATTTTCGAAGAAACAAAATAAACCCAGCTATGTAAACAACAAATGAAATTTATTTCAATTTCATATTTTGATTTTTAAATCAAAAAGATTATCAACTGTATTCAGCGAAGACAGTCTCACTGTTTCCGCTGCGCACTCTGATAAACAGAACATAAAATATTTCAATCATCGAAACACAGTTTCACTTTTATTTTTAAATAAAGATATTTAAAAATTTCAACATAATTTCAAAACTTTAGTTTTGACTCAAAGCACCACTAAAAACATCGACAAATAGTTGTAACACATGTTCCATCCAAGTTATGTTTTATATTATGTCCATAAACCCCAAGCTCTGATACCAACTGTGACGCCCCACCTCTATGCTCACAATAACAAAGAGTATTAAAAGAAATACTGTCTGTTATTACGAAGAATAAGGCTAGATAGGAGCGGCCATCCATAGTTGGCCTTACACTAGTATTGGTTACCTCGATAGGAGTGGTATATATTTTTCATTTTTCATCTCTTATTTGTTTACTCCCATCGACATACCCAATTCCAGTATAAAACGAACTACGATGGTTCATAATAGTTTAGGACAATATATATAATAATAACACATATACTAAAAATGCGGAACACAGATAACACAAGTCTCATATATATATAACTGATGTTAGTTACAATACATTTGACACAATACATATGATACAACTACCACTGTCGACTCTGGAAGTTATATATACAAGTACATTATCGACTAATATACATGAATACATATCAACCTAGATCGGATACATAGACTACTACAAAATGACGACGACTACTTCAAAAGATATGAAAAGACTTCATAGCTCAAGCAGCAACCCAAAGCAGGATAACTACAACCTGTAATAACTCGGTCTGACCCGAGTATTAAATTCAAAAAAATACATGGGTCAGTCTAATTCAAACTCAGTTATTAATGCACAGAAGCAATAATCATCAAATATCAAATAGACGACAGTCACAGAAATCTCATATATCCAACTCCTCGATAAGAGAATCGGATAACGGCAGGTATAACACTAAACGGTGTTAAACAACAAATCAGCAAATCCAAATCATCAACAAGGATAAATAAAGATTATTGATGAAGATAATGTGAAAACCCCAGAATTGCCTAAACAGCAATTAACAACTAAATCCAATTATTAAATAAATAATTAGAAACTCAGAATCTAATTATCAAATAGATAATTAGACAGTCTCACAATGATCAAATCAAATCAAATTTCTGTGTGGCTGCAGTACACGCACGCGTGCACTATCTCGCCACTACTGTACGTCGAAACTGCAAAGGTCAAGTCACGCTAGCATGACTCAACACACAACTGCAAACAAGTATGCACTTGGCAAATTCCAGAATAGACAAGCCCAAATAAATGCACATAGGATAATCGAAATCAACAAGGGTGCATGTATGCATGTGTATGAATACACATACATAACTACACCAAATGAAACAGCACTTAGCATAAGCAAATGCCAACAATAGTTCGAACAAAGTCATCAAAACAGAGTCGAACCCAAAAGTCCTCAAATCAAACAAGAGCAAAACTGCAATTACACTTGCAACTTAAACGGTCTCAAAGTAAATGAAGACTACACAAATACATAGCAATGCAACTGGCAACAATGTACTGGCAAAATGAAGACTACACAAATACATAGCAATGCAACTGGCAACAATGTACTGACAGAATGAAGACTACACAAATACATAGCAATGCAACTGGCATCAATGTACTGGCAAAATGAAGACTACACAAATACATAGCAATGCAACTGGCAACAATGTACTGGCAGAATGAAGACTACCCAAATACATAGCAATGCAACTGGCAACAATGTACTGGCAGAATGAAGACTACACAAATACATAGCAATGCAACTGGCAACAATGTACTGGAAGAATGAAGACTACACAAATACATAGCAATGCAACTGGCAACAATGTATTGGCAGAATGAAGACTACCCAAATACATAGCAATGCAACTGGCAACAATGTACTGGCAAAATGAAGACTACACAAATACATAGCAATGCAGCTGGCAACAATGTACTAGCAGAATGAAGACTACCCAAATACATAGCAATGCAACTGGCAACAATGTACTGGCAAAATGAAGACTACACAAATACATAGCAATGCAACTGGCAACAATGTACAAACAAGTACCCAAGGGATGCAACAGCAAATGACCATCAAAAATGAATATATAGTGGAGCAACCACTGTATGAAACAAAAGCTAAGCTACAAATGCACTTGCCACTGAAACTGTATCTCAAAGGAACACCAAATGCCATTAAATAAACAAAGCTCAAGACAGTACACACATGTACTCGAGGCAACATACACAACTACCAAATCAACCAACAATGAAACCACACAGTGCAACTGACTCGAAACAATATACAGTGAATTATCAAGTCAATGCAACTGAGAAATGCAATGTGTACATAACTGTAATTAGATGGCATCAGACCATCAAGTTCAACAGTCAAGCATCATCAACATAGTGATACCACAGTCAAAGACAAAATGGCCAGAGTTATAATGCGGCAGTAAAATTGAACAAGGACGGAAGTTCTACCAGAGGCGGTAGACAATATAGCCAAAGTCGAACAATCAAAATCATTACAGCAAAGAATCGAATAAGTCATACATCATAGCCGAGGCCACAAAGCATACCGAAGTTAAAAATCATCTCAAAACATTTAATAAAAATCAAGTGACCGAGGTAGATCCAAACAACGAATTCAATTAATGAATACAAACAAAATTGAAAGCATCGAATCAAATCCCAATTCAAGAAATTCACGCAGCAGAATTAAAACGACCGAAGTCAATTTAAAAGCAAGACCGAAGTCAACCAAAACAAAATAAGCAGGCGAGTTCAACGATTTGAATTAGATGCGAGTGAAATCACTCACCTCTTTCATCGATCGAGAATCTGAAGCCGTGGCGTCACGAAATCGATCGAACCCCTAGCGGCCACCCGACAGAGCAAGGAATCGGCGGTCGACAAAGCAAGAAAGTCGGCAGCTTCACAAAATCTTGAAGCCCTAATTTGGAAAAGCGAACGAACGAAGACAATCGAGGCCGCCATTTTTTTTCGTAGGTTTAGCTTTGGTTTTGGTTTCGAACGAAAAATGAATTAAGGGTAAAGGGGACGGGTCGAATTTTTATAAGAAAGGAACATATACACTTTGATAATTATCACAACAAAAACAACAAATGAAAATATGGCTACCATATTAAATTTTAAAGTCCACATCTCAAACACCAAATCATAAAAGAATTTCAACGCGATTAAAATTCCAATATCAATCTGTTAGCAATTTTAATCGTCTAACGATGATAAATAACTTTTACAAAATCTCGGGTTGTTACACCGTGCCTACCCTTGCAAAAATAAAATAACAAAATGTGGTAGTGGCAGAACATACTCCTGCAAAAATAAAAAAATAGAATGTGTGGTGGTAGAGCCCACCCTTTCAAAAATAAAATAACAAAATAAATAATCGCAGAGCAAAACAAGAGGGAATGTACTACCCTTGATTTCTACACAATTTCGTACTTTATGCTTTAATTTGAATTATGAAGAAGTAGAGGTAGAAGAAGTTTACTCACTAAAATGAAGCTTGTGCTTGATCTTTGGGTAGAGTGCTTCAATGGAGATAAGGAAGAAAGGAAGGAAATGAGTGAATGAATTAAAATGAGATATGGACTTTGGGTATTTTTAGGTGGAGAGAAGAGTACTTTAGTAATACCTAACCACCTATAGCCTAACCTGATTCGATATGATTTTGGTCCAATGGCAACCTTCTATATGACATAACCTGATTCGAACATGGCCCAATGGCAACCATCCGCCTGGCATAACCTGATTCGACCATATTTTGGTCCAATATCAACCATCCACGTGGCATATTATTATGCTATTTTATTTTATTAGGCAAGCAATTATGCTATTTTGTTTTATTAGGCAGGTCATTATACTGTTTTATTAGGCAAATGATTTTCTTAATTTCTATGAAGTAATCATTCTCATTTTTTTTATTTGGCTAGGATAAGTTTGAAAAGTGCGGTTCAGTCAGAGAATAGACAAATTCAATTTTTCTTCTTATTCTTAAATAAATCAGTAACCCTAACTACCCAATAACTTGAACAGTCTTTAAGCTAACATTTTACATCCATTTAAAAATAAACTCAAGATGTTTTATCCAAATGTTATTTTATTATTATAATGAATTTTCATTTCGAACAATATTACTTTTTAATTTTCAAAAATAATTGTTTTTATTTTCATAATATGTTTTAATGTCAAATTAAGATATCGTCAAATTTTAGGTTGTTATAAACTCTCCCTTATAAAAATTGCGTCTTTCAATTTATAAATAAGTTTAGTTTATAACTAACAAATATTAAGGTAACCAATCATCCATGACTCAAATAAAATAAAACACACAAACATATTTAAATTCATACTAGCTAAGAAAAGAATAAATTAAGATGCGTTCGTCTCATCAGTTCCTCGGTCTCCCATATACAGCCTTTGAGATTGTCTAACCATTGAACCATTAATAATTGAACATTTTTGTTTCCTATTTGTTTCACCTTTGAATCTAAAATCTACATTCGTTCGGTGGTGAAAGTCAGGTTCAGTTCAATTTCTAGCTCCTCAAGCTGTCTTGGTTCTAAAACAATGTTCGAAGCTTGTAGACATTTTCTCAAATGGGACACATGAAATGTAACAACCCTAGATTATTGTATATTATTTAAATTTGACTTTATTTAATTTTAAATTATTTTAGACTTATTTTATTTCAAACATTTCATTTTTAAATATAAATGTTGATTATTAAGTTATTTATAGTTCAAACTAGTATAATTTGTATATTTTAATGTAAAGTGAATTTCTAGTCAAACTGTTCAAACTTTGAATTTTAAACTTCAAATTTAAATTATTTAAAATCTTAAATTTTATCTTTTATTATAAAAATAGATTTAATAACTTGAATACCGCTTTTCGTTTCATTGAAAACGGAGTTAAACTGTAAAAGATATGTACATTTCAATTTTGAGTATAAGTTGTTTATTTTGCAATTTTGTTATTTTAAATTGTATAAATTATATTTTATTTATCATATTTTTTTTATTATGTTTAATATGTTATATTATGTATATTTTGACTTTTAAATATTTTTAAATTGATAATAGAATTTTTTCAATGTTTACTGTGTTGATTTCCTATTTTTAAAGGCTGTTTTCTTATTTTCTGCTATTTTCTTCATTAAAATTACATTTAAATTAAATTTTATATATTTATTTTGTGAATGTATTTTTATTTTATGTTATTATTTATGTTTCAAAATATATTACAAGCTCATATGAATTTTCTAAAGTTTATACCATTTATTTTCAATTTTTCTAGCCTAGTTGACAATTTTTGCTATTTTCTTGATTTAATTATTTATAATTAATATTTATTTATTTATATTTTTTTTATTTGTTAGATTTTCGAATTTTAACTGAAATTATATGTATCTCCAGATATTTAAACTTATTAAAAAGAAATAGAGGAAATTTGAAATGTTTTAAACTCTTGAAACTCCTAAGGCTTTCCATCTCCCGACCTTTCATTTTCCCAACTCTTCTCTTAATTGTTTTGGGCGTGTAATCTACTCATTTCAGCTGCATTTTTTTTTCACCTTCAAAAAATTCATTTCTCCTCCTCTCACAAAAAAATCACGGTTATTCTCCTTGTGAAACTTAGGTAAAAAATTCTATCTTCTTCTTGTCTTTTTATGATTTTCTACTTGAATTTGCACATGCTCTCCACCTTCATAGCTGTATTCCCCTTCCTCCAAGCTGTGGCTGACCACCACCACCACTTTTCTCTGACCATCACACAGCCTAATACCTCTCCTCCTCAGGCCAAGCCAAGCCATGATGAAGATCATCACCAAAATCCATCTAAACTAGCACTAGCCATCACCTATGCACTCAAGCTGACCTAGTTTTGGTACCATCACCTTCCACCACCCATGGCCGCCACCAACTCCACCTCCACCACCTCCAGCACCACCTAGACCCTATGCCACGTCATCACCTTGGGCCCCACTCCTCTGGCCGTGACCATAGCAGCCTTGGCCGAGCCCTATTTGGCTTGAAACTTGTGATGTTATTAGTTGTAATACCTTGTTGTGTTGATGTTCCATCAACATAACTTTTGCCATCAACAAACTCATGGTAGGCCGACCTTAGCAACCCAGACCTGACCCAGAATCATTGCTTTAGACCTATACTCCACCTCTGGCCGAGCCTATGGAGTTTCGGAATCAAGTGCAAAGCATTTCAGCTTGGTTTTTTAAAGTTATTTCTAGCATAGTTTATCGTAGTTTTGGTTTGAAACCTCACCATTGTTTGTATTGTTTTGTCTTATGTATCCGAGGAGTTAACCTTGTCTCTCCCACACTCATCATCATCATGGTAGAGAAAATGAACCCCTTGTTCGACCTTTTGAATGGTTTGAGCATGGTCAAGTAATCTATTCCGTTGTTGCTTCTTATCTTCATTGTCTCAACATTGTTTGCGTTGAATATTTATGTGTATATTGTCTTGTTTGGTTATTGTATACAAGATAAATATCTCTCCATTCATTCAAATCAAAAGTCATGCTATATCGTGCTTGTTGTGCTTTCTGGAATCTATTCTGTGTGTTTTGATCGCTAATCTCCAACTTTAACAGGTGAGTTATTCTCACCAGACAATATGTACCTATATAAATGATAAACCGACACCATTTGAATCTGTAATGTATATTATCATGTTATATATGCTTATATTATTATCGTATGATGTTCACAACTGTCATTACACCTCTTATATCATATGTTACTGTTGTTTTATGTTATTCTGTTTATTTATATCAGTTTATCACATTGCAAGTTCCCTGTAGACTAGAATCACTATGGGTTGAAATGATACATACCCGAACGGACTTTAGAATAAGGGAATATCGTTATGGGCTGAAATGATAGGCTTGAGCGGTTTTCAAAGTCATTCATTTAACTTGGGATTGCGGGTTTGAAATGATATAACCCGGATTTTTCTTTTTTTAAACTGCGGGTTGAAATGATACATATCTGTATCACTTGACCTAGGTTAGAAAACTATATACAGGCACGTGGTTATTTTATAAAGTGTTTTGGATGATTTTAAGTATTTTTAAAAATATAAATTTATGAAATTTGATTTAAATAGATTTTGAAATGTTTTAAAATAAAGAAATTATGATTTTTCTATGAGTCAAAATGTAATTAATGAATGGTTAAATTGGATTATTGAAATATAACTTAAGTTTGGAATTTGGAATTTTGGTTAAAAATGATATTTAAGTTATATGAATAAAATGGAAATTTAATTATATTTGGAAAATGGTAAAATATGATAATTTGATTAAATTTGAATTTAAGTGATTTATTAAAGTATTATTGATTTTTCTATGAATTTAAGTGGTTAAATAAATGAATGTTTAAAAGTGATCTTTTAAAATATAACTTGACTTGGAAATGTGAAATTTGGTTTTAATTAAAGGTTAAGTTAATTAAATAAAATTGGAAATTTAGTTAAATTTGTGAAATGGTAATTTAAATTTGAAGTGTTAAGTTTATTTGTTGAAATGTGAAGAATTGGAAACTTTTACACTTAAATTTATTAAGTAAATTGTTGAAAATTGGATTTAATTATAAGAAATTTATTGTGAAAAAGATATATGTTAAATGATATGTAAATGAATATTTTAAATGTTAAAATATGATTTTTAAAATGTTTATGTGTTTTAAATTGAAGTTATTTAATTGCTGGAAATACACTAACACCTGAAACCTACTTTTAATAGCATTCAGAAATGCTATAGATTATGTTTTGAACAAAAATTGTGTAAAAAGAGCTATTACAGCATTTCTGAAATGCTGTAGTTGATGTAATTGAACTTAAAGGCTAATATTGAACTCAGGCCTATTATAGCATTCTCTGGAAACGCTATAATGGTCTGCAGTCTTTGCTGAAACCAAATTTAACCCTTGTTTTGAAATCTGAACTACCGCAACACTCTTGAAATGCTGTCTTTTCTGTTTTGAACTATAATTCAACTAAAACTGAGTTTTAACTGCAGTTTTAAGTGTTGTCTTTGCTGAATTAAAAATGTTTTCAAATATAACTTATAGCAGTTGTTTTTAAATGCTGTGAAATGCTGAAATTTTAATAATTAGGGTTTTTGACTTAGTAAACGAACTCAAAATGGTTTGAAACTTTGGAAATTGAATACTTTATTTGAAAGTATAATAATTACACTTTTAAAAGGGTTAAATGAATTATTTTGATTGAAATATAAAATATTTAAAGATGATTTAAAATGATAGTGAATGAATGATATCTTTGAATTTAAAAGGTATCTAAAAGTTGAATATTTGGATTTGAACTGATATGATATTTTATTATATTAAAATGGTTTGAAATGATGTTGGAAAGATATGATATTTTGATATATTGAAATGAATTGAAATGAAGTTTTGGAAAGATATGATATTTTAATATATTGAAATGGTTTGGAATTGATTTAATCTTCATTTTGATAAAGATTAGGTTTGGAAATGAGATTTTATTTTAAAAGTATATATATTTTTAAAATGACCACGGTGTTATAATAACGTTGGTTGTTAAAGAGACCGAGATCGGATATGGACATACTCTTTGTCGATACCGAAAACCACTTTGACAACTGTGTACGCGGTGGAGTTTCCAGAATGAAGTAGGATGGTGGCGACGATCCTAAGGTATATACGTGGACCCAACTCCCGTGAGTTGGCATAAGGTGGCTAAAAAAGGAGCGATTGACGGACCAATGAGGTAGCACCTCTGATCGGACACACTTCTTCGATACCATTCTATTACTTGTGATTGATTTGGTGGCCACCCTTGATTTGGGAGTGTTGTTCGAGGTGGGCGGTAGTGGCTTCTATGCGTCACCACCAGTCCGGATGCGTAATTGGTATATCTACCCTGGCATTGCCTTGTGTGCCGTGTCACCTACCATATCGAACCCACTACGATTTTGATTTAAAGATCCGACCGCGTTAAGGTTCACCATCCCCTTAACGCTATTTTCTATATGATTATACTTTACTATTTAGACACTACTGTATATAGCGTATATTACTACATAGTAAATAGTTTAACGGATTCTTAAAGAATGGACGATCCCAAGCATTCTTTAAGTTACTTGTACCTTTATTACAGTTCACTTGAGTTGGTTTACATTATATAAGTATATATTGTCCTGACTCGAGTGTTTTGTGTTTTGCGTTACACTCGGGTCAGCCTGAGTATTCATTGATTTGGATTTCCACCTTCTGGAGATTTGAATCGCTGGAGATTATCTGCTAGTCTTGTTCTATCAACTTCGGTTCCGTTGTTCTATTCAGCCTGTACTTGGTTATTATATTGAGACTTCTGTTGTACTTTATTTCTTATGTTGTATCTTATGTAACTCTGATATATTTACTTAGTAGCTTCATGAACTACTATTTCTTTTACTTCCACTGCATTATTTTACTCTGTGTCTGTGATCTGTGATTATATTTATTTACTTCATATTCTGAGATTTGCCAAATTTTATTTACAACGCGGTATTTTGAGCAATTCAATTCCGGCATGAGTGTCTACCTATACACTTATAATGGATGCGAATGGTTGAAAATATCGGGTCGTTACAGTTGGTATCAGAGCTTTGTCTTTGAGGCAAAACTTAGAATGTATGGTAAATTTAGTTACAGAATCACTTTCATTCGAGCTTGAATCATTTTTCTTTTGACTCGATTTCCTTTGAATTTTGGAATGTTCCCCACGGTTCCAAAATCCATTCTTGTCCCTCACTATTCGTCTTCTTTTGATTCTGGAGTATACTATAACTCCACTTCGAATGATCTTTAGAGTGAAGTGGCGGTCTCGCCAATATTCTAATTTTCTTGTAAAAGGGTGAAAATCCTTTACAATCAGCATCGATTCACCGGAGATTTATATTTATCCTTGGTTTAGATGCTAATATCTTTTATTTTTCCAAACTCTGTCTCTTAAGATCGAACGTAGATTTGTCCCAGGAAAATCAACATCGATCTTATTCTTTAACTCATGGTTAACCCGGTTAAGGTTGTCCGCTGTTATCTAAGCTTACCCATCTCCCTACTTTGTTATTTAATCATCTTGTCTTTTGTTTCCAACCTACCTTCAAAACATTTTGAATTGTACTTGTAAATCTATGTTTTGTTTTATATATTGTAATGTTTGAGTTGTTGATGTTGATTTGGGCTTCCGATCGATTCGTCTGATCAACGCTATCGATAGGATTTCTAAAACACTTTGACAAAACAAACTGACATAATATTATTTTAAAATTTGGTTAATGAAATAAAATTTGGATATATATATATATATATTTATGGAACTTAATAAAATGATTTAAATTGATAATTTGAAATGATAATACTTGATTATTCATTTATTGTCCTATAAATGAATTTATAAATAGTTGTTTATAAATTTGATTTGGGAACTGAAATGAATTTAAAACAAGAAATTTAAGAATTTAATTTCCGATGGATTCAAACCTTGTGTTAAAAGTTTTAAAAGGATATATTATTTAAAGTATTTCCAAGTAGAATTTGTTTCTAAAGGATTTTTAAGTTTAAAATTTTAGTGCTCTTTTCTTTGTCGCTGGAAAATAATTTCGGTGATGACTGCAGCATCATCGACGTTCATTTTAGAGTTTCGAAGTGAAGAGACTGTTCTGTAGTCTTACTACAGCTTTGTTTTGGAAACTTGATTGATATAAATTTCTAAAATATGATTTGATTTATAAAATATATAGATATATGATTTAAATTTGATTTGACAAATTATGTACATACATTTATTTATCTCTAAATGGTTTGAGAGGAATCGGAAATTTTATTCTTAAATTTTATCTTGAAGAATAATTTCAATTATAAAAAGAAAAATCAAAAATTTGGATAAATGATTCAAACTTGAGATAATTGAATTGGAAAGTTTTATTTGTATAACACATAATTTCTTTCCAATATAACTTACCTAAATTACACAGAAGTTGAATATGAAATTGAACAATATACAATATAGAAAGGATTTTATAAATAAAATTTGAGTGGTTATAATAAATGTTATACACTTAAATTTTAGTTATAAAAGATTAACAGAGGTAAATAGTGAAAAAGGAATTTAAAGAGATTTTATTTAAATAACTTAATAATCAAATTTGATTTAATATGGAACCTTAAGTCTATTCTAGGAATTTTAATAAAGGTAATTTCCTGAAATGAATATGTTGTATAATAAATAATGTATCTTTGAATAGATAAAATAAAATACATTTGAATTGGACTTTTGGTAATAAAGTTTATTTAACTTGAATTCATAGTTTAATTAATGTCTAAATGAATAAATGTGTAAAGAAATTTGATTGTTATATTTGCTATGATAAATATTTTATTTATGAAATAGATATGTCTTGAAAAATGAATAATTATGATTTAAATAGTTAAAATGTATTTTTACATCACTAAAACTTGATAATTGAGGATTTGGTTTTCAAATGGAATTTTAAGTGTAACTTATTAAAGGAATATCTATTTATGAAATGGGTATTTTAAATAAAGTGTTAGGTTATGTGTTAAATTAAGAGCTAAGTAAAATAGTGAGCTTTTGACTTAATAAACGAAGTATAGTTTAATTTGGATATTCCATTCTTAAAAGTTTGTTTTAATAAGTCATAAGTTAAATGATATCCAAATGAATATTTCTGGAATTAAACTGATTTGAAGTACTAATATACCTACTGTAGCATTTTATAAGTGATGTTGTTTTGAAAATACAATGTTTTGGAAATTTTATAATTGAATGAACTTAGAAATGTTACAACTTTAAAATGAATATTATTTGACCTTGAATTAAAATGGTTTAAATGAAGATTATTTGTAAAAGGTGTTATGATTTTCTAAGTATTATGTTTAAAAAAAAAAGAATAACATTTCCAAAGTGTTATGATTTTAGTAGTATGATTTCCAAATGATAAACATCCCTAAATTGTTATGATTTCAAAGCATTATGGTTTCAAACTTATTATCTTATTTTGTTTTTCAAACTATCTTTTGGATGTCCTTATTTCCCTTATCTTGTTGTAGAATGGGAAGGCTATTGCTTATACCAGTCTGTTTAGAAATCTTTCTATAATCTTTGATAATTTTGGTACTCATTTTGAATCTGAGCACTGCTTTCCATCCACAGACCGGCGGTTAAGCGGAAAGAGTGAATCATATTCTAGAGGATCATTTCGTGCTTGTGTTCCTGATTCTGGAGAATCTTGGGAAGATCACCTCCACTTGGTTAAACTTACCTATAGAAATTGTCATCAGGTATAATTTTAATCTAATTATCATCTTGTCTAAAACCTATTTCACTCTATCTTTTTCTGTGCTTTCCCGTACCTCATTCCTTTTCGGGGACGAAAAGTTTTGAGTGGGGGAGAGTGTAACAACCCTAGATTATTGTATATTATTTAAATTTGACTTTATTTAATTTTAAAGTATTTTAGACTTATTTTATTTCAAACATTTCATTTTTAAATATAAATGTTGATTATTAAGTTATTTATAGTTCAAACTAGTATAATTTGAATATTTTAATGTAAAGTGAATTTCTGGTCAAACTGTTCAAACTTTAAATTTTAAACTTCAAATTTAAATTATTTAAAATCTTAAATTTTATCTTTTATTATAAAAATAGATTTAATAACTTGAATACTGCTTTTCGTTTCATTGAAAATGGAGTTAAACTGTAAAAGATATGTACATTTCAATTTTGAGTATAAATTGTTTATTTTGCAATTTTGTTATTTTAAATTGTATAAATTATATTTTCTTTGTCATATTTTATTTTATTATGTTTAATATGTTATATTATGTATATTTTGACTTTTAAATATTTTTAAATTGATAATAGAATTTTTTCAATGTTTACTGTGTTGATTTCCTATTTTTAAAGGCTGTTTTCTTATTTTCTGCTAATTTCTTCATTAAAATTACATTTAAATTAAATTTTATATATTTATTTTGTGAATGTATTTTTATTTTATGTTATTATTTATGTTTAAAAATATATTACAAGCTCATATAAATTTTCTAAAGTTTATACCATTTATTTTCAATTTTTCTAGCCTAGTTGACAATTTTTGCTATTTTCTTGATTTAATTATTTATAATTAATATTTATTTATTTATATTTTTTTTATTTGTTACATTTTCGAATTTTAATTGAAATTATATGTATCTCCAGATATTTAAACTTATTAAAAAGAAATAGAGGAAATTTGAAAAGTTTTAAACTCTTGAAACTCCTAAGGCTTTCCATCTCCCGACCTTTCATTTTCCCAACTCTTCTCTTAATTGTTTTGGGCGTGTAATCTACTCATTTCAGCTGCATTTTTTTTTCACTTTCACAAAATTCATTTCTCCTCCTCTCACAAAAAAATCACGGCTATTATCCTTGTGAAGCTTAGGTAAAAAATTCTATCTTCTTCTTGTCTTTTTATGATTTTCTACTTGAATTTGCACATGCTCTCCACCTTCATAGCTGTATTCCCCTTCCTCCAAGCTGTGGCTGACCACCACCACCACTTTTCTCTGACCATCACACAGCCTAATACCTCTCCTCCTCAGGCCAAGCCAAGCCATGATGAAGATGATCACAAAAATCCATCTAAACTAGCACTAGCCATCACCTATGCACTCAAGCTGACCTAGTTTTGGTACCATCACCTTCCACCACCCATGGCCGCCACCAACTCCACCTCCAGCACCACCTGGACCCTATGCCACGTCATCACCTTGGGCCCCACTCCTCTGGTCGTGACCATAGCAGCCTTGGCCGAGCCCTATTTGGCTTGAAACTTGTGATGTTATTAGTTGTAATACCTTGTTGTGTTGATGTTCCATCTCCATAACTTTTGCCATCAACAAACTCATGGTAGGCCGACCTTAGCAACCCAGACCTGACCCAGAATCATTGCTTTAGACCTGTACTCCACCTCTGGCCGAGCCTATGGAGTGTCGGAATCAAGTGCAAAGCATTTCAGCTTGGTTTTATAAAGTTATTTCTAGCATAGTTTATCGTAGTTTTGGTTTGAAACCTCACCATTGTTTGTATTGTTTTGTCTTATGTATCCGAGGAGTTAACCTTGTCTCTCCCACACTCATCATCATCATGGCAGAGAAAATGAACCCCTTGTTCGACCTTTTGAATGGTTTGAGCATGGTCAAGTAATCTATTCCGCTGTTGCTTCTTATCTTCATTGTCTCAACATTGTTTGCGTTGAATATTTATGTGTATATTGTCTTGTTTGGTTATTGTTTACAAGATAAATATCAAGGCTCTCCATTCATTCAAATCAAAAGTCATGCTATATCGTGCTTGTTGTGCTTTCTGGAATCTATTCTGTGTGTTTTGATCGCTAATCTCCAGCTTTAACAGGTGAGTTATTCTCACCAGACAATATGTACCTATATAACGGATAAACCGACACCATTCGAATCTGTAATGTATATTATCATGTTATATATGCTTATATTATTATCATATGATGTTCACACCTGTCATTACACCTCTTATATCATATGTTACTGTTGTTTTATGTTATTCTGTTTATTTATATCAGTTTATCACATTGCAAGTTCCCTATAGACTAGAATCACTATGGGTTGAAATGATACATACCCGAACGGACTTTAGAATAAGGGAATATCGTTATGGGCTGAAATGATAGGCTTGAGCGTTTTTCAAAGTCATTCATTTAACTTGGGATTGCGGGTTTGAAATGATATAACCCGGATTTTTCTTTTTTTAAACTGCGGGTTGAAATGATACATATCCGTATCACTTGACCTAGGTTAGAAAACTATATACAGGCTCGTGGTTATTTTATAAAGTGTTTTGGATGATTTTAAGTATTTTTAAAAATATAAATTTATGAAATTTGATTTAAATAGATTTTGAAATGTTTTAAAATAAAGAAATTATGATTTTTCTATGAGTTAAAATGTAATTAATGAATGGTTAAATTAGATTATTGAAATATAACTTAAGTTTGGAATTTGGAATTTTGGTTAAAAATGATATTTAAGTTATATGAATAAAATGGAAATTTAATTATATTTGGAAAATGGTAAAATATGATAATTTGATTAAATTTGAATTTAAGTGATTTATTAAAGTATTATTGATTTTTCTATGAATTTAAGTGGTTAAATAAATGAATGTTTAAAAGTGATCTTTTAAAATATAACTTGACTTGGAAATGTGAAATTTGGTTTTAATTAAAGGTTAAGTTAATTAAATAAAATTGGAAATTTAGTTAAATTTGTGAAATGGTAATTTAAATTTGAAGTGTTAAGTTTATTTGTTGAAATGTGAAGAATTGGAAACTTTTACACTTAAATTTATTAAGTAAATTGTTGAAAATTGGATTTAATTATAAGAAATTTATTGTGAAAAAGATATATGTTAAATGATATGTAAATGAATATTTTAAATGTTAAAATATGATTTTTAAAATGTTTATGTGTTTTAAATTGAAGTTATTTAATTGCTGGAAATACACTAACACCTGAAATCTACTTTTAATAGCATTCGGAAATGCTATAGATTATGTTTTGAACAAAAATTGTGTAAAAAGAGCTATTACAGCATTTCTGAAATGCTGTAGTTGCTGTAATTGAACTTAAAGGCTAATATTGAACTCAGGCCTATTATAGCATTCTCTGGAAATGCTATAATCGTCTGCAGTCTTTGCTGAAACCAAATTTAACCCTTGTTTTGAAATCTGAACTACCGCAGCACTCTTGAAATGCTGTCTTTTCTGTTTTGAACTATAATTCAACTAAAACTGAGTTTTAACAGCAGTTTTAAGTGCTGTCTTTGCTGAATTAAAAATGTTTTCAAATATAACTTATAGCAGTTGTTTTTAAATGCTGTGAAATGCTGAAATTTTAATAATTAGGGTTTTTGACTTAGTAAACGAACTCAAAATGGTTTGAAACTTTGGAAATTGAATACTTTATTTGAAAGTATAATAATTACACTTTTAAAAGGGTTAAATGAATTATTTTGATTGAAATATAAACTATTTAAAGGTGATTTAAATGATAGTGAATGAATGATATCTTTGAATTTAAAAGGTATCTAAAAGTTGAATATTTGGATTTGAACTGATATGATATTTTATTATATTAAAATGGTTTGAAATGATGTTGGAAAGATATGATATTTTGATATATTGAAATGAATTGAAATGAAGTTTTGGAAAGATATGATATTTTAATATATTGAAATAGTTTGGAATTGATTTAATCTTCATTTTGATAAAGATTGGGTTTGGAAATGAGATTTTATTTTAAAAGTATATATATTTTTAAAATGACCACGGTGTTATAATAACGTTGGTTGTTAAACAGACCGGGATCGGATATGGACATACTCTCTGTCGATACCGAAAACCACTTTGACAACTGTGTACGCGGTGGAGTTTCCAGAATGAAGTAGGATGGTGGCGACGATCCTAAGGTATATACGTGGACCCAACTCTCGTGAGTTGGCATAAGGTGGCTAAAACAGGTGCGATTGACGGACCAATGAGGTAGCACCTCTGATCGGACACACTTCTTCGATACCATTATATTACTTGTGATTGATTTGGTGGCCACCCTTGATTTGGGAGTGTTGTTCGAGGTGGGCGGTAGTGGCTTCTATGCATCACCACCAGTCCGGATGCGTAATTGGTATATCTACCCTGGCATTGCCTTGTGTGCCGTGTCACCTACCATATCGAACCCACTACGATTTTGATTTAAAGATCTAACCGCGTTAAGGTTCACCATCCCCTTAACGCTATTTTCTATATGATTATACTTTACTATTTAGACACTACTGTATATAGCGTATATTACTACATAGTAAATAGTTTAACGGATTCTTAAAGAATGGACGATCCCAAGCATTCTTTAAGTTACTTGTACCTTTATTACAGTTCACTTGAGTTGGTTTACATTATATAAGTATATATTGTCCTGACTCGAGTGTTTTGTGTTTTGCGTTACGCTCGGGTCAGCCTGAGTATTCATAGATTTGGATTTCCACCTTCTGGAGATTTGAATCGCTGGAGATTATCTGCTAGTCTTGTTCTATCAACTTCGGTTCCGTTGTTCTATTCAGCCTGTACTTGGTTATTGTATTGAGACTTCTGTTGTACTTTATTTCTTATGTTGTATCTTATGTAACTCTGGTATATTTACATAGTAGCTTCATGAACTACTATTTCTTTTACTTCCGCTGCATTATTTTACTCTGTGTTTGTGATCTGTGATTATATTTATTTACTTCATATTCTGAGATTTGCCAAATTTTATTTACAACGCGGTATTTTGAGCAATTCAATTCCGGCATGACTGTCTACCTATACACTTATAATGGATGCGAATGGTTGAAAATATCGGGTCATTACATGAAATACGTTATGTACTCCGAATAGATAGGTAGGTAAATTAATTCGATATGCTAAGCCTTCAATCCGCTCCATAATTGGGTAAGGTCCAATATATCTTAGAGCTAATTTCACAGCTTTTCCAAATCTTATAACTCCTTTAAACGGTACAAATACATAATCCCCGACTGAAAATTCTAAGTCCTTTCTACACTTGTCAACATAATTCTTCTATTTGGACTATAGCTATTTTAATACGATCTCTGGTAAACTCGATCTTTTTAGTCGTCTCTCGCACCATCTGGACCTAGAACTAGTCCATCTTCAGTTTCCAACCAAACCAACAAACTGGAGAACAACACGACCTTCTATAAAGAACTTCGAAAGGAGCCATGTCAATGCGGGACTGGAAACTGTATTTATAAGAGAATTCTACTGAATGAAGATGGTCTTACCAAGAACCTTTAATTTAAGAATGCAAGCTCTCAAAAGTTTTCTACAACTCTATTGACTCGTTCTGTTTGCCCATCCATCTGTGGACGATAGGCTATTCTGAAATTGAGTTGTGTTCCTAAGGCACACTACAAACTCTTCCAAAATAACTAGTAAAAAGTGGATATCGATCCCCAGTTATACTATTGGGTACTCCATATAGTATGACAATATGTTTGACAAATAATCCGGCTAAGCTTTCTGCTGTTCTATTTGAGCATACAGGTATAAAATGTGCACCTTTAGTGAGTTGATTGATTACCACCCAAATCCTGTCATTTCCTTGTCTTAAACGTGGAAGTCCATCAATAAAGTCCATAGATACCTAATCCTATTTGCACTGCTGTACTTCTAATGGTTAAAATAATATGCTGGGATTTTGATGTTCTCTATAACGACCTGTAAATTTCAACTGTTTTAATAACGTAATTAGTTGAAATTTTGTGAAATTTTAAACGATAAAATTTTGAAATAAAAATTTAATATTTGGAATGCGTCTAATTAAACGTTGCAAGTGGTAAATTTTCGTCCGAAAATATGAAAATTTATTTCGCGCGTAAATTACTTCAATTTAATCAGTTAAAAAGCAATGAAAATAAAATGTTTCCGAAAACTAAATATTTTTACATAGAAAAATTCTAAACCATCTTCTGAGCAAGACGTCAATTTGTCGTTTTGCCAAATTCGGACATCTTTGGCTCCGTCGATCTTATTTTTCAACGTTTTTCTTGCATTTTCCGTCAGTAGAAAAATTCGAAAATTTTATAATTCAATCATACCACTGATATATGTATACCATTTTGATCGTCTCGTCATGCTGATCTCCATAGTATATCCATTCGCGTGTTTCAGAGTTCGAGACACAACGAAATTGGTGAACCGACTTACCGTATCGATACACGATTTTTAAACTTTTGGGATTTCCTTTCTTTTCAAAATTTGAACCACTGGCCACAGCAATAAATTTCCTTTAAATTTCCAGCTGTTTGCATTTATATCCGCGTACGTGACTTTCAATATTCTACCGGTTTCCAATGACAAATATTTCTTTTGCCGGTTCACATATAATTCCAATGGTCAGGTTGTTAATTTTATTCTCTGAATTCCAACGCCAACCATCATTACTCTTCGGTTTTCGAATTTCGTAAATTCATTTTTTCATTCATTTTGTTCTTGAAAAAAAACCATTTTGCTGTAGCTTCATCTCCCATTTTATATTGTTTCACCGATCCTTGTTCCACATTGCCTGTAGCTTCAAAAAAATTGAAATGAGAAATATATTTTGGCCACGCAATCAACAGCCGCGACCGTGTCTCCTCCAGCTCACCTCCACTCCGCCAACCGAGTTTCCTTCAATCGGCTCCACCTATTGCCTTCCTATTTCCTCCAATGTCGAGCTCGGCGAAGCACGTACGCACAACAGTCTTGTGCCGCCACTCTGGCCACATCCTCTCTTTTGTTCGGCTCCGCATCTCCAGGTTCACGCGAGCCTCCTCTTTTAATAATAAGATATATATTAAGGGCCATATTTATATCTTAAGAATATACAAAGGAATGTTGTATGTTATTCTATTAGTGAGTATGTTCTCTAGGCATATATAATTAAAGTGTATATGTCATCAAGTTTACATCTTTACAGCCGTAGCTTCATGTTCCCCTCTTTTATTTTATATATGAATATATAATATTTGTGTAATTTTATATTATATGTGGAAGGGTATACATATTGAAGTTTATGAGAGTAGATATTATATTAAATTAGATTTTGAACGTACAGTTACAAATATTTATACGTAAGCGTCTTTGTATATATAAAGTTTTAGATATTATAAGTATATATTATAGGTTGTAAAAAAATTGGTATATCAACTAGTTTTATAAATTATAAGTTTGAATGGATATAAATATACACATAATTCCTTGCTTTATTTTCTAAATTGTATTTGGGGAGGTAAATTATCCTGTAGAATTTGCTAGTTGTATAAGGTGAAAGCGTTTTCCAGTGTTACTTGCTGCTGATATATACATAACTTATATGTAAATTAATATTGTTCAACTTAGAGTTTTACATATATATAGGTAAGTATTGTTAATAACTGGTAGGTGTAAGTATGTATATATTTTGATAATTAAAAAAAGCATATGAGTTTTGGGTTTAGTTACGTATATATTTTTACATCATAATCTGGGTTCGGGTTTTACTTGTTGATTTTTCGTATGTCCATGTTATAAAGTATAGTTTTACTTTTTCAAAGCTGGTTTGCTTATAAGTATGTTTCTGTACGGTTATTTATATATCATTATATATATTGTGGATTCCTAAGTGTCTAGGTAGATTAGTTAAAATGTATAGATTCGTTTTTTTATATATATAAGTAATGATATGGTTTAGTGTATATATATAAGAAATTATTTCAACATATAGTATGTATACCGATATACTTGACTCCAATCTATGAGTTAATTTAAAATAATGATTTCATATTATTTTGATTTGTCTTAAATTAAAATCTTTGAGAAAGAGTATAAATATAATATAATAATAATGTTTATATTTTCAGTTATTCCAAAACTGATTTGGTTTGTTTCATCGATTCCTGTTATCAGCTTGGTTCGCCGTATTAGTGCCATCTCAGTTTGTTTTGGATTCGTGCTTGGATTCGAAATTCGATTTCAGTGTTCGTCTCAGTGTGTGTCCGTGTCATCTCATGTTCTCTCTAGCCTCGGAAGGTGAGAAATCACTCACGATTAACGTTCTTTTACTTATTAAATCTGATTTCAATTGAAACAACAATTGAAATATGCTGTTGTTAGTTAATTACACTGATATATATGCTATTACCTGTATCTGTTCACCTGTGACATCTGACACCATTATCTGTCATTTATGCGATGATAATACAGTTTGGTTGATAATTGATTGATTGTTGATGTTTATATTGGACATTAAAATTGTTAATGTTAAAGTGATAAATAATATGCAATTGAATTGATATATGATAGTTAACCATTTAAATTGAATCTATATGTTGAATTTGATTAGTTAAATTTTGTATAATATGACCCCCTTTAAATGATAAACTAGTTGACACGTAGAATTTGATAAATTATACTTGAACCTTGAATGTATATTGGATTAATTGTTGTAGTATTAAAATTTGAAATTGAACGACAAGTGGAAAACCGTAATGTAAAAATCTTTAATCTACATGAAATGATAGTGTAGATTCTAGAAATAATTATATTAATTCGTACAAATAATAATACGAATTAATACGGTTATTTCGGGATTATTTGAATTGATTAAAGATTGTTATTGTTTGTTGTTATTGCTTGTTTATTTACTTTGACATCATCCCAGTTATCACACTGCAAGTTCCCTTTGCTATGTTTTGATTTTGAATTGAATTGGAATCGGGTTGAAATGATAAATACCCAAATTAAACTTTGACCTAGGATAGAGAATTAAAAAAAACCCGATTGGTCAATAATTTGATTTAAAAATAAACGAAGATTTTATTTGAATAAATAATATGGTTTTGAAATGAAGTTGAAATTTGAATTTTAATGAAAGGAAAATGTTAATATATAATAATCTGAAACAAAATATTAACAATGTAATTGATGAAAGAATGTTGTTTAATTTGAGAAATGATTGAATTAAGTTTGAAATTATTAAACTTTGAAATGATTTAATAATTAAGTTTGAAATTATAATTAAGTTTGAAATTATTAAACTTTGAAATGATTTAATAATTAAGTTTTGAATTATTTAATAATTAAATAAGATTGAATGATTTAATGATCAAATTGAATTGAATTCTTTAATAAGAGAATTTGAACTTTTGAATAAGTGAATTTACTTCGTAAATAATTGAAATTGAGTTTTCTTTATTAATTAAATTTTGGAAAATTATTTAAGTAAGTAAATAAGTGAAATTGAATTTCTTTAACAAGAAATAAAATGTGATTTATTGAAATTAATGTAAGACTTGAAAGTTAAAGAATTTGATTTGACCAATTTAATTTAATTCAATTTGTAAGTTTTGATATAATGAAGTTGAACTTAAGAAATTGATTTAATGAATTGGAAATTAATAGAATTGATTTGAATGATAAATTTACTTAACGAATATTGAATAAAATCGATAAATGAAGTTAAACTGATTTGAATGTTAAATTAAATTGATTTAAATGATTTCGGAATGAATCTTATATACGAATTTAAATTGATATTTGAATTGTTTTAAATAAAGATTGAAAGTGAATTATAAGATTTTGAAATTATAAATTTGGAAGTTTGAAACGTAAATTTTGGAAATGGGTTTAGAAAGACAAATGAAATGTTGATTTACGAATTCTAATCGAATTGAAATTGATTTGGTTTTGAAATATATTAAATGACCAATCGGTGTAATAATTACGGAAGTTATTAAAGAGACCGGAATCGGTTATGGACATACTCTCTGTCTAAACCGAAAACCACTTTAATAACTATACGCGGAGTGATGATCCAGAATGAAGTGGTTGGAATGATGTTCGTGATGACTGAAGAAAGTGAACGATAATGGATAGCCTTGACACTTGTGTCAAATTGGAAATGACTAAAACAGGAGCCATGCCGGGCCAATGGAGGTCAGCTACCTCAAGTGAACACACTTTTTCGAACTACTCATTACTTGTTGTCGATTGGTGCACCCTTGATTTTGGGAGTGTTGTTTCAGGGTGTTGCGATCGCTGCGGCGATGCGTTCTCACCAGTCCGGATCAGGCAAACGGTAGTGTCACTACCTTGGGTATTGCCTCATGTGCCTTGTCATACATGTATCCCTATACGCGACCACTACGATTTTGGTTTGTACCTTTAGTATATGGATTGCCCTCTGGTGACTTCCGGTGTTGGGGAAACTACGGTCTTGTATATGCTCTTAGGAATAAAAATGTGTTAAGGGGAATAATGGTAACGCCTTAACACTATTTTGATATCTTATATTACTGATAGGCATTATCTACTTATCGTACACTACTACATAGTAGATAGTTTAACGGATCCTTAAAGGATGGTTATTCCAGCATCCTTTGAGTTACTTGTATTTCAATTGCTATTTCACTTGAGTTGGATTTATTAATATAAGAATGTTAATCCTGACTCGAGTGTCTTGTGTTTTTGCTTTACGCTCGGGTCAGACTGAGTGTACCAGTATTCGAGACTCACCTTTGAAGTTGGAGCTTGCTTGAAGATCCAGCCATCTATTCTGCTTTCAGTATTCGATGATTCCAGTGATGTATTCTGATGTGTATCTGATGTATCGTATTACTCTTCTGTTGTAAACTCTGATGTATCTTATATATTCATATAGTAGCTTCATGAACTACTATCTCTTTTATTTCCGCTACAATTATTACTCTGTGTCTGTGATCTGTGATTATTTATTTACTGTATATGTTCAGTTTTGCCAAATTTAAATTAACAACGCGGTATTTTGAGCAATTCAACTCCGGCATGAGTGTCTACCTATACACTTATAATGGATGCGAATGGTCCAAAATATCGGGTCGTTACAGTTGGTACTAGAGCTTTGGTAGCTCTAGGCAAAACTCAGCATATAGGGTAAATGTATTTACAGAATCACTCTCATTCGAGTTTCAATCTCTTCCTTTCGACTCGATTCCTTTAAATTTTGGAACGTTCCTTGTGGTTCCAAATTTCATTCGTGTCCCTCACTATTCGTCTTCTTTCTAATTCTGGAGTATCACATAACTCCACTTCGAATCATTTTTATAATGAGTTGGTGGTCCCGCCAATCTCAAATCGAT
Organism: Allium fistulosum; assembly: GCA_030737815.1. Taxonomy (NCBI): domain Eukaryota; kingdom Viridiplantae; phylum Streptophyta; class Magnoliopsida; order Asparagales; family Amaryllidaceae; genus Allium; species Allium fistulosum. The sequence continues at coordinate 63,476,209 of CM060903.1, forward strand.
TTGTAAAGGGGTAAAACTCTTTTACCATAGCATTGAATCACCGGAGATTTATATATCATCCGTTTAGATGCTGACATCTTTGGTTATGCCGAATTCTATCTCTTGAGATCAAATGTCGATTTGACTCGAAATTCTACATTGATCTTATTCTTGAAGTCACGGTCGACCTGGTTAAGGTTGCCCGCAATTTATATAAACCTATCAAATCTTTCTACTTTAATATTTAATCATCTTATCTTTGTTTCAAACTTATTTTCGAATCAAAATTCTCTTTGATTTAAGCCCATCAAATTTGAAACCCTATCCTTATTTTGAAAATTCATTCCTGTATCGTCGAGCAAAGAAATGTATTTGTAAACTAATATATAAAAATGTTTTATACATTGTGTTGTTTGAGTTGTTGATGTTGATTTGGGTTTCCGAATGATTCGTCTGATCAACGCTATCGATAGGATTTCCAAAACACTTGAACAGAGCAAACTGACACAATATTATTTTCAAATTTGGAAAATGGAATAAATTTGTATGAGCATATTATAGATATATATAAGTAAAATTTTCTAAAATTTAATAAGTTAATTAAATTGGTTGTTGAAATGATAATAATTGATTATCACTTATTGTTCTATAAATGAATTTTAAACATGGGTTATAAACTGATTTGAAATTTAAATGAATTTAACATTTAGAATTTGAGAATTTAATTTCCAGTAATTTCAAGCTTTGGTTTTTAAATTTTTAAAATGTATATTATTGAAGGTATTTTCAAATAGAAACCGTTTTCAAAGAATTTTAAAATGTCGAAATCAGTGCTCTTCTCTATGTCGCTGGAAAATAATTTTGGTGATGGCGGCCGCATCATCGACATTCATTTTCGAGTTTCAAAGTGGAGAAACCATTCTGTAGCTTTGCTACGGTTTTGTTTTGAGGAAAAAAAAATATATTTTGATTTGAATTTCTTCAGTATATTTTGATTCACACATATATAGGTATCTTATTTTAAAATTTAATTTGATTTGATATAAATATATTATATATATCTCTAAATTGTTTAAAGTTAATCGGAAATCTAATTCTTAAATTTTGTTAAAGGATGATTTTAATTATAAATAAAAACCAAAATTTGGAATTAATATTTGAACTTGAATAATAGAATTGGGAAAATTTTATTTGTATATTGTTCAACTACATTCTAATACAACTTACCTAAATCATTAAGAAGTTGAATATGTAATTGGATAATATATAATATAAATTGAATTTATAAATAAAATTTGAGTGGTTATAATAAATGTTATACACTTAAATTTTAATTATAAAATGTTAATAGAGATAAATAGAATAATAAGATAAATTGAAAAATAAATTTTGTTTTGAAGGTTAATTAATAAATTGAAATTTGATCAACTTATGAAAATACCTTGAATTTAAAAAAAATTAGTAAATATAAATTAATTTAAATCAGAACTTTTATGGTTTAAATTAATATGGGTTAAATATATGTGATTAGATATATTAAGTAGAATAAATTTAACAATAATTTGGAATAAAGAAGAATTTAAATTGCTGAAAAATATGATTATAGTAAAAGACTATTCAAATTTATGGTTTTAGAAATTGTAAATTGAGGATAATTGGATAATAAGATAATGAATTTAGAAATAGTTGAGATTGATTTTAGTGAAATCAAATGGATTAAATCAATTATTGAATATCAATTAATTTAAATTTGAATTTATATGGTTTAAATTAATTGTTATTTTGTATTTCAAATCTGTTTTTCTTTCTGGTTGTTTCTATTCTCCTACCTCGTTCCTTTCGGGGACGAAAAGTTTTGAGTGGGGGAGAGTGTAACGACCTAATTTCAACTGTTTTAATAACGTAATTAGTTGAAATTTTGTGAAATTTTAAACGATAAAATTTTGAAATAAAAATTTAATATTTGGAATGCGTCTAATTAAACGTAGCATCTGGTAAATTTTCGTCCGAAAATATGAAAATTTATTTCGCGCGTAAATTACTTCAATTTAATCAGTTAAAAAGCAATGAAAATAAAATGTTTCCGAAAACTAAATATTTTTAGATAAAAAAATTCTAAACCATCTTCTGAGCAAGACGTCAGTTTGTCGTTTTGCCAAATTCGGACATCTTTGGCTTTGTCGATCTTATTTTTCAGCGTTTTTCTTGCATTTTCTGTCAGTAGAAAAATTCGAAAATTTTATAATTCAATCATACCACTGATATATGTATACCATTTTGATCGTCTCGTCATGCTGATCTCCACAGTATATCCATTCGTGTGTTTCAAAGTTCGAGACACAACGAAATTGGTGAACCGACTTACCGTATCGATACACGATTTTTAAACTTTTGGGATTTCCTTTCTTTTCAAAATTTGAACCACTAGCCACAACAATACATTTCCTTTAAATTTCCAGCTGTTTGCATTTATATCCGCGTACGTGACTTTCAATATTCTACCGATTTCCAATGACAAATATTTCTTTTGCCGGTTCACATATAATTCCAATGGTCAGGTTGTTAATTTTATTCTCTGAATTCCAACGCCAACCATCATTACTCTTCGGTTTTCGAATTTCGTAAATTCATTTTTTCATTCATTTTGTTCTTGAAAAAAAACCATTTTGCTGTAGCTTCATCTCCCATTTTATATTGTTTCACCGATCCTTGTTCCACATTGCCTGTAGCTTCAAAAAAAAATGAAATGAGAAATATATTTTGGCCACACAATCAACAGCCGCGACCGTGTCTCCTCCAGCTCACCTCCACTCCGCCAACCGAGTTTCCTTCAATCGGCTCCACCTATTGCCTTCCTATTTCCTCCAATGTCGAGCTCGGCGAAGCACGTACGCACAACAGTCTTGTGCCACCACTCTGGCCACATCCTCTCTTTTGTTCGGCTCCGCATCTCCAGGTTCACGCGAGCCTCCTCTTTTAATAATAAGATATATATTAAGGGCCATATTTATATCTTAAGAATATACAAAGGAATGTTGTATGTTATTCTATTAGTGAGTATGTTCTCTAGGCATATATAATTAAAGTGTATATGTCATCAAGTTTACATCTTTACAGCCGTAGCTTCATGTTCCCCTCTTTTATTTTATATATGAATATATAATATTTGTGGAATTTTATATTATATGTGGAAGGGTATACATATTGAAGTTTATGAGAGTAGATATTATATTAAATTAGATTTTGAACGTACAGTTACAAATATTTATACGTAAGCGTCTTTGTATATATAAAGTTTTAGATATTATAAGTATATATTATAGGTTGTAAAAAAATTGGTATATCAACTAGTTTTATAAATTATAAGTTTGAATGGATATAAATATACACATAATTCCTTGCTTTATTTTCTAAATTGTATTTGGGGAGGTAAATTATCCTGTAGAATTTGCTAGTTGTATAAGGTGAAAGCGTTTTCCAGTGTTACTTGCTGCTGATATATAAATAACTTATATGTAAATTAATATTGTTCAACTTAGAGTTTTACATATATATAGGTAAGTATTGTTAATAACTGGTAGGTGTAAGTATGTATATATTTTGATAATTAAAAAAAAGCATATGAGTTTTGGGTTTAGTTACGTATATATTTTTACATCATAATCTGGGTTCGGGTTTTACTTGTTGATTTTTCGTATGTCCATGTTATAAAGTATAGTTTTACTTTTTCAAAGCTGGTTTGCTTATAAGTATGTTTCTGTACGGTTATTTATATATCATTATATATATTGTGGATTCCTAAGTGTCTAGGTAGATTAGTTAAAATGTATAGATTCGTTTTTTTATATATATAAGTAATGATATGGTTTAGTGTATATATATAAGAAATTATTTCAACATATAGTATGTATACCGATATACTTGACTCCAATCTATGAGTTAATTTAAAATAATGATTTCATATTATTTTGATTTGTCTTAAATTAAAATCTTTGAGAAAGAGTATAAATATAATATAATAATAATGTTTATATTTTCAGTTATTCCAAAACTGATTTGGTTTGTTTCATTGATTCCTGTTATCAGCTTGGTTCGCCGTATTAGTGCCATCTCAGTTTGTTTTGGATTCGTGCTTGGATTCGAAATTCGATTTCAGTGTTCGTCTCAGTGTGTGTCCGTGTCATCTCATGTTCTCTCTAGCCTCGGAAGGTGAGAAATCACTCACGATTAACGTTCTTTTACTTATTAAATCTGATTTCAATTGAAACAACAATTGAAATATGCTGCTGTTAGTTAATTACACTGATATATATGCTATTACCTGTATCTGTTCATCTGTGACATCTGACACCATTATCTGTCATTTATGCGATGATAATACAGTTTGGTTGATAATTGATTGATTGTTGATGTTTATATTGGACATTAAAATTGTTAATGTTAAAGTGATAAATAATATGCAATTGAATTGATATATGATAGTTAACCATTTAAATTGAATCTATATGTTGAATTTGATTAGTTAAATTTTGTATAATATGACCCCCTTTAAATGATAAACTAGTTGACACGTAGAATTTGATAAATTATACTTGAACCTTGAATGTATATTGGATTAATTGTTGTAGTATTAAAATTTGAAATTGAACGACAAGTGGAAAACCGTAATGTAAAAATCTTTAATCTACATGAAATGATAGTGTAGATTCTAGAAATAATTATATTAATTCGTACAAATAATAATACGAATTAATACGGTTATTTCGGGATTATTTGAATTGATTAAGGATTGTTATTGTTTGTTGTTATTGCTTGTTTATTTACTTTGACATCATCCCAGTTATCACACTGCAAGTTCCCTTTGCTATGTTTTGATTTTGAATTGAATTGGAATCGGGTTGAAATGATAAATACCCAAATTAAACTTTGACCTAGGATAGAGAATTAAATAAAACCCGATTGGTCAATAATTTGATTTAAAAATAAACGAAGATTTTATTTGAATAAATAATATGGTTTTGAAATGAAGTTGAAATTTGAATTTTAATGAAAGGAAAATGTTAATATATAATAATCTGAAACAAAATATTAACAATGTAATTGATGAAAGAATGTTGTTTAATTTGAGAAATGATTGAATTAAGTTTGAAATTATTAAACTTTGAAATGATTTAATAATTAAGTTTGAAATTATAATTAAGTTTGAAATTATTAAACTTTGAAATGATTTAATAATTAAGTTTTGAATTATTTAATAATTAAATAAGATTGAATGATTTAATGATCAAATTGAATTGAATTCTTTAATAAGAGAATTTGAACTTTTGAATAAGTGAATTTACTTCGTAAATAATTGAAATTGAGTTTTCTTTATTAATTAAATTTTGGAAAATTATTTAAGTAAGTAAATAAGTGAAATTGAATTTCTTTAACAAGAAATAAAATGTGATTTATTGAAATTAATGTAAGACTTGAAAGTTAAAGAATTTGATTTGACCAATTTAATTTAATTCAATTTGTAAGTTTTGATATAATGAAGTTGAACTTAAGAAATTGATTTAATGAATTGGAAATTAATAGAATTGATTTGAATGATAAATTTACTTAACGAATATTGAATAAAATCGATAAATGAAGTTAAACTGATTTGAATGTTAAATTAAATTGATTTAAATGATTTCGGAATGAATCTTATATACGAATTTAAATTGATATTTGAATTGTTTTAAATAAAGATTGAAAGTGAATTATAAGATTTTGAAATTATAAATTTGGAAGTTTGAAACGTAAATTTTGGAAATGGGTTTAGAAAGACAAATGAAATGTTGATTTACGAATTCTAATCGAATTGAAATTGATTTGGTTTTGAAATATATTAAATGACCAATCGGTGTAATAATTACGGAAGTTATTAAAGAGACCGGAATCGGTTATGGACATACTCTCTGTCTAAACCGAAAACCACTTTAATAACTATACGCGGAGTGATGATCCAGAATGAAGTGGTTGGAATGATGTTCGTGATGACTGAAGAAAGTGAACGATAATGGATAGCCTTGACACTTGTGTCAAATTGGAAATGACTAAAACAGGAGCCATGCCGGGCCAATGGAGGTCAGCTACCTCAAGTGAACACACTTCTTCGAACTACTCATTACTTGTTGTCGATTGGTGCACCCTTGATTTTGGGAGTGTTGTTTCAGGGTGTTGCGATCGCTGCGGCGATGCGTTCTCACCAGTCCGGATCAGGCAAACGGTAGTGTCACTACCTTGGGTATTGCCTCATGTGCCTTGTCATACATGTATCCCTATACGCGACCACTACGATTTTGGTTTGTACCTTTAGTATATGGATTGCCCTCTGGTGACTTCCGGTGTTGGGGAAACTACGGTCTTGTATATGCTCTTAGGAATAAAAATGTGTTAATGGGAATAATGGTAACGCCTTAACACTATTTTGATATCTTATATTACTGATAGGCATTATCTACTTATCGTACACTACTACATAGTAGATAGTTTAACGGATCCTTAAAGGATGGTTATTCCAGCATCCTTTGAGTTACTTGTATTTCAATTGCTATTTCACTTGAGTTGGATTTATTAATATAAGAATGTTAATCCTGACTCGAGTGTCTTGTTTTTTTGCTTTACGCTCGGGTCAGACTGAGTGTACCAGTATTCGAGACTCACCTTTGAAGTTGGAGCTTGCTTGAAGATCCAGCCATCTATTCTGCTTTCAGTATTCGATGATTCCAGTGATGTATTGATGCAGATCCGGATAGAGGTAAAGGACTAAGTCGCACACGACTTAAGGAAGTAAGTCGCACACGACTTATGGAGGGAACTATAGGTCGTCCACGACTTATAGAATCACATGAGGGGAAGCTACGACTTAATTCCAGGGGAATACGACTTAACCAAGCCGAGGGAATAGAGCTCCGACCTAACAAGGGTTTTAAGTCGTTGGAACGACTTAGTGGATACTTACGAGTTAACAATGCCCTTAAGTCGACTGGACGATCTACCGAGTTATGCAGAAAGAAGGCAGAGCAAACTGGTGAAGTGTTAGGTCGTGAACGACCTAACGAGTCAAGCTATAAGTCGTTGAAAATAGAGGCCGTGGATCTTTCCTGCCGACTTAACCTGAGCCGTTGATTCTTAAGTCGAATAAAGCTGGTTATCTTTAAGTCGCGAAAGCTGGATGCCGTTGAATCGTATACCGCCTTAATCTTGGCCGTTGATTCTTAAGCCGTGTGCAGATGCTACTGTGATGTGTTTAAGTCGTCTCCGACTTAATTTGGGTCGTTTGTTGTTTGTTGTATTGTGTTTTAGGTCGCAGGTTGTAAGTCGTGATACTAATGTGTCGTTTGTGTTTGTAACTCGTAGATCGGCAGCGACCTAAGTTTGTATTTTCTGTTTGTTATGTCGTAGGTCGCATCTTTTGAGTCGTGTACTTTGTAAATAAGTCGTGAGTCATGATGTATTTTGTTGAGTTGTGAGATTATGAGTCGTTACCGACTTAGGAGTTGTAATGTTTTGGGCATGTTGAGTTGTAGCCTATAAATAGGCCGAGTGACACACTTGTAAAGGTTGTTGATTTTTGAATAAAATTCTCTTTTGTTAGCTTTGTGCTTTCATTCCAATTGGTAGTTGAGTGTAATCTCCTATCTCCTCTTTCGGTTAATCGAGTGCGCTCGATTCAACGATTGCAGAAGCCGATTCGCGGAATCAAGTGCACTTGATCAACGCTTGAAGAATTGAAGATCTTTGAACCCGGTATCGTGCGCGATCAACAAGTTCGGGATAGCTAGAATTCGGTATCTTCGGATCAACGAATTTGGGCATTTTAGTATCTTTCAATCCATCGACTACTACATTCATCGAACTACATTGTTCTATTTAATCCGCTGCGTCAGTTTTGGTATCAGAGCTTGTTCTAGCCAATCATAGCTAGATCGAGACTTGGAGCCTAATCATTTTGGAGTTTTTGTTTATCACGGCCGAGAGCAAGTTGAAGTTGTTCGACTTTGTATTGAAGTTTAGAGATCGGATTTGTGATTTGGAGAAGTTGTGTTCATCGTGTTCATCGCAAAGTTGCAACAAAGTGGGAGTTTCCGATCCATTTCATTTTGGATCTAAGTTCGAATTGTGTTTGAATTTTGAAGTGTTGAAGAGTTTTGTGAAGTTTTCAAATCATGCCGCCAAGAAGAGCTAATCGTCACCAAAACGTAGAAGATTTGTATCGAAGAGAAGAGGCTGATGAGATGGGGCAACGAATCAATGAAAACTTTAGTGAAAAGCTTAACGAAGGAATTGGTCGGTTAGAGAAGATGATGTTAGAAATAAATCAAAATCGGAGAAGGGTTTCACCTGAATCTAACCATGGGGGAAGTAGAGTCTCGCCGCATTCCAATCGAGACAGAAGTGTTGACAATGATCAAAGGCATGGGAGAAATCTGTAAATGACTATGCTGACGAATTTTATCAACTGATAGCAAGGAATGATATTATGGAGACAGAAGAACAGCTGACATCTAGATTCATTGGGGGATTGCGAATGCAGATTCAGGATATGGTTAACATGTTTGATCCCAGATCTGTAGCGGAAGCACATCAGAAGGCGTTGGCTTGGGAAAAACAGGGTAGACGAGGAAGTGGTGTGTTTACTAATTCAAACAATCAAGTGAAGGGTGTTGGTGGGAGTTCTAATATTTCTAAACCTATCAGTAGACCAGTAGTGAAGGAGGCTGAGAAGACAAAAGTCAATAATGGTTTCAAATGTTATAATTGCCAAGAAATGGGCCACAAAAGTAGTGAATGTCCAAAGCCGAAGAAGAGAGCTATGATAGCGGAGGTTGAGGATGAGGATGAAGAAGCTGAATGTTCCAATTCACCACCTGATGAGGAGGAAGAAGAAGTGTCGGGAGACGAAGGTTATAATCTAATGATGAAGATGTCCTGTTTAACACCAAAGCAAGAGGAGGATTGTAGTTGGTTAAGGAGCAATATTTTTCAGTCAACATGTACCATTCTGGGGAAGGTTTGCAAATTTGTTATTGATGCTGGAAGCTGTGATAATATAATTTCTTCAGAAGCTGTGAGGAAGTTGGCATTGAAGACTGAAAAACATCTGAAACCGTACAAGCTAGCTTGGTTGAGGAAAGGCGGGGAGGTGAAGGTTGGACGAAGGGCTTGTGTGAAGTTTTCAATTAGAAAGAAATACAAGGATGAAATCTGGTGCGATGTAGTAGATATGGATGTCTGTCATTTGTTGCTGGGGAGACCATGGCAGTATGATAGGGCGGTGCAACATGATGGGCGTACCAACAGTTACAGTTTCATGTTTGAAGGCACAAAGATTACTCTAGTTCCAAAGAAGCGACAACAGGAGGAAAACAAGTTGGAGGAGATTGAAGAGCTCAAAACTTTGTTATCTTTGAAGGAGTTTGTGAAGGAAGTAGAGGAGGATCCTGAAGTGTTCTTGTTGATTGGGCGAGAGAGTCAGGAAGAGGTTGAAATCCCAGAAGAAGTAAAACCAGTTTTGAAAGAATTTGACGATGTATTTCCAGAGGAGTTACCAACGGAATTGCCACCGTTGAGGGATATACAACATCAGATAGATCTTGTTCCAGGTGCTGTGTTGCCACACAGACCACATTATCGAATGAGTCCGAAGGAACATGAAGAATTGCGGAGGCATGTAGAGGAATTGCTTGAACAGGGGCGTGTGCAAGAGAGTTTAAGTCCTTGTGCTGTACCAGCTTTATTGGTACCCAAAAAGAATGGAACGTGGAGGATGTGCACTGACAGTCGAGCATTGAATAAGATTACTGTGAGATATAGATTTCCAATGCCGAGGTTGGATGACTTGTTAGATCAAATAAGCGGAGCTACTATATTTTCGAAGATTGATTTGAAGAGCGGATATCATCAAATTCGTATCAGACCAGGAGATGAGTGGAAGACTGCATTTAAAACCAGGGAGGGTCTATACGAGTGGTTGGTTATGCCGTTTGGCTTATCAAATGCACCGAGTACTTTCATGAGGGTGATGAATCGGATTTTTAGACCATTCATTGGGAAGTTTGTGGTGGTGTATTTCGATGATATTCTGATATATAGTGGAAGTCCAGAGGAACATTTGAATCATCTGAGAGAAGTGCTGATGGTACTGCGACAAGAACAGTTTTATGCTGCAACGAAGAAATGCGTGTTCATGATGCATAGTGTTTTATTTCTGGGGTATGTTGTGTCGGAAGAAGGAATACAGGTTGACCAAAGTAAAATCGAAGCAATTAGAGATTGGCCGCAGCCCAAGACGATAACGGAAGTTCGTAGTTTTCACGGGTTGGCTTAATTTTATCGAAGGTTTATTCCACACTTTAGTAGTGTGATGGCGACTGTGACTGATTGTATGAAGGGTAAACAGTTTGCATGGACGAAGGAAGCCGGAGTTGCTTTTGATCGAATCAAAGAACTCTTGACGTCTGCACCAATTCTAATATTACCAGATTTTCAGCTAGTATTTGAACTACATACTGATGCATCCAAGGTTGGGATTGGAGGAGTATTGAGTCAGAGGGGACGTCCGATTGCATACTTTAGCGAGAAGTTATCAGGAGAAAAGATGAGATACAGTACATATGATGTGGAATTCTATGCTGTTGTGCAATCTATTAAACACTGGAGACATTATCTATTTCAGAAAGAGTTTGTTCTTTACACTGATCATGAGGCGTTGAAGCATTTACAAGGACAAGATAAGATTTTAGCAAGACATGCATCGTGGATTGCATATCTGCAACAGTTTACTTTTGTTGTTAAACACAAGTCAGGGGTGACAAATCGAGTGGCTGATGCTTTGAGTAGGAGGAGTCATTTGTTGACTGCACTAAAAGTTGAGGTGACAGGGTTTGATGTGTTGCCAGAATTATTTTTCGATGATCCTTACTTTGCGAAGTATATTGATAAAGTCAAGGAGGGAAAGACGGATGAGTTTATGATGGTAGACGGTTTTCTATTCAAAGGAAATCGATTGTGCATACCTGATTGTAGTTTGAGAATGAAGATTGTAAAAGAGCTACATGAAGAAGGACATGTTGGGAGAGACCGTACATTACAGTTGATTTCACAGTCTTTCTTTTGGCCATCAATGAGGAAAGAGGTGGAAAGGTTTGTGGAGCGATGTCATATCTGTCAGGTTTCGAAAGAAACTGCGACCAATGCTGGTTTATATATGCCGCTACCGGTACCAACTAAACCATGGGTTGATGTGAGTATGGACTTTGTGTTGGGGTTGCCAAGAACACAGCGGGGAAACGATTCCATTTATGTGGTAGTGGATCGATTTTCGAAAATGGCACATTTTATTGCTTGTAAGAAGACGGCGGATGCTGTTCATGTTGCTCAATTGTTTTTCAAGGAGATCTATCGACTTCATGGATTGCCAGAATCTATTGTGTCGGATAGAGATACTCGATTTCTGAGTCACTTTTGGTTGAGTTTGTGGAAAATGGTGGGAACGAAGCTGAAGTTTAGTAGTGCTTATCATCCGCAAACGGATGGACAGACCGAGGTCGTGAACAGATCGTTGGGAAACCTATTGAGGTGTCTTGTGCAGGACAATCTGAAAAGTTGGGACATGAAGTTATGCCAGGTAGAGTTTGCTCATAATCATGCGGTGAACCATAGTACCAGTTTCAGTCCATTTTAGATAGTATATTCAAGCTTACCGAAGGGACCGTTGGATTTAACAGTAGTTCCACAATCAAAGAAGATAGTTAAGAAAGCTGCTGATTTTGTTGATGGATTAGCGGAATGTCATAAAATCATTCAGGAACGATTGGGGAAAGCAAATGAGAAGTATAAACAATCTACAGATTTGAAACGAAGGACTGTTGAATTTCATGAAGGTGATTTGGTTTATGCAGTGTTAACAAAAGATCGTTTTCCGGCGGGAACGTACAATAAATTGAAAGCACGGAAAATTGGTCCGGTAGAAATCGTCAAACGGATTAATGAAAATGCGTATAAATTGAAGCTGCCAAAGGATGTGTACACTTCTGATGTGTTCAATGTTAAACATCTCGTACCATATCATGGGGATGAATGAGCTGATGTGGAAGAATTTACAAATTCGAGGTCGAATTTTTCTCAACCTGGGGAGGATGATGCAGATCAGGACAGAGGTGAAGGACTAAGTCGCACACGACTTAAGGAAGTAAGTCGCACACGACTTATGGAGGGAACTATAGGTCGTCCACGACTTATAGAATCACTTGAGGGGAAGCTACGACTTAATTCCAGGGAAATACGACTTAACCAAGTTGAGGGAATAGAGCTCTGACCTAACAAGGGTTTTAAGTCGTTGGAACGACTTAGTGGATACTTACGAGTTAACAAGGCCCTTAAGTCGACTGGACGATCTACCGAGTTATGCAGAAAGAAGGCAGAGCAAACTGGTGAAGTGTTAGGTCGTGAACGACCTAACGAGTCAAGCTATAAGTCGTTGAAAATAGAGGCCGTGGATCTTTCCTGCCGACTTAACCTGAGCCGTTGATTCTTAAGTCGAATAAAGCTGGTTATCTTTAAGTCGCGAAAGCTGGATGCCGTTGAATCGTATACTACCTTAATCTTGGCCGTTGATTCGTAAGCCGTGTGAAGATGCTACTGTGATGTGTTTAAGTCGTCTCCGACTTAATTTGGGTCGTGTGTTGTTTGTTGTATTGTGTTTTAGGTCGCAGGTTATAAGTCGTGATACTAATGTGTCATTTGTGTTTGTAACTCGTAGATCGGCAGCGACCTAAGTTTGTATTTTCTGTTTGTTAAGTCGTAGGTCGCATCTTTTGAGTCGTGTACTTTGTAAATAAGTCGTGAGTCGTGATGTATTTTGTTGAGTCATGAGATTATGAATCGTTACTGACTTAGGAGTTGTAATGTTTTGGGCATGTTGAGTTGTAGCCTATAAATAGGCCGAGTGACACACTTGTAAAGGTTGTTGATTTTTGAATAAAATTCTCTTTTGTTAGCTTTGTGCTTTCATTCCAATTGGTAGTTGAGTGTAATCTCCTATCTCCTCTTTCGGTTAATCGAGTGCGCTCGATTCAACGATTGCAGAAGCCGATTCGCGGAATCAAGTGCGCTTGATCAATGCTTGAAGAATTGAAGATCTTTGAACCCGGTATCATGCGCGATCAACGAGTTCGGGATAGCTAGAATTCGGTATCTTCGGATCAACGAATTTGGGCATTTCAGTATCTTTTAATCCATCGACTACTACATTCATCGAACTACATTGTTCTGTTTAATCCGCTGCATCATGTATTCTGATGTGTATTTGATGTATCGTATTACTCTTCTGTTGTAAACTCTGATGTATCTTATATATTCATATAGTAGCTTCATGAGCTACTATCTCTTTTATTTCCGCTGCAATTATTACTCTGCGTCTGTGATCTGTGATTATTTATTTACTGTATATGTTCAGTTTTGCCAAATTTAAATTAACAACGCGGTATTTTGAGAATTTAACTCCGGCATGAGTGTCTACCTATACACTTATAATGGATGCGAATGGTCCAAAATATCGGGTCGTTACATTCTCCCTTCATTAGCTGAAATGTTATGGACTTCTTCACATATTCTGCTATATCACTCTTCATGCCTTCGCAGTAATACATGTGTATCATCTCTTTATGCATTTTCATACCACCTAATGAATAGTGAACATGGAACTATGACATTCGTCCCTACCGTCTTTCCTTAGGTCAGCTATGTTAGGAACATGTAGCCTTCCTTTCGATCGTAAGCTACCACTCGAGTCAAGCTCAAACTTCTTCAGACCATCATTATCTTCTTCATTCTGTAGCTGTTGAATTCGATCAATCATTGTATGGTTGTCTTTTTAACTGGCTCGAATTATATCAACTAAGCTTTGTTGAACTTCTAAACTTTCCAACATAGCGGATGAATCATCTATCATTCTAAACTGAACATTACAAGAACTTAACCACTCTAAATCATTCCATTCGGTGATCATCATAGAATCCATGGCTTGTTGCTTTTGATTAAGAGCATCAGCCACCATATTTCCTTTTCCTATAGTGTATTGTATCTCAGTATCATAAGTGTCTAGAAACTCAAGCCACTTTACTATCGCATATTAGATTTTTCTAAGATAATAAGTATCCCAAGGATTTATGATATGTATAAAGACTGAATCGTTCTCCTAACAGATAATGTCTCCATAATTTCAAAGCAAATATTACTGCTGCAAGCTCTAGATCATGAGTACGTATCTGGTTTCATTTAGTCTTAACTATCTTGATGCATATGCTATGACCCTATCACATTACATCGACACGACTCTAAGACCAATACCGCAAGCATCTGTATATACTACTAGATATTTATTACCATCGGGCACTATTGGAATAGGCGCGTGAGATAATTATTCTTTTAGCTTTTGAAATGTCATTTAACAACTCTCTGACCAGATATACTTTACTCCTTTCTTCATCAAATGGGTCGGTGGAGCTGAAATTTTTGAAAAGTCTTGATTAAAATATCTATAATGTCCAGCCAATTCTGAGAAACTGCGAATCAGTAACTGACTCTGGTCTCTTCCACTTCCGAACAACATCGATTTTTGTTGAATCAATGGAAAAACCTTTATCAGAGAGAATATGTCCAAAAATTTCACTTCTTTCTGTCAAAAGTGATATTTTGTGAATTTAGCTTTAAGTTGATGCGATATCAAACAATTCTTAGATGTTATGCATGCTCTTCCTCGATCTTTGAATAGAACAAGATATCATCAATGAATACTAATAAAAATTTATCCAGATAACTACAGAAAACTCGATTCATTAAGTCAACGAAATAAGCAGATGCATTTGTCAACCCGAACGGCATAACTATCCACTCATAGGATCCGTATCTAGTTCTAAAAGTTGTAAGAGGAATAGTATCATTAACTACTCGTAATTGGTGAAAATTAGTAGCTAAATCAAGTTGTGAGAAAACTTTCGCTCCTTCAACTGGTCAGAATGTTCATCAATCCGTAGCAATAGATAACAGTTTTCAATCGTACCTCATTCAACTTCCTACGATCAATGTATATCTTAAGGACCCAGTCCACCTTCTTTAGAAATATTGCCATTGTACCCCATGGCAAACCACTAGATCTAATAAAGTTCTTCTGGTCAAGTCCTTCTAATTGAGATCGCGATTATTCGATTTCAGTAGGGCACATTCGATTAGGAGGTCTATTAATGGGACGAGAACCCAAAATTAAATCTATTTGGAATTCTATAGCTCTACGAGGAAGTAATCCTTTTACGGGATCAAATACATCTGAAAATTCTCTAATGATTGGATTTCCTTGACCTTATTGCCTTGAGATTCCATAGCATAAAGTGAAATGCAACACTTGACTTTCGAAGCATCGAGAGAAAATGCAGTATAATTTCAATGATCAGGATGAATTAGAGTGGTAACTCTATCAGCACAAAACAAGTGAGCATCATAATATTCACATCATTACATTCCCAAAATAATTCCAAAACCTAAGTGACTCATAACATGCAAATTTCACACAAAGGAGTATCCATATGGATCAATAATCAAATCATGGCATTTCATCGTAAAGTAGCATACCTACCAATAGGATTTACTACCCTAAGTGATATAACTAGCAATGTATGTTAATACCCTAGGTATTGATTTTATTACAACAACCATATAAATATTACCACTAACGTATCTTCGAGTTGTAAAGTACTTTTAGACATAATATGGAAATATTTACAGATATAAATAATAACTTAGTGGAAGAAAATGAAAGAACGAATTGATTGAAGGAGAATGCTATAACGACAGAGGTATATGAAGTGATGAGTAGTTGGTTGAACCTTAAAATCTCTTGTTAAAGACCCCATGGAAATTATACTTGAAGATCATCAATCATTGACCTCGACCGAATCACATTGCATACTAATAAGAGGTACTTTAGAAATATGAAATTTGCAACACTTATTGGTGGAACTATTTCTCTATGAAAATCACCTATACGTCGATGTATGGTCTCCTGGTAGGTCGACATACTTCCCATTGGTCGGCTTTTTAAAATTCAAACCAAGGGATTTCCTCGCCACCTTTTTGCCAAAAAACATGTCTCTTCAACCACTATATGATACCTCTGTAAAACGAATTTTACAATCAATTCTCTCTGCATACTCATGCTCTTTCTCTTCCATACTTCTGTAGAAACATACCATTGCATACTGTCTATTCTCCTTAAAAATCAATACTGTTTCACTCAAATTCTTCACTGATTTGCAAACCACTCAATATCAAAGAGTTTCTACTTGAATTTGTATATTCTCTTTCTGATTTCATCCAATTCCTCAAAGAATTCAAAGATATATTGCTACTGGAGATCTATAGGATCATTGTACCAAACCAGCAATAATCTATATTGAAGATATGACTACTTGCCATACTCTGTTGTTGTTTGTAAAGAGAAGATGGTCTTCTTGTAGCCTGTGAAATCTAGAGGGTGTTCTTGTAGCCCGATAAATCAAGAGGGTGAATCTTGTAGCTCGTGAAATCAAAATTGTAAAGGTATTCTTGCCATATATGGAAAGTAAGCGGTTATAGTGAAATTCTGCATGGTGTAGTGCAGGACTGGATGTAGGATTGGTTAATGCGAACCAGTATAAAACTTCTGGTGTTATTTACTTTATCACATTTTACTATATTACTTATTTCTATTTGCAATTTGAACAGATGTAGTGTTAATTCATAAGTTAGTTTTATAGATTTGTACTACACACTTCATCCCCTCTAGTGCTTAGATAGCCTTAAGATTCATTTCGCATTGTGTTATAGGCAGCCCTATTTTCCAACAATGTATAATCCAACTTTAATTTCTCCACTATCTCTTTTGATATAAATGATTGTGAAGCACGCGTATCAAAATGAACTCATATAGATAGATTAGATATCATAATCATACTTTAAGAACTATGGTTGCTTATCTGTTTCCCTGATCTGGTAGGTCTGCAGACTCAATAGTAAATAACTTCCCCTATTTCTGCTTGATTGGCTTTGGACACTTCTTTATGATATGGCCAATCTCATTACAGTTGAAGCATTTCCTAGTATGCTTATTTTGATCTTTCTGACATCATTTGAAAAGTGTCCCTTGACTCCACAAATGCAACACATAATCTGGGATTTATCAATCTTCTTCTTTTCCTGAGATCAAAGATTGGGTCTGACTTGCTTCTTCTTGAATCTTTGGTCCATCTTAGGATAAAAGAATTTGCGCTTCGCTCCTTGGCTTTGTCGTTTATCCAGGGTTCCTACTTCTTTATCTTCTTTATAGATGCTCTCATAACAAAGCGCTGTATCCATGAATATCTTCATATGAGCAACACAACTGAGTTAGAAGTCTATCCTTGAGGTCTTTTCTCAGTCCTCGAACAAACTTCTCATTCTTATCTAGGGGTGTACTAATCAATGTCGTTCTATATTAGATAGAGCATCGAACTAATTCACATACTCCTATACTATCATTTATCTTGCTTTATACCAATAAACTTCCAAAATAGAGTTTCCTTGGTTGTTTCAAGTACAAATGAGTTCTAATGATCTCCTTGAATTACTCCCATGAAATCTTTTTTTCAGGAATTTCTAAAGTCGTAGCATCATACCAATCTATTGCTCCTCCTTTGCTGTCTAGATGCAAGCTTCCCCTTTGGTGGATCTACAAGAGTCATATCATTGAAGATTCTCTCATAATTTCTTATCCAGGCATGGAAACTCATAGGACCTTCATTCCAAATAATGGCTTACCGCCTAGGCTAGCATAACACTATCGAGTAAATTTCGAGTGAGGGTAGGATTTTATGTTCTGACTACTGCAGCCTCCTGCATGCCTGCAATAAATTTCTTCCATTGATATATGGTCATCATTACATCAGAAGTACCTGTGCCACTAGATTGACCATTATTTAATCTGGTTTGGGCAGCAATACGAATACCTTTAGGTCTTACCATATTTTATGTATCAAGGAGGTGAATGACAACTTCATTAGAAATAGAGGGAAAGTATAAACATAAATCATAAATAAATAAGAAAGTTTTCCTTATCTATACTTATACTATATGTTGACATTCACACTCAAAATTCAAAAGCGGATCTTTCCACTCATGTATCAGATATGCAGGATATTTAGACTCGGTTACACTACCTGTATCTCCTTCCTCTAAGGACGGTTTATGTTTCTATCTCTGAATTATTCTAACATGGGTTTCGATACCACTTTTTAATGCCTAGGCCTAGTACCCATTCTACCAGAGGGAGGTCACCGTCTAAAAGCCCGAAATAAAGGACATGATAGCAGCGATTTCTCATACATACTCCCTTACATCAACACATATACATAATATGATATACTTGAACCTCTGCCAAACATGTATCTCGTCTCGGCACAAAGCAATACACACGAGTTTCCTAAGTTGAATAATATATAGATAGGATTACATAAAATAAAACAACACCAATGTGGTCAAAAAGTCACGCAAATATATATATATATCACATCCTTATATACAACTAATGCCAACTTCTAGTTACAAACACCATCAAAAAGATACATACATAATTACGCACATGGTCACCATCCCTCTTATATACTAGAATGGTATCCTTAAATCTCGAATGATCTGGTCGAAGATCACCTCGTATTCTACGGCTAGTATGGCAAAATATGAGAAATGGAATACTATATCTAGACCATAAGCATTCCTCTCCAATAAGCACAAGATAGAAATATCATGATAATGCATCCTGGAATACAGCCTCCGTCTAACCCAATGTTAGTCTAGAAACTAGTAGTGAGTATACTCAAATATCAAACAATAAAAGAGAACACAAACAAAATCATTGCTGTTTGAAATACAGCCTCCTTTTGAGAATTTTGGTTGTCTGTTTGAAAAAATATCTCATTGCTGTTTGGAAAGAAAGAAACACTGCTGTTTTCGATAATCTCAGAAGGAAGAATGAATTATTATGGCAAGATGTTAGGAGAACCACTCATTGGCAATTGATGAATTGCAACACTAAATTTCCAGACTCGCTGATCCATGTTTGGGTTTGATGTTTAGTTGTTGTTTCTTCAATTGTTTTTATTCTCTTTTTATTTTTTTATTTTTTTCCCTTTTTTCATTCATGTACTGTCCTCTTTTATTGTGTTGCAATAAAACTGGTAGGGGTCCAGTCAACCTCGCTGGCTTTGCCAAAAAAAATCATTATTTTAATATGTCAATTTACCAACTCCCATGTAGGTATCATATCACATGTGTTATGTTTCTATTTGATCTGACCATAATCGCAAATATACTCAATTGTGATTCTCCCTAATCACAAGTTATTAATACCACATCATATAATAGTGATAAATTTGATCAACTACCAACAAGTGAATCGACACCTAGTGGTACATAGTACCATCTATGACTCTATATACTAGAAACTGAATCAAAACACAATGATAATGAATATCACCTATGCATCACCATATGATCTACAATACTGTACATGACCCTCCTATGTCTACTCTAGCCTATATAAAAATACTACTCCATTCATCATCTTAGTTTAGTCATGTGCCACACTCTCAATGCCCATACAACAGATCTTCGGACTAGTGACATTAAGGGAAAGGATGCCACACTCAGTGTGCTATCTTGAGTTAATCCAGCTAGGATGGACACTTCTATTCATTATAGTACTCATTGATCAATTTATAATATTTAATATTTTTCATAAGTGTATATATGACAGTAATCCCACCTAACTGTCGTTAACCTGATGTCACTAGAGGATTTAATATATTCAAATTCCAATCTGACAGTAATCCCACCTAATTTTCGTTAACCCGATGTTACCAAGAAGTTTACCACATTGTATATTATTTCACCTTTTTATATATGATAGTAATTCCCACTTAACTATCGTGTGTCCAGTGTCACTATGGTTCATAGGTTTAAATCACAATATTCTTACTTTATTGAATGATTAACTATTTATAACAATATATGCAAATAATTAAGCATTTCATAGCATATTTAAATATGCGGTGGCGGGAGAGGCAATCTTTACAAAAATAAAATAACAAAAAGTGGTGTGGCAGAACCTTTCTTAGCAAAATAGAATAATATAATGCGGTGGTGGCAGGACCTTCCTTTGCAAAATAAGATAACTGAATGCGGTGGCGTTAGAGCCTTCCTTCATAAAATAAAATAACAGAATGTGTGGTGGCAGAACCTACCCTTGTAAAAATAAAATAACAGAATGCAGTGGTGGTAGAGCCTTTCTTTGCAAAATGAAATAACAGGATGCATAGTAACAGAGCCTACCCTTGCAAAATAAAATAATAGAATATGGTGGCGACAGAGCCTAACCTTTTGAAAATAAAATAACAAAGCGCATGGTGGCAGAGCCTACCCTTGCAAAAATAAAGTAACAGAATAAATAATTACATAGCAAAACAAAAGGGGATGTACTACCCTTGATTTCTACACAATTCTATAGACTATGCTTTAATTTCAACTATGAAGAAGTAGAGATAAAAGAAGTTTACTCACCAAAATGAAGCTTTTGCTTGATCTCTGGGTGTAGTGCTTCAATAGCGAAAAGGAAGAAAAGGAAGAAAATGAGTGAATGAATTAGAATGAGATATGGACTTGGGTATTTAAAATTGAAGAGAAAAGTACTTTAGTAATTACCGAACCTCCTATAGCCTAACCCGATTCAACCATATTTTGGTCCAACGGCATCCTTTGGCATATCATAACCTGATTCGACCACATTTTGGTTCTATGGCAACCATTCGCATGGCATAACCTGATTCGACCTGGTCCAATGGCAACTATCCGCGTGGCATATCATTATGCTATTTTGTTTTATTAGGCAAGTCATTATGCTAATTTATTTTATTACGTAGGTCATTATACTATTTTTTTTATTAGGCAAATTCTTTTCTTAATTCCTATGAAGTAATGATCCACATTTGTTTTATTAGGCAAGGATAAGTTTAAACAGTATGATCCAATCAAAGATTAGAAAATTCAAATATTCTTCTTATTCTTAAATAAATCAGTACCTCGAATAGCCTAATAATTCACACCGTCTTTAAGCTACATTTTACATCTATTTAAAAATCCACTCAAGAAGTTTTATCTAATTTTTTTTCTTAAAACAATTTTTATTTTGGAAAAATATTGATTTTTAAATTTTAAAAATAATTGTTTTTATTTCCAAAATATTTTTAAATGTCAAATTAAGATATCGTCGATTTCAGTTTGTTACACTTATATTATGGTAGATGTCTTGGTACGTTAGTGTACTAACTCTATTTATAATTGAATCGCGACATGTGTCTGGGTGTGTTAGCTCTATTTATAATTGAATCGCGACAAATATCTGAGTACGTTAGTGTACCAATCGTGTTTATCTAAAATCGTTAGATCACGATAGGTGTCCATTGTTGACCCGTCAGTATTCCTTGGTTATCTTCCGTCGTTATATTGTTTGCACTATTAGTTGGTTGTTGTTGTTATTGACGTATTTACTTATTATTTTATACTCTGCAGTAGACTTACATTATGCTCATCCTATTTTGGATGTTGGGTTACTTTTACCATAGTATGATATTTACATTTCAGTCTTATTATATTAGTTGTGTTGACTCATTGATTATAAGAGATAGCATGTTATGGTATGTGTAACAACCCGCATATTTTTGCAAATAGTCGAATTAGGACTCGAGACCACCCCCATTGAGTTCAAAATGACGTTTGCGACCTTTTTGAGTATAAACATGGATATGTTTAGAGTTAGTGAAATTTTGATACTTTTTCACTTAGGGCTTTGGTTGTTTCAGCCCATTAGACCCAAGCTTCACCCTCTCTTCACTTCATTCATTTCATTTTCCTAATACAACTCAAGCTTTAGATAAAAATGGGGGAAGGGAAAAAAAATTAGAATTCCTAAGCCCTAGTTTCCAATTTGCAAATCAAGTTCTAGCTCCAAATTCAAGAAGAAGCTTTGGTAAGCCTTCTCTTCTTCTTCCCCAACTCGTTCTCCTTTCAATTTCAGAAATTCCTAAACCTAACTTAGGAAATGTTTCTCTTTTAAGCTTAAATTCAAGCTTCTTGAGTTGGGATTGAAGAGTGGTTGATCCTCCTTTGTTTTCAAGCTTCTCCTTACTTGTTTTTGTGTAAAAAGGCGAGATTTTTATCTCACATCTATGTCTATATTTATCTTTGATTGTTGGGTATGGATTCCTAACACTTATTCGTATGCATTTGCTTTTGGTTTGGATTGAATTGGTGAATATTCCAATTTTTGATGTTTTGAAGTCAAATCCTTAAAAATCATAACTTTGATGTTTGGTCATGTTTTTGGTGATGCATCGAGTAGCCTATAGGGCTGGGTTGTCGATTGGCGTAAATCCTTAGCGCCCGTTGGTTGTCCGATCGCGAATTGTTTGGGATTTTGCCCTTGGTGGCTAGGCTGAGAATACTGGAAGTCCCAGTTCAGTCGACTGAACAAGAGTGCTCAGTCGACTGAACCGAACCCAGGAATTTTCCTGGACTAGTATCAGTCGACTGACCACTCCTGTTCATTCGACTGAACCTGGAAACAAAAAGTTTCCAAGATTTGGGTCAGTCGACTGACCACTCCTGTTCAGTCGACTTAACCTGGAAATAGAAAGTTTCCAGGATTTGTGTCAGTCGACTAACCACTCCTGTTCAGTCGACTGAATCTGTTGTCTCTGCCTATTTTGCCTTTTGTGTTTGAATTTCCAATTTTTAATCCATTCTTGTTTCTCCAATTTGTTGTTATCACCTTTGTTGACTTTGATAACTTCTTTTTCGAAATTTTGGGAAATATCCACTTTGATGGATTCGGTATCTATTTCTTTGGAATTTGATTCACGTCTTCGAATGTGGATTTTGGTGATTGATTATGACTACAATCATTTCTGTGATTTGTCACTTTAAAATATAAAGGTTTTCTATACTAGTAGTAAATATTCAAACTCTTTTCCAAAGATGATTTCTACTCTATTTTTAAATATAAAGCTTGTTTTCAAAACCGTTTTCTAATCTATTAGTATATACAAACCTTTACCTCATTCGTATGAGAAATCTAATTAAACGGCTTAGTAAAACAAGTGGTATGAAACGCTTGCGTTTACTTTGTCGGTTAATTCTTGGACTCGTTCGATTGAAAATCTTGTGACAATTTTCTAGTGGAGATTTACAATTTGTTCGTAAATATTTAAGTTAAGCTAGTGGTTATGGGACATGAAGCTAAACTCATATATTTACTAGCTTACTGTCATTGACACTTTTTATTGATCGATGATGATCATTTTTGTGATTTAGACTAGCGATGTGCGATGTCTCTTTGTCTGCGAGGGAGACTAAACCCTGTTTCTGTGGAGCTTCGGCTTGGTGTGGAAGCGACCCATGGTCTTCGGACCGTTTTGTGGAGCTTCGGCTCAAAATTGATGGTTAGCAACCATGGAATAGCGTTCCGTTTTGTGATACACGTGTTGGTGAGTTTTCATACTCCCGTTTTGTGATAGGCCTCCCCTTTTTTGTGATTTCTGGATTTCTAAGTGATGAATTCTAGAATTTGTGTTTCGCCAATTTTAGTGATTTACATTGATAAGCTTTATCAATATTTGTGCATTGGTGAATTTGTGTTTCACTAACTTTTGTGATTGGTTTTGATATACTAGCCAATATTTGTGGTTTGGTGCATAAAATAAAGAATACGACATTCTTTTGATGCTATGCGATTCTTGAGATATTGTATGACTTTGTCGACATTAAATGTACACTTGTCACCGTATGGCATCTTGGTTACCATACGTTTTTGTTATATCTCTTACTTTATCTCATTTTATCAGATAATTATAGTTAGACTGATCCATTTATTATTTTCTTATTAAATAATACTCGGGTCAGACCGAGATGTTACAGGTGCTTATGCATGACTCCTTATTGGGGATCATCTGCTGACTTTTGTCTAACTACACTAGATTGGCAGTTTTTGTTGTTATACATTTGAGATAGAGACTCCCTGATGTATACATATTCTTTTGTCTAGCACCTGTATCTATTCTTTTGTGATTGGATCTTGTTTGACCACTACTCTGATGTACACTTTTATGTGTTATAATCATATCTGTTTCCGCCTTTGAGATATGAACGTCTATGACTGATTTATGTTATGTTTATTTCTATATTTGTTTCCGGAGACCACATAGCCATTGTGTCGTTGCTTTGAGTTTGTGTTGGTATGTCGGATTTCCTCTCAAATTGAAATGCATGTTATACTATCTGACATATCGGTGCTCGCACAAAACAATTACACGGATGGTCGCTCCTCAACAGCCTTATTCTTCGCGCTAGTTGACGGCATTGCTCCGTAGTGTCCTTGGCTAGCGTGAGTATAGAGATAGGGCATCACAGCATGGTATCAGAGCCAAACTTCGGAACAATGTAGAATAATCTAGCAAGGATCATTGTCCTAAGTCTTTCTTAGGAATCGTGCCATAGGATTTAATTCGAGTCTTCGAACCGTTCTATCCTATATTCTTTATGACGCCTTGTTTAATCGATCAAATTTGTTTGATATTCATTTTGTGAATAACCTTTTTTTCCCTTTTCTTTCATTCTTAAAGAAGAGAAATGGTTAGACCTGGCCGCCCCAGCACCGGTCAATCTAGTGCTACTCCCCAGGATGGAGTATTCATGTCTGCTCAACAACTTCTTGATCTTGTAAGAAATGCTCAAGCTATCGGACCTATTCTTGAGCCCACACATCCTAAGTCTGGGTTTGCACGCTTGTGCAGTGACTATACTAATTTGGGTGGAATGCCATTCAAAGGTTCCGAGAGCATTATTGAAGTCCAGGCTTGGCTTCGAACATGCGACCGTATCTTTTCTCGCATGAATCTTATTGATCTCCATCGAGTCCAAGTGGCCTCTAGTATGCTCCAAGAAAGAGCATTGGACTGGTACGAGCTTCTAATCTCCGAAATTATTGAAGCGGACCTTACTTGGGAGCAATTCCGGGAAAGGTTCGAATTAAAATTTATGCCGAAAGCCGAAAAAGTATCTTTAGCCCGACGCTTCATTGACCTTGTTCAAGGTGAATCTTCCGTGACCGACTACGTCGCTTCTTTCGAATCTTTGTCTAAATATGTGGTTGAATACATTAATACCCCACTGAAGAAAAACCAGAGATTTGTTTATGGCTTGAACAAAAGCCTCAAGTAGCCATTACTTCTGAAATTGGAAGTTTCTTTTGATCAACTTGTTGATATTGCTCTTCGACTCGAAGAGGCTGATAAAGATAGTGATGCAGAGTTCAAACCAAACATCAACAAGAAGAGACCTTTTAAATTCAAGCCCACTCCCAACAAGAAGGGAAAGCAAGCAACACCTGTAGCAAATACTCCTACCTCCTGCCGTGGAGAATGTTACAATTGTGGTTCTAAGGACCATTATGCAAACAAGTGCCCGAAGCCTCTTTTCTGCCGCTATTGCAAGAGTTCGGTTCATACTTTATCTTTGTGTCCCAAACTTCAAGGAAAGAAGGAGGGCAAGCTAAATGTTGTACAAGCCTCTTCTAACACTTCTCGTGGTCAAGGTATTTCTCATTCTATCCTTGATGGTATTATTAAATTTCGTGATCTTTCTATTCGAGTTCTTTTTGACACGGGTGCATCTCACTCTTTTATATCAAAAGAACTTGATGATGATTTATCTTTGAATGTTATTGGCTTGATGACCTCTTTGAGAATTGCGAATCCGGTCGGTGGATCCGCAACACTCAGTTTATTATGTAAAGATGTCGAAATTATTTTGTGTGATTACTCTTTCCGTGCCGATTTGCATGTTATGCGTTACGTTGGTTTCGAAATGATTTTGGGAATGGATTGGCTTAACCGTTATGAAGCCCATATCCTATGTCCGAAGCGGACTATATATCTTCGGCATCCTCAATCTGTTAAGCAGATTTCGCTCGTTCTTAAAGATTCAGATTCCAATTAGAAAGCATCCTTGTATTCTCTAAATCCTCATGATGACGATAATAATGATGAGGAAGATGTCATTTCTCTCATTCACATTGTTCGTGAATTTCCTAACGTATTTGAGCCCGTTCTAGGATTACCACCTAAGCGAGCAATTGAATTCAGAATTAATCTAATCCCCGGAGCTCTACCTATTACTCGTCCTCCTTATCTTATGTCCAATAAAGAAAATGAGGAGATGCGCAAACAATTATCTGAATTGGAAACGAAGCAATTTATTCAATCTAGTTCCTCTCCATAGGGAGCTTCAGCTATTTTTGTGAAGAAATCTGATGGTACACTTAGGCTTTGCGTTGACTACCGCAAGCTTAACGATCTCACCATCAAGAATAAATACCCCTTGCCTTGGATTGATGATTTATTCGATCAGATTAGTGGTGCTAAAGTCTTTTCACAGTTGGACTTAGCTACCGGTTTTCATCAACTCCGTATTGCAGAGGATATCATTACTTTGACATCGTTCTGTACTCGTTATGGATCTTATGAATGGCTTGTTATGCCATTTGGTTTAACGAACGCTCCAGCTTATTTCGTCTACCTTATGAATCGAGTTTTTAAAGACTTCCTTGATTGATTTGTTCTCATCTTTATCGATGATATTCTTATTTATTCTAAAACCGAGGAAGAGCATGAAAATCATCTTCGCATTGTGTTGGAAACTCTTAGGAGCAATCAATTGAAAGCGAAATTTTCTAAATGCCACTTTTGGCAATCTCATGTGAAATTTTTGGGACATATTATTTCTAAATCCGGAATTTCCGAGGATCCTTCAAAGATTGAAGCGATTCAAAATTGGAAGAGACCGGAGAGTGTGACGGAAATTGATAGCTTTCTCGGATTGGCGGGCTATTACCGTCGGTTCATAAAAGACTTTTCTAAAATTTCCGTGCCTCTTACTAATTTGACAAAGAAGGGAATTAAGTAGATTTGGTCAGACAAATGTGAAGCTTCATTTCAAAAATTAAAAGAACTCCTTTCCGATGCTCCTATTCTTGTGATTTCCGATGGGAACCAAGACTTTGTTGTTTATATCGATGTTAGTCGTGTTGGTTTGGGAGCCATTCTTATGCAAAAGGAACGTGTTATCGCTTATGCTTCTAGACAATTGAAGCCAGCCGAGACTAGATATGCCACTCATGATTTAGAGCTCGCGGCTATTGTTTTCGCTCTTCGAATTTGGCGTCGTTGTATTTTGGGAGAAAAATTTATTGTTTACACCGATCATAAATCTTTAAAGTATTTATTTTCTCAAAAGGAACTTAATTTGCGTCAACAACGTTGGCTCGAGTTCCTTGCTTCATATGATCTTGATATTCTTTATACTCTCGGAAAGGGAAATCGTGTTGCCGATGCACTTAGTCGTAAGCAACAAGCGGTTGTTTCTATGATGATATCCGAATGGAACGATCTCGAGACTTTGTCTACTTGTGAGATTCGAGATCGTGTATCTGATATATGTTCATCGCTTGTTTTATGAAGCCTTGAGGCTCATCCTTCTCTTTTGGACCACATTCTTGAAGCTCAAAAGCTAGATCCCAAATTGGCTCTTCTAGGCCAAAATTTTAGGGATAAAATTGATATTGAAGGTATGAAAGACTTTGATATTGATTCTCGTGGTGGTATTCGAAAATTTGGTAGACTTGTCGTGCCAAATATTAGTGATCTTCGCAAAGACATATTAGAAGATTCCCATCGTTCTAAATTCACCATTCATCCCTGTAGTAGTAAAATGTACGCGGATATGAAGCGACTTTATTATTGGGAGGGAATGAAATTTGATATCGCTAACTTCGTTAAGCGTTGCATGACTTGGAAACTCATTAAGGCCGAGCATCAAAGGCCCGGTGGGTTATTGCAACCTTTAGACATCCCAATGTGGAAGTGGGATCAAATTTCCATGGATTTTATTGACGGCCTTCCCCGTTCTCGTTCGGGTCATGATAGCTTATGGGTGATAGTTGATAGACTTACTAAATCCGCCCATTTTATTCCCGTTCGGTCTAATTGGACCGTACCTCTTTTGGCCAAACTTTTTATTAAAGAAATTGTTAAATTACATGGAGTTCCTACTTCTATTATTAGTGATCGTGATCCATTGTTTACTAGTGGATTTTGGAAGATTCTTCAAAAAGCTTTGGGAACGAAGCTTAATTTTAGCACCGCTTATCATCCGCAGTCCGATGGACAAACCGAGCGTGTGAATCAAACTCTTGAAGATCTTCTTCGTGCTTGTGTTCTTGACTTTGGTGGGAGTTGGGAAGATCATATTTCTCTTGTTGAATTTTCCTATAATAATAGCTTCCAATCTTGTATTGGTATGGCACCTTTCGAGGCACTCTGTGGAAGGCCATGCCGATCTCCTTCTTGTTGGTTTGAGGCCGGTGAGAAGCTGGTTTTAGGTTCAGATTTTATTCGTGATTCCACAGAAAAGATTGACCTTATCCGCCATAGGATGAAAGAAGCTCAAAGTAGACAAAAATCCTATGCCGATAACCGAAGAAGGAAATTGGAATTTTCTGTGGGAGATTTGGTGTTTATTCCTGTTTCACCTATGAAGGGTGTTGTGCGATTCAGTCGATAAGGAAAATTAGCGCCTCGATACATTGGTCTGTTTCCCATCATCGAACGTATTGGTTCAATGGCTTATCGCCTTTTATTACCGGCTCAGTTTTCTACTATTCACGATGTGTTTCACGTCTCTCAATTACGGAAATGCCTTTGAGATTCCGATTCTATTCTTGAGCCCGGTGTTGTTGAAGAAATTGAAGTTTCGCCTAATTTGACTTATGAGCAACATCCTATTCGTATCGTTGCTTCGGAGGTTAAACGCCTTCGAAATAAGGATGTTCCTCTTGTGAAAGTTCAATGGTCCTCAACTCCTAAGGATTGCTCTTGGGAATCTAGGGAATTCATCGAGCGAACACATCCGGACTTACTCTTTTGAGCTCTTTGAGGTGAACTTCTTATTTCAAATTTCTTCTTTTGTGTTGATATGCTTTTATGGTTGTTCCTTTTTGTTCATTTGTTTCTTAAGATTTGCGAGGACGTAATTTCTTTAAGGAGGGGAGTCTGTAACAACCCGCATATTTTACGATTGAATATTTAATATTTTTATTTAAATATTTCATCGTTAGTCGGATTATAGTCCAAGAAGCTACTTTTTGCAAACATTAGAATTAGGACCCGAGACCACCCCCATTGAGTTCAAAATGACGTTTGCGACCTTTTTGAGTATAAATATGGATATGTTTGGAGTTAGTGAAATTTTGATACTTTTTCACTTAGGGCTTTGGTTTAGTTTCAGCCCATTAGACCCAAGCTTCACCCTCTCTTCTCTTCATTCATTTCATATTCCTAATACAACTCAAGCTTTAGATAAAAATGGGGGAAGAGAAAAAGAATTAGAATTCCTAAGCCCTAGTTTCCAATTTGCAAATCAAGTTCTAGCTCCAAATTCAAGAAGAAGCTTTGGTAAGCCTTCTCTTCTTCTTCCCCAACTCGTTCTCCTTTCAATTTCAGAAATTCCTAAACCTAACTTAGGAAATGTTTCTCTTTTAAGCTTAAATTCAAGCTTCTTGAGTTGGGATTGAAGAGTGGTTGATCCTCCTTTGTTTTCAAGCTTCTCCTTACATGTTTTTGTGTAAAAAGGTGAGATTTTTATCTCACATCTATGTCTATATTTATCTTTGATTGTTGGGCATGGATTCCTAACACGTATTCGTGTGCATACTCTTTTGGTTTGGATTGAATCGGTGAATATTCCAATTTTTGATGTTTTGAAGTCAAATCCTTAAAAATCATAACTTTGATGTTTGATCAAGTTTTTGGTGATGCATCGAGGAGCATATAGGGCTGGGTTGTTGATTGGCGTAAATCCTTAGCGCCAGTTGGTTGTCCGATCGCGAATTGCTTGGGATTTTGCCCTTGGTGGCTA
This sequence comes from Allium fistulosum, assembly GCA_030737815.1. Lineage (NCBI taxonomy): Eukaryota > Viridiplantae > Streptophyta > Magnoliopsida > Asparagales > Amaryllidaceae > Allium > Allium fistulosum. Next base: position 63,506,311 of record CM060903.1, read on the forward strand.
GGCTGAGAATACTGGAAGTCCCAGTTCAGTCGACTGAACAGGAGTGCTCAGTCGACTGAACCGAACCCAGGAATTTTCCTGGACCAGTATCAGTCGACTGACCACTCCTGTTCAGTCGACTGAACCTGGAAACAAAAAGTTTCCAAGATTTGGGTCAGTCGACTGACCACTCCTATTCAGTTGACTTAACCTAGAAACAGAAAGTTTCCAGGATTTGTGTCAGTCGACTGACCACTCCTGTTCAGTCGACTGAATCTGCTGTCTCTGCCTATTTTGCCTTTTGTGTTTGAATTTACAATTTTTAATCGATTCTTGTTTCTCCAATTTGTTGTTATCACCTTTGTTGACTTTGATAACTTCTTTTTCGAAATTTTGGGAAATATCCACTTTGATGGATTCGGTATCGATTTCTTTAGAATTTGATTCACGTCTTCGAATGTGGATTTTGGTGATTGGTTGTGTCTACAATCATTTCTGTGATTTGTCACTTTAAAATATAAAGGTTTTCTATACTAGTAGTAAATATTCAAACTCTTTTCCAAAGATGATTTCTACTCTATTTTTAAATATAAAGCTTGTTTTCAAAACCGTTTTCTAATCTATTAGTATATACAAACCTTTACCTCATTCGTATGAGAAATCTAATTAAACGGCTTAGTAAAACAAGTGGTATGAAACGCTTGCGTTTACTTTGTTGGTTAATTCTTGGACTCGTTCGATTGAAAATCTTGTGACAATTTTCTAGTGGAGATCTACAATTTGTTCGTAAATATTTAAGTTAAGCTAGTGGTTATGGGACATGAAGCTAAACTCATATATTTACTAGCTTACTGTCATTGACACTTTTTATTGATCGATGATGATCATTTTTGTGATTTAGACTAGCGATGTGCGATGTCTCTTTGTCTACGAGGGAGACTAAACCCCGTTTCTGTGGAGCTTCGGCTTGGTGGGGTAGCGACCCATGGTCTTCGGACCGTTTTGTGGAGCTTCGGCTCAAAATTGATGGTTAGCAACCATGGAATAGCGTTCAGTTTTGTGATACACGTGTTGGTGAGTTTTCATACTCCCGTTTTGTGATAGGCCTCCCCCTTTTTGTGATTTCTGGATTTCTAAGTGATGAATTCTAGAATTTGTGTTTCACCAATTTTAGTGATTTACATTGATAAGCTTTATCAATATTTGTGCATTGGTGAATTTGTGTTTCACTAACTTTTGTGATTGGTTTTGATATACTAGCCAATATTTGTGGTTTGGTGCATAAAATAAAGAATACGACATTCTTTTGATGCTATGCGATTCTTGAGATATTGTATGACTTTGTCGACATTAAATGTACACTTGTCACTGTATGGCATCTTGGTTACCATACGTTTTTGTTATATCTCTTACTTTATCTCATTTTATCTGATAATTATAGTTAGACTGGTCCGTTTATTATTTTCTTATTAAATAATACTCGGGTCAGACCGAGATGTTACAGGTGCTTCTGCATGACTCATTTTTTGGGATCATCTGCTGACTTTTTCCTAACTACACTAGATTGGTAGTTTTTGTTGTTATACATTTGAGATAGAGACTCCCTGATGTATACATATTCTTTTGTCTAGCACTTGTATCTATTCTTATGTGATATTGTGGATCTTGTTTGACCACTACTCTGATGTACACTTTTATGTGTTATAATCATATCTGTTTCCGCCTTTGAGATATGAACGTCTGTGACTGATTTATGTTATGTTTATTTCTATATTTGTTTCCGGAGACCACATAGCCACGGTGTCGTTGCTCTGAGTTTGTGTCGGTACGTCGGATTTCCTCTCGAATTGAAATGCATGTTATACTATCTGACATATCGGTGCTCGCACAAAACAATTACACGGATGGTCACTCCTCAACAGCCTTATTCTTCGCGCTAGTTGACGGCATTGCTCCGTAGTGTCCTTGGCTAGCGTGAGTATAGAGGTGGGGCGTCACAGTATGAATCCCTATTTTTGAGATGAGTTATTATACCTATTTATAGGAAGTTCGAATTAGCCCCGAGCTACGTTTGTGGAGAGGGCTGACTATAAGTTAGTTGATTTCTGCTTGTTAGTATATAGTTTTCATATACAGTATTTTGAGATAGTTTCCCTCACACTAGAATTCACGTTTCACCTGTGTTTTATCTTTCTCTGCTTATGTCATGGCAACTCTTGGGTACTCAATTTAGTAGTTTGAGAGTCAGGTGCTCTGGGGATATGCTAGCGGAAAGTGCAACTAGAGCTCTTTAGAAGCATGGCATCACTATTTTGATATATACACACATATATACATGATTATTTTATCATACATGATGGACCTGTTATTTATATATAAGACTGTTGTATTACTATTAACTCAAAACATGGTTCAAAACTCCGTGTATTTTTAAAGTTAATGTATTCCGACTTTCTGTACTCATACTTATTTATCGGTTTCTTCCGCTAGTGCGGTCTCTTATATATTGTTAATTTTTTTTTCTGTTCATGTATATTCAGTACATTATATGTTGTCATTCCGTTGTGAAATCTTATCAATGTCTTGGTTTAGTGTTTCTTTCTAATTTTACCCCGATGATCCATCTTTTTACGTATCCCTGAAGGGCGAGTTGTTACATGGTACTATTACAACGTCACATAAATAAATAAGTATTTTATTTCAATAGAATTTTTATAATGCACACAATTACAACACAATCTTCCATAAATAAATATTTTTATACATGATTTTATACTCCTCTATATGCCTCAATTTTGACTCTCTTACTCATAACAATTTCAATAAAATTTTCACTGTTATATTTTCTTCACCCACTTAAATATACTTTTGTATCTTCTTACTTCAGCCTTTGTCCAGACAGAAATATGCTTTACCTGACAAACAACGAAGCACTAAAAAGCAAAAAAGAAAAATTGAAACTGCAAAAATATAAATATACTTAAATCTATATAGCCTATTGGTTTTGTTTTTCATACTTTTTAATAGACATCAGAAATTAATGAACATGGACTAAGGCAGCAGGCATATGCAAGGACCAGTAAAGACATGCTCATGTGGGATAGAAATTCAAATTCATAATGGGCTTGAGCAACTTAAGACATGCATAGTGTACTAATGTGCATGCCTTAAGGCCAAGCAACTTGAAATAAATAATGCACATTAAAATCAAGCTCACAATCACAATCCAGTAAGTAATGCACAAGGCAGGCCAAAGTACAAGTACACAACAGGCGCACATGAGCACAACTAAAGCAACAAGCAATAAGCAATTCAAAAATACTAGGAAAGGAAGGCAACCTGGTCAAAGAACACCAGTCTTGCACACAAGTGTGCATACAAGAAAAAGCCAATCAAAACAAGCAAACATAAATTTACGTTTAAAATTCAGGAGAAAGATCAAGTGCACACATGCAAGCCCACAAGCAAAGAAAGAAACACAAGATGCATATATGCACAACCAAGGCAAGAAAACGAAATCAAATTTGAAGTGCAAGATAGCGCAACTACACAAGCAAAACACTAGATTAGGTCTAAGTGCAAGTGCATATCAAAACAAGCAAACACTCGAATATACAAAGCAAGCACATAGTAGGTAGAACACAATGCAAAGCTTCAAGCATTTAAGTCATGCTCATATCAAGAAAATCAGGCTAACTTACAAGCAAGCACGTAGAAAACAAACTCGGAACAGGTCTGTAAGATCAACAACCATCAAGCACACAAGGTAGCAAGCTCGTGCACGTACACATAGAAAAGAAAGCAAGGCAGGGATGCACAAGCAATAAAAAAACTATGGTGAACAGAATAACATCTCAGGTCATACAAGCATACCAGGTCAAGATTACCAGAACATTGAATACGTCAACAATGTCAGGTCAAGATCACCGATTATCTCAAGAACAAAAGGTCAATAAACAAAACAGGCCAAAGCCATCATAAACTAGAAATCTCGAGTATGAACTAGTCAAAAGTCTTTGGATGAAGACATCAAAATATCAATAAAAATCAAAATGCAATGTTGACAAATCTAAATCTAGCAAACAACTAGAAACAAAGCCAAAATTTTAGAATAGAAAGACTCAAAAAAATTTCACGAAATATATATAATTTAAGAAATTTTTTGTTCAAATCATCCTCGATATAAACACCAGTTCATCATCGGCAATTTAACAAGTCAAGAAGGAACAAATATTATCAATAATCATAAAATCAAAATAATACTCGATTAATCAGTCACACAACTTCTCAACTAAGGAAGCAACCCTACTTATCAATCGTCTAGCAATCGAAGATAGCAACAAACTGTAGAGCGAAGGGGCGAATACAGTGATGAACTCACAAAGCGGCAGCTTCTTAGGAGGAATCTAACAAAGAAAAAGGGATCGGCTGTATAAAAGAGAAAAGAGGGAAGTGTTTTATTCCGTTTAAATTTTATTTTTCTTTAATTTTTAATTTTATTTTATTTCGAAACTCTAATTTTAACTAGGATTAAACTACGATTGTAATTTGGGAAATTCTCAACTCGAGGATAGAGTTAAGGTAGGATTTCTAGGCATATGTTTATAACAATCAGGTTAGCGATATTTGTAAGTTTGCATGGAATTTATTAGATCAATTGTTTAATCTTAACAAAAATCTTGGTGGCAATAGTAGGTAGGTTTTGCCGAAGCTAGGTAAATTTATATGTTGCTTCTAATTTCATATTTACTCTATTATTATATGTGCTGTGATTTTTATTATTTTGTGAATTTATAATAAACCCAGTTCATCCACCTCCGGGGTTAATTTGATCTTAAACACTCGACCCAACTACAGTCATTCATCGAACTTCGTGCCATGATTTAACTATAATCAATATGGAGTTTCCGCATTGAAGCTCCAAGATATTCTTAAGTCGAGAGAATTTTTAATATTGTCACATCGATATTCTCTGTTTGACCATAATTATATTAACCAACATAAAACTATCAATTGAGTCATTCCATAGTTATCCAATAACTATGAACACGTAACCCCATGGTGCATCTAGCAGTCTTGAGTAATACATTGCCCACCATTTAGAGAGTGTTACGTATTTTAGTCTCAATGGATGTATTGATATCCAGTCTCAATACAACTTGACTAGGAGTATTTAAAACGGTATATTTATTATGTTGTGATAAATTGTGAGAAATGTGGATTAGGATCTTAAGGCTGGAATAACACTAGAGGAGGGGTGAATAGTGTTTTGTGGATTTTCTAAATCTTTTTGAAACTTATGTAAATTTAATCACCAACAAATGTAATTCACAGACACAGATATAATCACAGAATAAGACACAAATGTAAATAATAAATAAAAGCAGTAAAGGAAAGAACACACCAGGATTTTATATTGGTTCGGAGTTACCCTACATCCAGTCCCGCACAAACGTACGGATTTCTTATCAAAAATAATCTCCCAAATTACACCCTCGATATCAAGGCCATGAGGTACACCCTCCTGTATTCGAGTCCAGGGCAAACTCTCTTGATTTACCAGGCCACAAGATCACCTAATCGATTTCCAGGGCAACAATCACACCCAATTGATTTCAAGGCTTAACCGCACCTTTTACTCAATAGTTTGATTTACAAATAATCCTATAACTCTGAATAGCACTGAGATCTTATGGAGAGAGTGGATGAGAATCAAACAAGAGATAATCAAGTTTGATTCACTTGGTATTTCGGCAGAGTATAGTTTGGGATTCTTTAGGATAAATGTGGAAGATGAAGAGAAGAGATAACAAGTGAAATCTGATGATAAATTCGTTTAGAACTACTGATATTTATAGGAAATCAACAACCATATCTATTCGTGAAAGGATACGACGAATAGACACTTCTTTTGAAAATTTGAATTTAACGGTGACCATGTCGACATGGGGGGTTGAGGGATGTCGACACTCTAGGAAAAATTGGTTATTTTGATTTTCTTATTAATATTGGTTTCTACAATTTGTCAAAACGATTTCTAAACTTTGTAAATATATTTGAATATAGTTTAAACATATAAAAGGGTTTATAAAGTAATTTTTAAAATATATAATCTTAATCTATAAAGTGATTTAAAATCTAAGTAAATAAATATTTTAAAGCGAAATATTTAAAACAAGAGATAGTTTAAAATCAATGACAATTTTGAAATCAAAATATTAAAAATGATAAAGATAGTTTTGAGGCTAAAATATTTCAAACAAGAGAGATGTCTTTTTGAAAAGAAGGTTTTGAAAACATTTAAAATAAGAGATATATTTTTGAAAAACATTTTAATAAAATTAGTGGATATCAAAATAGGACCACTATATGTTCCACTAGATACTGTCGTGGGTTCCATCCCACTAGGGTTCCATCCCTTTAACAAGCTCGAAGTGGATTCCATTCCACGAATAAATTTCAAATAAAGATGTAAGTGCTTTTAAGTAGTTTTAACACAATTCTAGACTAACTACATTATCTTGTACTATTTGAAATCTTGAACTCTTGATAACTTGGTTTCTTGATACTCATGAGTCTTCAATCTTGATATCTTCGATCTTTAAATTCATCAGTCTTATATCGTTATACTGTACAGTCTTCATTCTTGTACCTGCATGTTTATATCCTACATACACACACACACACACACATATATATATATATATATAAACTATAATGTTAGTATTTATATTTTATAACAAGTCCTAAGGTTGTTGTCATCAAAACCATCCTTCTCAAGGACTAACAATCTCCCCCTTTTTTATGATGACAACCTATGTTTATAAAATATACTTCTCCTTCACAATAACTCCCCTTAAAACTAATAACTCCCCCTTAATCTAAGCCTAACTACTCTAACTACTCTATTTTATATTTCTCCTTCAAAATAACTCCACTTAAAACTAATAACTCCCCCTTAATCTAAGCCTAACCACTCTATTTTATATTTCTCCCACTTTGTCATCAACAAAAACTAATCCTAAAACCATAAAACTATAAAAATCCCCCTTAAACTAATACTAGAACAAAGTATAGTAAATGGAATGTATATGACATTAACATAATTATATTATAATTATTCAATACATAAATATCTATAAGTATATTTCAGACAATCCAATCAACACACACATCAAATCCAATCATGTCAAACAAGTCAAACAAATCAATCAAGTCAAACAATTCAAACAAGTCAATCAAGTCAAACAAGCTAATCCAATCAAACAAGTTAATCAAAACATACCAAACAAATGAAAAACTAATAACCCTATACTATAAGACAATAATATCAACTCCCCTTAAATAAAATACACTTGTTATGTGTACATGTATGCAATATGTAGTTTTTAATGTAGTACAAAATGTATGACATATGCAATGTAGCATGAGATGATATGCAGAATGAAGTGCAACTTATGATGAAAATGATTATGATATTACATGCATTGTAATTTATGATGTAATATGCAATGAAATGTGAAATGAAATAGGATGCATAATGATATGTAATATGAAATAAAATGATAACAAAGAAAAAATAATAATATACAGAATGATAAGATGATATATATACTATGATAAGAGATATTCAGAATATAAGATAAACATGAGTGATAAGTAATATCTAATTGACAAGCATATATTTATGTATGTATGTATGTATGTATGTATGTATGTACGTACGTACGTATGTACATGTATATCAAACTATTTATTATAGATCACTTCAACCAAACAAAGGTAATACACACCAATTACTAGACTTAGGTTAAGGAAACTAATGAATGTGACTGAAAGAGTAGTAAAGACAAGAGTTTAAAGGTAATAAATGATATTAAAACTATAACATATCCATGAAAGGTAGCAATCAAACTCAATATCAAAATCAAATTGCTAAGAAATATGGATTTAAACTATATATATGATCAATATGTTTTTTTAAAATTAATACCCTCCTTATTTAATTTCTTTAAAATAATAATTTTTTTAACTTAATTGTTTTTTTAAAGAATCCAAACTTCCATGTTTATAAAATACTTAACTTACTAATTAAAACCTATATATTAAATTATTATTGATTAAAATATTTAGAAACATGTTTAAACACCTTTTAAATTAAAAAAATATCATAATTAAATATTAAATAAAATAACAAAGATTGAAAAACTAAAATAAACATGTGTTATATTAAGGCCTCTTACATTAAAAAATTTAGTTAATTTAAATACTTAATTTAAATATCATTTTTACATAGTTTAAAGTTTCAAATAAAAAAGACAGCATTTACAAATGCTATAAAAAGTTTTTGCAGTAAAATATATTCAAAACATTATAAAACAGAAACTGTACCATTTAACAAATGCTGTGAAAAGTTTCTGAAACAACAACATTTCTTAGCACAGTAATGCTATAAAAACGAATTTGCAGTGCTTAAAAAACGTTAACAGAAGCAAAGACAGCATTTCAGAAATGCTATCTAAAGTTTTGGACCTGTTTTTATCATGATTTTGCACTAATTTTACGACTGGATTTTGACATGTAAATAAATGATTTTTGACCCAATTTTTTTATAGTAATTAATATAATTAAAGTAAATAAAAAACATAAAAAAATAATGAAAAAAACATGTGTAAAGACACTTGGCATTATTCATGTAAAAATACTTCTATTAAAGAACAAGTGTAATGACACGTGTCATTTTGCATGTATGTCAATATCAATTTATATGACAAGTGTCATGTGATGTGACGCAATCTTATTAAATGAATAAATCTATAAATATAGCCTTATTCTAATATTCTAAATTCATTCTATTAATTTCTTAAAGACATAAAATTAGTATCTTAAAAGAAATAGAGTACGAGAAGTAAAAACAACATTAGAATAGTTGAAATCACGAATGAACGTATGCTTTTCTACTTAGTATAGTTGTAATAAATTAGTGGTAATATTTTATTTGAAAGGAAACACATTTTAAAAGACTTTAAAAAAAATTAGACTGGTATATCGATATGTATACCATGGTGTGTCGATATATGGACCAAAATATCAAAACTTATAAAAGAGATAAATTTATATACCTAACTAAATGCATAAATATATATTCCTAAATGCAACAATAAATATGAAATAATAGTAAAGCGTACCACTTTTTGCACTCCTCTATCTTTCTAACTTTGTTGTTCTTCCATTGTCGTGATCCACACATTTATATCTTTCAGAATTTGATGACGAGATCTGTTCTATTGCGACGGGCTTGTTTTTCTGATCATCGTAGTATATTCATTTGCTGAATTTGAAGACTGTATGAGAAAGATACAAATGATTTAGTAGATTGACCAACTTGGTGCCAAAACTTTGAATTTTAATTTTGAATGAATGGACACTTCAACCACTATAAATAGGCCCAACAGTCACCACTTTTCATAAAACTTTCTCTTCTTCTTCTTCCCGTTTTTCTATTTACTATCAAACTTCTAGGAGGCATATCTCCTTCGTTTCTTAAAAGAATAGGATGAGACCAGCGGCAAATCGAAGAGGAAGGCAAGGGCTATGATCTATTAAAAGTTTGGTGACGAATTTGGATGGTATTGTGGTGCAATAGGCCGAACAGTAAGAGAAATGCAGGAAATCCCGTACACAGTTTTCAGTTTTAGATAGCCAACTTCAAACTATCATATCTCACTCAATTTTGATCAAAATTTGATGATCCACCCATCAAAACAACCGTGAGAACAAGAAATACAATCTGGAAAAGGAGTTGGGACAAAATACTCAAATCTCTGGATGCAATTTGAAGAATACCATTGATATTTTTGCTTTTTTTTCTCTTTGTTCAGCAAAACTTCATTTGACCATAACTTGGTCATTTCTTGACGGATTTGCACGAAACCAATGACATTGTGAAGCAGATGGAGAGAAGTATAGTATCAAATCAAGTTGTATATGAGAATCAAAAGTTTTTTATTGATCTGGTACCCATTTCATTGTCGATTGCCATTATATATCCATTTGTTCTTGATCGATGAATGATTATCTGGTATCATTTAACCAACAGCCATTAGACATAACTCTTCTCCTGCAAAACAACATAACCTTTTAAAGAATCAAATGACTTTTCAAAATAACTAAATATAGTTTTAAACAATAATATCATGATGATTATGTGATATATTCATATGAAAATAGTGTTAATAATTTTATCAAAAAAAATATTGCCATTTTAAAAATTGTCAAAAATCATATTATGAGAATTTTGAAAACCTCACTTTGATACCAAATGTGAGAAATGCGGATTACGGATCTTAAGGTTGGACAAACACTAGGGGGTGAATAGTGTTTTGTGGATTTTCTAAATCTTTTTGAAACTTATGTAAATTTAATCACCAAAAAATGCAATTCACAGACATAGATATAATCACAGAATCAGACACAGATGCAAATAATAAATAAAAGCAATAAAGGAAAGAACACACCAGGATTTTATACTAGTTCGGAGTTACCCTACATCCAGTCCCGCACAAACGTACGGATTTCTTATCAAAAATAATCCCCCAGATTACACCCACGATTTCAAGGCCACGAGGTACACCCTCCTGTATTCGAGTCTGGGGCAAACTCACTTGATTTACCAGGCCACAAGGTCACCTAATTGATTTCCGAGGCAACAATCACACCCAATTGATTTCAAGGCCCAACCGCACCTTTTACTCAACAATTTGATTTACAAATAATCCTATAACTCTGAATAGCACTGAGATCTTAAGGAGAGAGTGGCAGAGAATCAAACAAGAGATAATCAAGTTTGATTCACTTGGTATTTCGGCAGAGTATAGTTTGGGATTTTTTAGGATAAATGTGGAAGATGAAGAGAAGAGAAAACAAGTGAAATCTGATGATAAATTCGTTTAGAACTACTGGTATTTATAGGAAATCAACAGCGATATCTATTCGTGAAAGGATACGACGAATAGACACTTCTTTTGAAAATTTGAATTTTGAATTTAACGAGCACCATGTCGACATGGGGGGTTGAGGTATGTCGACATGCTCTAGGCAAAATTGGTGATTTTGATTTTCTTATTAAAATTGTTTTCTATAATTTGTCAAAACGATTTCTAAACTTTGTAAGTATATTTGAATATAGTTTAAACATATAAAAGAGTTTAGAAAGTAATTTTTAATATATATAATCTTAATCTATAAAGTGATTTAAAATATGAGTAAATAAATATTTTAAAGCTAAATATTTAAAACAAGAGATAGTTTAAAATCAATGACAATTTTGAAATCAAAATATTAAAACTGATAAAGATAGTTTTGAGGCTAAAATATTTTAAACAAGAGAGATGTCTTTTTGAAAAGAAGGTTTGGAAAACATTTAACATAAGAGATATATTTTTGAAAAACATTTTTATAAAATTAGTGGATATCAAAATAGGACCACTATATGTTCCACTAGATATTGTCGTGCGTTCCATCCCACTAAGGTTCCATCCCTTTAACAGGATCGAAGTGGATTCCATTCCACGAATAAATTTCGAATAAAGATGTAAGTGCTTTCAAGAAGTTTTAACATAATTATAGACTAACTACATTATCTTGTACCGTTTGAAATCTTGAACTCTTGATAACTTGATTTTTGATACTCATGAGTCCTCAATCTTGATATCTTCGATCTTTAAATTCATCGGTCTTGTATCTCTATACTGTACAGTCTCCATTCTTGGTACCTTCATGTTTATATCCTGCATATATATATATATATATATATATATATATATATATCTAAACTATAATGTTAGTATTTATATTTTATAACAAGTCCTAAGGTTGTTGTCATCAAAACCATCCTTCTCAAGGACTAACATAAATTACTCAAGGTAACAACATATTATAACCACTATCACAAAAACATTCCATTTATGAATTTTATATTAAGTATACTAGGTTGAATAATTAATTATTTATAACACATTATAAAAGGTGTATAACAAAAAGAAAACACCTTTTATTTTGTACAATATGGTTATTGAGTTAGATTTATGTAATAAATTACATATTTCCCCTAGGAAATCCTCTAACCTATCAATCTCCCACTTGCACTTAGGGTCAATTATAGATCCTATTCCAACTTCTTTGATCGGTTATCTCAAAGCTAATCGAATCAGGCACTTAGTGAGTGGGTATGCTATTTTTTTAATTGTCAACTCTGTCAATCAACTTTCTCCGATGCTGATAAATATCTTTATCACGTGGAACAATTCAAAGTATGTTTCTCGAATTCTAATTAGCTCTTACATTTTTATCATATAACAATTATGCAGTATCCTCAATAGTGGAATCACTTCTAGCTCGGTTATAGATTTATGCACTTTATATTTATACATTGTTTTATTCTAGCGCTATTTAAGGGATGTATTTAGTCTTTTTATTGAATTAGTCATGATCTTTCGTTTGGAACATTTCCAACTTAAAACTCCTTCACTAAAGTTTGAACATGAATTTTATTTTATCATATTATTCTTGATAGCACTTATCAAGTTCGAGTTCGAAAACTTTTTCATAAGGATTTTGCTATTTTTATAAACAATTTTCTAGTATTTCGTGAACACTCTAAACAACCGTTGGTAATCTTAATTTGGATTTGTTATTTGCTTCATGCATCAAAGGCATAAGAAAATTATGATAATGTAGAGAAGACGATATGTATGATAAATCCCATTGCCAATGCATAAGGAATCCATCTTACATGTTTCATATTAAACATTTTAATAAGGCGCCTTTCCATATCGTTTGGGACATTCCCAACATTTTTTAAACTTATTATAAAAAATATAATCTAGAAATCCAATATTGAGTATCAAATAATAAATAGAACTGATTTTAACATAAGTACATCGATGATAATCGGTAGTATGATGTTTACTTATATTTTAGAAATATATAAGTACTTGTTAATGTTTTTCTTATAGAAACTTGCTTTCCTTGCATTTTGACTGAAAATTAAATAATTTGATATTTTTATCAGAACACTTGTTCAACTTTGATGCTTATCGAACGATATTTTCGTATCCGTTCTTAGATCATATCCAAAACCCACAAACCCAATATCCATCCTACTAACTTCAAGATACTTTGGTTGTTATGTGCAAATAGTCTATTTTAAATCATTATTTGGAATTTTCCGTTTCAACACTATGTACCAAAGAATAAAGTCATACTGGGCGATAATTTTTTGAGTAAAATCTGAATTAATCAGAGCACGTTGAATGATGAATTTGTTGCCTAATTTCAACGATTGAAATTTACGATATTATCCTTATCAATATATTCCAAATGCATTCGTCTTTCTCTTAAAAACATATGCACAGCTGATGGATCATATCACTTTGGGTACAAATATCAAATCCTATTTTGATAATGTACGTGGAATCCTTATGGATTTGTGCATCATATGATATCGTAGAGTCTGTACTCTTAATGGTTTAATTACAAACCAAGGATTAGCTATTTTCGACATTAATAAGAAGTTCATAGCTTCTCTTTAATGTGTGAAAATACATATTAGACATTCTAATGCATTTTGTGCTTATTTAGGTTAGGTTAGTTTCATTTCATCCCTCATAATCAATTTATCTTTGGATTGTATCCAAGTTCATTTTACTATTAATAATTTCTAAAAGAAATTCCTTCGCTATGAAGTTAGTATATCTTAAAACAACAATTATTTCTCAGTGCAATGGAATTGGTGTTCATAAATATTTTATGAATTGCATTACATAAAATCTAACTTCGTTTTAGTTTAATAATTATGTTCAAATCAATTTGGCCATTCAATGACAATTGTTCCCAAACTCTTTTAGGACGATTCATACAAGAACCCTTATATACAATTACTACATATAGCCTTTCGACTAGCACAACCTGTCAACTCCCTAGCCTAGGATATGTTGGGGTTTCATATAAATCCTTATCTTGTATGATTTTTTAACCTATTCTTCAGATGAAATTAATTTTAAACTTGTGTACTACTCTTGAGTACACAACCTTATAGAAAGAAGTTAACTCAACTTCACTCATCTTTAGTCGTACTTTGTCCAACAAATTTGATTACTACTTATCGATACATCATTAGGTGTCATAAGAAAGAGCGACTTTGACATTAAATATATAATCACTTTTAGGTACATTTTCCAATATACTAACTTACTCGACAAATATAATTATTTCTATTTTATGTAATTTCATTTACTTTTGTTTTATATACTATGAATTTATGATAGATATGCTACACATGTATCAAATACACATGTTCATGTTTGTGATAATTCATCGGTGAATTCACTAAAAGTATGTGGAACTGTTTTGGTGTTATTAGACTTACGATTTCGTACATCTTAATGTATTAATCAAAAGATTTCGTCAACACTTTTGTCACTCTTACTGAATGAGTGCTTTAGACTCAATCGTTTGAGATATAACTAGTTAGTTCCGTATGATTTACAATCATAAAATCAAATGATCATTTCTCAAAATTGTGGTTTAATCTATAATTTCAAAATAATTTTAAATAATTTCATATACTTCTATATTTTTCAATGCATCACTTTGTTATAAAAAAGTACCAATATTATAGTTTTATTTCATAATGAATACTCAAAATTTTTATATTGAAACAACACTATGATTATTTTTTAGTCAGCACCGAAAAACAATTACTATTTCATAAATAATTTTTCGTATGTTTTACGAAAACAATTTTCGTAATTTTATGCGACTAGTAAGTGCTATATGGCATGATCCCACTATTTCCATCATACTTTAACAGTGTACTAAATACTGAGCTCCATTCAATCACTTAATGTAGCCTATTTGTTCTATCCATTGTAACCAGTTTACCATCAAGCATTTTTCGATCAAATATCTTAAACTCTAAGGAATAAATTTATCATAGAAAATAATTTTCTACATGGAAATAAATTTTGGAATGGAAATCCTATTTCTCATTCTAATGTTAAGTATCAATTATTATTATCTCATTTCCAATGTTTCTTAAAAAAGGAGAAGTGATCATTCTCTTTCTTCGTCCAATATGTGCCTTTAGTTACATCTATCCTTGTACATTCGTTTTCCTCTCTAAATGGTCGAACCTTTCAAAAAGAAACCTCACTACAAGACCATAACGAATTTTATACAAAAGTGTATTTGGTCATACTTAATATTTAATGACATCAAATATGTTGCATTTTATGTAAAATGATCGTACTGGCCATTTAATGATCAAATTCACAGATCTGTCTCAAAGCTTTTTTTAGGAACACAGTTATGTAGTGTGAGACAATACAACAAAAAAAATAATAGTAGATAATAATAAAAAGTTTTTCGACTTACAGGCTTGATGGATAGCCATAACAGAAGAAGCGAACTAGTTAAAAGGATAATCTAAACACATAGAAACATACTAAAACTTAGACATACACACCAGTAAACAAAACTATTGTAACGACCCGTATTTTTAACACTTTAAAAATACGAATTAAAATGAAAATTTTGGATAAAAATCCGAAGGAAATTAAATTTTGTGTTGTTAAATGTGAATTACAAGGTAAAATGCAAAACTGAATTCTGAAATAACTTATTTGTAAATTAAATATGGATGTTAACTTGTAGTGAATGTAAATAATGAATTGAATTTGATTGTAAACAACGAAATAAATAAAATGTTACATTTAATATTGAAGTTATAATATGGAAATCAACGTAAATGAATGTAATTTAATATTACTGTGAATTTAAATAAGATGATAGCTGAAGAAAATGAAAGTAAATGAATTATAAACTATTGATAATAATGTATAAGTAAATGGTTGATTCAATAATGAAAGTGTAAATCGAAATAAAAGAATTCATTTGGAATTAAATAACTTGAATTTGAATTACAATATAATTGAACGTGGAATCTAATATAATCTTTTATATTGGATTTATAATGGAAAATTGCATTGTAAAAGATTGTTAATTACTGTGAAATTAAAAATGGAATTTGTGAACAATTGAAATTTGATTTAAAAGTTAATAATTTAAAATTGGGAATTTTATATTGAAATTAAACAGTCGAATAATTTATTTTTCGAATATTGGATTTAATTAGACAATTAAATCGATAATTTAATAAGTTAAATTTCAGAAATAATTGAAAATCGAGTTGAATATGATTGAAAATGGTTTGAAATTTTTTATCTTATCATATTGGGGTTATAGTAATGTTATAGAACTTTTAAAATTGAATTTAAAGTTAATTTGTGAAAATTGAATATTTTAATATTTAATTATCGACTGAAAATTAGCCATTTTTCGAACAGTCTCAGAATTGAACGAAACTCATTCCATTGGATCCGTAATCGTTTGTTATTGTCGGATTTCAATTTTCGTAACAATCGGAGTTATCGTTTGACCGTGGCAGCTCGAAACGCATCGAATTGTTTTTAATATTAATTCGGCGAGAGAAAATAGTCATTTTTCAAAAAGTCTCGGATTTCGACGAAACCAGTTTCATCGGATCCGTAATGTCATATTTTTGTAAGGTTTCAAATTTCGTGTCAATCAGATTTACCGTTTGTTCGAGGCGAGCCCAAACGCACAGAAATTTGATTAACCGATTTAATTTTAAATCGACCGTTATTGCCGTAACTCGCACAGATGATCGAATTAGCTTCTGAAACCTGTTCCATTGTGTTTGGAACGCAGGGTAAACCTTAGAAACGTCAGCCGGCACGCTTTGTTTGGAGTTTGGAAAATCCGGGATGAATAGTGTCGCGTATTTTTCTATAAAAGCTCCTCACTTTCTCTATTTTCCAAAAACCCTAGGGTTTCAGCCCTTAGCCGCCACTTTTAATTCAATGGCCAGAAAATTTCGAAACTTCTTTCTCATTTTCATCTCAATCCATCAACAATTAGCAAAAGTCGTCAACTACAAAGTTGTAGAGGACGACGAGAGCTTCAAATCCATACGGAGATGATCGAAAACGGAGCAACGAATCAACGGGAAATCGAGCTCGAAGTCGCTACGTTTTTCATGCAAATCGAGGTGATGGGGGGAGCCAAGTTCAACCACCTCCTGGCCGTGGTAGCTCTTGCGTAGGCACTTCTAACGTGGGTCTCCGATCAACTTCTCGTAGAGTGATGGTGGAGAAATCGTCGGTCAAAGGTTGGAAGGAATGGGTTGAGATTGTACGTGCTTTTCACGTTTTGGAGAAGATGGAAGGAAGGGCCCAGATCTGCAGTATAGAAAATGGAGGGCTGAGATTGAAAGTAGGGTTTGAAAAAAATATGTGTATATATTTATATATATATTTAAATTCGCAAATGTTTAAAATAGCATAACTTTTTCATACAAGGTCCGATTGGAACGAAACTTTTTGCGTTGCGATCGTAATGATGAGAGCTTCAAAATGAAACTAGTTTGGATGGATTTGGAGACGGTGGAAATTTGGGCTAAAGTTGGGCGTCGTCCAGTTTCAGTTCCAAACCGGAACGTCTCGGCGACAACATAAAATCAAAGTGAGTGTTTATACGCTCACAATTGACTAAAATAATTTTTGTTAGTTAAATATATATTCTGAAGTGATATGAAATTTATTGGCTGTTGTTTGGTAGGTTTAATTATCATCTGTCTTGATATATGAATTAATTGATAGAATTTAAATTGACCATTAAAATAAATTTAAATTTAAATTGGCAGTATATTATTCGATATTGATAATTATAAATGTTGTGAATGTTGTTGGCTTTATGGTTGATTAGTTGTGATGGATGCAATTGGTCGATATTGGTTGTTTATTTATTTTGATATATCATGTTATCATCATGTATATTGTTTATTGCATATAAAACTGTAAACTGAATCATTTCGAATAAATTAAGGAATAGGTTGAAATGATATACCTATGACATCTATTTGGATTGAAATGATATATATCCATCCTTGAAATTAAAATTGAAATAATTATCCACTTGACCATATGTTAGAAAATTATATACGGACACCGGGTTGGTTAAATTAAATGAATTTAAAAGTTGTTTTGAAATTATTTAAATGAATTGATTTTAAGAATAAAATCCAATTTATGGAAATTGAATTATTTTGAATTGAAGCTCGAGATGTTGGAATTTAAACTTGGTAAATGAAATTTTTTAATTATTCAAAGTTTAGATTTTTAAGAAAAAGATTGAAATACGGCGTAAATTTTTGAAAGTTGATTTGTTTTAAAAGATTGGACTTTTAATCGAACTCTGAATATTTCTAAAAAACTTTATATGAAATGATATTTCAAGTTTGAGTTTGGAATTGAAAATTAATTTGAAATTGAGATTTAATTAATTTGGAATTTAATTGAAATTCAAAGAAATTTGTGAATTGGACTAAATTGAAACTATTGAATTAAATTTGAAGATAAAATTGATTTGAATAGGATTTGAACTGAAATTGATTTGGAATGTAATACTTAAATGAATTCTTGAAATCCGAATGTTAATCTTAGTTTATTGAATTGGAATTGTTCCAGAAATTAAGTAAACTAATTAATACGGATGTTTAATTTGAAATATATTCTAATTTGAATACGAAATGGTTTTAAAGCGAATCTTATATTCTTATATAAATATATGAGCTGTTTTGAAATGTGAAATATTTAAAGTTTCGAAATATATTGAAAGTGAAATTGTTTATTTTGTGGTTCAAATATGTATTTGAAATTGATAATTTGAAATGGTTTATTGAGAAGCTAAATCGAGTTGAAATTAATGATTTTGAAATCGAAATGAGATATTGAGGCGAAAAATGATTTTGAAATCGAAATGAGATATTGAGGCGAAAAATGATTTTGAAATCGAAATGAGATATTGAGGCGAAAAATGATTTTGAAATCGAAATGAGATATTGAGGCGAAAATGATTTTGAAATCGAAATGAGATATTGAGGCAAAAAATGATTTTGAAACGGAATCTTACATCTTGAATAGATATGATGATATTTGAATGGATTTGATTTTGAAGCGAATATGATATTTTGATATCAATTATGAATCGATTTGAAATGTAAAAGAGCCACCGGTGTAATAATACGTAGTTGTAACGACCCGGGTTTTTCCTACACGAAAAACCGGACCATTTGAGTTAAGAAGAAGAGGTAGAAGAAGAAGAAAAATAGAAAACAACAACAGAATCTCTCATACGCAGCGGAATAAACTATAATAGGTAATAACAGATCTTTACACAAAAAGAAATCTATATCTGTTTATATATATACATCATCCCAATACATCATCAGAGTACATCACATCAATATCATACAACTGGACAGTAATCATAACTTGTCCTCACAATCTGAATACACAGCGGAATATATAACTCAAATACGAAAGTACGTATCGCCATCCAGCTCCACAGCATCATTTCCTGTAATTTATAATACTCGGTCTGACCCGAGCATCATATAAAACAATACCCGAGTCAGTCTGGAAAACCAGCGTGAGAAAATCACACTCAATTTATTTTTAAAGTTTCAACAATCCTTTTTGAAATCAAAAGCATCTCGTAAGACCACGCCACAAATAAACATGTCGGGTTTTTACCTTACGATAGCTAAAACACTTTTTATAAAATCCTCTGATATTATAATAGTGTCTATATACACATACTTATTAAAATAGCTGAAATTGTTACATTATTAAATTCCAGCATACTAGCCACAAAAGTGGGTAATACAAACAAATACCGTACAAGGCACGTAGGAAGAATGGATTTCCAACGAATGACTAGGCACTGGGGTACCACCTATCACAGTACGTGGCCTAGATCACCGTACCGAGGAGTACGCCCGCTCCCCTGCAACACAAGGCCGGAACCATCCCTTACTGGATGATCCCGAATAAAATCACCCCACGGTTGGGATCAGCAACCGCACCACTAAGCCGAAATAAAAAGGGACATCTAGACAGGGATGACCTTACCCTCCAGTGGGAGCTACCCACGAAGCCTTGCTGCATAACCCCTGATTTTCAGTCATTCCCGGTTGATGAGGTTCGAGGCTAAACGATACCTTTTAGAGAACATATCCCTTAGAATGCCCATCGTCCGCTGACGATGTTTCGCAAGCATTCGTCCATACAAGTCCGTCCCGGGTTCGAACGGAACCGAAGGCACTACTCCTACTACATCCATTTTGGAAATATCCTCAAGATTAGTAGCGACTAGCCCTTGCACTTCACTGCTCCATCTTCGACTCCGAAATCGTTACACGAAACGTACAAACCGGATCGAAGTGGTATTCGAGTCTCCAGACCTAGAATCCCGGTATACGGAAACTCGATCCCGGTCTCTTTGAAACGATCAGCGCATTGGCCAATATTGATAGTCGGTTATTTAACTATCAATTAACATCCAAAATCAACCATCACACAATAAATAATTTCCCACATTATTTATTTGCCCAAATATCTTTCCAAGATAAAATTCCAAATTTTCAAAACTCATTTGAAAACAATTTCAAAACAGTTTCCGCTTACGGAAAACATTTCCCAAATAATTATTTCCACTGAAACACCAAGTACAAACACTTTTAGATTTTAAAATAATTTAAAAACACTTTATTTTAAATATATCTTATACCATTGAAATCAACTACTTTAATACTTTATTAAAAATATATACTTTAAAATAAACCACTTTATAATATAAACTAAATTTCTTCTTTTAAAACATAATAGCAAATCACTTTTATATAATTACTACAATAATATATTTTTGAAAATACTTACTTAGGAAATTAACATTTAGAAATAATCAATTTTCTAAAACATGCTTTTAAAAACACAATTAGAACTTTTAACTTATATTAAAATTACTTTGAAAACGTACTTGGCTATCCAAAGAAATACACTTCTCATTCCCATCTTTTAAAAATAAATCAACATTTATTTTTAAACCAAACTATATCTTTTTATAAATTCCCTCCTTGAATTTATATTCAAATATCCACTGATATTTTATTTTACTTTATAAACCCAGTTTATATCTCCAAAATCTCACTTCTCTTTTAAAATTCCAATTTTAAACAACTAAATCAATTTCCAATTGATTTTCCAATTTACTTTACTTTACTTTGAAATAAATTTCCTTTACTACTTCATTTATTTCAAAATACATTAACTTTTAGATTTATTCCTTTATTTGAGTTAAAACCCTTTTTAACTGAAAATACCAATTTTAAACTTCCAAAATTCCTTCTTTAGCCTTTAATTAAATTTAATCCTTACATTCAAAATAAATCCTTTATTCTTTAAATTTAATATCACTTTAGTTTAAAGTTAATATTTCCCTTGTTATTTCGAAATTCCCTTATTCCAATTCACTTGAATTATTTACTTAAAATTTACTCTTTTATTTCTTTCAAAATTCAATTCAATATATTTTGATAACTCCTTTTATTGAAATATTCAATCCAACCAGATTATCCAATATAAATTATCACAGGATAACAACAATCATATCACAGAATATTTAAACAAAAATTAAATATTTTGAGGAATCCAGTTGGATCCCTCCAACCTGTTTCCCTGCATCCACAAACGTTAGCACAATACCAATTCCACTTCAAAGTGGAATATCGCGGTATATGGGATTTATATAAATCATCCGCTATTATGCGGCGCATAGGGTCTCATCCGCTATATAAATGCGGGAATATCCACTCCAATATATACATATGCCAATATGTATATATTGCTATATACTACTATATATATATAGCACATCAATCAATGCAATCATCCAATCAATTATTTAAATTTAACCATTTAAATTTAAATTCAACTGAGTGAGATTAACTCACCTTTGATCTTCATTTGCAATCCACTTCAATATTATCTTGGTTTTCCTTGATTTCAGACCTTGTAAAATATTAGATGATTTTATTAATATTCGAACAAGTCGAACAACCAATTATCGTTTAACAGTTTTAAATTTAACTCATGGTTCAATTTAAACAAATGATTAAACTTTTAAACTAATTTTCCCTTTCATATCTCTTAGTAACTAATTTAAATAGGTTAGTTAAACTATTTTTCTACCAAATCCATTATTAAAATAACTAGCAAATTAAAACAGGTATGTATATATTCATTTTCCTTTTATAAATAATTTGGTGACTGAAATAAATTTAATGAATGATTAAACAAAATGGGTTTCTATATATATCCTATTGTAGATATCTCTCTGTATATAATTTAAATTGCAACAGGAATTTATTAAATTCAAAATTAAATTTCAAAAACAAAAGAATACCTCACAACCTCTACTGTTCATCGGCCTACTACCCTCAATCGCAACCGAGAAGCCTAGCTACCGGCGACGACATGCCACCCCACCGCGACCTGATTCGCATGCGGATACCCCTACGTGAGCCCAAAATTGCAGCGATAAAACTTGACTGTGCCATGACCTCCATCCTATCGCGACCTCCTCGATCATATTCCGCTAGCCTGGCCTTTTCCGTGCCTGTGGGCGCCGCTATGCTCGCCTCAGCCTCCATCGAACGCGCTCGCGAGCTCCGGCGGAAAACAATAATCCCTAAAATCCATGGATATCTGGATTCAATCGCGTGCTCACCTTCAACCGCGAGCTTCCTTCAAAAAGCTCGAACCCTAAATCATTTCGAAGCTCGCCGTTCCACCAGACCTATGCCATTCCCTCAACTCGTGATGTCGTGAATCGCGTCCAACCCTGCTCGCTATTTACTGCAACGAGCTCGAGAAAATTGGAGAGGCAAGAGTTCGAATTTGGTTTCGAAAGAGGGGAAATTCAATTTGAATGATTAAGGGAGAAATGGTTTCATTTCTTTTCTCTTTCGTTTCGAAATGTTTCTAACTGAGGTAATAGGAAAGATTGTATGAAAAAGAGTTAGGGGACAGGAGAAGACGTGTGTTCACGAAATCTGACAAGTGGTAAATTTCTGAGGCGTGTTTCAGAAGCTTGCAATATAATTTATCATCTATTTAATTCTATTTTGAAATCGTCCTGATTTACGCAACTTACAGTCTCGATCTCCAATCGAGACGTGCCGCCAGACGTTTTTAATATTAAACCCCTATTATGAACGCAATGGAAAAGGTCTCGAGTCCCGATTCGATCGTATGTAGAAGATAACCTTTTGGATTCAGTTATTTAATTGAATTTTTGATATCAATTTCAGCGCGTTTATGTATCGTACGCTCACACAACAACTCCAATCACTACGAGATTTGAAATCCGATAACAATTCAATATTACGGATCCAATGAAACTGGTTTCGCTGAATTCCGAGACTGTGCCTCGGACGGCTATTTTTAAATTCAATTTCAACTATATATTTTTAAAACTGAACAAAACTCTTTAAAATTCCATTTTAAAAGTTCTATCATCTTCAGTATTAACAATATAAATTTTCTGAACCTTTGAACTATTTTTAACAGGCTTAAAATCAAGATTCAATATTTTACCCAATCCCGATAATTAAATTTAATAATTAATTATCCAAATAAATACTGTATATTTGAAATTAAAGTTAAAATTTAACCTTCGGATATTTAAAATAAATTAAATATTCCCATTTCAAATATACAAAAATTCCGGGTCGTCACATTCCTCCCCCCTTAAAAGAATTTCGTCCCCGAAATTACCAGTTAAGAGAAATGATTCGATACCCGTTCTTTTTCCCAATCCAAATAGTTTTAACAACTTCCCATAACAATTCTTTTATTAATGATACACTAATCATCCTTTAACTTCCCAAACTTATTCATAAGTTCAACCCATACCACCTGCTTATCCATTCAAATTTAAATTTGAATTCAAATTTTAATTTATCAAAATTTTCCAAAATTTTTTTCTAACTCCCTAAATTTCCGAAAAATTTCGCCAGCGTCTCCTTTGCGCGGCTAGCTCGGTACTACTACAAAATGGCTCTACAGCCTCCCAATCTCAAAAAGAAAACAAAAAGCCAAGTGGCTGGATCAAAAACCCAATCAAATTTCATATAGAAATTCAAATACATACCTTTTTTGTCGGGCCATTAAATTTTATCTTCTAAAATCAAAAATCCCAATTTATCCATTGCTTTATAACACCTGTATATCCTACTAAGCAATAATATCCAATCACAATCCCAAAGTCATTTTATACTTTTCTTTACAAATTTTCAATATTTGCTTTACTTAAGCCCGTACGATGCACATATATCATCCGTACGCAATATCACATTCGATTGCTCAATCGATCACACAATTCCACTTCCGAACTAGTATCGTCCACCCGACTTCCTAGTGCGGACTCAGATCTGGTTCCTTGATCAGAAACCGTCATTCTCCTTGCATAGCCACAAACTATGATAGAGAATATCCAGAATCAATCAACAATCCATATCCAGGTTCGCCGTTGAAAATCGAGTGAAAAATCCTGATTCGGATCGATAAAACTATCTCGAAATTCTGTGTTCGAATCCGGATCAAATAGCTATGCGAATAAATAATATACGTACACCTTACGTACTTAGCCTAATTGATTATTAGTTATATCAATTCTCCTTTATTCACATTCCTTTTTGATTGTTATCCCTTTATTCACAACTATCCCATTTCACAACTTTAGTTTTAGTCTTCATTCAACTATTCACTTAGTATATATTTTTCCAATCCAAAATTACTAAGTATTATTTCCAATACCAATTTTCTTAAGAATTTCATTCTTCAATTCTTAAGTTCATATAAATTTTCTTATATTTATTTACTACTTCACCACCGAAGTGTATATATTCAAATTGAACTCCCATTTCATATGAATTCCAACTTACTTCAATTTACAAATTTTCATTTCCAAATTTTTTTTTCTTAAATTCAATTCATCCCCAACTTCCAAAAATGAATTTTATTTAGCTCGAAAACAATCCAAGTTAATTCATTCAATAACTATTTCTCAACTTATTTAAACCACTCCTCTGTTGAGTTCAGTTTCCATTCAATATTTACTTAAGTCAATAACTTAAGTTTATTTTCCATTTAACCAACCCTTTAAAATTTTATTTCCATCTTTCATTTGATTCTTATTTAATCAAATTCCATCCATTTATTTATTAATATAATTGGTTTATTCACTCAATCATTATGAATTTTAATTTTTCATGCTAAATTCATCTGGAATTATTTTATTAATAACCAGGCTATTTCCAATTTATTTTCACTTATTTGGATTTCATTCACAATCCAAACCATCACTATTTTAATCTAATTCCATTAACTCACGATTCAATTTCATTAACTAATTTATTATCTCATTAGTTCCTCCACTGGTTAAAATTGAATACTTGCTTTTTAATTCCAAATATCACTTCACTTAATTTTCTTATGTTCAATATATTTTATAATTCAAGTTTGGATTTATTTAAAAATTAAGATTGCTCATCTTAGTCGTTTCCATTTGATAATTACAATTTCAAATTATAACTCTTAATGGTTCAAAGAAATGAATTCTCATTTATGACTTACAATTTCATTTCTATTCATAAGTTTAACTTACTTACTTAAGATCTGGGACTATTCATTTAAGTCCATTTTCATCTTTACAATCAAATCTCAAATTATTACATTACCTTTATATCCAATTCAATTCGACTTCAACTCATTTACATTTAACTCAATTCCAATTCTCAATTCTTATTTAACTTATCTTAAGTTAAATTCAAATATATTTTATTCACCTTCATATACTCGAATTAAATTTAAATTCTAGGATACAATCTTATACAAGTTTTACAATTCATTTACCTTCAAGTTCTCTAACTCTTTTATCTACCAGCTTATATTACTCATTGAGTTAATTTCATCTCATAATTATAATCCCAGAATTTAACTTTCATTCCTTTCTTATTTCAATCAACTTCATTCTATACTTTATATTGTTGATTCATTTAAATTTCTACATTTATATTTAAAATAGAATTCCCAGAATTCAATTGCTCGGTTTTTATTTCAAAAACCATTTTGAATCCATAAATAACTCATACATATCTGGTATATCACCTCAAATCCCAATTTCCAAAACAATCTGCTTTTACCAAACAATTTTCCCTTTGAATTTCAAAACCAACCCAGTTCACAATCATTTTCAATTTAAAACAGTTTGGTAGCAATTTCTCTTTGGAAACTCGAAAATAGACATCGATGATGCTGCAGTCATCACCGAAATTATTTTCCAGCGACCGAAAGAGAATTTTATGCTTTTATCACTTTAAAACATTTCAAACATTTTAAATCCCAAATTCTACCAGATTTCAATTCAATTTCAAAAATATTCATGAAATAATATCACCATTATTTTCCCAAAACCTTTAAAAACTATTTTTAAATCCAAAGGAATTTAAATCTTTCCCAAAACTTCAAATTCAAAATCCATCCAATTTTTATATCCAAACATTACTCTGGAATTCTATCACATTTTATTTCAAGTTATAAGTCACTGTTACCATTTACATTTACAAATTTCATTTGTTTATGAATTTATCTCCTTTGATTATAAATCACATTTGTAATTCACATTTGTATATAAAGTTTATCTCAATTTATAAATTTCATTTATAGTCTATATTCTCAAATTCCATTTGTTATATAAATTTATTCTTCAACTTAAGTTATAAGTTTTCAATTTCTACTCAATAATGAGACTAACTTATTATTGTCATTTACTAACAACCAAGCATCCAAATATATATCTATAATAAATTTCAAATAATTATTTCTTTTATATACAAAATAATTTGGGCAAAATTATTTCATTCACCCTATTTAAAACAATATTGTGTCGAACTGTTCTATTCAAGTGTTTAGAAACCCCTTCGATACAGTTGTACAGACTGTGCCGACGAAGGTTCATATGCCACTCAATAAATCAACCAACACAATATAAAACCATTTTTATATCCACTAACAAATACGCGCTCATATCTATTAATACTCTCAAAATTCCCACCAGAGCCAAGGTTATCGCTAGCCTAAGCTCTGATACCACTGTAACGACCCGGGTTTTTCCTACACGAAAAACCGGACCATTTGAGTTAAGAAGAAGAGGTAGAAGAAGAAGAAAAATAGAAAACAACAACAGAATCTCTCATACGCAGCGGAATAAACTATAATAGGTAATAACAGATCTTTACACAAAAAGAAATCTATATCTGTTTATATATATACATCATCCCAATACATCATCAGAGTACATCACATCAATATCATACAACTGGACAGTAATCATAACTTGTCCTCACAATCTGAATACACAGCGGAATATATAACTCAAATACGAAAGTACGTATCGCCATCCAGCTCCACAGCATCATTTCCTGTAATTTATAATACTCGGTCTGACCCGAGCATCATATAAAACAATACCCGAGTCAGTCTGGAAAACCAGCGTGAGAAAATCACACTCAATTTATTTTTAAAGTTTCAACAATCCTTTTTGAAATCAAAAGCATCTCGTAAGACCACGCCACAAATAAACATGTCGGGTTTTTACCTTACGATAGCTAAAACACTTTTTATAAAATCCTCTGATATTATAATAGTGTCTATATACACATACTTATTAAAATAGCTGAAATTGTTACATTATTAAATTCCAGCATACTAGCCACAAAAGTGGGTAATACAAACAAATACCGTACAAGGCACGTAGGAAGAATGGATTTCCAACGAATGACTAGGCACTGGGGTACCACCTATCACAGTACGTGGCCTAGATCACCGTACCGAGGAGTACGCCCGCTCCCCTGCAACACAAGGCCGGAACCATCCCTTACTGGATGATCCCGAATAAAATCACCCCACGGTTGGGATCAGCAACCGCACCACTAAGCCGAAATAAAAAGGGACATCTAGACAGGGATGACCTTACCCTCCAGTGGGAGCTACCCACGAAGCCTTGCTGCATAACCCCTGATTTTCAGTCATTCCCGGTTGATGAGGTTCGAGGCTAAACGATACCTTTTAGAGAACATATCCCTTAGAATGCCCATCGTCCGCTGACGATGTTTCGCAAGCATTCGTCCATACAAGTCCGTCCCGGGTTCGAACGGAACCGAAGGCACTACTCCTACTACATCCATTTTGGAAATATCCTCAAGATTAGTAGCGACTAGCCCTTGCACTTCACTGCTCCATCTTCGACTCCGAAATCGTTACACGAAACGTACAAACCGGATCGAAGTGGTATTCGAGTCTCCAGACCTAGAATCCCGGTATACGGAAACTCGATCCCGGTCTCTTTGAAACGATCAGCGCATTGGCCAATATTGATAGTCGGTTATTTAACTATCAATTAACATCCAAAATCAACCATCACACAATAAATAATTTCCCACATTATTTATTTGCCCAAATATCTTTCCAAGATAAAATTCCAAATTTTCAAAACTCATTTGAAAACAATTTCAAAACAGTTTCCGCTTACGGAAAACATTTCCCAAATAATTATTTCCACTGAAACACCAAGTACAAACACTTTTAGATTTTAAAATAATTTAAAAACACTTTATTTTAAATATATCTTATACCATTGAAATCAACTACTTTAATACTTTATTAAAAATATATACTTTAAAATAAACCACTTTATAATATAAACTAAATTTCTTCTTTTAAAACATAATAGCAAATCACTTTTATATAATTACTACAATAATATATTTTTGAAAATACTTACTTAGGAAATTAACATTTAGAAATAATCAATTTTCTAAAACATGCTTTTAAAAACACAATTAGAACTTTTAACTTATATTAAAATTACTTTGAAAACGTTCTTGGCTATCCAAAGAAATACACTTCTCATTCCCATCTTTTAAAAATAAATCAACATTTATTTTTAAACCAAACTATATCTTTTTATAAATTCCCTCCTTGAATTTATATTCAAATATCCACTGATATTTTATTTTACTTTATAAACCCAGTTTATATCTCCAAAATCTCACTTCTCTTTTAAAATTCCAATTTTAAACAACTAAATCAATTTCCAATTGATTTTCCAATTTACTTTACTTTACTTTGAAATAAATTTCCTTTACTACTTCATTTATTTCAAAATACATTAACTTTTAGATTTATTCCTTTATTTGAGTTAAAACCCTTTTTAACTGAAAATACCAATTTTAAACTTCCAAAATTCCTTCTTTAGCCTTTAATTAAATTTAATCCTTACATTCAAAATAAATCCTTTATT
Source organism: Allium fistulosum (assembly GCA_030737815.1). Taxonomy (NCBI): domain Eukaryota; kingdom Viridiplantae; phylum Streptophyta; class Magnoliopsida; order Asparagales; family Amaryllidaceae; genus Allium; species Allium fistulosum. Next base: position 63,535,636 of record CM060903.1, read on the forward strand.
CTTTAAATTTAATATCACTTTAGTTTAAAGTTAATATTTCCCTTGTTATTTCGAAATTCCCTTATTCCAATTCACTTGAATTATTTACTTAAAATTTACTCTTTTATTTCTTTCAAAATTCAATTCAATATATTTTGATAACTCCTTTTATTGAAATATTCAATCCAACCAGATTATCCAATATAAATTATCACAGGATAACAACAATCATATCACAGAATATTTAAACAAAAATTAAATATTTTGAGGAATCCAGTTGGATCCCTCCAACCTGTTTCCCTGCATCCACAAACGTTAGCACAATACCAATTCCACTTCAAAGTGGAATATCGCGGTATATGGGATTTATATAAATCATCCGCTATTATGCGGCGCATAGGGTCTCATCCGCTATATAAATGCGGGAATATCCACTCCAATATATACATATGCCAATATGTATATATTGCTATATACTACTATATATATATAGCACATCAATCAATGCAATCATCCAATCAATTATTTAAATTTAACCATTTAAATTTAAATTCAACTGAGTGAGATTAACTCACCTTTGATCTTCATTTGCAATCCACTTCAATATTATCTTGGTTTTCCTTGATTTCAGACCTTGTAAAATATTAGATGATTTTATTAATATTCGAACAAGTCGAACAACCAATTATCGTTTAACAGTTTTAAATTTAACTCATGGTTCAATTTAAACAAATGATTAAACTTTTAAACTAATTTTCCCTTTCATATCTCTTAGTAACTAATTTAAATAGGTTAGTTAAACTATTTTTCTACCAAATCCATTATTAAAATAACTAGCAAATTAAAACAGGTATGTATATATTCATTTTCCTTTTATAAATAATTTGGTGACTGAAATAAATTTAATGAATGATTAAACAAAATGGGTTTCTATATATATCCTATTGTAGATATCTCTCTGTATATAATTTAAATTGCAACAGGAATTTATTAAATTCAAAATTAAATTTCAAAAACAAAAGAATACCTCACAGCCTCTACTGTTCATCGGCCTACTACCCTCAATCGCAACCGAGAAGCCTAGCTACCGGCGACGACATGCCACCCCACCGCGACCTGATTCGCATGCGGATACCCCTACGTGAGCCCAAAATTGCAGCGATAAAACTTGACTGTGCCATGACCTCCATCCTATCGCGACCTCCTCGATCATATTCCGCTAGCCTGGCCTTTTCCGTGCCTGTGGGCGCCGCTATGCTCGCCTCAGCCTCCATCGAACGCGCTCGCGAGCTCCGGCGGAAAACAATAATCCCTAAAATCCATGGATATCTGGATTCAATCGCGTGCTCACCTTCAACCGCGAGCTTCCTTCAAAAAGCTCGAACCCTAAATCATTTCGAAGCTCGCCGTTCCACCAGACCTATGCCATTCCCTCAACTCATGATGTCGTGAATCGCGTCCAACCCTGCTCGCTATTTACCGCAACGAGCTCGAGAAAATTGGAGAGGCAAGAGTTCGAATTTGGTTTCGAAAGAGGGGAAATTCAATTTGAATGATTAAGGGAGAAATGGTTTCATTTCTTTTCTCTTTCGTTTCGAAATGTTTCTAACTGAGGTAATAGGAAAGATTGTATGAAAAAGAGTTAGGGGACAGGAGAAGACGTGTGTTCACGAAATCTGACAAGTGGTAAATTTCTGAGGCGTGTTTCAGAAGCTTGCAATATAATTTATCATCTATTTAATTCTATTTTGAAATCGTCCTGATTTACGCAACTTACAGTCTCGATCTCCAATCGAGACGTGCCGCCAGACGTTTTTAATATTAAACCCCTATTATGAACGCAATGGAAAAGGTCTCGAGTCCCGATTCGATCGTATGTAGAAGATAACCTTTTGGATTCAGTTATTTAATTGAATTTTTGATATCAATTTCAGCGCGTTTATGTATCGTACGCTCACACAACAACTCCAATCACTACGAGATTTGAAATCCGATAACAATTCAATATTACGGATCCAATGAAACTGGTTTCGCTGAATTCCGAGACTGTGCCTCGGACGGCTATTTTTAAATTCAATTTCAACTATATATTTTTAAAACTGAACAAAACTCTTTAAAATTCCATTTTAAAAGTTCTATCATCTTCAGTATTAATAATATAAATTTTCTGAACCTTTGAACTATTTTTAACAGGCTTAAAATCAAGATTCAATATTTTACCCAATCCCGATAATTAAATTTAATAATTAATTATCCAAATAAATACTGTATATTTGAAATTAAAGTTAAAATTTAACCTTCGGATATTTAAAATAAATTAAATATTCCCATTTCAAATATACAAAAATTCCGGGTCGTCACAGTAGTTATTAAAGAGACCGGGATCGGATATGGACATACTCTTTGTCGATACCGAAAACCACTTTAATAACTAATACACGCGGAGTGTTGATCCAGAATGAAGTGGATGGTTTTGGTGAACGCGTTGACTGAAGAAAGAGAACGATTTTGGATGACCCCTGACATGACTAAAACAGGAGCCCTGCCGGGCCATTGAGGTTCGCCACCTCTAGCGGACACACTTCTTCGTTACCATATCTATTACTTTTGTGATTCGATTTGGGTGCACCCCTCGATTATGGGAGTGTTGTTTCGCGGTGTTGGGGTAGTAGCTGCTATGCCCAACATCAGTCCGGATGATGCAACTACTAGTATCCTAGTTGGTATCGCCTCATGTACCTTGTCATACTGATTATCCTATTCGCAACCACTACGTTTTGGTTTGTACCTTTAGTATATGGATTGCCCTCTGGTGACTTCCGGTTTTGGGGAAACTACGGTCTTGTATATGCTCTTGGGAATATAAACTGTGTTAAGGGTGGAATGGGCCATGGCTTAACGCTATTTTAATACTTTTACTTTAATGTAGACATATTATAATAGCGTATTGTACTACATAGTAGATAGTTTAACGGATCCTTGAGAGAAGGAAAATCCCGTAACTTCTCTTAAGTTATTGCACTCACGTTGACACTGGATAGGAGATGTCAAACCCCGTAAACATCTCTGACGCCGTCACACTCATATTTTCTTATTCGATTTGACTTACATGAGATATTTTAGTCCTGACTCGAGTGTTTTTTCTTTTCATTACGCTCGGGTCAGCCTGAGCATTTCAGATTAGGTTGAAGGTATATTCTGGAGGACGAAGACAGAGTTTGGTATTACATCATTTGTATTCTACTACTGTATTATTTCTCCGCTGCATTATTGTATTATCTCTGATATGTATGTAACTCTGATTTATGATGTATAATAATAATCAAATTTATTTATTTAACAGCTTCATGAACTGTTATTTTATTATTATATCTTGTTCCTTCCGCTGCAAGATTCTAAGTTTGCTTATGTTCTTTCTTTCCTTTTCTTATTTAACCCCAATAACCATCTGCCTTTTGAACGGTTTGAGTTGGACATGTGTGGATTATTGTCGACTTGAACGGTCAAAAATGGCGGGTCGTTACAGTTGGTATCAGAGCTTTGGTTTAGATTACCTTGGCTCTAGTGGGGAATAACTCATTGAAATAGGGTTAAACCTTATGAATGAGTTTGAGTGTATATGAGAGAGCGTATTTGTAATTTTGATATAAAAATGATTTTATATTGTGTTAATTTGTTCCGTTGAGTATTTATGAATTCTGGTTGGTACTTGGGACGCCAAGGCATCGATAGGAATTTCTAAACACTCGAATAAGACAGATTGACATAATATTGTTTTAGATTATATTTTATATATAAAAGAATTATCTTGAAAATTTATAAATTTTGATTGTATTGGTTGTTAGGAGATGATAATATTAGATTATCATCGTTTATTGTTGATTAGTCAATATTTCTAACTATTGACTATTGGAAGATTTTAAGAAATGAAACTTGTAAATATGATTGACAATGAATATAAATGGTAAATAAAATAAAATAAAATGAATTTAAATTAAGATGGAGAATTTAAATTCCGGTGTTTTGAAAATTTATTAACAAAATTTGAAATGTATAATATAAGTATTATATGATAGTATATTCGATTAGAAATTGTTTTCAAAGGATTTTCAAATGAAGTGTTAATCCCCTTTTTTCGACTGACGACCTAAGAAAGTATGCCGAGTTAAGGTGCTTGCCGACTTAAAGAAGCCTACCGACCTAGCAAATTGTGAGTAAGCAAGGCCTGCCGAGTTAACAGGTTGCCGACCTATAGGAACTTGCAGACTTAACGAGTCAACAGGTTCCGACCTAAGGAAAGCTCTGACCCAACAGTTGCCGATCTAACTACTGAGAAGAGCTGCCGACTTAAGAGGTGTGCCGAGTTAGGAACTTGCCGACTTAAGGAAATCTGTAACTCAAGAGTTAAGACCGAGTTAAGAATGCCGAGCTATGAAATGCTCCGACTTAGTGGGTTTACGACCTAAAGGCTGCGAGTTAAGGCCTTGCGAGTTAAGGTATGATAAGTCGGCTACGACTTAACACTTGTCAAGAGCCACAGGATGGGCCCAGAGCAACCATCCCTTAACTCGTCGCCGACCTAACCCTATCCCTTAACTCGTCGCCGACCTAACCTTATGCACCTTTACCTCATCACCAACTTACCTTACGCCTTCAGCGACTTAGGACTTAAGCGTAGAACCAGGAGAGGAGGTGAACTACTAAAGAGGTGTTGGAACTGATAAGCCGGCAGCGACCTACCATAAGTCGGCAGCGACTTATACTAAGTCGGCGATGACTTAGGACTTAGGAAATTCTTCAGAGGCCAGATCAGCTTCTATAAATACCCCTTTACTTCCAACATTGAGGGGACTTTTTGGCCATTCTTTTCTCCAAGCGCCGTTACGCTGTCGAAGCTTCCTCTCATTCAGCAATCAAAGATCTTCAAGCATTCGAGACACTACAACGATCTTCGAGAAGAGCTCCTAACATCCCACGCGGATTCGTCGAGTTTCATCATTAAAGATCAAGCTAGTAGTTAAGAATGATTTAATGATCAAATTGTATTGTATTTAGAGGGATATTGTATCGAATTGTAATCAAATCAGCAATAAAAGACTGTAAAGTGGATGTAGGCTCAATTACGGGCCGAACCACTATAAATCTGTTGTTCATTTACTACTTTTCTGCTATTCTCAACTCATATTCTGTTCCCGTACCAACGGGTGGTGCTTTCACGATTCTATCCCACACACAGGGTGTTAATGTTCACTTTTTACCGTTAACATTTTGGTGCTTTCACTGAGAACCCAACTCAGGCGATCATCAACTGTTGCTTCGCAAAGATTCATAAAAAGAGCCTCTCTTTAAAAACCAGATCTGAAATAATGGCTCCTGGAAAAAGAGGTAGACCTATCAGATCCGGAAACGCTCACGAAGGAACTTCCGCTTCCCCAATAACAGACCAAGCAACTCCAACCGTTGGGGTCACCAGGGCTGAATTGGATGACGCAGTTTCTGGATTATACCAACAAATTGAAACTCAAAATGCTTTGATGATGGATAGATTAACTGCTCTGCTCGGGGCAAATCGTCAACCAGAAAACCGTCGAACTACTCTTCCTGAAACGCCACCTTTCCAAGCTGATGGTTCTATGCCGCAACCAACTTGTCATGAGCATATGCCCGGGCAAAATTCCGAGGGAAGAACTAATACTTGCCCGGAGGTGTCTTTGAACAATAAAGAGTACCTGTCTGAAATGGTTGGCCGCATCATGAAAGAGAGCATGCAAAGGGAAGAAGATGAGGCTGACTGGGGATTTGCACCAAGCAGAACTCCGTTTACTGAAAGGATCCTAAGAGCAGAGTTTCCAAGGAAATTTGCACCTCCTACTATCCAAGCTTATAGGGGAACCAGTGACCCTAATCATTTCCTCTACAAGTACGATTGGCATATGACTGGTGCAAGAGCATCAGACGAGATCAAGTGTCGGTACTTTCCGGTATACCTAGAAGGTGTGGCTTTACTTTGGTTCACAAAGCTTCCAGTTCGGTCTGTAGATAAATTCTCCGACTTAACGCAAAAGTTTAAAGAACAGTTCAGATTATATGCTTCAAAAGCTAAGGATATAATGTCACTGTCTAACCTTGAACAAGCACCCGGAGAATCAATCAAATCTTTCTTGAGCCGTTTCAATATAGCTTTAGCCGAAGTAGAAAATGCAGAGCCACGCATGATCCTGACTTATTTGATGAGAGCCATTGATAAATCGAGTGAATTTGGGATATGGTTAAAGATGAAAGAACCAAACTCACTTGATAAATTTTATAAAAAGGCCGATGAGTTCATTCGCCTTGAAAGCCTTTCTGCAACATCGAAAGTGGTTACTGCCCAGACTAACAATGACAATGTCCCACCTAAGAAAAGAGAATCTGAAAGTCAGAAAAGGGAGAATGAAGGAGGAAAAAGCCAGGGAAATGAAAAGAAACCTCGCCGCTTTAATCCTTCGGACTTTACTCCTTTAACTGATACACCAAGAAATATCTTTTTTGCAACAAAGGATGTTGTCAGGTATCCTAAGCCGCCTGAGATGACGAGAGGGGCAAAGCGTAATGGAAAATTCTGCCAATTTCACAATCAACCTGGCCATGACACTGACCAATGTCGCGAATTAAAGAAGGTGATTGAAGAATTGCTAGAGCAGGGTAAACTCCAACAATACGTTAAAAGGAGCGGAGTCGATCCAACCCCATTCACTCGGGATCAACAACACCCTACCCATCAAACCGATTCTCACAACAACACTGCAGTGCAAGATTCAGAAAAGCTTGTCATTAATGCTATCACAGGGGGACCATACCCAGCAAGCGGAAGTTGGGATGACTACTAATTACCCACAAAACTGCGACTGGGGCACCTCTCACTTTCTCTGGCATAAAAATCCAAAAGCTATGAATCAAGCACAAATGGAAATCCAGCTTGGAGATTCTTTAACAACAATAACTAGCATTCATTTTTACTTAACCGCATTGCTTGAATTTGTAAAGATAATGATGGATGTGTAACTTCTTCATTGTAAACCGCTGAGAAATCAGCGTGACTCAATAATGAAAAACTATACATTGTGTTTTCTATTATAAAATGCCTGTTATATTTCGATGTGTAAATACTCTAAATGTATTGCTAAAATATCGATCTAATACTGCAGGTCATTAAAGCAAAGCTCACCCATCGCAAAGCTAAGCGAGCCTTACAAATCATTTATTAAAGCAAATTTCAAGCAACAAAAATTTCAAACTCGAATCCCATACAAGAGGAGCTTCACATAAAAAGTTGACGGCTCCACTAGGTCAAGCCCTCGTTAACTGGTTGCGATCGTTGATATAAAAAAGGCATCCAACCAAATAACTTGCGTTTACTCTGTGGAGTCATTCAACAGTGAAGTCTACTTCCTCGGATAAAGCAATTTACTTGCAAGAGACAGAAAAATGCGCTTGGTAATGATGATAAAGGATCGCAAATTGGTGGATGATGATACAACATGAGCAGGCAAACATGGAAGCAGCCAAAGGAAGGTATGCCTCTCAACAGGAAAGCAGGTAGATCCACTAAAGGGATAACTTCCCAAGCAGAAGGAATAAGACCCTCGCTGGCTGATTGTGATGCATCCAATCAGGCAGCTTGTGTCCATCCCATAGATCTACTTGCCCCTAAGACGCAACCTTCCTAGCACACCAACCAACCGATGCTCCTTCCCAAGGATCAATAAAGCCCTCTAACGAGGCACGCCAATAAATGGAGAACTTTCCTCAATCAAAAAGATCGGTGGGATTACCAAAAAGGGGCACTTTGTTAATCGATTGCGATCGTTTGTACAAACAAACATCCAATTGAACGACTTACGCTTGTCTCGTGGACCCCTCCGACCATGAGAAAGTAACTTCCAGGCAATCACAAGCCCTCTTCGGAGGCACAAGCCCTCTTCGGAGGCACAAGCCCTTTTAGGAGGCACATTTCACCCGTGTAGAAGTGCAAAATGCTTCTCTTCGGAGACCCACTTCACCAGTGATGAAATGCTCAAAAGCCCTTTTCGGAGGCACATTTCACCCGTGTAGAAGTGCAAAATGCTTCTCTTCGGAGACCCACTTCACCAGAGATGAAATGCCAAAACTGCTTCTCTTCGGAGACCAAAACTGCTTCTCTTCGGAGACCAAAACTGCTTCTCTACGGAGACCAAAACCGCTTCTCTTCGGAGACCAAAATCGCTTCTCTTCGGAGACCAAAAGGCCTCTTCAGAGGTGTACTTCACCTTGCTTGAAATACCAAAAATAAACCCTTTACCGGGGCACGAAAGTCAAAACCTTCTTCAGAAGTTCATTTCACTATACAGGAAAATTCACTTTCAAATAAATAAAAGTGATCATTCCCAGAAGTCGAAGTGTTCTTCAGGAAGAAAAAGAAAATAAAGATTTCTCCAAAGACAAGATATACTCTATTAAAAGCAGAATAATTCTTCCCTGAAAAAGTGGAAAGTTATTCTCTAAAATAAGAGTATCGGTCTTGTGAAATCAAGAAATATTACAATATACTTGTGGTATGGGGGCAACATTATACAATTCAGTTACATTAATAAAAGTAATATACGAGCAACATACCACAAGTTCATTGCAATATCATGTAATAAAGATGTGGAGTAAATGCGTTCTTGAAACACAGACAAAAATTTGTACGAGCAAAAAGAATCATTTACTCTACACTGCAAATGAAAAACAGATGTATTCCTACATATACAAGGATTTGTACAAGAAAAATATTTATTTATTTCAACACTATGAGAAATTTTTACATTGTACAGGTTACAAAAAGAAGCGGAGACCGGAATCCGCACAATTCCCGGTCAATACAAAAAGCAGAAAATGCAAGAAGCAGACTCATTTCTCCTTTGTCCCACCCTTGGAGCTTTTACCCGGTCGGGTAATAAGTTTCGAAGGCCGCATCGGAGAAGAAGGAGGAGGAGACTCAGCCGGTTCCATCTCTGCCTCATCCCCAGCAGCAGAAGAACTCTTCTTTCCTTTCTTTGAAATCACACGCTTCCCCTTCTTCTTGGAAGAAGACTCACTCCCCGGAGCAAGAAATGTAGAAAGCTTTGTGTCATAATCGAAAGACTGCTCCGGGGTCTTCTCGCTATCTTCCAGACCTTCTGCCTTCTGTTCTTCGGAAGCAGATGGTTCATCTAAACCTTGAAGGGCCGCTATTGGTTCTTCCTGTGAACCAGGTTGGGAAGCTGGAAGAGGTATAACTTGAGAAGGAGGGGGAACGGCAGCTGAAGAAGGAAGAGTTGGGGCAATTCCTGGGGCGTCTGCTGCATAATAAAGAAATTAAAATCAGTATTCTCCGAGAAAAAAGAAGACTATGAATCGTCAAAGTTACCTGGAGAAGCCGGTTTAGCAAGATCAATCTCAAATTCCCGAGCTTGGAAGTCTTTCATTGCCTCTTCCTCTGTAGGGGTGGTTACAGTTTCTGTATCAACCTTAGCAGGAGGCGTGGAATGAGAACTAGAGCCAGCAATATCCGCATGAGCTAAAGCCGAAGTATAAACAGGAGCAATAGGGAGTGTTTCTTTCTCAGGAAGCTTCTCTCCCGTCGCTTCGGCCCGCATTCGGACGAGCTGCTCTTTTCCTTTGGCAAGGGCATCGCGATCGTTCTCACTTAAGTAGGTAGCTTGAAGATCTGTTTCAGAATATCCAGCACCACCAAATAAGTCAATGATTGCCTCCCATACCTCCGCTAAGGTAACTTCATACTCTGGTCCCAAAAATGAAAGACTCCCACGCCCCAGGACACAATGCATATAGAAGTCGAACAGGGTCGCGTCAACGGTGGCTATGGTCGCCTTATGGGATTCTTCGGCTGCGGCTTTACCAGAGAGAACTTCATCACGTTCTCTTTCAGCCTTCAGTAACTGGGACTGTAGCCTAACAATTTCTAAGTCTCGAGAGTTGAGTTTCTCCTGAAGTTGAGCAGCGTCATCACGATATTTTCTAGTAACATGCTGTTCTGCTTCAAGCTTGACTTCAGTATCCCGCTGAGCAGCATGGGCATCTCGAACTTGTTTTTGAAGCATTTCCTCTTTCTGAGAATAAGAAGTGGAAGAAGTAGCAAGCTCTTTTTTAAGCCTTTCAACTTCAGCTTCGAGCTTCACATAACCATCGCTAATGCTCTTCATCTCCAAGTCATGCTGTTTACGCCATTTGTCCCACTCAGACTTATCATTTTCCATGGTCATCATCGCTTCAAGATTCAGATGGTTGACTCTTTGGAGTTCATCAACCAACTTCTGCCACCCAGACATTCTTTCGATGTCAAGCTTTACAGCATCGACATTCTTCAGCATCGCCTGCTTATCAATGGGGACCAAGTCCAAATCAAAACGCACTCCTTTCAGACACCAATTCGGAAATCGGCTCTGGAGTGTGGGAGGACCATCTCCGGCTTGGTACTGTGGCCTATTAATGATGGTCTGGATGTCAGATTCCTTAAGAGCAGGAGAACCGGAAGATGTATTAGGAGGAACGGAAGCGGTTGTCTTTTCCGAGATGTTAGATGTGTCTTTCTCCCCAAGTCTGGCACGTTTACTGGAATCATCAGAAGTGTGACTCTTCCCTTTATCGTCGTAAGATTTCCTTTTATAAGGATCGTCGCTTCTGCGAGAAGAGTCACGTTGCTCGTCCCTTCTCCCGTAGTATTCCTCATCCTCTATCCGGCGACGCTCTTCATGAGCTCGCCTCTCATGAGCCTTTCGAGCAGCTCTCTCCTCATCAGTTTCTTTCACGGCACTGATATAACTCCTAAAGTCATAAGCTTCGCGGCTTCCGTAACGCTGAAATTTGTTGTAGTAAGAGCCGCTTCGCCCCATCAGAGAACCTGAAATTGAAGAAAAAGACCAGTTTTAGAAATCCTTAAGTTGAAGAAGCTAAGTGCATATAAGTGCCAAAGTTCTAAGTGTGTGTGATGTGCAAGCTACGCGCGTCAAACTACAAACCACTTTTGGGTGTAGAAATGGCAGTAAGTTGTGTGGAAGGCATTGTGGTTTGTTGCAAAGAAGAAGTTGCTTCGATAACAGGAGGAACCACTTTAGAAACATCATCTTTAAAGAGCTCCTGAGAGGTTATCATGATGTCGCTCAGACTGTCGAAAGTATCATCGCCATGGTGCAGGGGAGAATTCTCTTTTTCAACTTCCACTTCAGCCGTCTTTTCAAGAGTATGAAGATTTTCCTCTTCAACAACTGGGGCAAGTGCCAACTTACTGGACGGTCCAGCAGTGTCGGTAGAAGTAGAACACTTTACCAATGGAGTCTCAGCGGTAAGATTTTGCTGTAAAAACTCTCTAGCAGGAACAGGGGCATCTGACTCCTTAGCAGGAGAATCAGGGACTTCATGTGGCTGAGTAGAACGGGAAGGATGCAAGAGTCCAAATTCGTGGAGGAACTCATCTCTCAACAGAAATTGAACGCTCCTCTCCTCAACCGGTACGGCCGTAAGCCTCTCAAGGATAGTCTTGTGACGAGATTCCCTAGAGGGGGAAGGAAGTGCTGGAACAATAGAGAAAGAAGTTAGCACTTGACAATTTGTACTTCGAAGAATTTTAGAAAGACACAGGGAAAAGATAGATAATCGTACTTCCCACTCTCCAAATGGCGTAAAATCCCGGAGGACAACGAACATAGAAGAACGGGCTCAGGAAACTATGAACACTTTCCGGGAGACCGGTGATCAGTTTACGATTTCTCGCACTCCTTACAACTATGATGGAGGGATGATCTTTATTTTTGGTAAAGGTACAAAGATAGCGAATTTCTCCGAAGGTAGGAAAGCGGCCCAGCGTTCTCCTAAAAAGCACGCATAGTCCCAGCAAGATGGCGTAGCCATTGGGATGTAACTGGAAGGGGGAGATAGATAGTTGGAGAAGAAGTTCACGAATGCAGTCATTGAATGGGGGGATAGCCCCGCTCAAGCACATTTGGCGGTTAACAGCAACGAAGCCACGGGGCGGCCTGTCAGCAGTATCATTTGTTTCGGGAAGCAAAGCGTCAGCTTCAGCAATGCCAAACTGGGCGCGTAGCTGACGAAAGGCTTTATGGCTCAAGGTAGTAGGAGTCCTCTCTGGAGGATCGTTCAGCGGGATAGCAACCGGAAATACATCTTCAGCTTGCTCTGTTCCTTCTTGTGGAGAAGACATTCTACACAATCAGCTGAATGTTCAAATGTGAAGGTGCACGTTCCCTAATAGTGTGAAGTGTTGTGCAAAAACTAATGAAAATAAAAGACAAGCATAACTGGAATTAAATTAGTTGACAATCAATCGATTACAGAATTTCAGAACTTGTCAATGATCAAGTGTAGTATTAATACAGACAAGTCAGTCTCATGTGACTATTATGATTTTGTTTTAATACTTCACTCAAATTAGTTATTGTACAGCATCTCGTTCATATTCATTTAATTTAACTTTCTCGTTATCAACTAATCTGTCACTCGATGTGGGCAGTCAGTGACAGTATATTCGACCCAGTATTCTGTGAATGTTGTTTTAAGCAGGATTGTTAGTTTGCAAAATCAAAGCAGTATGTAAGAAGCATGCAACACAGTTCATAGTTCAACAATTCATAGCTCAACAATTCATAGTTCAACAGTTCGAAGTTCGGGCACAGTTCAAAAATCATCTGTTGGGTGGCCGAAAGTCTAAGTCCTAACTCGGTGATGACTTAAGGAAGATTCTGGGTCAAAGCCAGAAATCCTCCAAGTCCTAACTCGGTGATGACTTAAAGAAGATTCTATGGGTTAAAGCCAGAAATCCTCTAAGTCTTAACTCGGAAGCGGCTCAAAAAACCTAGGTCGCATGAAACTGCTAAGTCGGCTCCGACTTAAACCATGAAAATCACTGAATCGTGTGAAATCCTTAAGCCATGACCGAGCCAATACCTCAACCAATTTTCCTCTCTATCTCTTAACCCGTTAACCCAATAGCCTCACAGTCAATTACGACCCTCGTTCCATTACACCATTGAATCACCCCGAAAAGCCAATTCGAATCGCCCCGGATTTGCTGCGAATCTGACATCTTATTGCCACACCACGACTGCAACGTGATCAATGGCAATTGTGAAACAGTCGAAGGGTTATACATAAAGAATCGCAGCATCTAAACACAAGTGGAAGTCAAAAATTGGGGAGTTATCGATTCGACAGAGAGCATAGGTGAACGATGACCAGATCGACTTACGGAGTTTAACAGGAAGATGACCGGCAATTGGATGATTGGAGTTTATCTCTGAAAGCTCTAAATTGCGTCAATGGCTGATTCAAGAAGAAGAACAGGTGAAGGAAGAGAAGGGGCGACTTAAGCTATTTGTAATCTGGGGCAGTAAAATTTGAATCGACACCTCCGACCTATGACTTATCTTAAGTCGGTCGCGGTCTAACACACTAACCAAAGAATTAAGAGAATCGAAGCATACGACCTATGGCTTAGGCGTATACTTCGAGGGGCAAATGTTAATCCCCTTTTTTCGACTGACGACCTAAGAAAGTATGCCGAGTTAAGGTGCTTGCCGACTTAAAGAAGCCTACCGACCTAGCAAATTGTGAGTAAGCAAGGCCTGCCGAGTTAACAGGTTGCCGACCTATAGGAACTTGCAGACTTAACGAGTCAACAGGTTCCGACCTAAGGAAAGCTCTGACCCAACAGTTGCCGATCTAACTACTGAGAAGAGCTGCCGACTTAAGAGGTGTGCCGAGTTAGGAACTTGCCGACTTAAGGAAATCTGTAACTCAAGAGTTAAGACCGAGTTAAGAATGCCGAGCTATGAAATGCTCCGACTTAGTGGGTTTACGACCTAAAGGCTGCGAGTTAAGGTATGATAAGTCGGCTATGACTTAACACTTGTCAAGAGCCACAGGATGGGCCCAGAGCAACCATCCCTTAACTCGTCGCCGACCTAACCCTATCCCTTAACTCGTCGCCGACCTAACCTTATGCACCTTTACCTCATCACCAACTTACCTTACGCCTTCAGCGACTTAGGACTTAAGCGTAGAACCAGGAGAGGAGGTGAACTACTAAAGAGGTGTTGGAACTGATAAGCCGGCAGCGACCTACCATAAGTCGGCAGCGACTTATACTAAGTCGGCGATGACTTAGGACTTAGGAAATTCTTCAGAGGCCAGATCAGCTTCTATAAATACCCCTTTACTTCCAACATTGAGGGGACTTTTTGGCCATTCTTTTCTCCAAGCGCCGTTACGCTGTCGAAGCTTCCTCTCATTCAGCAATCAAAGATCTTCAAGCATTCGAGACACTACAACGATCTTCGAGAAGAGCTCCTAACATCCCACGCGGATTCGTCGAGTTTCATCATTAAAGATCAAGCTAGTAGTTAAGAATGATTTAATGATCAAATTGTATTGTATTTAGAGGGATATTGTATCGAATTGTAATCAAATCAGCAATAAAAGACTGTAAAGTGGATGTAGGCTCAATTACGGGCCGAACCACTATAAATCTGTTGTTCATTTACTACTTTTCTGCTATTCTCAACTCATATTCTGTTCCCGTACCAACGGGTGGTGCTTTCACGATTCTATCCCACACACAGGGTGTTAATGTTCACTTTTTACCGTTAACATGAAGTAAGTGTTATACTCCCCTCTTGACACTAGAAAATAATTCTGGTGATGAGTGCATGCATCATCGACTTTATTTTCGAGAGTCCAAGTGGGAGAGATCACTTAATAGTTTTTCTAAACCCTGTTTTGATTAAAATTGAATTTTATTTTGTATTCTCTATAGTATGATTTGATAGATAAATTATATAAGTATATATTATTTCAAAACTTGATTTGAAATGAAACCGGGATTGGAATTCTTGAGTTCTTTAATAATTATTGATTTTTCTTTTAATGGTTGAAATGAATTAATACTTGAATCATTACGGAACTTCTGAATTACGAAATGAGAAATGAACCTAAGAGCTAAGTGAAATATCAATTGAAGTAGAAATCCTTAGAATTAGGAAATTATGAATTTAAAATAAAATTGAAACTGTAAAACTCGCATAGTATTAAATTTCATTCTATAGCATAGATATAACTTACCAAAATATTTAAGAAGTTCAAAAATGTTATATGAATTGTTAAATGAATAATATACAAGTGTGATTGCGAATAATAAAATGTGAAGATCTATTGATAGTTGTAAATATAAAGGAAATTTTAGTTGTAAAATAAATTAAATTTAAAATTAATTAAATATAAAATTAGTAAATGGAAACAAATTAAATTTGAATAAAACTAAATGTCAATAAACTTGGAAGTGTATGAAATTAAAATTTTAACTTGGAAATGTATAATTGATTTAGTGTAGATTTTGGATGGATGTTAATGTTTGATATGCATTGGTTGTTAGATGGATGGTAATTGATTAAATAGAATTCATTAGTGTAAATGGAATTGAATAAACGGAATAAAAATTTTAAATAATTAAATTCAAATTTGAAGCAAAGTGAAATTAAATATAATTGAATTCAAATTAAATTGAAGCAAATTGACGTGAATTTAAATTATGAATAAAACAAACTTGAAAAGAATCGGAAACAAATCGAATGTAAACTTATTTCAAGGATAAATAAGAAAATAAACGACTTTGTGTTTATGATTGTTTCTTTAGAAAATTTGAAGTTTGATGGTTTGTACTTTGAAATAATAAAAGCAAATTTTTGGAAAAATCCAAAATTGTCCAATATATGCTAAACAAAAACAACCATAACTTTTAAATGGTTGAACGGAATTCGACGATCTTAGACTTTTCGGAAAGCTTAGAAACTGTAGCACGACTTTTGTTTAGAGTGTCTTGAGAAATTCCTTCATTTACTTAGTTCAAAACTTGAATCTTCTCGCTGGCCTGTGTAAAAAGGAAGCAAAATCAGTAGCATATACCCTTAGTATTTTCACCATAACTTTTTACTGGTTTATCGGATTTTGACGATCATTCTATTTCTGGAAAGCTAAGAACTTAAGTTAAAACTTTTGCTTTAAGCATTTGGTGTTTTGCAGTCGTTTAGAAGGTCAAAAACGTGACCAAACTTCGCTGACATGCGCAATTCATTGCCAGGTTGAGGCATATCTATTTAGTAAAATGGTCGTAACTTTTGAACGGAAGGTCCGAATTCAATGATTTTGGACATTCCGGAAATCCTGAAACGAATGCAACAACTTTTGTTTAGATTCTATTATCAAATTTTATGGTTTAGGTGATCAAAAACTGATATTCGTTTGTTGTCATTGTGACGACTCGGGTTTTGCCCGCTCGAAAATCAACATCCGTACTCCACATTGTACTAGAATGCCGCAGATTCGACCGTTCAAATCCGATTCGCCGGAGCTATAACACAATTAAGTAAATAACACAGCGGAAGAAAAGAATAATACATTGATATACAATATCTGATACAACAGAGTGATACAACAGATATCAATATACATCAGAGATATGATACAAGAAATAGCAGCGGAAAAGAAAAGATAACATCAGCAGCGGAACAATATCAATAGAAGTGATAACTCCAAAATGATCTTCAGACAAGAATGAATCCACAACTCCAAGATAAGCAACTCCGATGAATGAACTAGCTCCAGATAATCTACTCAACCTGAATATCTGAAAAGAAACCCAACTCTAGACTGCTCGTGTGGAAAATTATGAGCACCCAGAGTTTAGGAAGGGAACAATAAACTCCGGATCAGTCATGGGACTGGTGTGAGCAACAAAAACAGTTTATCTTTAAACAAACACAAAAGGTTTTAAACATTGAAATCCGCAATGCTTTTAGAAATGAAACTACCATAAGACCTCCCGCCACACACACAATGCAAACGCAGAATTGGAGGAGATTTCTTCTTATGATAGTCAAAGATGCTTACTACGCAAAATCATCTTGATATTATTATTAGTGCATAGTGCAGAAAACATTTCAAAAGTATAATATTAATCTTAGCCAGCATACAACCATTGTTGTATGCCTACTATAGCTACCATGTTCAATAGCAGGTTACCGCCACATTCCATAGCAGGTAATACAACTAAAACCGTACAAGGCTCGTATTGTTTCTTTGGATTTTCCAACAAATGGTCAGGCTAAGGAACTTCCTTCCGCCGCATGGGATCTCCTCTGGCTGGACGTCCCGAGAGACAAACTGCTCTCTGCCAAACAAGGCCGGGTTACCCCTGTAACAGGTAACTCACGAATATGCCACCTCCCGGTCCTTTGGGACCTTTATCCGAGCGCTCGATATCCAACATCACACATCATAAAGAAAGTGTATCCACATGAGTAAGTATCTGGGCTCCATACCATGATACCACCCTTTTCCAGAAGGAAATGACATACCCTAAAGGGCGCGACCCTCATAACCTTGCCGCAACATTCCTGTTTCGACCATTTCCGGGTAGTGAGGCCCTGACGAAGTCTCGTCCACAAAGCTACGCTTTGTCACAAAGCCATGCTTCGGGTCAAACAAATGATCAACCTATGATCACCAATATATAAGATCAAACAAATGATCATATCGCAACTGATCAAACACTGATCATTTCACAGCAACACTCAGCATGCCACATTACCAAATTGGGAATATATCGCTGATAAATTTCAACTACATAACCTCTGAGCTCGTACGTCTCAGAGAAGGGTGTTAAGCTAAGAGAATAAATTCTCCGCCACCAAACAGAAATGTATTTGAAAAAAATCGGCTTTATATCTCAAAGTGTAATGTCAGATATACAATCCATACAAGTCTGTTCCGGGATCGAACAGAACCGAAGGCACTTCTCACGAAGCCCTTGCAAATCCGGATAATTTCCAATCACGTCCGGACTTCCCGTCACTAAGGATGATAAAACCTCTATATCGGGGATCAGCCGATGCAGAGTAACTCGACAGTAATCCTTCCGTTTTCAAAAATATCCGGTCTTCAACACCGGTCTTCAAATGCTATCCATATCGACGTATCACATATTCAGAATGGGTTATACGACCCAAAAGTCCTCTCCCGGCTAAACCGAATAGTGAGCGTAATATTTAAAAACATATGGATATGGGATTTCAATTAAGTCACAACTTATTACCCAAAATCTTTCTTTTCAAATGGTTTCAATCGACTACCATTTCAAATCTTTAAACAAAAAGATTCAACCTTTACGGTTTAAACAGTTTCCACACTTTAATCTTTTAAACAAAAGATTCATTCACAGATTTTCCAAATTAATTTCCATTTCAATTTGATTAACTCGTTAAATCTTTAAATCAAGATTTAACTTATAGTTTTCAAAACAATCCCATTTCGGATGGTTTAGATAAATCATTATTTTAAATCTGTTAGAAATAAACAGATTCAATCCATAGCTTTTCAAAACAATTCATTCATAACTTGGAAAACCATCTTTCAATTCAATATTGAAATTCCTTTAATTAAACTGGAATTTCATTTCTTATCTGAAAGCTTTTATTCTTTTAAAACAACAGTTTCATTTTAGAAAATCTGATTCATTCATACGAGTTAAAGTCTTTGGGTTAAATCCAAATTCTCAAAATTACATTTTTAAATGGTTTAACTTCAGATAAATACATTTATAACATTTTCAATCCCTAGTTTCAAATCATAGGATTCAATTTCAAACTTGAATTCAAATTTAAATCAAATTATTTAAATTTCCAAAACTCGATTAAGTTATTCAAAATAACTTTTATCTTGAAATTCCATTTCAAAAGTTTTTCACTTTAAACCCGAATTTCAAATTTCAAAATCAATTGAAATTAAAATTTCCATTTCAAAAATATTAATTTTAAATCATCTGTGACTTAACCGATTTCCACGTGAAATCCATATTTGTGTGTGTAAAAGTGTAGTCCAGGGGTTGAACCCAATAGTGCAACGTCATAAATCATCACAGATCAGGATACAGAAATATAGTTGATAAGCGATATAAACTATAACGCTCGTCTTTATTCACAGATCACAGATATATATCACAGATAAGTAAATTACAAATCACAACATAAATCAGGGTATATCACAAAGCATCATATATCAGGGATATCAAACAATCAAGTCATTCGATAGAATCCAAACATACATAGGTAAGGTCAATTTATTTATCTGATCAAATTAAATCAGATTAGTCACTGATCCTGGTTCAATCAACATTAATTAATTACCAACCATTTTAATTAATTAACATTTAATCCTTTATTAATTAACTTAAAATTACTAAATTATTCTTTAATTAATTAATTACCCTTAATTAATTATCATTTAATTAATTATCCTTAATTTATAAATTAATTAACCTTAAGTTAATTACATGATTAGTTAACCTTTAATAAAAGTAATTATCTTTCAATCCTAAATTAATTAATTATCCTTTATGTAATTACACGAAGTAACTATACCTTAATCAAGTTCATTAAGTAATTAATAATTAATCTTTAATTATTTTCATTTATAATCCCTTAATTTATTTAAGAACTTTAAAAGATAAAACATTTTATCTTAATTAATTACTCTAACATATTTAAACTATGAAACTTTATTATTCCCAACTCAGTTTCAAAACTGATTTGAATTCATTATTAACTTTGATTCAGAACTTAGTGTAACTTTGTTTTAATAATTTTGAAATTAACTAAAATTTCCAAGACAAACAAAACAGGTTTTGTTTAAACCTGGGAACAACCTATACCCGAGCCAGAACACGTTTGCCTCGAGTCCAATACGCATCTACTTCCAGAAAACTACCAAACTACTTCGAGTAATACCTAAATTTACTCGAGACCAAGCAAAAATAGAGATCATCAGAAACCACAGTGCACTGTGCACGTGCACAGGCGATTGGATCACCTCCGGCCATCATCGCGTTCACCTCCACGTCGTCGACATCACCGTTGTCCAACTCAAACACCCAGAAACTTGAATTGACCTCGAGAATGAAATCGAGTCATCTCGACCAAATGAACCCAACTGCTCACCACCAGAAAATGAACCCGCGCCACCTCCACTGGCCATCAGAAAAATCTGAAACTCCGGCCACTCACGCGTCCACACCCCTTCTACCATCAGCCAGAGCCACGTCGCGCTCGATCCAACGTAGGCGATGAACGAATCCAAATTTCCCACGTCTTCCCAGTTCAACCTTAAACCCTAGAAACGCTTCGTCCTCTCAATCCACAAAATAGAAAAATTATTTGACATTTTTCCTAAGTTCGTAAACCATTAAGCTAGCTTTAAAAACCAATTTCAAGGTTCAAAAATTCTTCGATTGTTAGGGATCGATTACAAAGTGTAATTTGTTCAAATACAACCTGCTCTTGGAATACTAAATAAAAAATCATCATATTGATTTCAAAAATCCTACTTTCTAATGACAATCCAGGGTATATATCTGATTTGATAATTCATGAGATTCGAAATTCTTATATATTTGAATTTCCTCTGTAAACATCAAATTTCCAGGCTCTATATATCACTATACTACTTAAAACTATTTCTTTTATCGTGACTCATGCATAAGTAAACTTGTCTGTTTTAAATTATAAGCTTAATAGTGATTAGTTGGAGATGTATTAAATTTTCTTGTTTATTTTCTACCCTGTGACCTAAAAACAGAGAAGAATTATCAAGTTAAATATGCACAGTCATACATACTCGTATGCACAGATAATACAACAATATATATACATGCAAGCATTTACTATTATAGAAATCTAACAAGTAACATGTCAGACATCATTTAGGATTATAAAAATATCAAGGTGAAGTTTGCTCACCTTTGTTTCCCAGAAGAAAGAAAACAGAGTTGCTTCTATTTTTGAAACAGGCTTCGAAAAGAATACAGTCGAAATCTTGCTAGAATTGATTTAGTTGCTGTTGTTCGAGATTTAAAGATGGTAAGCTTCAGTTTTTTTTTTCTTTCTTAGTTTTGAAGGAACGAAGTGATGATGAAGATAAATACATAAGAAATGAAGTTGACAGGGTATAAACTTTGTACAGGTGATATGTATTTCTTTATACAAGGTGATATTATGTTTTGTACAATGTATCAGAGATTCTTTCTTCAATTGGAGGCTGAAGTGATAACATTTCATACGTGCATTAATTGGCTTGTACAATGTAGAATTTTTTTCTTATTTCCTTCGGCTGAAGATGATTTGGTGGCTAAAGAAATATTGGTATTAATTGTTTTGTACCATATGCTTATTTTGGCTGTACAAACATGTATTTTATTTTTTTCTTCATTTGTACAATGCATGAGTATGATAGTGGCTTCTTTTACCAGCTTTTCTCATGTATTATTTGTTTTCTTTTGTTCGATTGTTCCATATCTTTTGTTTTGCATACACATTTTCCTTTTTACTTGTTCTTGCCTAACTACTTACATTTTTCTTGCGCATGAATATGTAGTTGAATGTATATTACTATCTTATGCTTTGTCTAAGTGCTTTGCAATATAAATAAATTTCTATTTTAAATTGGATGTTAGGATTTATTCTAATATTTCTTATTATCATTTATTATTAAACCATTTATTTACAATTTAAACACAAATCAAATATATGTTAGATTATTTCAAATTTAGTCAGATATGTCCAAATACATATATATATTCTCATATATACAATAATTTAAATTTTTAAACGATTTATACAAATATACTTGGATATCGGGGAAACTCGCATCACCTTATCGATTTATTCCACAAATATTAATTCGAAAATTAATAAATTATCATTTTAAATTTATATAAAATTCGGGGTCGTTACAGACTTCCCCCCTTAAAAGAATTTCGTCCTCGAAATTACCAAGGAGACAAAAAGATAGATGAAGAATATTTCATCAAATCAACTGAACATCTGTTCTGCATTTGGCTTATCAAACCAGAATATCAAAAATAGATACAAGATCGAATCTATTTGACACTTCACAAATACTTGGGTTATCCAGATCTACGAAGTATGCAGGGGCATCGGTCAGTTCGAAGGAATAACTAACCATTCGTAGAATATATCCGGGACCCAAAGAATAGATAGATATATGGATATCATTCCTAAATTTTTTTAGTTTAGAACTAAAGTATACCTATCAACCATAGCAATCAAAGCAACTAATTCATCCAAACAAACAATTTTGGTCCATCCGGAGTTTATGTCCCATATTAATATATCGAATTCCTTTCTGGATCTACCAGAAACTATCGAAGAATTGAGAAAGATGACGAACAAAGAGACTGATAGAGAAAAGATAGCTTCCTTGTTGTTACAGAGTATTGACCATTTCTAGTCGTATTCCCTCTGTCCCCTATCTCATCCTCTTCTTGCACTCATACTCACTATCAGTGGATAGCAAGAGAATTTATTGAGGCTTTCGAACGGATATCTGAGGAATACTCATTCTAGAGTTTACTTCACTCTATCTCTAATGAGCTACTTAACGTGTTATACTCCTGAGCTAAAGTTCAACCCTCAGCTCTGATACCACATGTGACGACTCGGGTTTTGCCCGCTCGAAAATCAACATCCGTACTTCACATTGTACTAGAATGCCGCAGATTCGACCGTTCAAATCCGATTCGCCGGAGCTATAACACAATTAAGTAAATAACACAGCGGAAGAAAAGAATAATACATTGATATACAATATCTGATACAACAGAGTGATACAACAGATATCAATATACATCAGAGATACGATACAAGAAATAGCAGCGGAAAAGAAAAGATAACATCAGCAGCGGAACAATATCAATAGAAGTGATAACTCCAAAATGATCTTCAGACAAGAATGAATCCACAACTTCAAGATAAGCAACTCCGATGAATGAACTAGCTCCAGATAATCTACTCAACCTGAATATCTGAAAAGAAACCCAACTCTAGACTGCTCGTGTGGAAAATTATGAGCACCCAGAGTTTAGGAAGGGAACAATAAACTTCGGATCAGTCATGGGACTGGTGTGAGCAACAAAAACAGTTTATCTTTAAACAAACACAAAAGGTTTTAAACACTGAAATCCGCAATGCTTTTAGAAAATGAAACTACCATAAGACCTTCCGCCACACACACAATGCAAACGCAGAATTGGAGGAGATTTCTTCTTATGATAGTCAAAGATGCTTACTACGCAAAATCATCTTGATATTATTATTAGTGCATAGTGCAGAAAACATTTTGAAAGTATAATATTAATCTTAGCCAGCATACAACCATTGTTGTATGCCTACTATAGCTACCATGTTCAATAGCAGGTTACCGCCACATTCCATAGCAGGTAATACAACTAAAACCGTACAAGGCTCGTATTGTTTCTTTGGATTTTCCAACAAATGGTCAGGCTAAGGAACTTCCTTCCGCCGCATGGGATCGCCTCTGGCTGGACGTCCCGAGAGACAAACTGCTCTCTGCCAAACAAGGCCGGGTTACCCCTGTAACAGGTAACTCACAAATATGCCACCTCCCGGTCCTTTGGGACCTTTATCCGAGCGCTCGATATCCAACATCACACATCATAAAGAAAGTGTATCCACATGAGTAAGTATTTGGGCTCCATACCATGATACCACCCTTTTCCAAAAGGAAATGACATACCCTAAAGGGCGCGACCCTCATAACCTTGCCGCAACATTCCTATTTCGACCATTTCCGGGTAGTGAGGCCCTGACGAAGTCTCGTCCACAAAGCTACGCTTTGTCACAAAGCCATGCTTCGGGTCAAACAAATGATCAACCTATGATCACCAAGATATAAGATCAAACAAATGATCATATCGCAACTGATCAAACACTGATCATTTCACAGCAACACTCAGCATGCCACATTACCAAATTGGGAATATATCGCTGATAAATTTCAACTACATAACCTCTGAGCTCGTACGTCTCAGAGAAGGGTGTTAAGCTAAGAGAATAAATTCTCCGCCACCAAACAGAAATGTATTTGAAAAAAATCGGCTTTATATCTCAAAGTGTAATGTCAGACATACAATCCATACAAGTCTGTTCCGGGATCGAACAGAACCGAAGGCACTTCTCACGAAGCCCTTGCAAATCCGGATAATTTCCAATCACGTCCGGACTTCCCGTCACTAAGGATGATAAAACCTCTATATCGGGGATCAGCCGATGCAGAGTAACTCGACGGTAATCCTTCCGTTTTCAAAAATATCCGGTCTTCAACACCGGTCTTCAAATGCTATCCATATCGACGTATCACATATTCGGAATGGGTTATACGACCCAAAGGTCCTCTCCCGGCTAAACCGAATAGTGAGCGTAATATTTAAAAACATATGGATATGGGATTTCAATTAAGTCACAACTTATTACCCAAAATCTTTCTTTTCAAATGGTTTCAATCGATTACCATTTCAAATCTTTAAACAAAAAGATTCAACCTTTACGGTTTAAACAGTTTCCACACTTTAATCTTTTAAACAAAAGATTCATTCACAGATTTTCCAAATTAATTTCCATTTCAATTTGATTAACTCGTTAAATCTTTAAATCAAGATTTAACTTATAGTTTTCAAAACAATCCCATTTCGGATGGTTTAGATAAATCATTATTTTAAATCTGTTAGAAATAAACAGATTCAATCCATAGCTTTTCAAAACAATTCATTCATAACTTGGAAAACCATCTTTCAATTCAATATTGAAATTCCTTTAATTAAACTGGAATTTCATTTCTTATCTGAAAGCTTTTATTCTTTTAAAACAACAGTTTCATTTCAGAAAATCTGATTCATTCATACGAGTTAAAGTCTTTGGGTTAAATCCAAATTCTCAAAATTACATTTTTAAATGGTTTAACTTCAGATAAATACATTTATAACATTTTCAATCCCTAGTTTCAAATCATAGGATTCAATTTCAAACTTGAATTCAAATTTAAATCAAATTATTTAAATTTCCAAAACTCGATTAAGTTATTCAAAATAACTTTTATCTTGAAATTCCATTTCAAAAGTTTTTCACTTTAAACACGAATTTCAAATTTCAAAATCAATTGAAATTAAAATTTCCATTTCAAAAATATTAATTTTAAATCATCTGTGACTTAACCGATTTCCACGTGAAATCCATATTTGTGTGTGTAAAAGTGTAGTCCAGGGGTTGAACCCAATAGTGCAACGTCATAAATCATCACAGATCAGGATACAGAAATATAGTTGATAAGCGATATAAACTATAACGCTCGTCTTTATTCACAGATCACAGATATATATCATAGATAAGTAAATTACAAATCACAACATAAATCAGGGTATATCACAAAGCATCATATATCAGGGATATCAAACAATCAAGTCATTCGATAGAATCCAAACATACATAGGTAAGGTCAATTTATTTATCTGATCAAATTAAATCAGATTAGTCACCGATCCTGGTTCAATCAACATTAATTAATTACCAACCATTTTAATTAATTAACATTTAATCCTTTATTAATTAACTTAAAATTATTAAATTATTCTTTAATTAATTAATTACCCTTAATCAATTATCATTTAATTAATTATCCTTAATTTATAAATTAATTAACCTTAAGTTAATTACATGATTAGTTAACCTTTAATAAAAGTAATTATCTTTCAATCCTAAATTAATTAATTGTCCTTTATGTAATTACACGAAGTAACTATACCTTAATCAAGTTCATTAAGTAATTAATAATTAATCTTTAATTATTTTCATTTATAAACCCTTAATTTATTTAAGAACTTTAAAAGATAAAACATTTTATCTTAATTAATTACTCTAACATATTTAAACTATGAAACTTTATTATTCCCAACTCAGTTTCAAAACTGATTTGAATTCATTATTAACTTTGATTCAGAACTTAGTTTAACTTTGTTTTAATAATTTTGAAATTAACTAAAATTTCCAAGACAAACAAAACAGGTTTTGTTTAAACCTGGGAACAACCTATACCCGAGCCAGAACACGTTTGCCTCGAGTCCAATACGCATCTACTTCCAGAAAACTACCAAACTACTTCGAGTAATACCTAAATTTACTCGAGACCAAGCAAAAACAGAGATCATCAGAAACCACAGTGCACTGTGCACGTGCACAGGCGATTGGATCACCTCCGGCCATCATCGCGTTCACCTCCACGTCGTCGACATCACCGTTGTCCAACTCAAACACCCAGAAACTTGAATTGACCTCGAGAATGAAATCGAGTCATCTCGACCAAATGAACCCAACTGCTCACCACCAGAAAACGAACCCGCGCCACCTCCACTGGCCATCAGAAAAATCTGAAACTCCGGCCACTCACGCGTCCACACCCCTTCTACCATCAGCCAGAGCCACGTCGCGCTCGATCCAACGTAGGCGATGAACGAATCCAAATTTCCCACGTCTTCCCAGTTCAACCTTAAACCCTAGAAACGCTTCGTCCTCTCAATCCACAAAATAGAAAAATTATTTGACATTTTTCCTAAGTTCGTAAACCATTAAGCTAGCTTTAAAAACCAATTTCAAGGTTCAAAAATTCTTCGATTGTTAGGGATCGATTACAAAGTGTAATTTGTTCAAATACAACCTGCTCTTGGAATACTAAATAAAAAATCATCATATTGATTTCAAAAATCCTACTTTCTAATGACAATCCAGGGTATATATCTGATTTGATAATTCATGAGATTTGAAATTCTTATATATTTGAATTTCCTCTGTAAACATCAAATTTCCAGGCTCTATATATCACTATACTACTTAAAACTATTTCTTTTATCGTGACTCATGCATAAGTAAACTTGTTTGTTTTAAATTATAAGCTTAATAGTGATTAGTTGGAGTTGTATTAAATTTTCTTGTTTATTTTCTACCCTGTGACCTAAAAACAGAGAAGAATTATCAAGTTAAATATGCACAGTCATACATACTCGTATGCACAGACAATACAACAATATATATACATGCAAGCATTTACTATTATAGAAATCTAACAAGTAACATGTCAGACATCATTTAGGATTATAAAAATATCAAGGTGAAGTTTGCTCACCTTTGTTTCCCAGAAGAAAGAAAACAGAGTTGCTTCTATTTTTGAAACAGGCTTCGAAAAGAATACAGTCGAAATCTTGCTAGAATTGATTTAGTTGCTGTTGTTCGAGATTTAAAGATGGTAAGCTTCAGTTTTTTTTTCTTAGTTTTGAAGGAACGAAGTGATGATGAAGATAAATACATAAGAAATGAAGTAGACAGGGTATAAACTTTGTACAGGTGATATGTATTTCTTTATACAAGGTGATATTATGTTTTGTACAATGTATCAGAGATTCTTTCTTCAATTGGAGGCTGAAGTGATAACATTTCATGCGTGCATTAATTGGCTTGTACAATGTAGAATTTTTTTCTTATTTCCTTCGGCTGAAGATGATTTGGTGGCTAAAGAAATATTGGTATTAATTGTTTTGTACCATATGCTTATTTTGGCTGTACAAACATGTATTTTATTTTTTCTTCATTTGTACAATGCATGAGTATGATAGTGGCTTCTTTTACCAGCTTTTCTCATGTATTATTTGTTTTCTTTTGTTCGATTGTTCCATATCTTTTGTTTTGCATACACATTTTCCTTTTTACTTGTTCTTGCCTAACTACTTACATTTTTCTTGCGCATGAATATGTAGTTGAATATATATTACTATCTTATGCTTTGTCTAAGTGCTTTGCAATATAAATAAATTTCTATTTTAAATTGGATGTTAGGATTTATTCTAATATTTCTTATTATCATTTATTATTAAACCATTTATTTACAATTTAAACACAAATCAAATATATGTTAGATTATTTCAAATTTAGTCAGATATGTCCAAATACAGATATATATTCTCATATATACAATAATTTAAATTTTTAAACGATTTATACAAATATACTTGGATATCGGGGAAACTCGCATCACCTTATCGATTTATTCCACAAATATTAATTCGAAAATTAATAAATTATCATTTTCAATTTATATAAAATTCGGGGTCGTTACAGTCATGGAATTGGAATTTCAGTTTTGAAGCTAAACATGTTATATGTGTGTTGTTTATGATAAGTATATCGGTCTATCTTTATATGCATGGTTCTAACTTAGTTATTGAGCATTTTAGTAGGTAGCAAAGGGTTGCGCTTCACTTGTGGAGCTCGCTTCTGCGCTAAATGCAAAATGTAAGTTAAAATGCTAATAACCGCTTAATAAAAGGTACGTTCTCGGATTACGGTTTATGTTGTGGTATATTATTGTGTTCCCCATGTTTTGGGATGCCTCATTCTTGTAATGAGATGTATATCATGCAATTATTACCACTGTGAAATTTTTCGGTCCTAGCCGCGCAAAGGAGGTGCTGCCAAAAAATTTCAAAAATCTGGGAGTTAGAAAATTTTGTGAAAAAAAAATCCTATAACTCAATTTTGCAAATAAGTAGAATATTTTGAATGAATTATATCTAAATGATGGTTTCCCCTTCTCCGTTCCTTTTCGAGGACGAAAAGTTTTAAGTGGGGGAGAATGTAACGACCCGTATTTTTAACACTTTAAAAATACGAATTAAAATGAAAATTTTGGATAAAAATCCGAAGGAAATAAAATTTTGTGTTGTTAAATGTGAATTACAAGTTAAAATGCAAAACTGAATTCTGAAATAACTTATTTGTAAATTAAATATGGATGTTAACTTGTAGTGAATGTAAATAATGAATTGAATTTGATTGTAAACAACGAAATAAATAAAATGTTACATTTAATATTGAAGTTATAATATGGAAATCAACGTAAATGAATGTAATTTAATATTACTGTGAATTTAAATAAGATGATAGCTGAAGAAAATGAAAGTAAATAAATTATAAACTATTGATAATAATGTATAAGTAAATGGTTGATTCAATAATGAAAGTGTAAATCGAAATAAAAGAATTCATTTGGAATTAAATAACTTGAATTTTAATTACAATATAATTGAACGTGGAATCTAATATAATCTTTTATATTGGATTTATAATGGAAAATTGCATTGTAAAAGATTGTTAATTACTGTGAAATTAAAAATGGAATTTGTGAACAATTGAAATTTGATTTAAAAGTTAATAATTTAAAATTGGGAATTTTATATCGAAATTAAACAGTCGAATAATTTATTTTTCGAATATTGGATTTAATTAGACAATTAAATCGATAATTTAATAGGTTAAATTTCAGAAATAATTGAAAATCGAGTTGAATATGATTGAAAATGGTTTGAAATTTTTTATATTATCATATTGGGGTTATAGTAATGTTATAGAACTTTTAAAATTGAATTTAAAGTTAATTTGTGAAAATTGAATATTTTAATATTTAATTATCGACTGAAAATTAGCCATTTTTCGAACAGTCTCAGAATTGAACGAAACTCATTCCATTGGATCCATAATAGTTTGTTATTGTCGGATTTCAATTTTCGTAACAATCGGAGTTATCGTTTGACCGTGGCAGCTCGAAACGCATCGAATTGTTTTTAATATTAATTCGGCGAGAGAAAATAGTCATTTTTCAAAAAGTCTCGGATTTCGACGAAACCAGTTTCATCGGATCTGTAATGTCATATTTTTGTAAGGTTTCAAATTTCGTGTCAATCAGATTTACCGTTTGTCCAAGGCGAGCCCAAACGCACAGAAATTTGATTAACCGATTTAATTTTAAATCGACCGTTATTGCCGTAACTCGCACAGATGATCGAATTAGCTTCCGAAACCTATTCCATTGTGTTTGGAACGCGGGGTAAACCTTAGAAACGTCAGCCGACATGCTTCGTTTGGAGTTCGGAAAATCCGGGACGAATAGTGTCGCGTATTTTTCTATAAAAGCCCCCCACTTTCTCTATTTTCCAAAAACCCTAGGGTTTCAGCCCTTAGCCGCCACTTTAATTCAATGGCCAGAAAATTTCGAAACTTCTTCCTTATTTTCATCTCAATCCATCAACAATTAGCAAAAGTCGTCAACTACAAAGTTGTAGAGGACGACGAGAGCTTCAAATCCATACGGAGATGATCGAAAACGGAGCAACGAATCAACGGGAAATCGAGCTCGAAGTCACTGCGTTTTTCACGCAAATCGAGGTGATGGGGGGAGCCGAGTTCAACCACCTCCTGGCCGTGGGTAGCTCTTGCGTAGGCGCTTCTAACGTGGGTCTCCGATCAACTTCTCGTCGAGTGATGGTGGAGAAATCGTCGGTCAAAGGTTGGAAGGAATGGGTTGAGATTGTACGTGCTTTTCACGTTTTGAGAACATGGAAGGAAGGGCCCAGATCTGCAGTAGAGAAAATGGAGGGCTGAGATTGAAAGTAGGGTTTGAAAAAAAATATGTGTATATATTTATATATATATTTAAATTCGCAAATGTTTAAAATAGCATAACTTTTTCATACGAGGTCTGATTGGAACAAAACTTTTTGCGTTGCGATCATAATGACGAGAGCTTCGAAATGAAACTGGTTTGGATGGATTTGGAGACAGTGGAAATTTGGGCTAAAGTTGGGCGTCGTCCAGTTTCGGTTCCAAACCGGAACGTCTCGGCGACAACAGAAAATCAAAGTGAGTGTTTATATGCTCACAATTGACTAAAATAATTTTTGTTAGTCAAATATATATTCTGAAGTGATATGAAATTTATTGGCTTTTGTTTGGTAGGTTTAATTATCATCTATCTTGATATATGAATTAATTGATAGAATTTAAATTGACCGTTAAAATAAATTTAAATTTTAATTGGCAGTATATTATTCGATATTGATAATTATAAAATTGTTGTGAATGTTGTTGGCTTTATGGTTGATTGGTTGTGATGGATGCAATTGGTCGTTATTGGTTGTTTATTTATTTTGATATATCATGCTATCATCATGTATATTGTTTATTGCATATAAAACTGTAAACTGAATCATTTCGAATAATTTAAGGAATAGGTTGAAATGATATACCTATGACATCTATTTGGATTGAAATGATATATATCCATCCTTGAAGTTAAAATTGAAATAATTATCCACTTGGCCATAGGTTAGAAAATTATATACGGACACCGGGTTGGTTAAATTAAATGAATTTAAAAGTTGTTTTGAAATTATTTAAATGAATTGATTTTAAGAATAAAATCCAATTTATGGAAATTGAATTATTTTGAATTGAAGCTCGAGATGTTGGAATTTAAATTTGGTAAATGAAATTGTTTAATTATTCGAAGTTTAGATTTTTAAGAAAAAGATTGAAATACGTCGTAAATTTTTGAAAGTTGATTTGTTTTAAAAGATTGGACTTTTAATCGAACTCTGAATATTTCTAAAACAATTTATATGAAATGATATTTCAAGTTTGAGTTTGGAATTGAAAATTAATTTGAAATTGAGATTTAATTAATTTGGAATTTAATTGAAATTCAAAGAAATTTGTGAATTGGACTAAATTGAAACTATTGAATTAAATTTGAAGATAAAATTGATTTGAATAGGATTTGAACTGAAATTGATTTGGAATGTAATACTTAAATGAATTCTTGAAATCCGAATGTTAATCTTAGTTTATTGAATTGGAATTGTACCAGAAATTAAGTAAACTACTTAATACGGATGTATAATTTGAAATATATTCTAATTTGAATACGAAATGGTTTTAAAGCGAATCTTATATTCTTATATAAATATATGAGCTGTTTTGAAATGTGAAATATTTAAAGTTTCGAAATATATTGAAAGTGAAATTGTTTATTTTGTGGTCCAAATATGTATTTGAAATTGATAATTTGAAATGGTTTATTGAGAAGCTAAATCGAGTTGAAATTAATGATTTTGAAATCGAAATGAGATATTGAGGCGAAAAATGATTTTGAAATCGAAATGAGATATTGAGGCGAAAAATGATTTTGAAATCGAAATGAGATATTGAGGCGAAAAATGATTTTGAAATCGAAATGAGATATTGAGGCGAAAAATGATTTTGAAACGGAATCTTACATCTTGAAAAGATATGATGATATTTGAATGGATTTGATTTTGAAGCGAATATGATATTTTGATATCAATTATGAATCGATTTGAAATGTAAAAGAGCTACCGGTGTAATAATACGTAGTTATTAAAGAGACCGGGATCGGATATGGACATACTCTCTGTCGATACCGAAAACCACTTTAATAACTAATACACGCTGAGTGTTGATCCAGAATGAAGTGGATGGTTTTGGTGAACACGTTGACTGAAGAAAGAGAACGATTTTGGATGACCCCTGACATGACTAAAACAGGAGCCCTGCCGGGCCATTGAGGTTCGCCACCTCTAGCGGACACACTTCTTCGTTACCATATCTATTACTTTTATGATTCGATTTGGGTGCACCCCTCGATTATGGGAGTGTTGTTTCGCGGTGTTGGGGTAGTAGCTGCTATGCCCAATATCAGTCCGGATGACGCAACTACTAGTATCCTAGTTGGTATCGCCTCATGTACCTTGTCATACTGATTATCCTATTCGCGACCACTACGTTTTGGTTTGTACCTTTAGTATATGGATTGCCCTCTGGTGACTTCCGGTTTTGGGGAAACTACAGTCTTGTATACGCTCTTGGGAATATAAACTGTGTTAAGGGTGGAATGGGCCATGGCTTAACGCTATTTTAATACTTTTACTTTAGTGTAGACATATTATAATAGCGTATTGTACTACATAGTAGATAGTTTAACGGATCCTTGAGAGAAGGAAAATCCCGTAACATCTCTTAAGTTATTGCACTCACGTTGACACTGGATAGGAGATGTCAAACCCCGTAAACATCTCTGACGCCGTCACACTCATATTTTCTTATTCGATTTGACTTACATGAGATATTTTAGTCCTGACTCGAGTGTTATGTCTTTTCATTACGCTCGGGTCAGCCTGAGCATTTCAGATTAGGTTGAAGGTATATTCTGGAGGATGAAGACGGAGTTTGGTATTACATCATTTGTATTCTACTACTGTATTATTTCTCTGCTGCATTATTGTATTATCTCTGATATGTATGTAACTCTGATTTATGATGTATAATAATAATCAAATTTATTTATTTAACAGCTTCATGAA
This sequence comes from Allium fistulosum, assembly GCA_030737815.1. NCBI lineage: Eukaryota > Viridiplantae > Streptophyta > Magnoliopsida > Asparagales > Amaryllidaceae > Allium > Allium fistulosum. The sequence continues at coordinate 63,568,811 of CM060903.1, forward strand.
CTGTTATTTTATTATTATATCTTGTTCCTTCCGCTGCAAGATTCTGAGTTTGCTTCTGTTCTTTCTTTCCTTTTCTTATTTAACCCCAATAACCATCTGCCTTTTGAACGGTTTGAGTTGGACATGTGTGGATTATTGTAACATTCCCCCTTTTGACCATCTCCAGTCGGTATTTAAACCAACTAGAAACGTTCAAAAAGACGAATTGTTATTTAGTTTATAAGGTTTAAACAGAATCAGCCACAGAAACACAGAATAATAACACTGAATTAAAACAAATGAATCTTTATTTCATTACTATAAATCTTTTTATATACATCAGAGTTTATACAATTTTAATACAGATACAGCGGAATATCTTAAAATACAATTTTCTCGAAATAAATGATTCTTTACTCTCTCTCTCTAACTTCGCTGCTCGAAAATCTTCAAGCTGTAGAAATACTCGGTCTGACCCGAGTATTATATTCAAAAGAAAATAATACACAGGTCAGTCTAATTCAAACCAGTTTATTAGTGCATATAGGCAGTAATAATTTAAATAGACGACAGTCACAATAATTCTCGTCTATCCAACTCTTTAAACAAAGAAACCGGATAACGAAAATATAACACTAAACAGTGTTAAACAATAAATCAACAGATTTAAATCATCAACAGAGATAAATAAACAATTTATCGATCGACTAAATCAATTTAAAACAATTGGAATTGTCATTTTAAGATCATCGAAGATTTGATTGGCTGCCGTACACGCACGCGTGCACGGCCTCGCCAATACGACATAAAGATCAATGCATCACGACGCAAAGAAATATCAATTCAAACTGTCGAGTTTGGGTGGCTGCAGTGCACACGTACGCGTGCGCTGCCTCGCCGCCACCAAAGGTAAAGTCATCACATAGAAACAAGGGTAAAACTGCAACAATAACTGCAGTCACCGCATGGAAATTTGGGTGAAGGCAACAAAAATAAACAAGGATGAATGAAACTGGTCAAGCAAGTGCAGCAGGCACAAAGGCCCACAAACGAGCACCACAAATACAAATGGAATGCAACTACAGGCATGAAATCACAATGCAACAGTGCAGTCGAAAGCAATTCAGATGACATAGTAAAGACTGCAGACATACAGTGCTACTACAAAACAACATAGATGAAGACAACATCAAGTAGTGCAAGCATATGAAATGCAGTACTACATGCAGTATCAAAGGCAACAAGATAGCTTCACGATGCCACAATGAAATAAACTAATATCAATGCAGACCCACATGTTCATGACTTGCAAACAATAGTATGTAGACATCAAGCCATACAGAACTGTCAAGTATACAAGAATGCCCAGACCCAATTAAACCAATGAATTTTACCATATAAATATATACATATGAATATGCATATGTATACACATATATAGGAAGTGCAATTCGAACAAGTCAGGGTTCAAGACCGTGCTTTGAATCAAAATGAACAAGGTAACTACAGTGACAACTGCAACTACTAGGATGAATGCAAGAATAAACAAAGATGAACCAGGATATCATAATGCAGACCAACCAGAGATGCCAACATGATCAAGTTCAAAGCATCAGGTCTCAAACCAGTACATATACACATATATGGACATGAGGAAACAGGTGAATGTGCAATAGGGAACAAAGATCAGATACACATGCTAAAGTGCCGCAGTTACAACAAAAGCACAACATGCACAAGAGATACAAAGACTACAGCTACATGAAAATGTCCAGTGAATCATCTATATGAAGACAGCAACCAAACTCAGTGAGACCAGATGCAAGTGAAACCAACAAAGGCCAAAGCTCATGGCAACCACATATAAATGCACAAGTAATTCACATGGATAAACAATTTCACGATCAAAATAAAGGCCGAAGTCACAATGAAAGCCATTTCAAAATTTAAGAAAATCCTCATCTAAATTTCTTTCCACAAAATCTAGTTGCAGATTTTTATTTTAAACCATAGTCAGCAACATGATGGCCGAAACCAATGTATCAGAAAATCATATAACCAAGGTCAGACCGAAGTCAAGAAGGAAATTCACGAAAAATCAAAAAGGCGAAGTCAAAGGAAATCAACACAGTGATAGCCGAGAATATTGAACAGCTAAAATTCAAAATCAAGAGCATCGAGTATCAGATATGAAGCTGGCAGGGCTAAAGAAATCATCAACAACAAAACAAATCGAACTAACTACGCGAGCGTTTGAATCAGATGTGAGTATACTACTCACCTTTTCTCGAAGAGGTTGCGAGCGAGACGAAGGAAGACAAAGCGAAGTCGAAGCCCTAACCAATTCCACAGAGACGAACGCGAGGCCAAAAGCCCAGATTTTTAGATCGAAGGAAGAGCAATCGCAAGCCAGAGAATCGAACGAGATCGTCGAAAGCCCTAATTCGTCCAGTCGCCATTGATTTATTTGTTTAGGGTTTTGGAATGAGAAAATGAAAGGGATCGGGTTTGTGTTTTAACCGAGACAAGGGTATGGGTATGGGCCAGTATATATTTCTCAAAGCCCACTTAACCCTTCACAATTTTTTTTTTCTTTTTATCTTTATTTTGTAGATATTTTCTTTAACAAATTTTTATTGTTAAATTTTTCTAAACGAATTTCAATTCAAATCAAAACTCCTACAAGCAACTAGCTAGCAGAGAAATCGTTTAACAATGATATCAAATCGATGCAAAAACCCCGGTTATTACAGAAATTCAAATTTAAATTCGATTAATTTTTATACGCGTTTATACGCCGTATATTCATAAAACAATTCTGATAAATACGAAAATTGAAATCCAGTAATAATTCAATATTACGGACCCAATGAAACTGGTTTCGTCAAATTCCGAGACTGTGCCTCGGAAGATTATTTTTAAATTCAATTCAAACGATAATATTTCAAAACTGAACAAATCGTTTTCAAATTCAATTCTGAAGCTTCTATTATCTTCAGTATTATCAATATGAATTTTCTAAGCCTTTAAATTATTTTTAACCGGCTTAAAATCGAAGATTCAAATTTTATTAAACTTTCAATAGATTAAATTCAAAGATTTAATCGCTAATTCATTCTGATAATTTGAAATTCAAGTCAAATCATCGTTCAAACATTTAAAATTAATTAAATATTCTCAAATTAAATTGTTCAAAATTCAGGGTCGTTACAAACTCCCCTCCTTAAAAACTTTTCGTCCACGAAAAGGAAAAGTTGTTAAGTTTTCATCGATATTTATACTCTACTCAATTTTTTCTAAGCCTGAAACTTATTACAAATAAATGAATATATGATTCATTTCATTCGTTTAATCTTACTAGTTTTGTTTATCTTCACTTTTGCTCAATGATTTTCAAAAAAAATCAAAACCCAAAAGTCTTTTATCAACATTTTCGATTTACAACTCAGATTCAAACTTAAAATTCTTCACATTAGAGATTTATATAATATATCTCTTCCAAAGCTGTGGACTTTCCAAAACATTACAAAGATCCTCTTCCTTAGTTTATTAGGTAGGAATTTTGAAATTTTACTTTCAAATCATTGATTCGCTATTTACAGTTTGAAAATACTTGCTAACTCGAAATTTAACAAGTCCATCTTCGTTCTCACAGACATTAGACATACGCTGGCCAGGCGCAAGTCTAAAAATCTCCAAGTACTAAACATACTTGCTTCAATTCCCAGTGAAAATACTTTTAAAAACTCTTTTAAAAAAATGGATATGGAAAGCACGTTCCCCCATGGATTACAGTTCCACCCGGCGGTTACGCTACTTTCCCAGTAGAGTCGCTTGTGGCTGTAGATTTCTCATCTCTTAAATTTCGCCATGGTTGTCGCCATAGATTGCAGTACACACGGCGGTTACGCTACTATCCCAGTAGAATCGCTCGTGTCTGTAGGCATCACGCCCCTCAAATTTCGCCTGGCATTAGATTGCAGTTTACTCGGCGGTTACGCCACTATCCCAGTGGAGTCGCTCGTAACTGTGGGCATCTCGCCCCTCAAATTACGCTAACATCATCAATCAAATCTAATCTCATCGCGATGAACTATCGCGAAGGATTTCCGATTCAAATAGTCACTCTGACTAAAATTCTACGTAGCTACGAATTTCAAATGGATACTCTTCACGAGTTCCAATACCTTCTCTAATAATAAATGGAAGGTACTTTTCCACATCCTCAGTTTAGAAAACATAATATCATATATGTAGTACTTTCATTTCACATTTCGTACATATAACATCTATGTAAACATACATAAGATTTCCATAACAATGTCTTTCTAAACTAACGGTTTCAAATTTACCGCATTCATATATATAAGTCCTAAAACTTACATATCTCATATTCATAACAAAATAGAGGATTTCAAAATTTTCCTCTAAGTCGATTTGGAAATTTAAGGTTATCTCAAAACCTAATTCATATTCATAATTCCATTTCATTATCGACTTTCACATTCGATTTGAATTTCACGCTTACATCGTCAATTCTCAACACAGAATTGATGTCTATCGATATATAACCTCTGAGCTCGTACGTCTCAGAGAAGGGTGTTAAGCTAAGAGAATAAATTCTCCGCCACCAACAGATATATATTTAATAGAGATCAATTGCTATGTCATCAATTCACAATGTTAGACATGCAATCCAAATCATCATCTGAAATTCAAAGCTCAACTTATATTGTCTTTGATGTCGAAGTTAAACTCAATTTTAACTCAACGATTCAATCTTTTTTTTTTTGAAAAATTTCAAATTGAACAAATTGTTCAAATCCTCATTTAACTTTTCAACTTCGACTTCAAAAATGAATTTCAAATCATTTATTCCTTACGGAATATATTCACAACATTTCATATTTGGAAAAACATTTCCAGACTTATTTAAAAATAAGTAATTCACAATTCCATTTATTTTCAACATTTGAAAATATTCGATATACTTAAATCAAAATTAAGTATATATTTCATCTTTAAGGAAATCATTCTTTTTCACATATTCATTTGAGTTAAAACGAATGTTACGTAAAACATCGTTACGACAACTCAAAATCGCTAGTATAGGGATTCGAAATTTAGATAGATGTATAAATCCCAATACTATACCAAACATTTCCTTTCGGAAATCATTTACTATAACAACAGTGTTATAGTCCACCATTTCCTTATATTCGAAAACGTCTATTTCAACAATGACTGTTGAAATCTATGGTTTCGATATTCAATGCCTTTGAAAACATCTTTTAAAACAATTACTTCGTTTTAAAATATCACTTTTCCAAAACATGTCCATTTTATTCAATATTATATTCACGGTCCAAAATTGTGAATATACATCTTTTAACAAACTATACAGAATTTACTTATCAAAATAAGTCAGTTTCGAATTTATAAACAATGTTTATAAATTCCATTCCTATTCATAAAGACTTCAATTTATAAAAATTGCTTCATTAATCATTCCTACTATAACTCAATTTTATATCAGAATTTTAATTTATAAGTAAATTACTTATAAATTCTTTTATTTCGCAACTTCGATTCATTTTATAACTTCACATTATAAAACTTTTAATTCTGAAACTCTTCATCCACTTATGAAATCCATTAAATATTTCACTTTTAACACTTATACAAATCATTTTAAAATTCCAATATAATATCAATCTTTTCAAATCTTCAATTTAAGCCGTTTATAATAATTCAAAATTTTCAATTTAAACTATTATATAAATTTATCAGTTTCCATTTCCAAGATAATCAACTAGTTCTTTAGTAAACCATTCATCGGCTTGGTTTCCAATTCAATCACATTTGATTCATTCACATTGGATTTTACTAACATTCATTCATATCCAATTAGTTCACATTCACTAATTCATATTCAAGTTAGTTTGCTTTCAGTTCAAATCAAATTTGATTCTATTTAGATTTCTTACCTTTCAATTTGAATTCAATTTCTTAACTTTCAAATTTCATTAATACTTAATGAATTTTCCATACAATCAACTATCAACCAATGCACATTCAACTTAACCAAATTTTATTTACTTTGCTTACATTCAATTTGGTTCAACACACTTAATTTCAATTGGTTTATATTCCAATTCAGATTGAATTCTTATACTCACCATATTCACTAATTCGCTTTTACAGTTAAAGTTGAATTTCCTTTATATAACTCAAATGCATATTCATTCTTTACTTTATCAATTCATTTTGATATCAAATTCAATTTGATTCACTATTACTTAAGCCATGTTTCATTTTATCTCCACTTGCATTTACTTTCACCATACAACTTAAGTTCGTCTCACATCTATTTGAAATTCTATTTTATTTAACTTTACTAAAGTCAAATTCATATCACATTTCAAAATTCAGATTTTGTTTTACTTAACAAAACTGTTTAACCATTTAACAACTGGTTTTACTTAAATTTCTCATCTTATAAGTTAAACAACTTATTAATTTTAAACTTCCCAATTCATATCATATAATCACTTCTCTTTTAAGTTTAACTTTTCATCTCAATAATTTATCAAATCCAGTTCAATTTATTTAACTTCCTTTAGTTAAACTTCAAATCGTATATTTATTAACACTAATTCAATTCAATTTAACTTTTCTTAAGTTAAAAATCTTTATTTCAAAAACAATTTTATACTTCTTTAGATTTGAAAAACGTTCTCTTTTTAAAGTGTTTCTAGTAACTATTCATATTAAACATCATAAACTAAGCTTTGTGTAAACCAAAGCTCTGATACCACTCTGTAACATTCCCCCTTTTGACCATCTCCAGTCGGTATTTAAACCAACTAGAAACGTTCAAAAAGACGAATTGTTATTTAGTTTATAAGGTTTAAACAGAATCAGCCACAGAAACACAGAATAATAACACTGAATTAAAACAAATGAATCTTTATTTCATTACTATAAATCTTTTTATATACATCAGAGTTTATACAATTTTAATACAGATACAGCGGAATATCTTAAAATACAATTTTCTCGAAATAAATGATTCTTTACTCTCTCTCTCTAACTTCGCTGCTCGAAAATCTTCAAGCTGTAGAAATACTCGGTCTGACCCGAGTATTATATTCAAAAGAAAATAATACACAGGTCAGTCTAATTCAAACCAGTTTATTAGTGCATATAGGCAGTAATAATTTAAATAGACGACAGTCACAATAATTCTCGTCTATCCAACTCTTTAAACAAAGAAACCGGATAACGAAAATATAACACTAAACAGTGTTAAACAATAAATCAACAGATTTAAATCATCAACAGAGATAAATAAACAATTTATCGATCGACTAAATCAATTTAAAACAATTGGAATTGTCATTTTAAGATCATCGAAGATTTGATTGGCTGCCGTACACGCACGCGTGCACGGCCTCGCCAATACGACATAAAGATCAATGCATCACGACGCAAAGAAATATCAATTCAAACTGTCGAGTTTGGGTGGCTGCAGTGCACACGTACGCGTGCGCTGCCTCGCCGCCACCAAAGGTAAAGTCATCACATAGAAACAAGGGTAAAACTGCAACAATAACTGCAGTCACCGCATGGAAATTTGGGTGAAGGCAACAAAAATAAACAAGGATGAATGAAACTGGTCAAGCAAGTGCAGCAGGCACAAAGGCCCACAAACGAGCACCACAAATACAAATGGAATGCAACTACAGGCATGAAATCACAATGCAACAGTGCAGTCGAAAGCAATTCAGATGACATAGTAAAGACTGCAGACATACAGTGCTACTACAAAACAACATAGATGAAGACAACATCAAGTAGTGCAAGCATATGAAATGCAGTACTACATGCAGTATCAAAGGCAACAAGATAGCTTCACGATGCCACAATGAAATAAACTAATATCAATGCAGACCCACATGTTCATGACTTGCAAACAATAGTATGTAGACATCAAGCCATACAGAACTGTCAAGTATACAAGAATGCCCAGACCCAATTAAACCAATGAATTTTACCATATAAATATATACATATGAATATGCATATGTATACACATATATAGGAAGTGCAATTCGAACAAGTCAGGGTTCAAGACCGTGCTTTGAATCAAAATGAACAAGGTAACTACAGTGACAACTGCAACTACTAGGATGAATGCAAGAATAAACAAAGATGAACCAGGATATCATAATGCAGACCAACCAGAGATGCCAACATGATCAAGTTCAAAGCATCAGGTCTCAAACCAGTACATATACACATATATGGACATGAGGAAACAGGTGAATGTGCAATAGGGAACAAAGATCAGATACACATGCTAAAGTGCCGCAGTTACAACAAAAGCACAACATGCACAAGAGATACAAAGACTACAGCTACATGAAAATGTCCAGTGAATCATCTATATGAAGACAGCAACCAAACTCAGTGAGACCAGATGCAAGTGAAACCAACAAAGGCCAAAGCTCATGGCAACCACATATAAATGCACAAGTAATTCACATGGATAAACAATTTCACGATCAAAATAAAGGCCGAAGTCACAATGAAAGCCATTTCAAAATTTAAGAAAATCCTCATCTAAATTTCTTTCCACAAAATCTAGTTGCAGATTTTTATTTTAAACCATAGTCAGCAACATGATGGCCGAAACCAATGTATCAGAAAATCATATAACCAAGGTCAGACCGAAGTCAAGAAGGAAATTCACGAAAAATCAAAAAGGCGAAGTCAAAGGAAATCAACACAGTGATAGCCGAGAATATTGAACAGCTAAAATTCAAAATCAAGAGCATCGAGTATCAGATATGAAGCTGGCAGGGCTAAAGAAATCATCAACAACAAAACAAATCGAACTAACTACGCGAGCGTTTGAATCAGATGTGAGTATACTACTCACCTTTTCTCGAAGAGGTTGCGAGCGAGACGAAGGAAGACAAAGCGAAGTCGAAGCCCTAACCAATTCCACAGAGACGAACGCGAGGCCAAAAGCCCAGATTTTTAGATCGAAGGAAGAGCAATCGCAAGCCAGAGAATCGAACGAGATCGTCGAAAGCCCTAATTCGTCCAGTCGCCATTGATTTATTTGTTTAGGGTTTTGGAATGAGAAAATGAAAGGGATCGGGTTTGTGTTTTAACCGAGACAAGGGTATGGGTATGGGCCAGTATATATTTCTCAAAGCCCACTTAACCCTTCACAATTTTTTTTTCTTTTTATCTTTATTTTGTAGATATTTTCTTTAACAAATTTTTATTGTTAAATTTTTCTAAACGAATTTCAATTCAAATCAAAACTCCTACAAGCAACTAGCTAGCAGAGAAATCGTTTAACAATGATATCAAATCGATGCAAAAACCCCGGTTATTACAGAAATTCAAATTTAAATTCGATTAATTTTTATACGCGTTTATACGCCGTATATTCATAAAACAATTCTGATAAATACGAAAATTGAAATCCAGTAATAATTCAATATTACGGACCCAATGAAACTGGTTTCGTCAAATTCCGAGACTGTGCCTCGGAAGACTATTTTTAAATTCAATTCAAACGATAATATTTCAAAACTGAACAAATCGTTTTCAAATTCAATTCTGAAGCTTCTATTATCTTCAGTATTATCAATATGAATTTTCTAAGCCTTTAAATTATTTTTAACCGGCTTAAAATCGAAGATTCAAATTTTATTAAACTTTCAATAGATTAAATTCAAAGATTTAATCGCTAATTCATTCTGATAATTTGAAATTCAAGTCAAATCATCGTTCAAACATTTAAAATTAATTAAATATTCTCAAATTAAATTGTTCAAAATTCAGGGTCGTTACAATTATTGTCGACTTGAACGGTCAAAAATGGCGGGTCGTTACAACTACCGTATACACAGGTCAAAAAGCATTAGCAGCCATAAAGCAAGAACATAAGATGAGCATAAAAAATCAGCAAGCATGATGCTGGCAGATAGTACCATCATAGGGACGAGAAGAACTACCATTCATGCATAGGGAGGTAACATTTGATCTACCAACAGATATATTATCAGCAGTTTCAGCACCCATCACCAGTTGAAGGGGAGGGGGAGGATCTCTACCTGTCCAAATAAATTAAAAAGTAAGCAATTTTATTACATAATTGCAGCAGGCAACGAGAAGCGTTGTTAAAATATCTAGAGTTTCTTTCAAGCCAAATCACCTATCTGAATGTTGAGAAGGAGATGTCAGTATTGAAAGAGCTGGAGTTGAATTGCGAATGGTCGAAGAAAGAAGAATTACAGGGACGTAACCAAGGAGGTGAATAGCGGTGGTTTTCGAAACATAGTAGGAGAAGTCATATTCGAAAATGATACGAAAAATAATCTATGTTGCCAAGCAACAGAGTCACGGGATGGATTGAGGTTAATGCCTTTGCGAATCGGTCTATCTTTGATAATGATCTTCTTGTGCACTAGAAGTCACATATGGAATTGGACACAGTGGTCCGGGGGAAGGGGGTTGGGATGTTGCATTTCCAAAGGCAGGGGAAGGAGAAGAGTCTCCCATAGTGTGATAGGTTGGAATAGAGGGAACGAACAGAGAAGGAAATATTAGCCGTAAGTCCCCAACAGTAACGATCAACTGATGAAGAAATGACAAGGCCATGAAGTAAGGATTGGATATAAAGGAGTTGGGAGAGGGCAGGACCAGTAATAACATGGTCAGATTGGAAATACAACAGACCCAGGTTGATAGCATCGAGGATAGTAGAGGAGCAATTAGAAACAATTACGAAGAGGACAGGGAAGGTAAGGGAAAGAGGGGTAATGTTATGCTAGGATTCAAGCCAAAGATTGTCGGAAGCACCATTACCAATGAATAGAAACAAATTTCTTAACCTAGAAAGTAGAGCAGAGGAAACCGGTCTCGTAGCTCTTTTTGATTTAATGTTACATTTAACACAACAAGATTTTTATTGTAATTAATAAAATTGAATACTCAATCTCACACTTCTATTTTCTCACTTATCTCGAATGAACTGATTTAATCGAGGTTTCGTCGAGTGTAATTGTGACCGTTCACTATATAATATTTATATATGATCGAATATGGATCATACAACCTATTCCCGCATTTCTTTTAGAATTCAAAACTCATAAAGGACAATACACATTCTTGGGCAAATAAACATGTAAGCGACCAATTACGAATGATTTAGTAGCCATAAAATTAGGCGCTTGCGTGGTACTTTAAATAACATGCAAAAAAATTATAATGACATCATCTTAAACATTTCAAAATAATGTAATATATATCAATATATATTATACATGTATATACTTTACCTAATTAACTATTAATTAATTAACTAAATTTAGTAATCTTATTAATATTTTAATTTTCTTGAAATGTGTTTATTATATTTTAATATTCTTACATTTATAGTATACAAAGATTTTAAAACCAATTTTGAAAATCAAATTATAACATTTTTAATTTAATTTTTATTTTTAATTTAAAATCTTATTTTAATTTTAAAACAATTTTGATGTCATGTAACATTTATAATTTATTTCTTATTTTAAATTTAACTTTTGAATTTAAATTTTTAATTTTCAAAACAATTTTGAAAATTAGCCTAAGGCCAATTCAAATTGGCTTTTTCTATCAAGGGCAACCTTTAGGCTTAGTTCACTTTTTGGGTCAGGCCAATAGCCAAGTAGGGCATGGTACTTTATTACCCTAACCCAAGTTAGACATTACTTTTCTAGACACCCTACTAAATTGGTAAACTTAATTGGTTACCCATTACATAACTAATTTATACCGCATAGACTATTTAGCTTTGATATCATTAATTGATCTGGGCTAGTCGGAAGTAGGTAAGACATGTAGATTTCAAAAAAAAAAGTCTTATTTTTGATTTATTGGGCCTAGGAAATCTAAAAGAATATTAGATCTAATCTAATGAAGTTTGAAATAATACCATATTTTATTTAATTTAGTTAAAAAATATTTTTTAGTTTTAATTTAAGTTTGTACGTATTATAATAAATGTATCAGATATATTCATATGTTTGTAGTGTAAGTACAACATATAAGCTTCGTATATATGTATATCCAAACATTAAAATTTTAGAGAAGGAAAACCTTTGTTTCTTTCACTTAACATATATAATTAATTAAGGGAATGAGAGGCTATAAAATTAGAGAGTGAAAAAGTTCACTTCTCTCTCTTTAATTAGATGAATTGACATATTAAATTACATTTACACATAAACTTAAACTTGACATATATTGCGAGTATAGCCATTTGTCCTTCACACACACACACAAATATATATATATATATAATTAAGGAAAGTCTAAAATTAAAATTTATAATTGTAATGACCCGTAATTTTCGACGATTTAAATTTGTTAATATAATGAGATTTTGGTAATATAATATTGAAAGAAATAAAATTGGTGGTTTAAGAATGAAATAATAATTAGAATTAAAGGTATTAATGTTAATATAAGTTGACTATTAACAATTTGAATGAAACCCTAAGAATGAAATAATGCAAATGTTATACTTGGCTATAAATGGAATATATGAAAGCTAATGTAAGTTAATTATTAATAACCTAAATGGGATTCCAACCAATTGAATTTATGTAAATGTTATAACTTGGTTATAAGCTTAACATGAGAAAACCAATATAAATGTTTAATTGTGTAATGAAATGGTATAATAAATTGTGTCGACCCGGATTTTTTTAATGTCTGTAAATTAGGTAATTAATTGATTTTAATTATTGAAATATTAATCGTATGAGTCAAACAAACAAAATTCTAACAATTAAAGTATTTGAATATATATAGAGTGAGTTGGAAATTTTAATAAATATTGAAATTATAAAACCTCTGACTATTGATAGGTTTTATAGAGAAAATATATGAAGCTCGATTAATTTAAAAAAGCCCAAGAACATATACATATATATGTATATATATACACACACTTGGAAAAGAAACTATGGATTGGAGATTTGAAGACAAACCTCTCAAGATTGTTTAGAATAAAACTCTACCTTTATAACACTAAAGGTAATTATATGTATAAATAATTTCTAGGAATATGCAAGCATAAGTATATACATATTAGATAGGGGAAATGCAAGCATATATATGAAATAACAACAACATATATGGGTAAAATACATAACTATGTTTATACACATACTTGTAAAAGGATATATAGTCGTACATAGGCTATATGGAGTAGTGGGTATACAAATTGATATAAATAAAGTAAAATATATATCTACATACACATCAAATGGGATAAGGTTGTAAACAGGTAAGGAAACATTGCATTAAATGATATCATCTCAAGCGTACAATACATCATTTCAGGCTACAAAATAAAAAAATCAATGAGATCATGTCAGGTTGAAACTTTTCTTCAAAAGCAAACTGGAAAAAAAAAATCAAAGGAAGATGCTTGCGGTGGAAGGCACCATCTGATTTATATCTACACCTTGTCTTCCTTTATTTCATTCTTTCGTATCTATGCAATTCAAACCCAAGATCATTCAGCAACTCAACAACATCAGATTCAAGCTAGAATTCAAATCATAGTAGCTGTTTAAAATTTCCAGTTCAAAGACAAAGTTTCTCCAGCTTGCTCTGTTCATCTTTTCTAGTGAGTAAACAATTTTATTTAACAGTTTAAATTTGTTTAAAAATAGATGCATGCAGTAATTACTTAAAGTAAAATATGAGAAGTGCTTGCATGATTGTTTAAACATGAATGCATATATATGTGTGTGTGTGTGTGTTTGGATGTTTGTGCGCATGTCTAGAACGATATGTTTGTTCTGTTCATAGTTCTCAGGTTGTAAAAGAGAAATAAATCAACTGTTCTTCCCTTGATCTGTTATAGGTTATGATGTATAAACAATAAATGTTAGAAATGTCAAGATATTTGATCTAAAAATATTTCCAGTCAAAAGAAGGCAGTATGCTTTTCTCAAAAACAAGGTCTCTGTTCATAAGAAAGGAGAGTAAATCTGTTTGTTTTTAAAAATAGTTTAAATCTGAGGTGGAACTTTAATATATGTGAAATGTGTGTGAAAATGTTGGATTGCATGGATTTTACATGAATATAACTTGAATTGATATTTAAATTGTGGATATGTCTGTATATACAATTATATTTGGTCTCTGTTGTTTCATAGTCTCTGAAATTTCTTTTAAAAATCCATATCTCCTAATACAAGCAATGTTAAACTTAGATTCTTGAATGGAATTTGATGATAACAACATGATATTAATTCTAAAGTTGGTTTTAAGAATTTTAGTTTAATAATTATTTCAGGAATAAGAAAATACTGTGGAAATCAGATATTGGTCAAAATTTTATGAAAACAATTACATGATTAGATTGCATGAGTGGATTTAGGGTAGAAAATCATGAATTTAGGTATAAAAATTGAGATTTTTAGTTTAAAATTCAGGGAGGAATTCAGTGTTGATTGATTTTGGGATTTTTGCCATCTGCCATCAATCGGTGATGAGGTGTGCGACGAAGTTTGGCATGAAGGTGGTCGGGGTATTAGGGATCGCTGGGAAAATGGCGAATGATTTTCCTGTTGGCTAGGGTGGACAAAGAAGGAGGAAGTAGGGTCTTATACTTTGTAGGGTCGTCGATGTAAATGGGTTGCGTGTGACGATTTTGGTGGATCGGAATGGCTCGCGATGGAGGGGATCGGCGCTGGAGGTCGAGGGGATTCTTTGATAGGAATGGCGAGAGATCTCGTGGTCCAGATCGACGGCCAGAGGTGATTTTCCGATCGTGTTCGTTTCCAGCTTGGTGGAGATATCGATTTTTGGTTAGACATCGATTTTCGTAGTTCTGCATAGTCGAGATGTTGGTCGAGGTCGATTGCGAGTTGGTGAGGGTCGGAGAGATGGTCGGCGTCGAGTTTTCCGGTCGTGCACGTGCACGTTGGCGAGTTGATGTCTGTGCATGGTTTTGAGGTTGGGTTCTTGGAGATGAGCTCGGGTATTTTGAAGATCAACTCGAAGTTGACGAGGAAGCTGAAGACTCGGTGTTTGGTTTAAAATGCTCTGGTTTTCCTTGTTTTGGCTCGGGTCTGTAGTGGTTAAGCTACAGTTTTAAGGAAATGTGTTTCCCGGATTTCATAATTTATATAAAGTTGAAAATGAACCAGGTTTAAGTTTGAGGAAGCATTTCCAAGTTAAATTTTAAAAAGGGAATTCAAGTTTTCAAGCTTCAGGAAAGAATACAAGTTTTAAAACAAAACAAAATAGATATTTCCCAAGTTTAGAGTTATTTAAAATGGTAAGTGTTTAAGCAATGTATTTAATCAAGTTTAAAATGAATAAGTTATCAAAGGTTTGTAAACCAAGTTCCAACGTTAAATTATTTTTTTAAACAAGTTTTAAAAATAAGTTTCAAGATGAAATGTAAAAGTTAAATGATTTTAAAATTGGTTGATTTTAAAGTAATTATTAGGTTATTTTTAAATTCTTGTGTGTTTTTAGATGATTTGTTTTCAAGCATCTAAATTAACTAAATATAAATGTTAAGTGAGTGTTTAATTAAGGTAAATGGTTTATCTTAATTAGTTAAGTCTTATTAATAAGAGTAATTAAAGTATAATTACATTAATTAATTAAAGATAATAAATTAATGTAATTAGTTTAAAATAATTAATTAGATTGATTAATTAAAGATAATCACCTTTGAAACTAATTAAGTATAATTAAATAAATGTAAGTATAATTACTTAGTGAAGTAATTAATGGGTAATTACTAGATGTGATTAATTGGGAACTAATTACTGAATGTAATAAATTTAAAGGAAAATCACTTTATGAAAGTAATTAGAGAATGATTACATAATGGGAGTAATTAAGGATTAATTACTTAGTGTAATTAATTAAAGGATTGATTAATTTAGTAAAATTAATTAAGAATTAATTAATTAGTGAGTACGATTAATTAAAGGATAATTAATCAATGTAAGTAATTAAAGGATAATTAATTCGAGCAATTAATTAAGGATAAATGTAATTAATGTGAAGGGGTGAAGGTTCATTAATTTGTGTTATTAATTAAAGGCTAATTACTTAATGTAATTAAAGAGGATAATTAAGGGATGATTAATTAATGGTTTGTAATTAATTTATGTTAAGTAAACATGATTAAAAGTGATTGAAGTAATTAATTTAAGTTATTTTAAATTAATTAGGAATGGTATGACAAATTAATCTTGCCTATGAATAATTGAATGATATTGTATGCCTTAGAAATGTTGATATCTCTGATATGTGATTTGTGATGCTATGTGATATGATATGTTTGGCTTAAATGGTGATAATGTGGGCATCTATCGATGATGAATTACTGTGTAAAGGTGACACCCTGTATGTAAAGTTTGAATTGTATTTCATTTGAATAACTTGGGTTAAGATGACATGGATTCGAAGAGCCGGGGTCGGGTATCAGTAATACCCGAAACCTCTTCGATTAGTAACTAAATTCTTTATAAATTGGATAATGTGAAATTATACAGGCTGGAATGGAATGAATTGAGTAGCATGGACATTTAACCTGAAAATAGTTGTATGTGATAAATATTTGACTATAAGAACTCGTAAAGGTTACGAGTTACCCTGATATTCACATATGTTATAGCTTGGTATTTCATATTATATGGGTTTACTCACGCTGGTTTCCAGCCTGACCCGGGTGTTACTTTGTTGTAATGCTCGGGTCAGACCGAGTATTACAGATTTCCAAGTAAGGACGTTCTGAAGCTCAGGAGACGAGCTGGATGGCAGGAACGTATGGAGTGTATTCCGCTGTGTTATATTATAGATTGTCTGGGACAAGTTAGTTTTAACTGTCCAGTATTTGTGTAATGTTGTAACTCTGATCTATAAAATGTAAATGTACTGATACAGTTCTTCTTTGTAAAACTGTTATTTTACTTGATATTATATTTTGATCCGCTGCGAATGTGAGAATCTGTGTTGTGTTTCTGTTTCTTTTTCTTCTATCTCTTTCTTCTTTCCTAACTATCTGGAATTTTCGGGATCGAAAATTTCGGGTCGTTACATTTGGTATCAAAGCGAGGTTAAGCGAGAACTTTGGCTCTGGTGGGTGTACTCATAAGGATAGGGTCAATAGTACCCTAGAATGAGTTGAGTGTGTGTGTGTATATATATATATATATGAGTGCGTACTTGTTATTTTCTTATATAAAGATTTTAAAAATAGTTTTAATGAAAGATTTTTATAAAAGCTTATATTATATATATATAGCAATAATTGGTTATAAAATAAGAAATTAAGGAATATATATATACATATCCAAACAAGGACTGGATAAAATGAACTATATAAATAAGATGAATTAGAATTGGGTTCAAACCAGAAATAGAATGGTTATTGAGTTTAAATAGGATGATTGTTTTCCAATAAACAAATAAATGTTTTAAGGAAGTAACCATTAGATGTGAATAACTTGTAAATTAGAAAGGACGTAAATAGACAAGTTTTGAAATTGTTTCAAATGTTAATAGAAATAATAAAGAGTATTATTCGGAATATTTTGAATATGATCTTAATTTAAAATAAGAGTTGTTTGAAAGCATTAAAGGAAACTGTTTGAACTAAAACCAAAAGTGGTTTAAAATTGAAGGATAACTTAGTGTGTAAAGAAAATAATATGTATATATGAGGAATATACATAATATCAAAGATGGTTTGAAATAAACTTTAAATGTTGAGTTTTAAATTTGGAATGTGATGTGATACCCAAGGTGATAAATTTTTGAACTTATAAGATTATTAATGTGAGGTTTAAAATTTGAAGTGGGAATTCAAATTTGAGTAAGTTTGACGAGATTAAATTGAATTTAACTTAAAGGAAGTTAAATAAGTTTGGAATAAACAACCTGAATTGGAAATTTCAAGATGAAATTGAGATTTAACTTAGGAAAGTTAAATGGGTTGATTTGGTAGGGAATTATATGTGATCTCAAATAGGTTTGAGATCTGGAATGGGTAGTGGATGACGAATGTTTTAAATAAATTGGATGATAGATTGAGGTAATATCTATTCCATTATTGGAATTAAATGGAATTAAACTTTAATTTGAAATTACTTAAGTAATTTTGATTTTAGAGATAAAAATTGAACTTGTGAAAATGAGATCACTTTGAGCATTAAAATTTGAATGTTTATAATGAACATGTAAACTGAAATGGTTAAGGATTGGTTCCAAGATTGAATTTGGGTAATAAATTGAATTTCAAAGATTAAATTGTTTAAAAAGGGGTTTGAATTATTATTTGAACCTAGAAATAAGTTTATGTAGAAGTAAAGGTAAATTAAAATGGAATTTTGAAATTTGAACTCAGAATTAAATGGTTAGGCTGTTAAATTAAAAGTAAAGATAAATTTGATATATGGGATTAAATCAACATTTGAAATAATAACTCGAATTTGTATAATTCAAGATGGTTTAAAGTGAAATGAAATTGGAAGTTAATTGGAAATTGGCAATTGATTGGAAATGGAGATTGGGAAGTTGTATAGTTTGACTCTGGACTATTTTCAAAATAAATTGTTTTAATATAAATCTATATTTCCAAACTATTTACTACCCAACTTTTCTTTTTAAACCTAAAACTATCTTAAACTTGTTTTACAATTACTTTTGGAACTATTTAACTATTTTACAACTGTTTTATAAACTAATTACTATTTTTCTACTATTTTATAATTGATTACTGTTTTACAACTATTTTACAATTACTTAACTATTTTACAGCTTTTTACAAGTTAATAATTATTTTTCAACTACTTATCTATTTTTAAATTTTCAAGCTATTTTCTAAATATAAACTGGTCGGAGTTCAAACTGTTATTGATTAAATACCCAACTGAGATAAGAATTGAAGTGATAATCCAAATGGGGATTAAGGCAAATGTGACTAAGTGAATAAATCTAAGTGAGAAGGAATAGAAAAGAAATTGATTTAACTGATAATCAATGAAGATAAATACGTAGGATGTACGTATATTATTATATTCGCATAGTGATTTGATCCAGATTCGAGCACATAATTTCGAGATAGTATTATCGATCCGAGTTGGGATTTTTCGCTCGATTTTCGACGGTGAACCTGGATATGGATTGTTGATTGGTTCTGGATGTTCTCTATCATAGTATAGCTATGCAAGGAGAATGACAGTTTCTGATCAATAAACCAGATCTGAGTCCGCACTAGGAAGTCGGGTGGACAATAATAGTTCGAAAGTGAAATTGTGTGATCGAGTGAGCGATCAGATTGATATTGCGTACGGATGATAAGTGTACATCATACGGGTTTGAATAAAATTGGTATTGAAAATTTATGGATAAGAACTGTAAATGATTTTTGAAATTTAAAGTATATTTTGTGAAATATATGATGACGTAAGGTGGAAATTGGATATTTTTATGGTAAAAATTTACTTTATGGAAGTAAGTAATTTGGCAAGTGACTTTATAGAGTAATCAAATTTGAATATTTGATTTGGAATAAACAAAGTTACGTATCTTTGTTATATATATGATAAAAACTCCCCTTGTTGAATCTTTTGCCAGAAGAAAAGGGTTTTGAAAGTATTTGAAGTATAAAAGTGAATTTATACAAGTGTGAAGTGATTAAAAAAAAACAATTCCCAAGGTTATTATATATATATATGTACATGTAAAGGCTTTTGTGAAAATGATTTGTGGAAAGGTTTTTGGAACCTTTGAATTTTGGAAAGGCTTTTGATTTTTGGAAAAAATCAATATTGGAATTTGGAAAGCCTAATTTGAGAATTATCGATTTTGGGAATCGATTTTGAGAAAGGAGCTTTATATGTGATTCATACTAGGTGTATGATTTGGAAAATACTATATGTGTATAGTATAAAGTGTTTTGAAAGTGGCTCTAGGGAAAAAGGTGCTCCCTTGAATGAACTTCTCAGGAGTGCCACAGGGTGGCACTGCCTTGAGCCTCTAAGGGGGAGGTTCTAAAGTTGATCCTATGAGGAGTCCAGACAAACTAGTTTCTGAGGATTATTTGGTAGCGAAAGTCGAGGGCGCTGATGCCTACAGGGGCATTTGGGTTATGCTGTGACGACAGTGTAACTCGATGTCGCTGCGATCTACTATGTGGACCATAGCGAAAATCGTGTGGAGGATGAGTGTCAACAGTTTACAATTGATTTTGCCGGGATGGCAACGTAACATCGGTAGACTGCGATCTATGGTCAAGTGGAGGAGTTTCATTCTTTTGGCAGCGAAATTCGGTGGCGTTGATGCCTACAATTATATGGGTTTGTGCTGTGATAGCAACGTAAGGCCCGGGTATAACTGCGATCTGTAGCGGGTTCCATGGCGTAATCGAGGGGCGCGGAGACCTATAATTATCTATGGATTTTGCCGGGATGGCAACGTAACCATCGGGGTAATTACGACCATGGATGGGGGTGATGATTTCCAGAGCAATTTCACTAAAGATATTTCCTCTATTTTCGAAACTGTTTTCTATATTTTCAATAAAATTATTTTTCAAGTATTTTCACTAGGTGATGAAATGGGTCTGCTAAGTACTTATAGATTTTCAGTCCTACGCCTGATCAACGTATGACCGAATTTCTATGGGAACAAGGATGGACTTGTTTAAACATCGAGTCATAAGAGTATTTTTATAATATAATGTAGATTTTAAAGTGTTTTAAAAATATAAAATAAAAAGAGAAATGGTTAAAGGATAATTTAACTAATAATAAACATTTAAATATTGAAATTCTCGTTTCGTTCCTTTTCGAGGACGAAAAGTTCTAAAGGAGGGAGGAATGTGACGACCCGGATTTTTTTTAATGTCTGTAAATGTAACGACCCAGAATTTCTGTCAATTAAAATTTGTATGTTTAATTGATTTTAAAATATTAATAAGTGAAATTAATAAGTCGAATAATTTAAAATTTGAATAACTGGATTTAATTAGATAATTAAATCGATAATTTAATATTTGAAATTCCAAAAATAATTGAAATCTAGATTAAATGTGAATGAAAATGATTTATAAAGTTATATTAAATCATATTGAAGTTATAGTGATGTTATAGAACTTTTAAAATTGAATTTAGAGTTAATCTGTGAAAATTGAATATTTTAATATTTAATCGACTAGTGAAAATGACCATTTTTCGAACAGTCTCAGAATTGGACAAAACTTGTTCCATTGGATCCGTAATAGTTTGTTATTATCGGATTTCAATTTTCATAGCAATCGGAGTTGTCGTTTGACCGTGGCAGCTCCAAACGCATCGAAATTGTTTTAATATTAATTTGGCGAGTTAAAAATAGTCATTTTTCAAAAAGTCTCGGATTTTGACGAAGCTAGTTTCATCGGATCCATAATGTCATATTATTGTAAGGTTTCAAATTTCGTGTCAATCAGATGTATGGTTTGACCGTGGCAAGCCAAAACGCATCGAAATCGGTTTAATTTAATTTTGATCGTTTAATTCCGTAACTTGCACAGATGCCCGAATTAGCTCCCGAAACATGTTCCATTGTGTTTGGAACGCAGGGTAAACATTAGAAATGTCAGCCGGCATGCTTTGTTTGGAGTTCGGAAAATTTTCGATGAATAGTATTTTGGCCATTTTCTATAAAAGCACCCCATTCTTCACAAATTTATCAAAACCCTAACTCATCTCTTTCAGCCGCCATTTCTCCATTCTATGGCCAGAAATTGTCCATCTTTTTCCCCTCCGATCTCTCAATCCGCAAATAATTAGCCTTCGAGTTCTAAAGAAAAATTGTAGAGGACGAAGAAATCTTGCTATCCAACGGTGATGATCGTAAAATACGAAGTGGATTGGCGGCAATCTCCGTTCAAAGGCACGACGTTCGTGCTCGATTTCCCACGTCTATAGGGGGCCGAGCTCTAAGTAGTGGTAGCCGAGTATAGAGCGGGGCAAGGTCGTTCGAATGGTGGTGGTTTGATGGGCTATCGACGTTTGTATATGGAGTGGCATGTAACCCTAATGGAACGGCTATGGGTTTTGCTCACGTTCGTTACCTGATGCGTGAGGAAGAAGAACGAAGGGAGACGCGGCCGAGATTGAAGCTCCAGATTTCAACATCTCTGATGGTTTTAGGGTTAGAAAATAAATAGAAAATGAAAATTGATTTGTATTTAAATTTGTATAAACTTTAAATTGTTATATCTTTTTCATACAAGATCGAAAATTGACGAAACGACTTGCGTTGTTTTCATTTCGTCGAGCACTACGCAATGCAACTGGTTTGGAGTCGTTTGGAGCTAGCGAAAATTTCGGGTAAAATTAAACGTCCGTTTAATTTTATTCGAAATAAAACGCTGAAACTGAATTGAAATCAAGGTGAGAACTTCTCACTCAATCGAATGTATTCGATTTATATTTTAAATAGTTGATTTAAAATTGTTGATTGTATGCCTGGATGATAAATTATTATCTATTGTTGATTGAAATAGACATTATACGCCGTTATTAAGCGGAGGTTATCTATTAAAAACATATACCGCGAACATTTCACCGTAAGTGAAATTGGTATTATTTATGTACTTGGAGTTAATTTTCCCACATTATATAGTGGATGAGACCCTATTGCGCCGCATAATAGCGGATAATATTTTATAAATCCCATATACCGCGATATTCCGTACTGGAACAGAATTGGTATTGTGCTAACATCTGTGGATACAGGGAAGCAGGTTGGAGGGATCCAACTGGATTCCTCACCAGTATTTATTTGATTACAGATATTGTGATATTTATTGATTTTTCATATCGATATATGATGTTTGTTGTCGTGATTGACTATTTGGTGTGTTGCATCATTGGACCGATTTTGAAGTTTTAAAAATGTTAAAAAGAACGATTTCTAGTTTTAAAAGGATTTTAAAGTGAATTTTTGAAAGTATATGTTTTATTAAAATTTTAGAATTGATTCATTTTAAATAAATAAAAGTTATAATTTTTATTGCTATAAAATTACGATTTTTATAAAATAATCACTTAAGTATGATTTATGGAATTATATAAGATTTAATAAAGATTTGTAAATTTTTAAAAGAATAAGTTATTTAAATCAAGATTTTTGGATAATTATAAATGAATTTATTTATAAATGGTTTATAGATAAGATTTATAAAATTGATATTTTATAAATCGGAAATAATGGAATTTTAAAAAGTGATTTTGTTAAGGTTGAGATGGGGCTATAAATGAATCTTATAAGTAATAAGATTTATAATTTGTGAAGTTTTAAAAGAATGATTTTGTAAATGAATGAACTATAAGTATTTAACTTATAAATTAGATTTTGGCACTTAAATGGGATATAAATAAAATTTGCTAATAAAATGATTTTATAAGTTGAAGTTGTTATAAAATATAAATGGAATTTATAAATATTGTTTTATAAATCCGAAATTTAACAAATTTGATGAATTTAATATAGAAGCTTATTAGAGGGAATTTTATTCACGATTTTGGACAGTGGATAATTTATTAAATAAAATGGATATGTTTTGGAGAAGTGATATTACGAAATGAAGTAATTGTTTTAAAAGATGTTTTAAAATGTATTAAATATCGAAACCATAGATTTCAACATTCATTGTTGAAATAGACGTTTTCAAGAAATAAGGAAATGGTGGACTATAACACTGTTGTTATAGTAAATGATTTTCGAAAGGAAATGTTTTATATAGTATTCGGATTTATATATCTATCTAAATTTCGAATCCCTATACTAGTGATTTAAGGTCGTCGTAACGATGTTTTATGCAACATTCGTTTTGACTCAAATAGATGTGTTTAAGAAAATGATTTCCTTAAAGAATGAAATATATACTTAATTATGATATAAGTATATCGAATATTTTCAAATGTTGAAAATAAATGATTTGTGAATTAATTATCATTAAATAAGTATGGAAATATTTTCCAATATGAAGTGAAGCGTTTTTGAGAATTTATCTTTGTAAAGATAAATTGAAAGTGAATATTTGAAATCGATTGAAAATCGTATATCAGTAGATATTTTGAAATATAAATCCATTATGGAATTTATAACCGAAAAGGGAAATTGTTTTAAAAAATAAACGTTGATTTATTTTTGAAGTATGAAATTATATATATCTAGTAAAGATATTTTTGGAAAATAAATAATTTGGAAAATTATTTGGAATCTGATGATGCTGTGTAGACCTATTGATAGTTAAATAACCGACTATCAATAATTACCTTGAATGGGTATTTGTTGTGATTTGCTTGAATTTGAATGCTACACTTATTTTTGAATAAGCGCTCACTATTCGGGTTAGCCGGGAAAGGACCTTTGGGTCGTATAACCCATTCCGAATATGTGATACGTCGTAATGGATTGCATTTGATGACCGGTGTTGAAGACCGGATATTTTTGAAAACGGAAGGATTACCGTCAAGTTACTCTGCATCGGCTGATCTCCGATATAGAGATTTTATCACCCTTAGTGACGGGAAGTCCGGATGTGAATAGAAATTATCTGGATTGCAAGGGCTTCTTTTGAAGTGCCATCGGTTCTGTTCGATCCCGGAACAGACTTGTATGGTTGTATGTCTGACATTACAAATTGAGATATAAAGCTGGTTTCTATCAAATACATTTCTGTTGGTGGTGGAGAATTTATTCTCTTAGCTTAACACCCTTCTCTGAGACGTACGAGCTCAGAGGTTATGTAGTTGATGGTTACTAGAGATATATTCCCAATTTGGTAACGTGGCATGCTGAGTGTTGCTGTGTAATGATCATTTTTTGATCATTTTTGATATGATCATTTGTTTGATTATTTATCTTTGTGATCATTACTTTGATCATTTGTTTGACCCAAATCATGGATTTGTACCAAAGCGTAGCTTTGTGGACGAGACTTCGTCGGACCTCACACCCCGGAAATGGTCAAAACAGGAAAGATGCAACAAGGTTATTAGGGGATAACGCCCCCTTAGTGTATGTCATTTCCTTCTGGATATAGGTTGTATCATGGTATGGAGCCCAGATATTTAACCTATGTTGTTGCTGCAAATTTATTTCTTTGTGGTTGTTGGAATCGAGGATCCTTGGGAAGATCGGTTACGATCGGGGGATGACATATTCGTGTCAGTAGTTACCCAGTTAGGGGTAACCCGGCCTTGTGTTGGCAGAGATCTAACCGTAATGTTAGGTTATTTCTCGAGGTCGTCTTTCCAGAGGCGTACCTATGTGGCAATGGGAAGTTCCTTGGCCTGACCATTTGTTGGAAATCCAAAGAAACAATACGTGACTTGTACGGTTTTAGTTGTATTACCTGCTATGGAATGTGGCGGTAACCTACTATTAAACATAGTAGCTATAGTAGGCATAACGTGAAATGCCTATGCTGGCTAAGATTTATATTATACTTCCGAAATGATTTTTCTACACTATGCACTAATAATAATATCAAAAATGATTTGATTTTGCGTATTAAGCATCTTTGACTATCATAAGGAGAAATCTCCTCCGATTCTGCGTTTGCATTGTGTGTGTGTGCGGGAGGCCTTATGGTAGTCTCATTTTCCAAAAGCATTGCGAATTAACTTTAAAATTATCATGTTGTTGTTTTAAAGATAAATAACTGTTTTAGTTCTCACACCAGTTCCATGAATGACCTGGTGTTTATTGTTTTCTTCCTAAACTCTGGGTGCCCACCAATTTCCACACGGGCAGTCTAGAGTCAGGTTATCAGGTCATTCTGGATTCGGGATGCTGTGGAGCTTAGTGGCGAGCTGGATGGCGAGACGTACCACTTGTATATGATATTATTTATTCCGCTGTGTATTCTGTATGAGGACAAGTTTATATATAACTGTCCAGTGTTGTATTGTTGTTGTAAACTCTGATGATATGATGTAATGTATAAACTGATATAGTTCTTTTGATTTAAGATTATTCATTTATCTATTATATGTTGTTCCGCTGCGACTGTGAGATTCTGATATTGTTTATGTTCTGATGTTGTTCTGTTGTTTTTCATTTCCTTTTCTTTTATCTTTCTCTTCTACCTCTTCTTTCTTAAACCCTAAGAATCCGGTTTTTCGGCATTCGATTACTCGGCAGTTGATACAATGGACGTATTGATGTCGATTTTTGGAAGTCGAAGAAACGGGTCCTTACAACGTGGTATCAGAGCATATGGTTAAGCGACAACCCTGCTCTGTTGGGTGTTACTCATTAGAGATAAAGTCAGTAGTACTCTAGAATGAGTTGAGTGTAATAATAGATATGAGCGCGTATTTGTTTGTGAATATAAAATTGTTTTATATTGTGATGGTTGGTTTGTTTAGTGGTATATGGATTCTGGTCGGTATTGTCAGTACAACTCTATCGATAGGGATCTCTAAACACTTGTTCAGAACAATTCGGCACGATATTGTTTTGAATTGGGTAAATGAAATAATTTTACCTTGATTATATTTTATATATAAAGAAATAATTTTTCACAAATTATTAAAGTATATATAATTGGTTGTTTAGTTGTTAAAAATGTAAAAATATATAAGTTAATAAAAGTTGTTTGAATAAGTTAAATAAAACAACAATTGTAAAAGAATAAATTGTATAAGCGAATGAATTATAAAGTGTGAAGTTATAATTGATATGATCTACAATTGTAAAAATAATCTTATATATATATAGTGAAATTTTATAAGTAAGAGATTTGTAATGAGATTTATAAATCAATGAAATTTTTGAAAGAATTTAAAGCACTAAATTCACTATTGTTGCTGGGAAATAGTACGGTGATGACTGCAGCATCATCAGTATCATTTTCGGGTTTCTGTGTGATTGATTTGCTACCATAATAAATTGAAAATTAGAGTTTTGTTGGGATAAACAGATTTGATTTAAAATCCAAGTTGAAGTTGATAAATATAAGTAAAATGAGTTTTATACTTATAATATGAAATAAATTTGACTTTGGTGAAAAGTTAAATAAAAATTTGAATCTGAATTGGATTTATAAGTGGAAACTTAAGTTAATTTGAACAAATGATGTTTGAAATGGAAAATAACTTAAGTGATGTTGAACGAAGTTGATTTTGATATCAAAGTAAATTAATAAAGTGAATTAAATAAATGTGAACTTAAGTTATATAAATGAAATCCAACTTTATTTGTAAAATGAATTATCAATTGAATTAATAAATGGATTGAATGATAATCAATCGAATGTAAGTAAATTGATATGGAAAAATGAATGTAAGTGTTAATTCATTTAAAAGCTAATTGAATAATTGAATGGAAGTCAATTTAATATTAAACCAATTGGAATCAAAATTGTTGAACCAAATTGAATGTAAAATTAATAATTTGGTTGTGTTGAATCTACATTGGTTGTTATATGGTTGTTAGTTGATTGTATATAAATTCATTAAGCGTTAATGAAATTTAATTAGCAAAATTGGAAGCTAAAGTAATTGATTCAAATTGAAAGTGAATTAAGGTGAATGGAAATTAACTAATTGAATTGAAAATGAATGTTGATAAAATTCAATGTAAATGAATCAAATATGATTTAAAATTGAAAACCAATTCAATGAATATTAATGAGAAGTGAATTTATATTGATTTGGTTATGAACTGATTTGGATAGACATTGATTTGATTGGATGATAGTTGCGTGATAGTTGTTTTAATGGTTGCATTGGTTGATTTGTTGCAATTGCTATGTTAGCACATGTAGTTATTATGTTGCTATATGTTGTATATTGATATTATTTTCTATATACATGTTCTCATTTGTTTGATTGAGTGTTTAGTAGGTGCGGATGGCGTTTGCTTCGCATTTGGAGCTCGCTTTCGCGCTATATTAGCCGTATACGCTCGCTAATAATATATAAGGTACATATCTCGGATTAAATATCGTACTTTTACACTTTTTTCCCTACGGGATGCCTCATCACTTGATGAGATGTATATTTGTGATATATATACACTGTCATTTTTTTTCGGATCGAGCCACGCAAAGGAGGCTATGGCGAAATTTTCCGAAAATTTAAGGCGTTAGAATATTTTTGAGAAAATTGGAAAATTTGAAAATTTTGAAAACTTAGTAAAGATTTTGTGAGAAGTTTAACTATGAATTTTGGAAAATTTAAACACTTAAGAGATTTGTAAATCTAATTTGAACGGTTTGTTTTGGAAAGTTAATGGATTCTATGAATTTTTCTTACTTGGTAATTTTGAGGACGAAATTCTTTTAAGGGGGAAGTTTGTAACGACCCAGAATTTCTTTCAATTAATTTTTTTATATTTAATTGATTTTAAAATATTAATAAGTGAAATTAATAAGTCAAATAATTTAAAATTCGAATAATTGGATTTAATTAGATAATTAAATCAATAATTTAATATTTGAAATTCCAGAAATAAATTTGGATTAAATGTGAATGAAAATGATTTATAAAGTTATATTAAATCATATTGAAGTTATAGTGATGTTATAGAACTTTTAAAATTGAATTTAGAGTTAATCTGCGAAAATTGAATATTTTAATATTTAATCGACTAGTGAAAATGACCATTTTTCGAATAGTCTCAGAATTGGACTAAACTAGTTCCATTGGATCCGTAATAGTTTGTTATTATCGGATTTCAATTTTCGTAGCAATCGGAGTTGTCGTTTGACCGTGGCGGCTCCAAACGCAACGAAATTGTTTTAATATTAATTTGGCGAGTTAAAAATTGTCATTTTTCAAAAAGTCTCGGATTTCGACGGAACTAGTTTCATCGGATCCGTAATGTCATATTATTGTATGGTTTCAAATTTCGTGTCAATCGGATGTATGGTTTGACCATGGCAAGCCAAAACCAATCGAAATCGGTTTAATTTAATTTTGATCGTTTAATTCCGTAACTCGCACAGATGACCGAATTAGCTCCCGAAACATGTTCCATTGTGTTCGAAACATGGGGTAAACCTTAGAAACGTCAGCCGGCATGCTTTGTTTGGAGTTCGGAAAATTTTCGATGAATAGTATTTTGGCCATTTTCTATAAAAGCACCCCATTCTTCACAAATTTATCATAACCCTAACTCATCTATTTCAGCCGCCATTTCTCCATTCTATGGCCAGAAATTGTCCATCTTTTTCCCCTCCGATCTCTCAATCCGAAGAGAATTAGCCTTCGAGTTCTAAACCAAAAGTGTAGAGGACGAAGAAATCTTGCTATCCAACGGTGATGATCGTAAAATACGAAGTGGATTGGCGGCAATCTCCGTTCAAAGGTGCGACATTCATGCTCGATTTCCCACGTCTATAGGGGGCCGAGCTCTAAGTAGTGGTAGCCGAGTATAGAGCGGGGCAAGGTCGTTCGAATGGTGGTGGTTTGATGGGCTATCGACGTTTGTATATGGAGCGGCATGTAACCCTAATGGAACGGCTATGGGTTTTGCTCACGTTCGTTACCTGATGCGTGAGGAAGAAGAACGAAGGGAGACGCGGCCGAGATTGAAGCTCCAGATTTCAACGTCTCTGATGGTTTTAGGGTTAGAAAATAAATAGAAAATGAAAATAGATTTGTATTTAAATTTGTATAAACTTTAAATTGTTATATCTTTTTCATACGAGATCGAAAATTGACGAAACGACTTGTGTTGTTTTCGTTTCGTCGAGCACTACGCAATGCAACTGGTTTGGAGTCGTTTGGAGCTAGCAAAAATTTCGGGTAAAATTAAACGTCCGTTTAATTTTATTCGAAATAAAACGCTGAAACTGAATTGAAATCAAGGTGAGAACTTCTCACTCAATCGAATGTATTCGACTTATATTTTAAATAGTTGATATAAAATTGTTGATTGTATGCCTGGATGATAAATTATTATCTGTTGTTGATTGAAATAGACATTATACACCGTTATTAAGCGGAGGTTATCTATTAAAAACATATACCGCGAACATTTCACCGTAAGTGAAATTGGTATTATTTATGTACTTGGAGTTTATTTTCCCACATTATATAGTGGATGAGACCCTATTGTGCCGCATAATAGCGAATAATATTTTATAAATCCCATATACCGCGATATTCCATACTGGAACGGAATTGGTATTGTGCTAACATCTGTGGATGCAGGTTGGAGGGATCCAACTAGATTCCTCACCAGTATTTATTTGATTACAGATATTGTGATATTTGTTGATTTTTCATATCGATATATGATGTTTGTTGTCGTGATTGACTATTTGGTGTGTTGCATCATTGGACCGATTTTGAAGTTTTAAAAATGTTAAAAAGAATGATTTCTAGTTTTAAAAGGATTTTAAAGTGAATTTTTGAAAGTATATGTTTTATTAAAATTTTAGAATTGATTCATTTTAAATAAATAAAAGTTATAATTTTTATTGCTATAAAATTACGATTTTTATAAAATAATCACTTAAGTACGATTTATGGAATTATATAAGATTCAATAAAGATTTGTAAATTTTAAAAGAATAAGTTATTTAAATCAAGATTTTTGGATAATTATAAATGAATTTATTTATAAATGGTTTATAGATAAGATTTATAAATATGATATTTTATAAATCGAAAATAATGGAATTTTGAAAAGGGATTTTGTTAAGGTTGAGATGGGGTTATAAATGAATCTTATAAGTAATAAGATTTATAATTTGTGAAGTTTTAAAAGAATGATTTTGTAAATTAATGAACTATAAGTATTTAACTTATAAATTAGATTTTGGCACTTAAATGGGATATAAATAAAATTTGCTAATAAAATGATTTTATAAGTTGAAGTTGTTATAAAATATAAATGGAATTTATAAATATTGTTTTATAAATCCGAAATTTATCAAATTTGATGAATTTAATATAGAAGCTTATTAGAGGGAATTTTATTCACGATTTTGGACAGTGGATAATTTATTAAATAAAATGGATATGTTTTGGAGAAATGATATTACGAAATGAAGTAATTGTTTTAAAAGATGTTTTAAAATGTATTATATATCGAAACCATAGATTTCAAC
The DNA here is from genome assembly GCA_030737815.1 of Allium fistulosum. Classification (NCBI taxonomy): domain Eukaryota; kingdom Viridiplantae; phylum Streptophyta; class Magnoliopsida; order Asparagales; family Amaryllidaceae; genus Allium; species Allium fistulosum. Next base: position 63,599,967 of record CM060903.1, read on the forward strand.
ATTCATTGTTGAAATAGACGTTTTCGAGAAATAAGGAAATGGTGGACTATAACACTGTTGTTATAGTAAATGATTTCTGAAAGGAAATGTTTTATATAGTATTGGGATTTATATACCTATCTAAATTTTGAATCCCTATACTAGTGATTTTGGGTCATCGTAACGATGTTTTACGCAACATTCGTTTTGACTCAAATAGATGTGTTTAAGAAAATGATTTCCTTAAAGAATGAAATATATACTTAATTATGATATAAGTATATCGAATATTTTCAAATGTTGAAAATAAATGATTTGGAATTACTTATCATTAAATAAGTATGGAAATATTTTCCAATATGAGGTGAAACGTTTTTGAGAATTTATCTTTGTAAAGATAAATTGAAAGTGAATATTTGAAATCGATTGAAAATCATATATCAGTAGATATTTTGAAATATAAATCCATTATGGAATTTATAACCGAAAAGGGAAATTATTTAAAAAAATAAACGTTGATTTATTTTTAAGTATGAAATTATATATATCTAGTAAAGATATTTTTGAAAAAAAAATAATTTGGAAAATAATTTGGAATCTGATGATGCTGTGCAGACCTATTGATAGTTAAATAACCGACTATCAATAATTACCTTGAATGGGTATTTGTTGTGATTTGCTTGAATTTGAATGCTACACTTATTTTTGAATAAGCGCTCACTATTCGGGTTAGCCGGGAAAGGACCTTTGGGTCGTATACCCATTCCGAATATGTGCAACGTCGTAATGGATTGCATTTGATGACCGGTGTGATATCCCGGGTTTTGGACAATTTAAATTTAATAATCTGTATTGATAATTTAATTGGATTGATAATTTATAATTTTAATTTAAATAGGTTAATTTAATCTTTTAAAGGCTAATAAATATTTAATCTGGAAATATTTAAATTTGTTAATACTTGATCTTTTCTAATAATTTAAAATTGATAAGATTTGTTTGTCAAAGCTAATAAAATTTTATTCTATTTATAATATATATATTTGATATATATTGTGAATGGAAAAATCTTTTGTTTAAATAAAAGATGTATTTTCAAATTGTAAAATATATGTAAGTATATGTTATAATTTGATATTGTTTGAAATTTATTTTAATCTATTGATAATTTATATATAGTAGGACTATATTGTGATTAAAGCTTTGTTTTAAATTTAATATCTTTCAAAAGTTAAAGATTAATTCATTTGTTTTCAAAATATAAGATAATTATTTATTTTAAAAATATGATAGTTTAAATAAAGTTTTGTTTTCTTTAAAGTGCTTAGCATAAAATAGTTTTTTTTGGCAAGGCCGACGGGGTTAGATGGTCCCCGACCACTTTATTGCTGCACCAAACAGAACAGTACACAGTTTACAAAGATCAAAGAAAACAGGGGGATACATGGCACAACAAGCAAGGGGAAAAAAACAGAAGTAAAAAAAAAAAACAATAAAAGAAAAACAAAACCGACTAAAATCACAGCTGGAAATAGATCCCAGGATCAAAAGAGAAAGAGAGAAGACTTAAGTCATTGGTAATTTCTTTCATAATCCACTGCCTTAGTACTCCATCAGATTTAGCATTACTTGCATCGAACACTCTATTATTACGTTCCCTCCAAACAGAGCTGATGAAACTCTTCAGGACCGTGTTGAAAACCCTCTTTCGTTCACTTTTATTTCCCGTTGTCATATAAATTCTTTCCCATTCCACCCGATTGTCATCAGAGACATTAGTACGCTGTAGTTTAGCCATGATGCATATCCATAATTGCTTAATAATAGAGCACTCAAAATATAAGTGTTCAACAGTTTCAGCTTGCTCACTACAGAATATACAGTCAATGCTGACATTCATCCCCAAGCATGCAAGTTTAGTCTTGGTGAGAATGGCACGGTTAAGGATTTTCCAAAGCATGAAATTATGTCGCATTTTACTGTCATTGCACCAGGTTCTTCTCCACCATCTCCATGTTGGGTAGGTACTATTCTGCATGATATATTCATATGCTTCTCCAGTTTTGAAAATGGTCTTATTTTTACCCCAGACCAGTTTAGCAGAAGTAGTTGTTACTGGTTTAAACATGCGTATTTTGTTCCAAAGGTTTTGGATCCTACTATTTGAAGATACCCTACGTGTAGATTGAAGACTGTAAATAACATCACTAACCTTAGTAGCCAGATGTATCCCAGTTTGCTGTATTTCATTGTATGTTAATTGACGCCGCAGTATGATTCCCACGTCTAACCAAGGATCCTCCCAAAAACTGACGGTATTTATAGGATTCGAATTCAGTAGAACAAGAGGAAGAAAGTGCTCCTTAATCTTGAAGATGCTCTGCCAGGTCCAGCTCAAGTTCTGTGGCTTGTGCATATTCCACAAACTCCTTCCCTTTATCACATTTTTGTCAGACCACTTTGCCCAGAGGCTTTCAGAACAATTGTAGTAAGTGTCAATATGTTTCGCGAAGGCAGCCTTGTTCCACTGCTTTAAATTAAGAATACCAAGACCACCTTTGTCCATTGGCCTCTCAATTCTGCTAAATTTAATGGGTGCTATATATCTTCCAGTTGTCTTGCCAGTCCACAGGAATCTCATGATTGCACTTCTGATCATATTAATTAACTTAAAGGGGAGAATGAAGGTACGAGCCCAGTAAACTTGCATTGAAAAAATTACAGACTTAATTAGAGTCAATCTACCAGCTTGACTAAGCATTCTGGTGGTCCAGCTGTTAAGCCTAGCCGTTATCTTCTCAAAAAGAGGAAGACATTGGGCAGTAGAGATTCTAGACAAAGCTAGCGGTAGACCTAAGTATGAGACTGTATCAGTGCTGTGTGTCAGGCCAGTAATACATGCAATTTGATTGCACTGATCAGCATGAAGACCAGCAGTAATGATTTCAGATTTGCTAATATTAACTCTCAGCCCTGTCATGTTGAAAAATTGATCAAGAGTAAGCATTATATTCGTGACTGTGCTAGTTTCAGGAGAGCAGAAAACAATTAAGTCGTCCGCAAACATAAGTGCAGTGATCATAGGTTCTTTACAGGCAGGATGAAGTTTAAATCTACCCTGATTATGCTGCTTTTCGAACAACTGCGTGAGTAGCTCCATAACCATAATGAATACATAAGCAGACAGAGGATCTCCCTGTCTAATTCCTTGCTTAGAAGTAAAAAAGCCAACAGACTTTCCGTTGACATTAACTGAATATGTTGGAGTGGAGATGCATTCATATATCCATGATATATAATGCGGAGGGAAGTTCATATACCCCATTATTCTCACAATACTATCCCATTGTAACATGTCAAATGCTTTCATAATATCTAGTTTCATCATAGCTTTTGGAGGAGAATTCTTACGTGTATAGCCTTTAATTAGTTCATGCGAGAGAAGAACATGATCCAGAATATTCCTACCAGGCAAGAAAGCAGCTTGGTTTTTGGATATTATATTTGGTAAGACATTTCTAAGTCTTGATGCTATAACTTTTGAGATGCATTTATAAATAGTGTTGCAACAGGGGATAGGGCGAAATTCATTCACACAGTGAGCATTCTTCTGCTTGGGGATCAGTGCTATGTTCGTATAGTTAAATGATCTGAAAAGTTTACTTTTCTTGAAGAATAGTAGAATGGCATTGATTACATCAGTTGAAACAATAGACCAGCAAGAAGTAAAGAAGTAGGCATTCAACCCATCTGGGCCACCACACGAATTGGAGTTAAGAGAGAACATTGCTTGTTTAATCTCTTCATGGGTAACTTCATTGCATAGCAAGGTATAATCTTCAGGACTAAGTCTAGGCAGGATTGCATCAGGGATCTGTTCAATATTAGGACTGAAGTTGCTCTTGTTGCTATACAGATCAGAGAAATGTTGAACAAAAGCATCCTGGACCTCATCAGTTTTGGAGTGCAATACTCCATTCGCATCGTAGATAGTAGATATGTTTTCTCTTCTCTGCTTATTCTTGAGAGTAGCATGAAAGTAGGCACTGTTTTTATCTCCCTTTTCTTTCCACTTTATTCTCGACTTCTGTCTTACCATACAAGACTCAGTAGCTAAAGCTTCATAGTACTGTTGAGTCAAGTAACTTTCAGTCGTAGCATGGTTTGCATTATTCACATCAGACATCATTGCAATTTGAGCTTCAATCAGTTTTTCTTTTATCAGAGTACTCATTTTCTCACCATTTCCATATTTTTGGAAGGCCCATTGTTTCAAGACCACCTTTATCTCTTTAATTTTTTCCTGCAAAACAAACAAATGAGTACCAAATTTAGGCCTGTTCCATGTTGTTATCACTATAGTTTTAAAATCAGGTTCAGAGACCCAAGAATTAAAAAATTTAAAATTTGATTTTCCCCTCTTGTCCGCTTCACGTAGGTGTATAATCTGTGGTGAGTGGTCAGAAAGGAGAGGAGGAGTAAGGTGATTGAAAAGAAGAGGCCATTTAGATAGGGCTGATTGATTGGAAAAGGTGTGATCTATCCTAGAGAATGTTCTACAACCATGTCTCCTCTTATTGTTCCACGAGTACGGCATACCAACAGTTTTGACCATTATCAGTTCAGCGTCGATAAGAGTATCAGCAAGCGGTTTAATTTCATTAAGGGATAGAGGGCAACCACCTACTCTATCAGAAAGTGAGAAACTACAATTGAAATCCCCCATGATAATCCATGGGCAGGTGGACTGCCTGAGAGATGGAATGGTCGAAAGTAACATAGTTCTAGACGCAGCAGAGTTGAAAGCGTAAACAAAGGAAACAAAGAAGGTAGAGTTATCAGAAGGGTCATTGGCTTGACAGTGTATTAGTTGGGATGAAGAAAGGATGGGGGTAAGTTGAATTGTTTTGGGATCATATAGAATCAAAATTCTACCATATGGTGCTTCATTCAAGTTATGTATGAATTTCCAGTTAGGGTTAATGAAAGTAGCCGCTTTGTCAGTCTTGTTTTGATCCAACTTGGTTTCAAGAATAGCTAAGATTGTCAGTTGATGAGTTAAGATAAGCTGTTTACACTGTTCCTGTTTGATAATTTGGTTTGCACCACGAATGTTCCATGCTCCGATGCGTGACATCATTGGATAACACGCGCATTAAGTAATTCTATCTTCATTCTCCTGGTCACCGCCTGATTAGAGGACAGGTAATTAGGAATTGTTGCTGAAAGGGGAGTAACTTCATGGTTTTTTGTTTCATCAGGCAAGGGGGAGGAGGCTTGACCAGATTCAGTAGGGGAGGGGAGCACTGTTATAGGTGGAGGGGCTTTGTAAGCTGAATGGGGTTGAATTTTGGAGTAACAGTGATGAGTGGTTAGGTTGGGAATCGCATCAATACCTGGGTGCATGGATTTAGTGGTTTGAATATTGGTCTGATACGAAATGCATGCATCTTCTTTGTGCATGCTTTCTTTCAACAGTTCATTTTTCTTTTGTTTGCGCTTCTTGCTGCTATTTGGTTTTCCTTTTCTACCAGAAGTGCAGTTTTCATCACCTTTTTGACTCTCATTGTTTGTTTCAACTTGCCTGCATCCTTCATTGCTCTTCACAGTTTGTTGTATTACATTCTCTGATCGCTCTTCATCATGTTTCACTTGAATAGAATTATGTCTCCAATCCTCTTCCAGATTAATAAGGTTAACATCTTCATTTTGTTCCTCTGTTACATTGTTTCCAACTGCTTTCTGACCTTGTTTATCATATTCCACACATTCATCATTTATTTCAATAATGTTCTCCTCCTCTTGCAGATTAAGGAGCGCATCAAAACTATTGAATATTAATATATTTTCAACAGTGTTATTTTCTCCATTTGTCTCCACTTCTACCGGACTATATTCTTTAACCACTTGATTTTTTGCTTTCTGTATGTTAACATTTACTTCTTCATTCATGTTTTCACTGTTGCTACTTTTATCACTACTTAATTTATTATCTTGGTCTTCACTTCTCTTCTCTTTCACATTCTTGCTTGTCTCTTTGCTTACTCCATCCTGAACTATATTATTTCCCTTTTCCACCGCCTCTGGCTTCTTGTTGTTCACTCGTTGCCAAACTCCTTTGTTTCGAACTGGTTTGACATATCTATTATCACGGAGTATCACAGATGCTTCATCCTTTTTTATTTCCTTACTTTCGTTCCTGTATATTTCCTTTCCTTTATTACCTTGACTATTCTCCTTACCATCACATCTTTCTGTTTTATGTCCAAATTTTTTGCATATTACACATACATCTGGCTTCCACTGATATTGAACATAGATCTTTTGATAACCCCCCTCAACCAACTTAACCATAAACTCATCAGGAAGCTCACTGTCTGGCTTGACTTCTATTAAGCACTTCGCATAGCTTAGCCGTTCTTGCTTCTCCGTCATTTCATCCATACACAACATCCTCCCCAGGTGACTACTAAGCCAGTTAATCCCAATTGGCGACCACGCAAATATAGGAAGGTTATACATCTGCACCCAAACAGGGACCGCAGAAATAGATCCAGGTACATTACTAATCGCTGCATCATATGGTTTAACTATGAACATTTTATTATTCATAATTATAGGATCACTTTGTAAAATCTTAACTCTATCTTCCATACACGTAAAATTAAATAAAAAGATGCTTCCATCTGACTTGACTATAACCGAGCCTTTTAACTTCCAAATCTTTTTAAGCTTACTGATAACTGCTGTATAGGACAATGGTTTGTCTAAGAAGAAACCAACCAGTGTTTCGTTCCATAGAACTGCTCCAGCTTCAAGAACTTCTTGCGTTGGAATTAAAGCATCACCTTCGTACTCTGGTTTCATGTCAACGGGAATGTACTTCCCAGCATTTTTTGGCTTGTGCTTAAATAGAGAAGTCCATTTTCGTTCACACTGATAAGAAGTAGGAGGTAGGTCAGATAGGGTAGAAGTGGATACGGGAGGGAGATGGGTTGGAATTGGATCTGGGGGAACAAGCGGTGGCATCAAAGCGGGAACAAGCGAGGGTAGTAAGCATGGCTGAGAGATGAAAGACTGGTCAGAAGAGGTGGGAGGTGCTGAAGAGGATGAATGGCGGAGGTCATCGGTCACTACGGCTACGGCATGGGGAGGGGCGTTAGTGGTGTCAGAGGGAGTATGGGGAGGTACTACAGGGTTGACTAATTGGTTATGGGAGAGGACTACGGAAGCAGGCATGGGAGAGGAAAAGATCCTACTTGTGGTATATGTTATATTAGCATAAAATAGTTATAATATATATAGTTTTAAATAAGCTTTCTTTTTAATATCTCTTTAATTAAAATGGTTTGTATATATAAACATAAATAAATTTAGTACTAATTCACATTTACATAAATACATAAATATCATACCAATTCATATTACATAATTTAAAGAGAATCATAAATACTTTTAAAATAAGGATTTAAACACAATTCTACTAGATTTTAACATTTGTAAGATAATTAACATGCCTTAACATTTGTATATGCATGCAAGTTAACAAGTGGCCTTCATTTAATTTACTTGAAAATTTAGAAAACTAAATTATCTTAAATAACATATGTATAGAGAAACCTAATGATTTTCTTTTCAGTTCAAATCTTTTCCATCTTCTTTTTCTCTCCATCTTTCTAAATTCAAAAGAAAACTAAAAGCTGAAAACCAAAAATCCAAAAGAGGGCCTGGTTTCATCTTCAACCTGAGATCAAGCAAACTAGCAACTTAACCTACTTCAAATCAACCTGCAATTCAAATCTTCTGCAATTAAAAAGGAGATCAAATGGAAGCAACTAAATCAAACACTGAATCAACTTGCAACAATTCAACTAAATAATCAAACAAAGAAAATCAAAAGCTTTTGGCAGATCAAAGTTTAAAAGCCTGGAACATGCTCTACCCTGTTCTCTGCTCTGTTTATTGGTGAGTAATCATTCTTTTAAAAACAGCTTTTAAAATCTGTGATTTGGCTAAAATATTATGATGAATCTCTGTGAATATGGTTGCATGTGTTCATATGTGTAGATGCATGTATTGCCTCTTTTCTCTGTTTTGTAACCTGTGAGCAAACCTCATTTTTAAGCCTTGATATATTAGTGCGTGTGATAAATGATTGTAGTAGTATGGTTTGCATAAATATTTGGATGTGAATGTATGAATATACATATGATTTTGTCTTTGAAATGCCTATGTAAAATATATATATCTGCCCTGTTAGAAAACCAGGCTCTAATTTCTTATAAAATTTCATATCTTCTCAGACATTCAGATTTAGGTTATGTTTTATAAAGGAATAGTGATTATAGCAGTGTAAAATAAATTTTAAAAATAGTTTCTAGAAGTATATTTGGCAATTATCTCTGAAATTAAATAAACAGTGATGATCTAAAACTAAGCCAAAAATCAATCTTCGTAATTTCAGGATTTGATTTTAGAATCTGATTAGTATTAGAAAATGATGAATATTAATATGGAAATCATAATTTTTAGCATAGAAATTGTTGAGATTTTCAGTGTTGAACAAATTTGGGTATTTTGTAAATCGGCGGCGATCGATGTTGTGTTGTTGTTCTATCTTTCTCTTCTTTTCTTTTTCTATCCCTTTCTTTCTTCATGATGATACGACTTTTTGTGGAGAAAAAGTCGGGTCGTCACAGTTGGTATCAGAGCAGTAGGTTGAGTGAATACCTAAGCTCTGGAGTGGTGTCTATCTTAAGAGAGCGTATTTGTAATTTTTATAGCTATATATATATATTTATCTCTACCTAATTTATTGGATTATCTGTTCGGGTTTTCCAATATGAGTTATAAAGGTAGATAGGGTGGTGGTGTAACACGACTACTAATGGTTGGAGTTTGAATGTTTGAGGTTGGAAGTGTATCTGTCGAGACTGTAGACCTAATACCGTCTCGAGTCAGTTTGGCAGTATGAAGTAAGCATTTCTTGGATCTCTGAAGGAATTTTTTTTAAAGATTCGGAGTCCATTATTGGAGTGTAAGTTGGGTTGAGCTCAGGTGAGCAGATTTTCTAGAGTATGGATCTCTTGTATAAGCAGAAGTGAGTAATGGTAGCTTGGCAACTTTAGGAAGGAGCAGCTGTGTGATGAGATGCATCTATGAATGTTCCCGAAGGAGGTGTTTTTTTTTGGAGCAAGATTAAGGAGGTATTGAAGGAACAGTTGATGTCTACCGCAGGAATGACTCGGCTGTATAGGAATTCTCTGGATATCGAGTAAGAGAGTTTTATCTATTTTGAAGTATGGAACTAAGGTCGATTAGTTGTTTCTTCGGACATGGTCTTATTGTTTCCCTTAAGAAGAGTAAGTTATTGGCGTTTGGTTTAGAGCTTGAGTTTCTTTTGGGATGTCTGCCATCACGGAGGTCCGTTGTGAAGTTAGTTGATGATTTTTGGAGTTCGAGGAGCCTATCGATTAGAAGTCTTTGGTTAGCTGTGGTAGTAGTGCAGCTCGAAGTGTTCGATGTGCTGGCGAGGAGATCTTTGGCTTAGCAGTATCCTAGAGATAAAGTTTGGAAGCAGCAGTGTGGCCCGTTTCTGCGATAATTCAGAAATCTTTGTGGTTCTTCTATCAGCAGTCCAGGAAAATGGTGAATGTTTTCTTAAAAGGTTAACCTTGTTTGGAAAAGCCTAAGGCTATTCTAATTGGTAAAGAGAGAATAGTTTCTTTGGAATCCGAAATAGGTAGGATCGCAAAAGTGACTTGCGATTAGTTTGGGAATTCATCTTGGGTAATCTTTTGTTTGATTGAGGTTTCTCATGTGGAAGTAGGAGCTACTGAGGTAGTCAGCAATTTTTCTGGATATCTTCGAGGAAGTAGAAGTTTGTCTGCATTTGGAGTTTGAGTTCCGTATTGACTTGATTCCAGAAGCAATACCGGTGGTTAGTTTGGTAGTAGGATGGTTCTTAGAGAAAGAAGAGTTGGTATAGCAGCTCAGAAATATTTTTGGAAATGGATTGGTCAGATCTAGTTTTCAAGTTTGGATATCAGTAGATTTTGGAAAAATCATCTTGTCGAATAGGATCTAGAGATCATCTTGTTCTTGGTTCAGATTTATTTCAAGAAGTATCAGCAAGGGTTAAGCTGATCAGGAAGAGATGAGGTAGCCCAGGATCGTCTGGTGAGTTATGCAGATATGAGTCGGAGTTTGGAATTCGGAGTTGGAGATTGGAAATTGTTTAAGTTTTCTACGATTAATAGAGCTGTAAGATTTGATAAGATTTGAAAGTTAACTCCGAAGTATTTTGGATTTTCCTGTGTTCTCGAGAGAAGTAGTTCTTTGTCTACAGGAATGAATAGCCAGTTTGGATATCTGGAATTCATTGTATTTCACGTATCTCTGAGGGAGTACGTGTATGATTCATCGCTGGTTGTTGAATCTGCAGTTCAGATGGATTTGGAAGTTGAGCTGGATTTGTGTGTAGTCTGAGATTTTGTTCAGATTGGTGGATCTAGAGATGAGAAGAGCTCTGGATTATGGTGGTGTAGTTTGTTTAGCTTCTGTAGAGCGAGTCTTCCGGTGATTTATACTCGGGGAAACTCGAGATAGTATTATGAAGTCTATTCTGATTTATATCAGAATAGTTAGTTAGATTAGATTGTTTGATTGGTCGCTTTGATTGATAGGAATTGGATGATAGGTTTGTGTTTAAATTTAAAAATCTTTGCTGGAGTATTAAATTAACTTTGATTTTAATTTCGGGGACGAAATTATTTTAAGGGGGGAGGAATGTGATATCCCGGGTTTTGGACAATTTAAATTTAATAATCTGTATTGATAATTTATAATTTTAATTTAAATAGGTTAATTAATCTTTTAAAGGCTAATAAATATTTAATCTGGAAATATTTAAATTTGTTAATACTTGATCTTTTCTAATAATTTAAAATTGATAAGATTTGTTTGTCAAAGCTAATAAAATTTTATTCTATTTATAATATATATATTTGATATATATTGTGAATGGAAAAATCTTTTGTTTAAAAAAAAGATGTATTTTCAAATTGTAAAATATATGTAAGTATATGTTATAATTTGATATTGTTTGAAATTTATTTTAATCTATTGATAATTTATATATAGTAGGACTATATTGTGATTAAAGCTTTGTTTTAAATTTAATATCTTTCAAAAGTTAAAGATTAATTCATTTGTTTTCAAAATATAAGATAATTATTTATTTTAAAAATATGATAGTTTAAATAAAGTTTTGTTTTCTTTAAAGTGCTTAGCATAAAATAGTTATAATATATATAGTTTTAAATAAGCTTTCTTTTTAATATCTCTTTAATTAAAATGGTTTGTATATATAAACATAAATAAATTTAGTACTAATTCACATTTACATAAATACATAAATATCATACCAATTCATATTACATAATTTAAAGAGAATCATAAATACTTTTATAATAAGGATTTAAACACCATTCTACTAGATTTTAACATTTGTAAGATAATCAACATGCCTTAACATTTGTATATGCATGCAAGTTAACAAGTGGCCTTCATTTAATTTACTTGAAAATTTAGAAAACTAAATTATCTTAAATAACATATGTATAGAGAAACCTGATGATTTTCTTTTCAGTTCAAATCTTTTCCATCTTCTTTTTCTCTCCATCTTTCTAAATTCAAAAGAAAACTAAAAGCTGAAAACCAAAAATCCAAAAGAGTGCCTGGTTTCATCTTCAACCCGAGATCAAGCAAACTAGCAACTTAACCTACTGCAAATCAACCTGCAATTCAAATCTTCTGCAATTAAAAGGAGATCAAATGGAAGCAACTAAATCAAACACTGAATCAACTTGCAACAATTCAACTAAATAATCAAACAAAGAAAATCAAAAGCTTTTGGCAGATCAAAGTTTAAAAGCCTGGAACATGCTCTACCCTGTTCTGTGCTCTGTTTATTGGTGAGTAATCATTCTTTTAAAAACAGCTTTTAAAATCTGTGATTTGGCTAAAATATTGTGATGAATCTCTGTGAATATGGTTGCATGTGTTCATATGTGTAGATGCTTGTATTGCCTTTGTTCTGTGTTTTGTAACCTGTGAGCAAACCTCATTTTTAAGCCTTGATATATTAGTGCATGTGATAAATGATTGTAGTAGTATGGTTTGCATAAATATTTGGATGTGAATGTATGAATATACATATGATTTTGTCTTTGAAATGCCTGTGTAAAATATATATATCTGCCCTGTTAGAAAACCAGGCTCTAATTTCTTATAAAATTTCATATCTTCTCAGACATTCAGATTTAGGTTATGTTTTATAAAGGAATAATGATTATAGCAGTGTAAAATAAATTTTAAAAATAGTTTCTAGAAGTATATTTGGCAATTATCTCTGAAATTAAATAAACAGTGATGATCTAAAACTAAGCCAAAAATCAATCTTCGTAATTTCAAGATTTGATTTTAGAATCTGATTAGTATTAGAAAATGATGAATATTAATATGGAAATCATAATTTTTAGCATAGAAATTGTTGAGATTTTCAGTGTTGAACAAATTTGGGTATTTTGTAAATCGGCGGCGATCGATGATGTTTTGGAGGTCTATGTTGTTATCGAAGATAGCCTAGGGAATGTTGATCGCGGGAAAAATACTGGTAGAATTTCTGTTTGGCCGTGGTGATGGGATTATATCAAACTAGGGTTCTAGAGAAAGTTTGAAACGATGCTGTCAGAAGGCTCTCGCGATGATTATGAAGGTCCGGAGTGATTCGCATTAGTGGGAATACAAGCTGGAAGATGTGACGAAGCATCGGTGAAGTGGATAGATGATCTCGAGTTTGGAGGCGATGGGAAGGAAGCAGTTTCTGGTCATGGCAGTTTTCCAGTTTTTGATCGAGATGGTCTAATTTCGATTTGATGGAGTTACGTTCGATCTGGATTCACTTTTGGGTTCGCATGGGTTCGCGTGACCGTGGAGTGGCGCCGCGATGATCATCAGTGGACGGAATCGTTGGTGGACGTGCACCACGTGCACGTGTACGTTGTTCGTTCTGGAATGTTGGGGATAGCATGGTAGAAGAAGGCGTCTCAGGTTTTGTCTCGTGCGATTTGATTTTCGACTCGAAGCAGATGCGTGGGGGTTTACTCGAGTTTGAAGAGGGGAAGACTCGGAGCAGAGAAGAGTAGGGCTCGGGGAATTTCTGGGTTCAAAGGAAATCTGCTCTGTTTTTTTTTTTAAATTTGAAAACTGGGTTTTTAAATTAAAGGAGATTTAAATTTAAGTTTAAATCTAAATTTCAAAATAGATTCAAGTTTAAATTGAATCTTAGTTTGAGAATAAATTAAGCTTTTAAATTCAAATTTGTTTAATAACTTAAAAAGTGTTTAAGAAACTAAGTGTACTTAAAAGAAATTGAATTTAAAATGGAGTTTGAAATTGTAAAGAAAAGATTTAAATAAAGTTTTTAAATTTTAAATGTTTTAATAAATTTAAATGTTAAATTATATTTTAAATGATTGAATTTATAAAGAAATTAGTTTTAAACTCTTATAAAAATTCTTTTATAAGAAGGAGTATTCTTTATCATGTAAATGTAAAGGTTTAAATTTAAGTTAAATTTTATTTAAGATAAATTGGGTTTCATTTTAAAAAAAACTTGAATTTAAAATGATATTTAAAATTAGATTTGGAAATGAATATTTCAAATAAACTTGTGAATAATAATTTAACCATAGATAAGAAAAAGTTTTATCTTAAAGTTAAATTAGAATTTAATATTTTGTTATTCATTTAAGTATTAGGATAATTAAATGGATAATTAACTTATTTTATAAATTAATGAAATAGATAATTACTTAAAGTAATTAAGGATTTAAACTTAAAGTTTAAGATTAATTATTCTTAGAATAATTAACTTGTAATTTAAGAATCATTAATTAAATAAGGTTAAATCTTAATTAATGATTAGAAGATAATTAATCTAGTAATTAAGATTGTTTAAGTTATAGTTAAGCACTTAATTAATAAATAATTAGTGATTAATTAAATGATTAATAAAGATAAATTAAATAGTAATTAATAAGGATTAATCTAAGTTAATTACTTAAGAGAAGTAATTAAAGAATTAATGAAGATCATTAAGTTGAGATAAGTAATTAATTAATGTGATTAATTTTTATAATTAATTAGATTAATTAAGGATAATCAATTATAGAAATGGTTAAGTATATTTATGGAAGTAATTTGGATTTAATTACTTTTGGAATTAATCAAGGGATTTATTAAAATTAACTAAGGAGTAATTAATTTATTAAATGAAGTAATTAAAGATAGTTAATCACTGAATGTGGTTAATCAAGAGTGATTAATAAATATGGTTTGATTTAAAGATTTATTACTTAATGTAATTAATTTAAATATAATTAATAATTTAAGTAATAACTAAGGATCATTAATTAATATAATTAATGATGTAATTAAGGTTTGATTAATTAAGATTAATTAATCAATAATAATTAATTATAGAGTAATTAATTAATGTAATAAATTTAAAGATTAATATAATTAATTATAGTTAATTAATTAATGAAGTAATTAAAGGTTAATTACTATATTGATTAAGGATAATTAATTTGTAAAATTAATTAAGGATAATTACTTGAATGTAATTAAGGGGTATTAATCAAGGGTGATTAATTAAGATGATTAATGTGAGGATAATGAACTAATTGATTTGTAATAAATTGATAGTTAAGTAAGCAAGGTTTAAAATGATGATGTAATTAATTTAATTCATTTTAAATTAATTAAAGATAAGTAATTTAATTGACTTTAAATTAATTAGAGATGGAAGTAATTAATTTAATTCATTTTAAATTAATTATAAATGGTGTTATTATAGATCATTGCTTATAAATGGATGATATTGATTACCTTGAATGGGTTGAATCTCATATATGAGATTTATATTGTGTGATATGGATGTATTGGTTGCATAGTGATAATGATATGGATTATCTGTTTGTGATAATAATGTTGATATCTATTGTGATATTGTAAATTATCTATCTATGTATAGTATAGATAAGAATTGAATTGTTTTAACCTTAAACAACTTGGCCTTAAAAGATACGTTTTGGATTTCGATGAGACCAGGATCGGGTTTCCGTATACCGGTATTCCAGGTCTGGAGACCCGAATACCACATCGATCCAAATTAAACGGTAGGTCGTTAATCCAAGAGGAGCAAGTGAAGACTCGAGGTGTAAGAACTATTCTTTGTCAGTATAACTCTGTGGGTGATTCCGTAATGAGTTGGACGGAGGTGGTACTTATAGGTTCGAGATGAAGATTCAGAGTGCAAGGGCTATGGTCGTTAACTCTGAGGGTGATTCCAAAACGAGTGTAACGAGATAGTGCCTTCGGTTTCGTTCGAACCCGGAATGAACTTGTATGGATTGAATGCTTTCAGAACATCGTCAGGAGGACGATGAGCATTCTAAGATAGATGTGTTCTATTTAAAAGGTAATCGTAACCTCAAGCCTCATCAACCGGAAATGGCTAAAACAGGGGAGGTGTAGCAAGGCTTCGTGGGTAGCGCCCACTGAGAGCAAGATATATCCCTGTCTAGAGGTCCCTTCTTTTATTTCGGCTTAGTGGGTAGTTGATTCGCGACAACTACTGTGGTTGTCTTGTTCGGAATTATCCAGTAAGGGATGGTTCCGGCTTTGTGTTGCAGGGGAGCGGGCGTACTCCTCGGTACGGTGATCTAGGCCACGTACTGTGATGGGCGGTACCCCAGTAGCCCTGCCATTGATGGAAACCCAACTTCCAATAAGTGCCAACGGACTTGATTGTATACCTATGTATGCTAGAATTTAATGAATGTAACAATTTCGACTATTTCATATTTATTTGAAAACCCTAGACCCTATTGTAATATAACTGAATTTCCTATCAATGTTTTGGTTAGCGTAAGGTAAAAACTTTTCCGTGTTTATGTGCGGGAAGTCTTACGTGATACCTTTGTTTTCAAAAAGGTTTTGAAGTTAAACAACTTTAACCCGTTTACTCACACCAGACCCATGTCTGACCCAAGTGTTTATTTTCTGTTTTATTAAACTCTTGGGTACTCAATATTGTATTGAGTAGTCGAGGGATTCAGGTTAGTCTTGACGAATACTGGAGGAGCTGTGGAGCAGGAGGCTTCAGCGTGTAGATATATAGAGTTTCCGCTGTATATGATGTATTGTATTGATGTAGTTGTATAATAGACAGAAGTTTATAACTGTCTATATTGTGATGTATAAGTTGTGTACTCTGATGTATATGATACTATGTAATGTGATATAATATATTTCTCGTTCCGCTGTGAGATTTATGATGTGTTGTTGTTCTATCTTTCTCTTCTTTTCTTTTTCTATCCCTTTCTTTCTTCATGATGATACGACTTTTTGTGGAGAAAATGTCGGGTCGTCACAACCGGTGTTGAAGATCGGATATTTTTGAAAACGGAAGGATTACCATCGAGTTACTCTGCATCGGCTGATCTCCGATATAGAGATTTTATCACCCTTAGTGATGGGAAGTCCGGATGTGATTAGAAATTATCTGGATTACAAGGGCTTCTTTTGAAGTGCCTTCGGTTCTGTTCGATCCCGGAACAGAATTGTATGGTTGTATGTCTGACGTTACAAATTGAGATATAAAGCTGGTTTCTATCAAATACATTTCTGTTGGTGGCGGAGAATTTATTCTCTTAGCTTAACACCCTTCTCCGAGACGTACGAGCTCAGAGGTTATGTAGTTGATGGTTACTAGTGATATATTCCCAATTTGGTAACGTGGCATGCTGAGTGTTGCTGTGTAATGATCATTTTTTGATCATTTGTGATATGATCATTTGTTTGATCATTTATCTTTGTGATCATTACTTTGATCATTTGTTTGACCCAAAGCATGGTTTTGTACCAAAGCGTAGCTTTGTGGATGAGACTTCGTCGGACCTCACACCCCGGAAATGGTCAAAACAGGAAAGATGCAGCAAGGTTGTTAGGGGATAGCGCCCCTTAGTGTATGTCATTTCCTTCTGGATAGAGGTTGTATCATGGTATGGAGCCCAAGTATTTAACCTATGTTGTTGCTGCAAATTTATTTCTTTGTGGTTGTTGGAATCGAGGATCCTTGGGAAGATCGGTTACGATCGGGGGATGACATATTCGTGTCAGTAATTACCCAGTTAGGGGTAACCCGGCCTTGTGTTGGCAGAGATCTAACCGTAATGTTAGGTTATTTCTCGGGGTCCTCTTTCCAGAGGCGTACCTATGTGGCAATGGGAAGTTCCTTGGCCTGACCATTTGTTGGAAATCCAAAGAAACAATACATGACTTGTACGGTTTTAGTTGTATTACCTACTATGGAATGTGGCGGTAACCTACTATTGAACATAGTAGCTATAGTAGGCATAACCTGAAATGTCTATGCTGGCTAAGATTTATATTATACTTTCGAAATAATTTTTCTACACTATGCACTAATAATAATATCAAAAATGATTTGATTTTGCGTATTAAGCATCTTTGACTATCATAAGGA
This sequence comes from Allium fistulosum, assembly GCA_030737815.1. Lineage (NCBI taxonomy): Eukaryota > Viridiplantae > Streptophyta > Magnoliopsida > Asparagales > Amaryllidaceae > Allium > Allium fistulosum. The sequence goes on from CM060903.1 coordinate 63,617,563, forward strand.
TAAATCTCCTCTGATTCTGCGTTTGCATTGTGTGTGTGTGCGGGAGGCCTTATGGTAGTCTCATTTTCCAAAAGCATTGCGAATTAACTTTAAAATTATCCTGTTGTTGTTTTAAAGATAAATAACTGTTTTAGTTCTCTCACCAGTCCCATGACTGACCTGGAGTTTATTGTTTTCTTCCTAAACTCTGGGTGCCCACCAATTTCCACACGGGCAGTCTAGAGTCAGGTTATCAGGTCATTCTAGATTCGGGATACTGTGGAGCTTAGTGGCGAGCTGGATGGCGAGACGTACCACTTGTATATGATATTATTTATTCCGCTGTGTATTCTGTATGAGGACAAGTTTATATATAACTGTCCAGTGTTGTATTGTTGTTGTAAACTCTGATGATATGATGTAATGTATAAACTGATATAGTTCTTTCGATTTAAGATTATTCATTTATCTATTATATGTTGTTCCGTTGCGACTGTGAGATTCTGATTTTGTTTCTGTTCTGATGTTGTTCTGTTGTTTTTCTTTTCTTTTTCTTCTATCTTTCTCTTCTACCTCTTCTTTCTTAAACCCTAAGAATCCATTTTTTCGGCATTCGGTTACTCGGCAGTTGATACAGTGGACGTATTGATGTCGATTTTCGGAAGTCGAAGAAACGGGTCCTTACAGTAAATTAGGTAATTAATTGATTTTAATTATTGAAATATTAATCGTATGAGTCGAACAAACAAAATTCTAACAATTAAAGTATTTGAATATATATAGAGTGAGTTGGAAATTTTAATAAATATTGAAATTATAAAACCTCTGACTATTGATAGGTTTTATAGAGAAAATATATGAAGCTCCATTAATTTAAAAACGCCCATGAACATATACATATATATGTATATATATATACACACACTTGGAAAAGAAACTATGGATTGGAGATTTGAAGACAAACCTCTCAAGATTGTTGAGAATAAAACTCTACCTTTATAACACTAAAGGTAATTATATGTATACATAATTGCCAGGAATATGCAAGCATAAGTATATACATATTAGATAGGGGAAATGTGTAACGACCCGATATTTTCAACCATTCGCATCCATTATAAGTGTATATGTAGACACTCATGCCGGAGTTGAATTGCTCAAAATACCGCGTTGTAATTAAAATTTGGCAAATCTCAGAATATACAGTAAATAAATATAATCACAGATCACAGACACAGAGTAAAATAATGCAGCGGAAGTAAACGAAATAGTAGTTCATGAAGCTACTATATAAATATATCAGAGTACATAAGATACAATAGAAGAAATAGAGTACAACGGAAGTATAAATAAGATAACCAAGTACAAGCTGAACAGAGCAACCTAACTGAAGTCGATAGAACAAGACTAGCAGATAATCTCCAGCGATTCAAATCTCCAGAAGGTGGAAATCCAAATCTGTGAATACTCAGGTTGACCCGAGCGTAAAGCAAAACATAAACACTCGAGTCAGGACAATATATACTTATATAATATAAACCAACTCAAGTGAACTGTAATAAGGTACAAGTAACTTAAAGAATGCTTGGGACCGCCCATTCTTTAAGGATCCGTTAAACTATCTACTATGTAGTAATATTCGCTATTATAATAATGTCTAATCAGTAAAGTATAATCATATAGAAAATAGCGTTAAGGGGATGGAGAACCTTAACGCGGTCGGATCTTAAAATCATAATCGTAGTAAAGCTCGATATGGTAGGTGACACGGCACAACTAGGTAATGCCAGGGTAGATATACCAATTACGCATCCGGACTAGTGGTGACGCATAGCAGCCACTACCGCCCACCTCGAACAACACTCCCAATCAAGGGTGGCCACCAAATCAATCACAAGTAATAGAATGGTATCGAAGAAGTGTGTCCGATAAGAGGTGCTACCTCCTTGGTCCGTCAATCGCTCCTGTTTTAGCCACCTTATGCCAACTCACGGGAGTTAGGTCCACGTAACATACCTTAAGAACGTCGTCACCATCCTACTTCATTCTGGAATCTCCACCGCGTACACGGTTGTCAAAGTGGTTTTCGGTATCGACAGAGAGTATGTCCATATCCGATCCCGGTCTCTTTGCCAACCAATCGTTATTATAACCCGTGGTTATAACTTTTAAAAACAATACTTTACTTCAAAATAAGATATCATTTCAAAATCAAGTCTTTATCAAAATAAAGATTTATCATTTCCAAATCATTTCAATATTCTAAAATATTGTATCCTTTCAAACTTCTTTTCAAATCATTTTAATACATCAAAATATTATATCTTTTCAAACTTTATTTCAAATCATTTTTATATATCTAAATATCATACCTTTGATAGTTATACTTTGAAACCAAAATCATTTTATTTCAAAACTATGTTCATTTCAAAACAACATCATTTCCATTTCAAACATATATTCACCTTTCAAATAGTCTATACTTTCAAAGTTATAACTCTTTTGAAACAAAACATTTGAAATCATTATACTTTGAAAATCACAGCATTTCGAAATCATATATTTAAAATCATCTTTTAATTCTATACATTTACAAACTTATTAAATTCAAACCATCAAATTTCAATTCAATTACAGTTTACCAACAAACCGTTTCAAATCTTATCAATTCCCAATATAGATTAAATCCACAAAATACAATATTCAATCTTTAGTATATTTCAAAACTTTAAATCTCCCATATTTCATAAATCCAATATCATTTAAATAAACTCAATTAATATATACTTCAAATATTCATTTATCAAATAAATTAAATAAGTCAGAAATCAAGTATCATTTCAAACTCATTTCACAATATCAAAATATTATTCAAAACACCATTCATTTTTATTCATTTAAATACCATTTAAATCCATTCATTTTATTAAATTTAAATACCATTTTAAACTCACATTAGAAATCAAATTCTTCCACTTAAATATCTCTTCATTATCTTTAGAAATTTAACATTTAATTTCCCAAAATTATATCATTTTCCAGAGATTATTTTTCATTAAAATTAATTTAAACAACAAAATATAGTTTCCGTAGCACTTATAAAATGCTACGTAAAGTTATAGTTTAAAACAGTTAATTAACAAAAGACAGCGTTAAATGCTGTAATAGATTTCTTTTAAGTTTCAATTAACTTACATGTTAAGTTTAACCACTATAGCACTTACAAAGTGCTATAATAGCCTTTATTTCAAATTAACCTTTTAGTTCATTTAAAACACTACAACATTTAGAAAATGCTGTAATATCCTTTACATTACATTTCAAAATGCTGTTAAATCATATTCAGAGTTTTATTTACAATTCCACAAATAATTAACTTTTAATATACATCATTTTAACTTATAAAATCATATATTTCACATTTAACACAATCATTTAAATACCTTTATTTCTATGATTTTATAAAGTCAAATTTCCATACAAAAATCAAATTTAATAACAATTAAATTTTCATTTCTTTAATTAAATTATTAACTTAACAACTAAGTTTAAATTTCCAAAAATATAGCTTATTTCCATTTATTTTACTTAATTAAAATTTCACTTTTAAACAAATTTCACAAAATTCAATTTAAGTTATATTTCCAAATTCAGCTTAAATGTTCATTTATTCCATATTTTAATTTATACAAAATCATTAACACCTTTAAAACATTATTATTACTTAATAAAAATCATTAAATTCATCTTTAAATCAAATTTGTCATATTTTCTTACTTTACAAAAATTCCATTTATAAACAAAATCATAAATTCCAAAATTAACTTATATTTCAAATTCTACTTCACCGTTTACTTAATTCACTTATTTAATTTGTAGAAAATCACAAATACTTTATAGAAATCATTTTAATGAAATTTAAATCAAAATACCATAATATTTACATAAAAAAAAGTATTTTAAAAATTTCAGAAAAATATATAAACCACGGGTCTGTATATAATTTTCTAGCCTAGGTCAAGTGATACGGATATGTATCATTTCAATCCGCAGTTTACAAAGAAAAACCGGGTTTTATCATTTCAAACCCGCAATCCCAAGTAATATAAATAAATAAATAAAAACCATTCAGGCCTATCATTTCAGCCCATAACGATTTTTCCTTATTCTAAAGTCCGTTCGGGTATGTATCATTTCAACCCATAGTGATTCTAATCTACAGGGAACTTGCAGTGTGATAAACTGATATAAATAAACAGAATAGCATGAGATAACAGTAATAGATGATATAACATATGTAATAACAGGGGTAAACATTATATGATCCTAATATAACAGTTACAACAGGATGATATAATTTTACAGATTCAAATGGTGTCGGTTTACTAGTTATATAAGTACACATTGTCTGGTGAGAATTACTCACTTGTTCAAGCTGGAGATGACAACCACAAACGCACAACAAAGATTTCCAGAGGCACGAGAGCACGATAATTATTTGAGTGTGGGAGAGCCAAAGCTAATTGCCTTGTCACATTCAAACCAAACAATTACAAACAACATAAGATTTCAACCCAAAAATTCAATAAACAATGCTAGAAATGGATGCATAAACAAAGTCAAAGTGTTTGCACTTGCTTCCTACCACCTATGCTTCAGCTCCAGATCTAAAATGCATGGCTAAGGGGTGGGTTTGGATCTGGTTTTGGGTTCCATAGGGTTGGCCAAACATGTATGGTGATGGTGCAAAGATATGTGAGCATGAACTACAACACAAAGGCAAACTACATGGTTTCTAAGCCACATAAGGTCACGGCTAAGGCAATACAAGTCATGGTCAGGTCTGTAGTGGGTTAGGTACAGGTGTGGCAGTGGTGTCAGGGTCCACTATGGCAGGTGGTGGTGATGTAGGTGGCGGCCAAGGAGGAGTTGGAGGTGGTGGTGATGTATGGTGCTCGACTAGGAAGATATAGGTGAAGTTTGCTCATTTTTGTGTGGATCAACATCATGGGAGGCCACGGCTTGGGCTTGGGGTTGGGCTGGAGGAGGTAGTGATAGGTTCAGGTGGTGGTGGAGGAAGCCAAGATGCTGGAGTTGAGAGGAGCCGAGCCTAAAAGGAGAAGAGAGCAAGTGCAAAATCAACAAAACAAGTAGAAAACAATGGAAAAGAAAGGGAATTTTACCAAATCTTTGAACAAGGGAGAGGCCGACATTTTTTTTCAAGTTAGAGGTGAGAATTCACGTGAAAAATGAGGAAGATGTTGCTGGAAAAGAAAAGAAAAGCACGGCAAAAAAAATCATTAAGGTGGAGGTTGAGAAAATGAAAGGTCGGAAGATTAAAGGACCTTAAGCAACTAAAGAGACATAAACTTTTCAAATTTCCATTATATATTTATATATCTTTATAAATATGAAAATAGCTGAAATTAAAGATAAATAAACTCAGAAATAAAGTAAATAAGAAAAATAAATAAATAAATTTTATATTAATTAAATTAAATGAAGAAAAATAACACTATATACAAACTAGGTTAAATAAACTGAAACAAATTCAAATAATCTTTGGAAAAATCTATTCTAATCTAAATACATGTAAAGTGAATATTAATAAAGTAAAACAAAGAAAATAAAGTGAATGTATAAAATAAATAAATAAATTTTAATTATATATAGTTAAATTAAGAAAATAGCAAAGAAAATAGAAATTAGGCTTTAAAATTACAAAATAAATTCAACAAGCTTTGGAAAAATTTTATAATCACTTTAAAATTATTAAAAGACAAAATTATACATAAAATAAAATATTAACATATATTAGAACAAAATATGACAAATAAAATATAATTTATATGTTTTAAAATAAATAATATTGCAAAATAAACAGTTTATACACAAAATTGAAAATTACATAACTTCTACAATATAAGTCCGTTTTCAACGAAACGAAAAGCAGTATTCATGGAATTAAATCTATTTTCATAATAAAAGATAAAATTTAAGAATTTTAAATATTTAAATTTTAAAGTTCAAAAGTCAAAGATTGAACAGTTTGACCAGAATTTCACTTTTTAGTAAAATATTCAATTTATATCAGTTTGAAACTATAACTCACATAATAATCAACATTTATATAAAAAAAATGAAATGTTTGAAATGAAACAAGCAAAAAAAAAAAAAATTTCAAAATAAAAATAAAATCAAATTTTAAATTATATGAAAAATCTAGGGTTGTTACAAAATGCAAGCATATATATGAAATAACAACAACATATATGGGTAAAATACATAACTATGTTTATACACATACTTGTAAAAGGATATATAGTCGACATAGGCCATATGGAGTAGTAGGTATACAAATTGATATAAATAAAGTAATATATATATATATATATATCTACATACACATCAAATGGGATAAGGCTGTAAATAGGTAAGGAAACATTGCATGAAATGATATCATCTCAAGCGTACAATACATCATTTCAAGCTATAAAATATAAAAATCAATGAGATCATGTTAGGTTGAAACTTTTCTTCAAAAGCAAACTGAAAAAAAAAATCAAAGGAAGATGCTTGCGGTGGAAGGCAGCATCTGATTTATATCTACACCTTGTCATCCTTTATTTCATTCTTTCGTAACTAAGCAATTCAAACCCAAGATCATTCAGCAACTCAACAACATCGGATTCAAGCTAGAATTCAAATCATAGTAGCTGTAACGACCCTGAATTTTTGACATTTGAAAAGTGAATATTTAATTGAGTTTAAATATTCGAATGATAATTTAATTTGAAATTCAAATATCAGAATGAATTTGGCGATTAAATTATTGAATTTAATTATTAAATCTGGGTAAAAATTTCAATCTTTAGTTTGTAGCTGATTAAAAATAATCTGAAGGCTTTGAAAATTTATATTGATAATTCTGAAGGTAATCGAACTTTCAGAATTGGATTTGAAACTGTTTTGTTCAGTTTTGAAATTATGTTGTTTAAATTGAATTTAAAAATAGCGGTCCGGGGCACAGTCTCGGATTTCGACGAAACCCGTTCCATTGGATCCGTAATATTGCATTATTATCGGATTTTAATTTTCGTAACATTTGGAGTTGTTGTGTGAGCGTACGATATATAAATGCACTGAAATTTATATCGAAAATTTAATATTATAACTAGATCCAAAAGGCTATCATCTTCATACGTTCGAATTTGGATTCGAAACCTTTTCCATTGCGTTCAGAATAGGCGTATAACATTATGAACGCCTAGCGGCACGCCTTGATAGGATGTCGGGATTTTGAGTTGCAAAATTTGAGACGGGTTAAATTTGAAATTTAAATATAATATATACCGTTTGACTGGTCAAATTTCTTCTCACATAAACTTTCTCTTAATCACCTCGATAGCACGTGTCCTTCCAAATAACACGTGTCTGCTCTAAATTTATCAACATGCCGAACTAAAATTTATTCATTCCTCTTCAATTCCTTTTCCATTTGTTCAAAAGCAAATACAAAGAAAAAACAAAAGAATGACTGCCTCTTCATTTTTGATTTCAATTGAAGCCAAATTCAACTCAAGCTCGAGGAAGACATCGTGAGTCTCGTATTCAATAGACGATAAAGGCGCTCATGCCTTCACAGCAGGGTTCGACTCAGCCCTCTTCCTCTTTCAAATTCATTCGCGAGTCCAAGGAGCTCGAGCTGGTAGCGCTCGCGCACGCGTGGCCCTGGCAGTCTCGATCTATGGGACAGTGGTGAAAAATCAGAGGCGAAGGTTGCAGCCTGATGGGGGATTCGAGCGTCATAGAAAGCTAGGTTTTTGGGGGAAGTGGTGGTCGATATTCGCTGACGAGGTGGGGTGGTGGGTCTCGCACGCAAGCAGCTGAGGTGGGTCGCGTCTTCGATGGGAATGGCTACCGATTTGGGAATAGGATAGCGAGCTAGGGTTCGCTAACTCGAGAAGATGGTGGCGATTCATCATGTTCAATAGGAGGAGGGCTCGATGATTTGTTGGGTTCGTGTTCGATCGCGGAGGCTGGAATTTCAAATTACAGTTAGGTATAAAAACAATTTATTCTTCAATTTTAAATTTTTAAATATATATGTATAGCTCAGTTAGAAAAAAATATATAGTGAAATGAATATTCATTTCGTTATTTACTGTGGGAAAATAAAATAAATGTTGAAAGTTTGTACATGGATATTGACCTGAAAGGAGAAAAGATATATTTACAGTAAAGAAAATTTGCTTAAAATTAAATTGTTAGTTGAATTAAAATTTTTGTTTCAAATGAAAAATATTTTGTAAAAGAACATTTGTTAGAAATTTAATTTATTGGATAAAATGATTTATTTAAAATGGAAAATTTGCTAGAATCAAATTATTAGATTAAATGAAATCATTAATAATAATTAATTGTTCGATTTATTTCGAATATTAATAAAGTGTATAATTATTTATACAAGGTCTAAAACAATGAAGATATAGCCGGATTGGAAATGGGACTGCAAATTAAAATGAAAGGTAAGATCTTCTCACACAAATTGAAAAGTTGATTTTGCAGTTATTGATTTGATTGACTGTTTGGATGTGATATTAGATATAGTATGATATATCTATATATATAGCAATATATACATATTGGCATATATATATATTGGAGTTGATTGATTTCCCGCATTGTATAGCGGACGAGACCCTATTGCGCTGTTAGTAAGCGGATGATAATTTATAAATCCCATATACCGCGATATTCCACCTCAAAGTGGAATTGGTATTGTGCTAACATCTGTGGATGTAGGAAAACAGGTTGGAGGGATCCAACGAGATTCCTCAAATTGTTTGAATATTATTTCATATGTGAATGATGTGATTTATTGAAAATCTGTGGATGATTTATTGATAATTGTAATTGTTGAAGGCTAAAATTTAGCCGAATGTATTTTTGGTATCGTTGGATACCAGAAATGAATATAAATTGGATTTTGAAATTAAAATGGAAAATTTTAAGTGAATTTATTTTTAAGAATTGAATTTATTGAAAGAAGGAATTTTAAAGTATTAAAATTTGGTTTTCGAAATCTTACCGAATGAATTCCAAGATATGTAAAAAGATTTTTATAAATGAATTTTGAATAGTATTATTCAGATGTTGGAAATTTTATTTGAAAATGGAATTTTAAATGGTTTGGAAGATATAAAGGAATTTATTTAAAGGCGATAAATTTGTTGAAATCCATTTGATAATTGATTTTGTATTGAAGAAATAAATAATTTGAAAAATCGATATAAAAATCTATGTGGTGTTTAAATGAAAATTGATTTTTGGTGTTGAGAATAAATGGGTAAATCGATTTGTAAAATGATTTGGTATTTGGGATTAAAATTAGAATCAATTTGAAATTTGATTCGGTGTTGGAGTAAATTTAGAAATCGATTTGGAATTTGATTTGGAGTTGAAATAAAAAAATTAAGAAATCAATTTGAAAGTCGATTTGGTGTTGAAAATGAATATTTGAGAATGTAAATTCCGAATAGAGTTTATAAAGGAAAGGGAAATTTGTTTTAAAAATAACGTTGATTTATTTTTAAAAGTGTGGAAAAATATGATTTGAAAATTGGTTTTCAAAGTGATGAAGTGTGGAAATAAATTTACTGATTTGGATGTAAATTTGAAATAAATCGATAAGAATTTATTTAAGTGGTTTAAATGAATGTGATTTGGAAATTGTTTTCAAATGGTTGGAGTATAAACCATATATCGGGAAGATATTTGAAAATAAATAATTTGGGAAAATTATTTAAATCTGATGATTGTTGTGAATATTGTTGATAGTTAAATCACCGACTATCAATATTGCCTTTGAAATGGTACTTGATTTGTTTTTCAAACAAACGCTTATTATTCGGTTTAGCCGGGAAAGGATCTTTGTGTCAGATAACCCATTCCGAATAATAATACGACGTTATGGATCGTATTGAAGACCGGTGATGAAGACCGGGTAATTGTGAAAACGATAGAATGACCTATCGACTGTCTCTACACCGTTAGCTACGCTATTGAGATTTCCTTTGTGATGGGAACTTTTATCGGGATTGTGAATATCCGGATTTGCAAGGGCTTCTTTTGAAGTGCCTTCGGTTCTGTTCGAACCCGGAACAGACTTGTATGGTTACGTGTCTGACATTACAGTTTGAGATATAAAGCTGATTTCTTTCAAAAACATTTCTGCTGGTGGCGGAGAATTTATTCTCTTAGCTTAACACCCTTCTCTGAGACGTACGAGCTCAGAGGTTATGTAGTTGAAATTTATCAACGATATATTCCCAATTTGGTAATGTGGCATGCTGAGTGTTGCTGTAACGATGATCATTTATTGATCATTTGTGATCAAAGCACGGATTTGTGAAAAGCGTAGCTTTGTGGACAAGACTTCGTTAGGGCCTCAACAACCTGGAAATGGTCGAAATAGGAATGTTGCGGCAAGGTTATGAGGGTCGCGCCCTTTAGGGTATGTAACGTCCCAGATTTTCGCGTTCGAAAATCGACATCCATACTTTACATCGTACTCGAATGTCGTAGATTCGAGCGTTCAAATCCGAGTCGCCGGAGCTTATAACACAGTTAAGTAAATAACACAGCGGAAGAAATGAATAATACATTGATATACAATATCTGATACAACAGAATGAAACAATGAATATCAATATACATCAGAGATATGATACAACAAATAGCAGCGGAAAAGAAAACGATAACATCAGCAGCGGAATAGAATGTCTCCAATAGAATGCTCCAAGATAAGCAACGTCAGTCCATAAACTCCAAGAACTGAACTAGCTCCAGATAATCTACTAAACTTTAATATCTGAAAAAACCCAACTCTAGACTGCCCGTGTGGAAAATGGTGGGCACCCAGAGTTTAGGAAGGGAACAATAAACTCCGGATCAGTCATGGGACTGGTGTGAGCAACAAAAACAGTTTATCTTTAAAAACAAAAAGAAGAGATTTTTAAAGTCAATTCGCAATGCTTTTGGAAAATGAAACTACCATAAGACCTCCCACCACACACACAATGCAAACGCAGACTTGGAGGAGATTTCTTCTTATGTTAGTCAAAGATGCTTACTACGCAAAATCAAATTCTTCTTGATATTATTATTAGTGCATAGTGTAGAAAGAAATTTCGAAAGTAGAATATCAATCTTAGCCAGCATAGGCATTCCGCACTTATGCCTACTATAGCTACTATGTTCAATAGCAGGTTACCGCCACATTCCATAGCAGGTAATACAACTAAAACCGTACAAGTCACGTATTGTTTCTTTGGATTTCCAATAAATGGTCAGGCTAAGGAACTTCCTTTTCCACGATGGGTACGTCCCTGGAATACACGACCCGAGAACCTAACCGGATCTCTGCCAACACAAGGCCGGGTTACCTCTGCAAAAATAGGTAACTACTGACACGCGTATGCCATCCCCCGATCGTCACCGATCTTCCCGAGGATCCCCGATTTCCAACAAACCACAAAGTAATAAATTTGCAGCAACCACAGAGGTTAAGTATCTGGGCTCCATACCATGATACCACCTTTATCCAGAAGGAATGACATACACTAAGGGGCGCTACTACCTAGAACCTTGCTGCATTCTTCCTGTTTTGACCATTTCCGGGGTGTGAGGCTCGATGAAGTCTCGTCCACAAAGCTACGCTTTGTTCACAAAGCCATGCTTCGGGTCAAACAAATGATCAACCTATGATCACAAAGATATAAGATCAAACAAATGATCATATCGCAAATGATCAAACACTGATCATTTCACAGCAACACTCAGCATGTCACATTACCAAATTGGGATATATCGCTGATAAATTTCAACTACATAACCTCTGAGCTCGTATGTCTCAGAGAAGGGTGTTAAGCTAAGAGAATAAATTCTCCGCCACCAACAGAAATGTATTTGAAAGAAATCGGCTTTATATCTCAAAGTGTAATGTCAGACATGTATCCATACAAGTCTGTTCCGGGTTCGAACAGAACCGAAGGCACTTCTCACGAAGCCCTTGCAATTCCGGATAACTTTCAATCACGTCTGGACTTCCTGTCACAAAAGAGTGATATAAATCTCTATACCGGCGCGACTCAGTGCAGAGACATTCGACAGGTTGTCCTTTCATTTTCGAAAAATATCCGGTCTTCAACACCGGTCTTCAAATGCTATCCATATACGACGTATCACTATTCGGAATGGGTTATATGACACAATTGTCTTTTCCCGGCTAACCCGAATAGTGAGCGCAATATTCAAAAACAAATGGATAATGAGATTTCAATTAAGTCACACTTATTACCCAAACTTTCTTTTCAAATGGTTTAACAAATTACCATTTTAATCTTTTAAACAAAAAGATTCAATTCACAAAGTTCACTTAATTTCACAAAGATTCATTCACAGATTTTCCAAAACAATTCCCATTTCAATTTGATTAATTCGTTAAATCTTTAAATCAAAGATTTAACTTATAGTTTTCAAAACAATTTCATTTCGAATGGTTTAAATAAATCATCAAATTAAATCTGTTAAAAATGAACAGATTTAATACATAGCTTTCAAAAAGAATTCATTCATAACTTGGAAAATCTATTTTTTCAATTCACTTGAAATTCCTTTAATTTAAACTGGAATTTCTTAGCTTATCTAAAAGCTTTTATCATTTGAAAACAACAGTTTTCAATTTGGAAATCTGATTCATTCATACGAGTTGAAATCCTTGGTTTAAATTCAAATTCCCAAATTAATACTTTAAAATGGTTTAATTCATACAAACACATTTATATCATCTTTTATCCCTAATTTCCAAATCATAGATTTAATTTCAAACTTGAATTCAAATTTAAATCAAATTATTTAAATTTTCAAAACTCGATTAAGTTATTCAAAATAACTTTGAAATTCCATTTCAAAAGCTTTTCACTTTTTATTTTAAACCCAAATTTCAAATTTCAAAATCAATTGAAATTAAAATTTCAATTTCAAAAACATCAAATTTAAATTATCTGTGACTTAACCGATTTCCACGTGAAATCCATATTTGTGTGTGTAAAAGTGTAGTCCAGGGGTTTCACACACAATAGTGCAATATCAATCATCACAGATTTATCGATAAGTGGTATAATCGATATCGCTTATCTTCATTCACAGATTCATAGATAAAATAAATTTATCGGTCACAAAGATTCACAATTACAATTCGATGTGGGTTTCGGATAACCAACTGGAATCCGACTCCCTGTCGCATCGAAATTCAAATGCCGTTTACGGGTCAAGGGTTTTCATATTCACATAGTAATATATCACAGAAACAGAAAATCTCAGATCACAACATAAATCAGAATATATCACACCGTATCACAGATCAGGAAATGTCAACAATTCACAAGTAAGGTCAGACATTCAATAATCATTTATAAGCAAAATTAATTAATTGTTTAATCCTAATTAATTCAATCACATTAATTACTTATGAATTAATTATCCAATCCTGATAAATTGATTACAATCATTTGATATAAATTAATTAATCAATTACCTTAATTAATTAAATTATTCTTAATTACTCACATTAATTAAATTAATCTCCATTTGATTAATTATCCTGAATTTATCATAATAAGTAATTATTCCTAATTACTTAATTAACTCTAACCACTAATCAATTTCTTTTTAACTAAATAATTATCTTTTAATCATTTCCATTGGTTGATTAACCTTTAACATAAATTAATTAATCCCAAATTATTACCTTAATTAATTTATCACATTATACTTTGTATTAAATATTGATAAATCACTTGATTAATCAACTTTAATCATAAATTAATATTTAATTAATAATTCTTCATTAATGATTTTAACCCTTTAATCACTTACTTCATTAATCCGAATCGTTAATAAATCATCATTAAACCTTTATTAATTTAAAAACCAATCTCATTTTTTTGTTGGTTTTTATTTCGGGATTTAGAATGATTTCTTATTTAACTTTGATAAAGTTTAAAACCAAATTTTCCTTTAGATTTACATGTTAAAGTAATATTTTAATTATAAAAGAAATTTAAAAGAGTTTAAAATCAATTTACTTTAAATTTCACATATTAAAAGAAACCTTTACATTTAAACTTATTTAAAGATTTAAATTTAAAAAAACTTAATTTTATTTAAAAATCTGGAATTCAAAGTTAAATTTGAATCCAAGTTTACAAATTTTGATTTAATTTTGTTTACAATTCAATTTCGTTTTAAGTTCAAATCTTTTTAAACTCACTTATCTTTTAGTTATTTAAACAATTTAAATTCTAAAAAAAGATTTTTATTTCAGACTAAGTTCTAAACTGAACTTGAATTCATATTTTAACATTTTGTTTATACCTCAGTTTAAACCTTGCTTTATAATTTTAAAATGAAAATTTTAAATTATAAAGCAGAACAGGGTTTGAAACCTGGTAACAATATCTACCCGAGCTCATCAAAAACTGCTCCGAGTCCCAACCAAAAATCCTTCGAGCAAAACACACAGCAACGCGAGGAAAAAGAAAAGGAAACTCGAAACAACCTCAAACACTCCCAGATCACAAAAGCCAGTGCACGGTGCACGTGCACGATTCCGGCGAGCCTCTCCAGTTGACTTCACATCGTCGAACACGTCGACGACCATCTACCCATTCGATCCTGACCACCCAGACTCCATCACCATCCCAAAATCGAAATCAAGACCTCCGATCGAATTGGAACAGAAACCTCGACCACGATTCCTCCTCGTCCTCACTGCTTCGACCATCGTTGGTACTAAAACTCCGGCCACGTCTTTGACAAACCCCGAACTTCCACCACCCTGAGTCCTGTAGAGCTCGATCAACTCGAGATGCCTCACCAACCAAAAATCTCGACCTCACAAAGAACTAGGGTTAGAAACTTCAACTCGTTGCCTACGTCACCACCGTGATCTATCCACCATCCCTATATTTTTCCTCGACACTTCGTTGGCTCCTCCACCTCCTCGAGAAACTCCAGCCTTCCCAGATACTTAGATCACCAGAGAACCCAAATATTCCCATTTCCATTCAAACCCAAACTACTACCTCAACGCTTGATTAAAAATAGTAATTTTGGTTTTAAAAATCAAGTTTTTGTTTGAGGATTTGATTCATGAGCCTGAACCCCTGATTTATAAGAATTGAGCTTTAACTTATTTAAGGTTTCCACTGTTATTTTATAATTTCCAGAACTAGTACAACCTGTTTTTCTTTTAACAAAATTTTTAGATTCAAGTGTATGTTGTAACAAACATTTTATGTTCAGAACTTAAGTTTTATCAAAGTTCGAATTTAGAGCAAATGCATTTTTTGATGAATATCCAAGCCTGAAGTCAAAACAGTTTTGTTCAGAGGCTACAACAGGGTACACAAACATCATCTATATACACAGACAGAACCATATATACCAGCATACTTAATTTAAATCACACTTCTGCAAATAGTTTCAGATGCTTAAGTTTAAAAAAAATGACGTTACTCGCTGATAAAAGGATTTTTTGTTTAGAAGATTGCTCACAAACAAAAACAAACAGGTCCAGGAAGGAGATTTGCTCACCTTGATGGGAAGAAAGAAGAACAAAGTTTCTTCTATTTGAAACAGGTTTGAAATTGAAGTTTGAATTTGCAGGCTTTTGAATTCCTAGTTGAAATCATACCCTTGATCTCTGGTTTGCTAGTTGAGATAAATTGTTGTTGATGTTGAAAATTTAGTTGTAGTTTATTTCAGTTTTTCTTGGCTTTGAAGAAATGAAAATGAACTGGTGGTAAAAGAATTTGACATATAAAAGAAAGCTTATAGGAAATAGATTTGTACTGGGTGGTGTACTAATTTTGTACAGGTGATATATTTTATTCAACAAGATCATTACATTATCTTGTACAATATACCAGAGATGTCCTTGCTTATGGAGGCTGAAAGCACATTTGTATATTTTCGAATGACCAAAGTATGGCTGAAATGTTTTAGTTATGAGCTAGAGATGTAACATTAAATGCCATTGGTACTTTTATGTCTTCAGCCATGGCTTGCACTAATTTGTATTGACTTCGGCTGATATGATATCTTCTTTTGTTTAAGTGATGCTGCATTTATTGCTCGTGCCTCCATCTTAGTTTACATACAATCTTACTTTATATTTGTTTGTACTTGATGTTCTTGTACAACGTAGGACAGAGATACATTTCTATATGGAGGCTGAAGATCTTGCTTTTGTATGTACAGAGATTTTTATTTCCAAGTGATGGCTAACATTGATTAGCTTTGTACATAAACACTTGTACAATATCAAAGATATTTTCTTGGCATAAGGAGGCTTGCATTTGTTGTTTGCGGGTTTCACATTTGGGCATATTTATATTTTATTTACTAACATGTATATATCTTCTTAAGTCTTGTTTTTGTTTGTTAATATTTGTTCTATGATGTTAAGGTTTATTTACTTATTATTTTTGTAACATAGATAATATAAAATTTATCTTGTATCTCTATTTTAACTCAAATATTCATTTCTAACTTTAATACTAATTGTCTTTATAACATTACTTTATAAATCAAATTTTACAAATTTTTATCAAAAATTTATTTTAATTACTCAATTTAATTCAAAAATTCATTCAATTATTAATTCTAATTCAAAAGTTCAACAAATTATTAATTTAAATTAAATTAAAATCTGGGGTCGTTACAAATTTCCCCCCTTAAAAGAATTTCGTCCTCGAAATTACCAAGGAGACAAAAAGATAGATGAAGAATATTTCATCAACTCAAACTGAACATTTATTCTGCATTTGGCTTACCAAATCAGAATATCAATAACAGATACAAGAACGAATCTGTTTAAAACTTCACAAGATACTCGGGTTATCCAGATCTACGAAATATGCAGTGGCATCGATTGGTTCGAAGGGTAACTAACCATTCGTAGAACATATCGGGACCCAAAGAATAGATAGATATATGGATACAATTTCAATTTTTTTTTTTAGTTTAGAACTAAAGTATACCTATCAACCATAACAAACAAAGCAACCAATACATCCAAACAAACAATTTTGGTCCATCCGGAGTTTATGTCCCATATAAATATATCGAATTTCCTTTCTGGATCTACCAGAAATTATCGAAGGATTCAGAAAAGATGACGAACAAAGAGATCGATAGAGAAAGGATAGACAAAAAGATTGATAGAGAAAATTTGTTTCCTTGTTGTTACAGAGTATCGACCATTTATAGTCGTATTCCCTTGTCCCCTATCTCATCCTCTTCTTGCACTCATACTCACTATCAGTGGATAGTAAGAGAATTTACTGAGACGTTCAGATGGATATCTGAGAGATTACTCATTCTAGAGTTTACTTCACTCTATCTCTAATGAGCTACTTAACGTGTTATACTCCTAAGCTAAAGTTCAACCTTAGCTCTGATACCAAATGTAACGTCCCAGATTTTCGCGTTCGAAAATCGACATCCATACTTTACATCGTACTCGAATGTCGTAGATTCGAGCGTTCAAATCCGAGTCGCCGGAGCTTATAACACAGTTAAGTAAATAACACAGCGGAAGAAATGAATAATACATTGATATACAATATCTGATACAACAGAATGAAACAATGAATATCAATATACATCAGAGATATGATACAACAAATAGCAGCGGAAAAGAAAACGATAACATCAGCAGCGGAATAGAATGTCTCCAATAGAATGCTCCAAGATAAGCAACGTCAGTCCATGAACTCCAAGAACTGAACTAGCTCCAGATAATCTACTAAACCTGAATATCTGAAAAAACCCAACTCTAGACTGCCCGTGTGGAAAATGGTGGGCACCCAGAGTTTAGGAAGGGAACAATAAACTCCGGATCAGTCATGGGACTGGTGTGAGCAACAAAAACAGTTTATCTTTAAAAACAAAAAGCAGAGATTTTTAAAGTCAATTCGCAATGCTTTTGGAAAATGAAACTACCATAAGACCTCCCACCACACACACAATGCAAACGCAAACTTGGAGGAGATTTCTTCTTATGTTAGTCAAAGATGCTTACTACGCAAAATCAAATTCTTCTTGATATTATTATTAGTGCATAGTGTAGAATGAAATTTCGAAAGTAGAATATCAATCTTAGCCAGCATAGGCATTCCGCACTTATGCCTACTATAGCTACTATGTTCAATAGCAGGTTACCGCCACATTCCATAGCAGGTAATACAACTAAAACCGTACAAGTCACGTATTGTTTCTTTGGATTTCCAACAAATGGTCAGGCTAAGGAACTTCCTTTTCCACGATGGGTACGTCCCTGGAATAGACGACCCGAGAACCTAACCGGATCTCTGCCAACACAAGGCCGGGTTACCTCTGCAAAAATAGGTAACTACTGACACGCGTATGCCATCCCCCGATCGTCACCGATCTTCCCGAGGATCCCCGATTTCCAACAAACCACAAAGTAATAAATTTGCAGCAACCACAGAGGTTAAGTATCTGGGCTCCATACCATGATACCACCTTTATCCAGAAGGAATGACATACACTAAGGGGCGCTACTCCCTAGAACCTTGCTGCATTCTTCCTGTTTTGACCATTTCCGGGGTGTGAGGCTCGATGAAGTCTTGTCCACAAAGCTACGCTTTGTTCACAAAGCCATGCTTCGGGTCAAACAAATGATCAACCTATGATCACAAAGATATAAGATCAAACAAATGATCATATCGCAAATGATCAAACACCGATCATTTCACAGCAACACTCAGCATGTCACATTACCAAATTGGGATATATCGCTGATAAATTTCAACTACATAACCTCTGAGCTCGTATGTCTCAGAGAAGGGTGTTAAGCTAAGAGAATAAATTCTCTGCCACCAACAGAAATGTATTTGAAAGAAATCGGCTTTATATCTCAAAGTGTAATGTCAGACATGTATCCATACAAGTCTGTTCCGGGTTCGAACAGAACCGAAGGCACTTCTCACGAAGCCCTTGCAATTCCGGATAACTTTCAATCACGTCTGGACTTCCTGTCACAAAAGAGTGATATAAATCTCTATACCGGCGCGACTCAGTGCAGAGACATTCGACAGGTTGTCCTTTCATTTTCGAAAAATATCCGGTCTTCAACACCGGTCTTCAAATGCTATCCATATACGACGTATCACTATTCGGAATGGGTTATATGACACAATTGTCTTTTCCCGGCTAACCCGAATAGTGAGCGCAATATTCAAAAACAAATGGATAATGAGATTTCAATTAAGTCACACTTATTACCCAAACTTTCTTTTCAAATGGTTTAACAAATTACCATTTTAATCTTTTAAACAAAAAGATTCAATTCACAAAGTTCACTTAATTTCACAAAGATTCATTCACAGATTTTCCAAAACAATTCCCATTTCAATTTGATTAATTCGTTAAATCTTTAAATCAAAGATTTAACTTATAGTTTTCAAAACAATTTCATTTCGAATGGTTTAAATAAATCATCAAATTAAATCTGTTAAAAATGAACAGATTTAATACATAGCTTTCAAAAAGAATTCATTCATAACTTGGAAAATCTATTTTTTCAATTCACTTGAAATTCCTTTAATTTAAACTGGAATTTCTTAGCTTATCTAAAAGCTTTTATCATTTGAAAACAACAGTTTTCAATTTGGAAATCTGATTCATTCATACGAGTTGAAATCCTTGGTTTAAATTCAAATTCCCAAATTAATACTTTAAAATGGTTTAATTCATACAAACACATTTATATCATCTTTTATCCCTAATTTCCAAATCATAGATTTAATTTCAAACTTGAATTCAAATTTAAATCAAATTATTTAAATTTTCAAAACTCGATTAAGTTATTCCAAATAACTTTGAAATTCCATTTCAAAAGCTTTTCACTTTTTATTTTAAACCCAAATTTCAAATTTCAAAATCAATTGAAATTAAAATTTCAATTTCAAAAACATCAAATTTAAATTATCTGTGACTTAACCGATTTCCACGTGAAATCCATATTTGTGTGTGTAAAAGTGTAGTCCAGGGGTTTCACACACAATAGTGCAACATCAATCATCACAGATTTATCGATAAGCGGTATAATCGATATCGCTTATCTTCATTCACAGATTCATAGATAAAATAAATTTATCGGTCACAAAGATTCACAATTACAATTCGATGTGGGTTTCGGATAACCAACTGGAATCCGACTCCCTGTCGCATCGAAATTCAAATGCCGTTTACGGGTCAAGGGTTTTCATATTCACATAGTAATATATCACAGAAACAGAAAATCTCAGATCACAACATAAATCAGAATATATCACACCGTATCACAGATCAGGAAATGTCAACAATTCACAAGTAAGGTCAGACATTCAATAATCATTTATAAGCAAAATTAATTAATTGTTTAATCCTAATTAATTCAATCACATTAATTACTTATGAATTAATTATCCAATCCTGATAAATTGATTACAATCATTTGATATAAATTAATTAATCAATTACCTTAATTAATTAAATTATTCTTAATTACTCACATTAATTAAATTAATCTCCATTTGATTAATTATCCTGAATTTATCATAATGAGTAATTATTCCTAATTACTTAATTAACTCTAACCACTAATCAATTTCTTTTTAACTAAATAATTATCTTTTAATCATTTCCATTGGTTGATTAACCTTTAACATAAATTAATTAATCCCAAATTAATTACCTTAATTAATTTATCACATTATACTTTGTATTAAATATTGATAAATCACTTGATTAATCAACTTTAATCATAAATTAATATTTAATTAATAATTCTTCATTAATGATTTTAACCCTTTAATCACTTACTTCATTAATCCGAATCGTTAATAAATCATCATTAAACCTTTATTAATTTAAAAACCAATCTCATTTTTTTGTTGGTTTTTATTTCGGGATTTAGAATGATTTCTTATTTAACTTTGATAAAGTTTAAAACCAATTTTTCCTTTAGATTTACATGTTAAAGTAATATTTTAATTATAAAAGAAATTTAAAAGAGTTTAAAATCAATTTACTTTAAATTTCACATATTAAAAGAAACCTTTACATTTAAACTTATTTAAAGATTTAAATTTAAAAAAACTTAATTTTATTTAAAAATCTGGAATTCAAAGTTAAATTTGAATCCAAGTTTACAAATTTTGATTTAATTTTGTTTACAATTCAATTTCGTTTTAAGTTCAAATCTTTTTAAACTCACTTATCTTTTAGTTATTTAAACAATTTAAATTCTAAAAAAAGATTTTTATTTCAGACTAAGTTCTAAACTGAACTTGAATTCATATTTTAACATTTTGTTTATACCTCAGTTTAAACCTTGCTTTATAATTTTAAAATGAAAATTTTAAATTATAAAGCAGAACAGGGTTTGAAACCTGGTAACAATATCTACCCGAGCTCATCAAAAACTGCTCCGAGTCCCAACCAAAAATCCTTCGAGCAAAACACACAGCAACGCGAGGAAAAAGAAAAGGAAACTCGAAACAACCTCAAACACTCCCAGATCACAAAAGCCAGTGCACGGTGCACGTGCACGATTCCGCCGAGCCTCTCCAGTTGACTTCACATCGTCGAACACGTCGACGACCATCTACCCATTCGATCCTGACCACCCAGACTCCATCACCATCCCAAAATCGAAATCAAGACCTCCGATCGAATTGGAACAGAAACCTCGACCACGATTCCTCCTCGTCCTCACTGCTTCGACCATCGTTGGTACTAAAACTCCGGCCACGTCTTCGACAAACCCCGAACTTCCACCACCCTGAGTCCTGTAGAGCTCGATCAACTCGAGATGCCTCACCAACCAAAAATCTCGACCTCACAAAGAACTAGGGTTAGAAACTTCAACTCGTTGCCTACGTCACCACCGTGATCTATCCACCATCCCTATATTTTTCCTCGACACTTCGTTGGCTCCTCCACCTCCTCGAGAAACTCCAGCCTTCCCAGATACTTAGATCACCAGAGAACCCAAATATTCCCATTTCCATTCAAACCCAAACTACTACCTCAACGCTTGATTAAAAATAGTAATTTTGGTTTTAAAAATCAAGTTTTTGTTTGAGGATTTGATTCATGAGCCTGAACCCCTGATTTATAAGAATTGAGCTTTAACTTATTTAAGGTTTCCACTGTTATTTTATAATTTCCAGAACTAGTACAACCTGTTTTTCTTTTAACAAAATTTTTAGATTCAAGTGTATGTTGTAACAAACATTTTATGTTCAGAACTTAAGTTTTATCAAAGTTCGAATTTAGAGCAAATGCATTTTTTGATGAATATCCAAGCCTGAAGTCAAAACAGTTTTGTTCAGAGGCTACAACAGGGTACACAAACATCATCTATATACACAGACAGAACCATATATACCAGCATACTTAATTTAAATCACACTTCTACAAATAGTTTCAGATGCTTAAGTTTAAAAAAAATGATGTTACTCGCTGATAAAAGGATTTTTTGTTTAGAAGATTGCTCACAAACAAAAACAAACAGGTTCAGGAAGGAGATTTGCTCACCTTGATGGGAAGAAAGAAGAACAGAGTTTCTTCTGTTTGAAACAGGTTTGAAATTGCAGTTTGAATTTGCAGGCTTTTGAATTCCTAGTTGAAATCATACCCTTGATCTCTGGTTTGCTAGTTGAGATAAATTGTTGTTGATGTTGAAAATTTAGTTGTAGTTTATTTCAGTTTTTCTTGGCTTTGAAGAAATGAAAATGAACTGGTGGTAAAAGAATTTGACATATAAAAGAAAGCTTATAGGAAATAGATTTGTACTGGGCGGTGTACTAATTTTGTACAGGTGATATATTTTATTCAACAAGATCATTACATTATCTTGTACAATATACCAGAGATGTCCTTGCTTATGGAGGCTGAAAGCACATTTGTATATTTTCGAATGACCAAAGTATGGCTGAAATGTTTTAGTTATGAGCTAGAGATGTAACATTAAATGCCATTGGTACTTTTATGTCTTCAGCCATGGCTTGCACTAATTTGTATTGACTTCGGCTGATATGATATCTTCTTTTGTTTAAGTGATGCTGCATTTATTGCTCGTGCCTCCATCTTAGTTTACATACAATCTTACTTTATATTTGTTTGTACTTGATGTTCTTGTACAACGTAGGACAGAGATACATTTCTATATGGAGGCTGAAGATCTTGCTTTTGTATGTACAGAGATTTTTATTTCCAAGTGATGGCTAACATTGATTAGCTTTGTACATAAACACTTGTACAATATCAAAGATATTTTCTTGGCATAAGGAGGCTTGCATTTGTTGTTTGCGGGTTTCACATTTGGGCATATTTATATTTTATTTACTAACATGTATATATCTTCTTAAGTCTTGTTTTTGTTTGTTAATATTTGTTCTATGATGTTAAGGTTTATTTACTTATTATTTTTGTAACATAGATAATATAAAATTTATCTTGTATCTCTATTTTAACTCAAATATTCATTTCTAACTTTAATACTAATTGTCTTTATAACATTACTTTATAAATCAAATTTTACAAATTTTTATCAAAAATTTATTTTAATTACTCAATTTAATTCAAAAATTCATTCAATTATTAATTCTAATTCAAAAGTTCTACAAATTATTAATTTAAATTAAATTAAAATCTGGGGTCGTTACAGGGTATGTCATTTCCTTCTGGAAAGGGGTGGTATCATGGTATGGAGCCCAGATACTTACTCATGTGGACACACTTTATTTATTATGTGTGATGTTAGATACCGAGCGCTCGGATAAAGGTCCCAAAGGACCGGGTGATGACATATTCGTGAGTTACCTAGTTACAGGGTAACCCGGCCTTGTTTGGCAGAGAGCAGTTTGTCTCTCGGGATGTCCAGCCAGAGGCGATCCCATTCGGCAGTAGGAAAGGAAGTTCCTTAGCCTGACCATTTGTTGGAAATCCATTTCCCAATACGAAATTGTATGGTTTTAGTTGTAGAACCTTCCATTTACTTATGGTGGCGCCCCACTGTTTAGATGGTAGCTATAGTAGGCATAGTTCGAAATGTCTATGCTGGCTAAGATTAATATTATACTTTCGAAATGTTTTCCACACTAGACATTAATAATAATAATCCAATGATTGGCGTAGTAAGCATCTTTGACTATCATAAGAAGAAATATCCTCTAATTCTGCGTTTGCATTGTGTGTGTGGCGGGAGGTCTTATGGTAGTTTCATTTTGCAAAAGCATTGCGAATCTGTTTTATTCTATTTGTGAAAATAACTGTTTTACGATCTCACACCAGTCACCATGACTGACTCGGAGTTTATTGTTCCCTTCTAAACTCTGGGTGCCCATAATTTTCCACACGGGTAGCCTAGAGTTATTTTTATCAGGATATTCTGGATTTTCTGGAGCTTTGGGGATAAGCTGGATGGCGAGACGTACTTCCGTACTTGTTATTTATTTCCGCTGTGTATTCTATATGAGGACAAGTTTATATAACTGTCCATTGTTTTGTATTGAGTTGTATATTGATTCTGATTGATGTATTGTATAAAACTGATATAGTTCTTTGTTTAAAAGATTATTGATTCATCTATTATATATTGTTCCGCTGCGATATGTGAGATTCTGATATTGTCTCTAGTTCTGTGTTTCTGTTTCTTTCTTTTTCTTCTGTCTTCTTCTACCTCTTCTTTTAACCCTAATGGTTCGGTTTTCCGGCATTCGATTGCGCGGCATTTGATACAGTGGACGTATTAATGTCGACTTTCGAGCGTCGAAAAGTCGTATCGTTACATTTTTTATCAGAGCATCCGGTTAAGCGACAACCCTGCTCTGTTGGGTGTTACTCATTAGAGATAGAGTCGGTAGTACTCTAGAATGAGTTGAGTGTAATAATAGATATGAGTACGTATTCGTTAGTGAATATAAAATTTGTTTTGTATTGTGTTGACTTATCGGTTGATTGTTTATAGATTCTGGTCGGTGCAGTCTAGCTAATTGTAATCGATAGGGGTTTCTAAACTCTTAAACAAGATAAACTGACACAGTATTGTTTTAAATAGGGTAAATGAAATAATTTTACCCAAAACTATTTTTGTATAGAAAAGAAATGATTTTCTATCAATTATTATTGTATATGGATGTTTGGTTGTTAGGAAAAGATAATATTGAATTATTATCACTGTTATATGAAAATTGAATAAGATATAATGGTATAATAGAAGATTTAGAGATAAATTCATTTAACAAATGAAATTTATAAATATGAATTGAAAGATGAGGAAATAAATTCATATACAAATGGAATTTGTAAATATAAATTGTAATGAGATTTATAATTGAAATAGAATTCCAAAGAGAATACTTGAATTGAAATTCCTTAATGGAATAATAAATGAGTTGATAACTTATAGAATTTGAATTTTGATAGAATAAATTTAACTTAAAGGATGAAGTTAAATTAAAGAAAGTATAAATGAATCGATTAAATAAAGTGAAAATTGATTTGTAATAAAATTCAAATGGTAAAGGAATGAATTTGTGAATGAACAAATGAAGCTACAATTGTAAATGAATGAATTGGAATTGAATAATGAAATGGATTGAATTCAAGTAAACTAACTTGATAAATTGTTAATTCATAAAGTAATGAATTGGAAGTTAGTTAAATTAAAAGTTGAGTTGTGAACTAAATTTAAAATGGGTTGAATTTGCAAATAAATTCAAGTAAGCAGAAATTAATTGTAATTTCCTTGTTATTAATTAAGTAAATTCGAGATGAATTGAATATGGAAATTGAAATTTAAAATGAATAAGTGAATGTTCTAATTGAACTGAATTAGTAAATGGAATAAATTCGATAAATGAAAACCAATCAAAGAAAATAAATTGAGAATTGTTTATGGAAAATAAAAATAAACCTAAATGATAAACTTGAGTTTTGAATTGAAATAGCTTAAGTAAATATTGGACAGTAACTCAAATTTAAGTGAAGCTTTGAAATGGTTTAAATGGAAACTTAGTTGATTAATGAGTTGAAATGCGAAATTGAATAGTGATAAATGTATAACTTCAGTAATGAAGTGAAAATAAATACAAGAAGTGTATATAAATATTTGCATTGTTGTTGTCGAGTTTTGTACGATGGTTTTGAACAAATCGAATGGTTTTGTGAATATGAAATGCAAGTTAAATTGAATGGAATCAATTTAAATGATTGTTAGTTTAAGTAATCATTTAGTTGCATGAATATTAAACAAATCTGAATAGAAAGAATTATCGTTTGATAAAAACGAGATTGTATAAATTCTATGAGTTAATAAAAGCAAATAGAAATTGATTTTTGTATCAATTGAAATAGATATGAG
Source organism: Allium fistulosum (assembly GCA_030737815.1). Lineage (NCBI taxonomy): Eukaryota > Viridiplantae > Streptophyta > Magnoliopsida > Asparagales > Amaryllidaceae > Allium > Allium fistulosum. The sequence continues at coordinate 63,644,048 of CM060903.1, forward strand.
TTAGATTCACTTAGAAATGAATTGAATGTAAGAAAGTGAGTTGTTAATCACTTGAATTGAATAGAAATTGAATGTGAATTAGATGGAAGCGATTTAAGTTGAATTGAAACCTTATGAATTGCTAATGGAATTTATTTTGGATGTATGGCTAACGAAATCTATATATTTGCTATTGAAATAAGTGAAGTGTTAATTAATTTCCTATGTTTGTCACTTACCTATTTAAATTGAGTAAGTGCAGGTTTTTGAAGCCGTTTGGCTGCATTTTGATTGCGTAAATGCTAATAAAATAACCGCTTTGCTTTAAAATGCTAAAAGTACGCCTACGAAATAAAAATAAGAAATATGAACTGTTTTTCTGCTTTTCCAACCGAGTGGGTCGATGTATATATATTTATATCTTTTGTCAAATTGCAAAAGCTCCTCCGTACAAAGGAGACTCCGTCAAAATTTTCTGAAAATTTTGGGAGTTAGAAAAAAATTGAAAATTTGGAAAAATTTTGTTAACGGAAATTTGATTTTCAAATTGTAATGGAAGTGTAAGAATTGAACTAGAAAAATGAATTTTTAGCTTTTGAAGATGAAATGAATTCAAATTGAATTGAAGATAAGTTGAATTCAAAAGGAATTGAAAATGCAAAGTTGAATGGAAATGAATATATAACTTCAATGGTAAAGTAACAAAATGGTATAAGAAGTATATATTGAAAATTTTGTAATGGAATTGGCAGAATGGTTTGAATGTTGTAATTGGATACTACTACCAGTAGGATATACAGGTGATTTAAATACAAATGGAATTGGATTTTGATTTCGAAGATAAATTTGAATTTGCTCGGCAAAGGTATGTATTTGAATTTCGGTATGAGATTTGATGTGATTCTGATTTTGCCACTTGGCGTTTTGTTTTCTATTGGAATATGAGAGTCCGTAAGGACGTTTTGTAGTTGTACCGAGCTAGCCGCGCAAAGGAGACGCTGGCGAAATTTTTCGAAAATTTCGAGAGTTAGAAAATTTTTGAGAAAATTTTGAATTCAAAAAATTTGAATTTGAATTTAAATTGGAATTTTTAAGAAAACCATATTATTTGGAACTTATGGTTGATTTTGGAAAATGAGTTAAAGTAATAACGAATCCTTAATAAAAAGATTTGTTTTGATAAGTTGATAATTCCATTTGGTTTTGGGAAAATAGTTAATGGGAATTGGAGCATTCTTCTTTACTTGTAATTTCGGGACGAAATTCTTTTAAGGGGGGAAGATTGTAACGACCCTGAATTTTTGACATTTGAAAAGTGAATATTTAATTGAGTTTAAATATTCGAATGATAATTTAATTTGAAATTCAAATATCAGAATGAATTTGGCGATTAAATTATTGAATTTAATTATTAAATATGGGTAAAAATTTCAATCTTCAGTTTGTAGCTGATTAAAAATAATCTGAAGGCTTTGAAAATTTATATTGATAATTCTGAAGGTAATCGAACTTTCAGAATTTGATTTGAAACTATTTTGTTCAGTTTTGAAATTATGTTGTTTAAATTGAATTTAAAAATAGCGGTCCGGGGCACAGTCTCGGATTTCGACGAAACCACTTCCATTGGATCCGTAATATTGCATTATTATCGGATTTCAATTTTCGTAACATTTGGAGTTGTTGTGTGAGCATACGATATATAAACGCGCTGAAATTTATATCGAAAATTTAATATTATAACTAGACCCAAAAAGCTATCTTCTTCATACGTTTGAATTTGGATTCGAAACCTTTTCCATTGCGTTCAGAATAGGCGTATAACATTACGAACGCCTAGCGGCACACCTTGATAGGATGTCGGGAATTTGAGTTGAAAATTTTGAGACGGGTTAAATTTGAAATTTAAATATAATATATACCGTTTGATTGGTCAAATTTCTTCTCACATAAACTTTCTCTTAATCACCTCGTTAGCACGTGTCCTTCCAAATAACACGCGTCTGCTCTAAATTTATCAACAGGCCGAACTAAAATTTATTCATTCCTCTTCAATTCCTTTTCCATTCGTTCAAAAGCAAATAGAAAGAAAAAACAAAAGAATGGCTGCCTCATCATTTTTGAATTCAATCGAAGCCGAATTCAACTCAAGCTCGGGGAAGACATCGTGAGTCTCGTATTCAATAGACGATAGAGGCACTCACGCCTTCACAGCGGGGTTCGACTCAGCCCTCTTCCTCTTTCAAATTCATTCGCGAGTCCAAGGAGTTTGAGCTCGAGCTGGTAGCGCTCGCGCATGCATGGCCCTGGCAGTCTCGATCTGTGGGACGGTGGTGAAAATCAGAGGCGAAGGTCGCAGCCTGATGGGGGATTCGAGCGTCATAGAAAGCTAGGTTTTTGGGGGAAGTGGTGGTCGATATTCGCTGACGAGGTGGGGTGGTGGGTCTCGCACGCAAGCAGCTGAGGTGGGTCACGTCTTCGATGGGAATGGCTACCGATTTGGGAATAGGGTAGCGAGCTAGGGTTTGCTAACTCGAGAAGATGGTGGCGATTCATCATGTTCACTGGGAGGAGGGCTCGATGATTTGTTGGGTTCGAGTTCGATCGCGGAGGCTGGAATTTCAAATTGCAGTTAGGTATAAAAACAATTTATTCTTCAATTTTAAATTTTTAAATATATATGTATAGCTCAGTTAGAAAAAAAATAATATAGTGAAATGAATATTCATTTCGTTATTTACTGTGGGAAAATAAAATAAATGTTGAAAGTTTGTACATGGATATTGACCTGAAAGGAGAAAAGATATATTTACAGTAAAGAAAATTTGCTTAAAATTAAATTGTTAGTTGAATTAAAATTTTTGTTTCAAATGAAAAATATTTTGTAAAAGAACATTTGTTAGAAATTTAATTTATTGGATAAAATGATTTATTTAAAATGGAAAATTTGCTAGAATCAAATTATTAGATTAAATGAAATCATTAATAATAATTAATTGTTCGATTTATTTCGAATATTAATAAAGTGTATAATTATTTATACAAGGTCTAAAACAATGAAGAAATAGCCGGATTGGAAATGGGACTGCAAATTAAAATGAAAGGTGAGATCTTCTCACACAAATTGAAAAGTTGATTTTGCAGTTATTGATTTGATTGACTGTTTGGATGTGATATTAGATATAGTAGGATATATCTATATATATATATAGCAATATATACATTTTGGCATATGTATATATTGGAGTTGATTGATTTCTCGCATTGTATAGCGGACGAGACCCTATTGCACCGTTAATAAGCGGATGATATATTTATAAATCCCATATACCGCGATATTCCACCTCGAAGTGGAATTGGTATTGTGCTAACATCTGTGGATGCAGGAAAACAGGTTGGAGGGATCCAACTGGATTCCTCAAATTGTTTGAATATTATTTCATATGTGAATGATGTGATTTATTGAAAATCTATGGATGATTTATTGATAATTGTAATTGTTGAAGGCTAAAATTTAGCCGAATGTATTTTCGGTATCGTTGGATACCAGAAATGAATATAAATTGGATTTTGAAATTAAAATGGAAAATTTTAAGTGAATTTATTTTTAAGAATTGAATTTATTGAAAGAAGGAATTTTAAAGTATTAAAATTTAGTTTTCGAAATCTTACCGAATGAATTCCAAGATATGTAAAAAGATTTTTATAAATGAATTTTGAATAGTATTATTCAGAAGTTGGAAATTTTATTTGAAAATGGAATTTTAAATGGTTTGGAAGATATAAAGGAATTTATTTAAAGGCGATAAATTTGTTGAAATCCAATTGATAATTGATTTTGTATTGAAGAAATAAATAATTTGAAAAATCGATATAAAAATCTATGTGGTGTTTAAATGAAAATCGATTTTTGGTGTTGAGAATAAATGGGTAAATCAATTTGTAAAATGATTTGGTATTTGGGATTAAAATTAGAATCAATTTGAAATTTGATTCGGTGTTGGAGTAAATTTAGAAATCGATTTGGAATTTGATTTGGAGTTGAAATAAAAAATTGAGAAATCAATTTGAAAGTCGATTTGGTGTTGAAAATGAATATTTGAGAATGTAAATTCCGAATAGAATTTATAAAGGAAAGGGAAATTTGTTTTAAAAATAAACGTTGATTTATTTTTAAAAGTGTGGAAAAATATGACTTGAAAATTGGTTTTCAAAGTGATGAAGTGTGGAAATAAATTTACTGATTTGGATGTAAATTTGAAATAAATCGATAAGGATTTATTTAAGTGGTTTAAATGAATGTGATTTGGAAATTGTTTTCAAATGGTTGAAGTATAAACCATATATCAGGAAGATATTTGAAAATAAATAATTTGGGAATATTATGTAACGACCCGACTTTTTCTCCACAGAAAGTCGTATCATTAATAAGAAAGAAAGGGGTAGAAAATAGAAAAGAAGAGAAGAAAGAAAGAAACAACAACAACGATCTCACATCGGAACGAATAAATTATATTAATAACATAAACTATTACATAGTATACAACAATTTACAGAGTTACACAGCATATACATCACTTACTAGACAGTTATAAACATCTGTCTAGACATTACAACTCAAATACAAGACAAGACACTATCACAGATATCAACACAGTGGAATACTATATCTACGAACGCCGAAGCCTCCTGCTCCATTGCTCCTCCAGAATATTCGTCAAAGCTAAACCTGAATCCCTTGGCTACTCGTAAAAATTTGAGTACCCAAGAGTTTATAAAACAGAAATAAACAACTTGGGTCAGACATGGGTCTGGTGTGAGTAACAGGTTAAACTTGCTTAACTTCAAAACCTTTAGAAAGAAAAGGTATCACGTAAGACTCCCCACAAATAAACATGGGTAAGTTTTTACCTTATGCTAACCAAAACATTTGATAGGAAATCCAGTTATATTATAATAGGGTCTAGGGTTTTCAAATAAATATGAAATAGCTGAAATTGTTACATTATTAAATTCCAGCATACTAGCCACAAAGTGGGTTATACAATCAAAACCGTAAGGGCACGTAGGAAGAATGGGTTTCCATACAATGGCAGGGCTACTGGGGTACCGCCCGTCACAGTACGTGGCCTAGATCACCGTACCGAGGAGTACGCCCGCTCCCCTGCAACACAAAGCCGGAACCATCCCTTACTGGATAATTCCGAACAAGATAACCCCGTAGTTGGCGCGACCAACCACACACTAAGCCGAATAAAAAGAAAAGGGACCTCTAGACAGGGATCTATCTTGCTCTCAGTGGGTGCTACCCACGAAACCTTGCTGCACCTCCCCTGTTTTAGCCATTCCCGGTTGATGAGGCTTGAGGTTACGATTACCTTTAATCAGAACATATCACTTAGAATGCTCATTGTAACATTCCCCCTTTTGACCGCCTCCAGTCGGTAATTAAACCAACTCGAAACGTTCAAAAAGACGAATTGTTATTTAGTTTATAAGGTTTAAACAGAATCAGCCACAGAAACACAGAATAATAACAATCAATTAAAACAAATGAATCTTTATTTCATTACTATAAATCTTTTATATACATCAGAGTTTTATACAATTTTAATACTGATACAGCGGAATATTTAAAATACAATTTTCTTCTGAACTAAAAATGATTCTTTACTCTCTCTCTAACTTCGCTGCTCGAAAATCTTCAAGCTGTAAAAATACTCGGTCTGACCCGAGTATTATATTCAAAAGAAAATAATACACAGGTCAGTCTAATTCAAACCAGTTTATTAGTGCATATAGGCAGTAATAATCAAATAGACGACAGTCACAATAATTCTCGTCTACCCGACTCTTTCAACAAAGAAACCGGATAACGAAAATATAACACTAAACAGTGTTAACAATAAATCAGCAGATTTAAATCATCAACAGAGATAAACAGTGTTATTGGCTGCCGTACACGCACGCGTGCACGGCCTCGCCAATACGACATAAAAGATCAATGCATCATGACGCAAAGAAATATCAATTCAAAAACTGTCGATTTGGGTGGCTGCAGTGCACGCACGCGTGCACGGCCTCGCCACTACCGTACGTCGAAACTACAAAGGTGCAACAGACCAGACTACACAAATACATAGAACAATGCAACCCACCAATGAACGCAACCGTGACAGGTCAAAACAATGAATACAGGCAGTGCCACAGAGCTACTCCAGACCAGGTCATAATGAAGCAACACTCAAGTAAACATTATAGGCCGAGCACTAATAGAAGGGGCAGTGATGTCAAATTACAAACAGCAGCCTCAACATATATGACCAAAAGGTTAAAACAATATGAAGTGCACAACAATGCTATAACATACTACATAAATGTATGCATACATACCAGAAATGAAGATCAAAGGAATGCAGACCTGGGCTACACAAATGCATGTGAAACAGGCTGCAAGCATTTACATGAACACATATACGACTTGAATAAACAATCTTTATTACCCATAGTGGCACTACATACTACAGGAAAAATACCGAGAAACCGGAATGCAAGTAGTATTACCGCAACTTGAACCAGGCTAGGCAGCTAGCATATATACAACTCAACTTCTCAATGAATACCTGGAACAAAATGCCAACTGCCTCGCATGGTACAAACAATAGCAACCGATATTGATGCAATAGATATATGATGAAATGCATAGCATACATAGGGCTCCAGTTACAACCTTAAGAATGCATATATGAACCAAAGATCAAACTACATCAGGGCATGACCAAGTGCAGCCACTACATGAAGACAATGTAAACACCACATAATAGTATGGACAATGAGACTGCAACCCAGATCACAGTGAAATGACCGAACCCGATGAAATAAAACAACCACTACATAATGCAACACCCAATAGGGCAGCAGTTCAAAATGATAATCAATGGAGAAACACCAAAGACCAACAGTAAGTGTCGACCCAGCCTTACTTAAATGCAGTGAACAGAAGTAAATGCAGACATGAACCATATCGCATCACAAAATCACTGGTGACCAATTCCAACAAAGATTTCCAACTGATGCAAGTCAAAGTTTCCAATTTAGAATTGCTATGACCAAATCAATAATCAATATCATGAAAACAACTAAACCAAGTCGAATGAACAGGTCAGAGGATAGCATACATGAAGTCAGATGACCGAAGTCACGAAAGAAATCAACAGCGTTCACACAAAAATCAGATGCATTAGTTTAAATTCGAAAACGGGGTACATCCAGTGATTTCAAAAACAAGGATTTTAAATGATTTTATAAGAACACAAGCCAACAAGAAACAGTTCAAATCCAGACACGACCCATCCACAATTATATGCAAACCAAACTAAACCAGTGGATAGCATGACGAAAGTCAAAGGCACATAAAGGCCAACAGCAGCAAGTGGATATACCATGAAGCCGCAAGAAGGATGAGAGTTCGAACAAAATACAGTGATGTAAAAATATAAGAAGCTGGAATTTCATGAATTCGAACTAGTGGGATTTAAATGCCGCAAGTCAACAAGAAGGAATCGAACCAAAACTCATCACAAAACCAAGTCGAAATCAGGAGACAACAGGTCAGTGCATAGCAAAGTCATGGTACTAGTGCAAATCACAACTCACAAATATATGTGCTTGAATTAGATGTGAGGGCTACTCACCTAGGTTCGACGAGTCGCAGATTTGAGTTGATGCCGCGGCGGTGAAGAACGAGCGAAGAAAAATAGACGAAGCCCTAATCTTTGGAGATCAAAGCCCTTCGCCACGAATTGAAGCAGGCGCGAACGATTGGAATCTGCTGTGGGAGCAACTCGAAGAGAGCTTCGATCGACCAGAGGCTAACGCCCTCGAATGGAAAAGCCCTAATTTTGGGACGAACGGGGAAGAGCGAAAACGAAGGCCGCCATTCTTTTATTCTCGTTTGATTTTATTTTTTACTTAAGGTTATGAATGAGAAAAAAAAGGGGGTTCATGTTTTAACCGAGACAAGGGGGGGAAAAACGTGGGTTGGCAGAAGAAACGTGGGTTTGGGTATGGCTGAGCGTGTTTAGGGTATGGTATTATTTTATATTTATTATTTTTTTTTATCTTTTATTTTTGTTTTCATTTAAAAACTGATTTATTTTGTAAAGATATTTTCTTTAATTTGTTTTGTTTAATTATGTTGTTAAAATTTTATTAAGTGTATTTATTCATTTATTTTGTATTAATAAAAATTCAACAAAAGAATTTTAAATCGATTTACAAATCCCAAATTCAAACAGAAATTTATATTGCCAATTTAACGAAGATTTATCGTTATAAAAATTTCAACAATAAACAGCAAATATCTATCAACTTTAATCGTTTATCGATGATCAAAATTTTGGGCAAAACCCCAGTTGTTACAGAAATTCAATTTGAATCCGATTAAATTTTATACGCGTTTATACGCCGTGTATTCACAAAACAATTCCGATAAATACAAAAATTGAAATCCAGTAATAATTCAATATTACGGACCCAATGAAATTGGTTTCGTCAAATTCCGAGACTGTGCCTCGGAAGACTATTTTTAAATTCAATTTAAACGATACAATTTCAAAACTGAACAGATTGCTTTTAAAATCAATTCTGAAGCTTCTATTATCTCCAGTATTATCAATATGAATTTCCTAAGCCTTTAAATTATTTTTAACCGGCTTAAAATTGAATATTCAAATTTTATTCAACTTTCAATAGATTAATTTCAAAAATTAAATCGCCAATTCATTCTGATAATTTGAAATTCAAGTCAAATCATCGTTCAAATATTTAAAATTAATTAAATATTTTCAATTTAAATTGTTCAAAATTCAGGGTCGTTACAAACTCCCCTCCTTAAAAACTTTTCGTCCACGAAAAGGAAAAGTTGTTAAAATTTCATCGATATTTATACTCTAGTAAAAAATTTACTAACTTAAAACTCAATACAAATAAATGAATATAAGATTCATTCCATTTGTTTAATCTCTCTAGTTCTGTTTATTTTCTCTTTTGTTCATTGATTTTCTAAAATCAAAACCCAAAAGTTTTTTTTTTTATCAACATTTTCGATTTACAACTCAGATTCAAACTTAAAATTCTTCACATTAGAGATTTATATAATATATATCTTCCAAAGCTGTGGACTTTCAAAACATTTCAAAGATCCTCTTCCTTAGTTCATTAAGTAGGAATTTCGTAATTTTACTTTCAAACTATTGATTCACTATTTACAGTTTGAAAATACTTGCTAACTCGAAATTTAACAAGTCCATCTTCGTTCTCACAGACATTAGACATACGCTGGCCAGGCGCAGGTCTAAAAATCTCCAAGTACTAAACATACTTGCTTCAATTCCCAGTGAAAATACTTTTAAAAATTCTTTTAAAAATGGATATGGAAAGCACGTTCCCCCATGGATTACAGTTCCACCCGGCGGTTACGCTACTTTCCCAGTAGAGTCGCTTGTGGCTGTAGATTTCTCATCTCTTAAATTTCGCCATGGTTGTCGCCATAGATTGCAGTACACACGGCGGTTACGCTACTATCCCAGTAGAGTCGCTCGTGTCTGTAGGCATCACGCCTCTCAAATTTCGCCTGGCATTAGATTGCAGTTTACTCGGCGGTTACGCCACTATCCCAGTGGAGTCGCTCGTAACTGTGGGCATCTCGCCCCTCAAATTACGCTAACATCATCAATCAAATCTAATCTCATCGCGATGAACTATCGCGAAGGATTTCCGATTCAAATAGTCACTCTGACTAAAATTCTACGTAGCTACGAATTTCAAATGGATACTCTTCACGAGTTCCAATACCTTCTTTAATAATAAATGGAAGGTACTTTTCCACATCCTCAGTTTAGAAAACATAATATCATATATGTAGTACTTTCATTTCACATTTCGTACATATAACATCTATGTAAACATACATAAGATTCCCATAACAATGTCTTTCTAAACTAACGGTTTCAAATTTACCGCATTCATATATATATAAGTTCTAAAACTTACATATCCATATTCATAACAAAATAGAGGATTTCAAAATTTTTCCTCTAAGTCGATTTGGAAATTTAAGGTTATCTCAAACCTAATTCATATTCATAATTCCATTCATTATCGACTTTCACATTCAATTTGGATTTCACGCTTACATCGTCAATTCTCAACACAGAATTGATGTCTATCGATATATAACCTCTGAGCTCGTACGTCTCAGAGAAGGGTGTTAAGCTAAGAGAATAAATTCTCCGCCACCAACAGATATATATTTAATAGAGATCAATTGCTATGTCATCAATTCACAATGTTAGACATGCAATCCAAATCATCATCTGAAATTCAAAGCTCAACTTATATTGTCTTTGATGTCGAAGTTAAACTCAATTTTAACTTAACGATTCAATCTTTTTTTGAAAAATTTCAAATTGAACTAATTGTTCAAATTCTCATTTAACTTTTCAACTTCGACTTCAAAAATGAATTTCAAATCATTTATTCCTTACGGAATATATTCACAACATTTCATATTGGAAAAACAACATTTCCATACTTATTTAAAAATAAGTAATTCACAAATCCATTTATTTTCAACATTTGAAAATATTCGATATACTTAAATCAAAATTAAGTATATATTTCATCTTTAAGGAAATCATTCTCTTTCACATATTTATTTGAGTTAAAACGAATGTTACGTAAAACATCGTTACGACAACTCAAAATCACTAGTATAGGAATTCGAAATTTAGATAGATGTATAAATCCCAATACTATACAAAACATTTCCTTTCGGAAATCATTTACTATAACAACAGTGTTATAGTCCACCATTTCCTTATATTCGAAAACGTCTATTTCAACAATGAATGTTGAAATCTATGATTTCGATATTCAATGCCTTTGAAAACATCTTTTAAAACAATTAACTTCGTTTTAAAAATATCACTTTCCCAAACATGTCCATTTTATTCAATAATATATTCACGGTCCAAAATTGTGAATATACATCATTTAACAAGCTATAAGAATTTTACTTATCAAAATAAGTCAGTTTTCGAATTTATAAACAATGTTTATAAATTCTATTCCTATTCATAAAGACTTCAATTTATAAAAATTGCTTGATTAACCAACTCCTTTATAACTCAATTTTATATCAGAATTTAATTTATAAGTAAATTACTTATAAATTCTTTTATCTTCCAACTCCGATTCATTTTATAACTTCACAATTTTAATTCTGTAATTTCCATCCACTTATGAAATCCATTAAATATTTCACTTTTAACACTTATACCATTCCAATATTTTATTAACACTTTTCAAATCTTCAATTTAAGCCGTTTATAATAATTCAAAATTTCCAATTTAAACTATTATATAAATTTATCAATTTTCCATTTCCAAAATAATCACTAGTTCTTTAGTAAATTCATTCATCGAATTGATTTCCAACTTTAATCACGTTTGATTCATTCACATTGGATTTTACTAACATTCATTCATATCCAATTAGTTCACATTCACTAATTTATATTCGAGTTAGTTTGCTTCCAATTCAAATCAAGTTTGATTCTATTTAGATTTACTTATCTTTCACTTTGAATTCAATTTACATAGCTTTCAATTTCATTAACACTTAATGAATTTCTATACAATCAACTAGCAAAACCAATGCACATTCAATTTAACCAAATTTATTTACTTTGCTTACATTCAATTTGGTTCAAAACACTTAATTTCAATTGGTTTATATTCTAATTCAGATTGAATTTTTTATACTCACCATATTCACAAATTCACTTTTACAGTTAAAGTTGAATTTTCCTTTATATACTCAAATTCATATTCATTACATCACTTTATCCATTCATTTTTATATCAAATTAAATTTGATTCACTATTACTTAAGCCATGTTTCATTTATCTTCACTTGCATTTATTTTCACCATAAAACTTAAGTTCGCCTCAAATTTATTTGAAATTCTATTTTATTTAACTTAACTTAGATTTCATTTCAAAAATCATTTTATTTAACTTGTACTAAAGTCAAATTCATATCACATTCAAAATTCAGATATTTTTTTTTTTTTTTCAATTAACAAAACTGTTCAAACATTTAACAACTGGTTTACTTCATACAGGTAAAGCACAAGTAAATTCTTCTCCCCAAAACACAATTTCATTAAGATATTTCTTCCAAATCTTACCATAAACATTCACGTACAAACTATACATAGCTTAAAGTTTTCATAATACATACTTAGAAGTTTTTAGATTACAAAAGATAGTATTACAAAATATATTGATCGCTTCAAATATATTGACTGGTTTAAGATTCAGACTCATAGAGGACTATCGTCTTCCCGTCTGGTAGTACTCATCTGTTCCGAACTTTCATCTTTGGTTTGCACTATTTCAGGTTGGATTAAAGGAGGATTGACGCATTCAAAGTCAACGTGCCCCCAGCTCCTACAGTTCCCGCAAAAATACGTGACGTTCCCATCCTTATCTATCAGTTTTACACTTTTCGCTCTAGCGGGACGGGCTATAGCTTGCTTTCCACGCTGCCTTTCGGTGCAGTTTCTGGCTATATGTCCATTCTGGCGACAATGATAGCAGACTGTCAATCTATCGACAGGTAAATCTAGTGCACTCTTCTTCCTTTTCACTTTAGGGCAATGACTAAGAAAATGTCCTTTTTCTTGACATTTAAAACATACTATCTCAGGACGAGCGAAACGGTCATTCACATTCCTTTTCTTTCTCTTCTCTCGACACGTAACGGCGAAATGTCCTTTTTTATGACATCGATAACAAGTAACATCATCATAGGGACCAGGTCCTTGCCTTTCATTAAATCTCCTTTCGATTTCCGCACGTGTCAATTGTGCTTCTCTACGGGCAATTGCTCTTTGTTCACGACGTGCTGCTTTTTGTGCTTCGGTTTTCGCCATTTTAATTAACAAGATGTTTCGAAGTTTCCTATTAAAATTGACAATTCCATTAGAAAAGGTTGGATTATTCAATCATTTTCCTAAGACAAATTTGTAAATTTACATTATCCTGATATATACGATTATCATTCATATTAGGTAATCACTTACCCTTTTAGTTTAATTTTCCATCACACTAATTTATCTAATCAATTTCAATTTATTTAACTTCCTTTAGTTAAATTTCAAATCCATATATTTATTACTGCCAACTCACTTCAATTTAACTTTTCTTAAGTTAAAAATCTTTATTTTCAAAAACAATTTTATACTTCTTTGGATTTGAAAACGTTTCCTTTTAAAGTGTTTCTAGTAACTATTCATATTAAACATCATAAACTAAGCTTTGTGTAAACCAAAGCTCTGATACCACCTGTAACATTCCCCCTTTTGACCGCCTCCAGTCGGTAATTAAACCAACTCAAAACGTTCAAAAAGACGAATTGTTATTTAGTTTATAAGGTTTAAACAGAATCAGCCACAGAAACACAGAATAATAACAATCAATTAAAACAAATGAATCTTTATTTCATTACTATAAATCTTTTATATACATCAGAGTTTTATACAATTTTAATACTGATACAGCGGAATATTTAAAATACAATTTTCTTCTGAACTAAAAATGATTCTTTACTCTCTCTCTAACTTCGCTGCTCGAAAATCTTCAAGCTGTAAAAATACTCGGTCTGACCCGAGTATTATATTCAAAAGAAAATAATACACAGGTCAGTCTAATTCAAACCAGTTTATTAGTGCATATAGGCAGTAATAATCAAATAGACGACAGTCACAATAATTCTCGTCTACCCGACTCTTTCAACAAAGAAACCGGATAACGAAAATATAACACTAAACAGTGTTAACAATAAATCAGCAGATTTAAATCATCAACAGAGATAAACAGTGTTATTGGCTGCCGTACACGCACGCGTGCACGGCCTCGCCAATACGACATAAAAGATCAATGCATCATGACGCAAAGAAATATCAATTCAAAAACTGTCGATTTGGGTGGCTGCAGTGCACGCACGCGTGCACGGCCTCGCCACTACCGTACGTCGAAACTACAAAGGTGCAACAGACCAGACTACACAAATACATAGAACAATGCAACCCACCAATGAACGCAACCGTGACAGGTCAAAACAATGAATACAGGCAGTGCCACAGAGCTACTCCAGACCAGGTCATAATGAAGCAACACTCAAGTAAACATTATAGGCCGAGCACTAATAGAAGGGGCAGTGATGTCAAATTACAAACAGCAGCCTCAACATATATGACCAAAAGGTTAAAACAATATGAAGTGCACAACAATGCTATAACATACTACATAAATGTATGCATACATACCAGAAATGAAGATCAAAGGAATGCAGACCTGGGCTACACAAATGCATGTGAAACAGGCTGCAAGCATTTACATGAACACATATATGACTTGAATAAACAATCTTTATTACCCATAGTGGCACTACATACTACAGGAAAAATACCGAGAAACCGGAATGCAAGTAGTATTACCGCAACTTGAACCAGGCTAGGCAGCTAGCATATATACAACTCAACTTCTCAATGAATACCTGGAACAAAATGCCAACTGCCTCGCATGGTACAAACAATAGCAACCGATATTGATGCAATAGATATATGATGAAATGCATAGCATACATAGGGCTCCAGTTACAACCTTAAGAATGCATATATGAACCAAAGATCAAACTACATCAGGGCATGACCAAGTGCAGCCACTACATGAAGACAATGTAAACACCACATAATAGTATGGACAATGAGACTGCAACCCAGATCACAGTGAAATGACCGAACCCGATGAAATAAAACAACCACTACATAATGCAACACCCAATAGGGCAGCAGTTCAAAATGATAATCAACGGAGAAACACCAAAGACCAACAGTAAGTGTCGACCCAGCCTTACTTAAATGCAGTGAACAGAAGTAAATGCAGACATGAACCATATCGCATCACAAAATCACTGGTGACCAATTCCAACAAAGATTTCCAACTGATGCAAGTCAAAGTTTCCAATTTAGAATTGCTATGACCAAATCAATAATCAATATCATGAAAACAACTAAACCAAGTCGAATGAACAGGTCAGAGGATAGCATACATGAAGTCAGATGACCGAAGTCACGAAAGAAATCAACAGCGTTCACACAAAAATCAGATGCATTAGTTTAAATTCGAAAACGGGGTACATCTAGTGATTTCAAAAACAAGGATTTTAAATGATTTTATAAGAACACAAGCCAACAAGAAACAGTTCAAATCCAGACACGACCCATCCACAATTATATGCAAACCAAACTAAACCAGTGGATAGCATGACGAAAGTCAAAGGCACATAAAGGCCAACAGCAGCAAGTGGATATACCATGAAGCCGCAAGAAGGATGAGAGTTCGAACAAAATACAGTGATGTAAAAATATAAGAAGCTGGAATTTCATGAATTCGAACTAGTGGGATTTAAATGCCGCAAGTCAACAAGAAGGAATCGAACCAAAACTCATCACAAAACCAAGTCGAAATCAGGAGACAACAGGTCAGTGCATAGCAAAGTCATGGTACTAGTCCAAATCACAACTCACAAATATATGTGCTTGAATTAGATGTGAGGGGTACTCACCTAGGTTCGACGAGTCGCAGATTTGAGTTGATGCCGCGGCGGTGAAGAACGAGCGAAGAAAAATAGACGAAGCCCTAATCTTTGGAGATCAAAGCCCTTCGCCACGAATTGAAGCAGGCGCGAACGATTGGAATCTGCTGTGGGAGCAACTCGAAGAGAGCTTCGATCGACCAGAGGCTAACGCCCTCGAATGGAAAAGCCCTAATTTTGGGACGAACGGGGAAGAGCGAAAACGAAGGCCGCCATTCTTTTATTCTCGTTTGATTTTATTTTTTACTTAAGGTTATGAATGAGAAAAAAAAGGGGGTTCATGTTTTAACCGAGACAAGGGGGGGAAAAACGTGGGTTGGCAGAAGAAACGTGGGTTTGGGTATGGCTGAGCGTGTTTAGGGTATGGTATTATTTTATATTTATTATTTTTTTTTATCTTTTATTTTTGTTTTCATTTAAAAACTGATTTATTTTGTAAAGATATTTTCTTTAATTTTTTTTGTTTAATTATGTTGTTAAAATTTTATTAAGTGTATTTATTCATTTATTTTGTATTAATAAAAATTCAACAAAAGAATTTTAAATCGATTTACAAATCCCAAATTCAAACAGAAATTTATATTGCCAATTTAATGAAGATTTATCGTTATAAAAATTTCAACAATAAACAGCAAATATCTATCAACTTTAATCGTTTATCGATGATCAAAATTTTGGGCAAAACCCCAGTTGTTACAGAAATTCAATTTGAATCCGATTAAATTTTATACGCGTTTATACGCCGTGTATTCACAAAACAATTCCGATAAATACAAAAATTGAAATCCAGTAATAATTCAATATTACGGACCCAATGAAATTGGTTTCGTCAAATTCCGAGACTGTGCCTCGGAAGACTATTTTTAAATTCAATTTAAACGATACAATTTCAAAACTGAACAGATTGCTTTTAAAATCAATTCTGAAGCTTCTATTATCTCCAGTATTATCAATATGAATTTCCTAAGCCTTTAAATTATTTTTAACCGGCTTAAAATTGAAGATTCAAATTTTATCCAACTTTCAATAGATTAATTTCAAAAATTAAATCGCCAACTCATTCTGATAATTTGAAATTCAAGTCAAATCATCGTTCAAATATTTAAAATTAATTAAATATTTTCAATTTAAATTGTTCAAAATTCAGGGTCGTTACACTCATCGTCCACCTGAAGATGTGCTGAAAGCATTCAATCCATACAAGTTCGTTCCGGGTTCGAACGAAACCGAAGGCATTATCTCGTTACACTCGTTTTGGAATCACCCTCAGAGTTAACGACAATAACCCTTGCACTCTGAATCTTCATCTTCACTTGAGATTCACGACCTATCGTTAATTTGGATCGATGTGGTATTCGGGTCTCCAGACCTGGAATTCCGGTATACGGAAACCCGATCCCGGTCTCATCGAAATCCAAAACGTATCTTTTAAGGGCCAAGTTGTTTTAAGGTTAAAACAATTCAATTCTTATCTATATACACAAAGATAGATAATTCAATAGATAATCTACATTATCATCCCAAACAGATAATTCACATTATCATTATAATTCAACCAAACATCCATATCATATATCAATCATATCTCATCAGAGATATCAAACAATGAAATACATTCAATCTCATTCATCCATCCTTAAGCAATGATTTATATCATCTAATTAATTTAAAGTGAATTAAACTAATTACTTCATTCTATAAATCCTACTTACTTAATTATTAATTAAACCAATTAATAATCATTACTCTAAGTATCCATCTAAATTAATCATTCCTGATTAATTACCCTTTAATTACTTTAAGTAATTAATACTTAATTAATTTCACAAATTAATTATCTTAAACCATTCAGTAATTAATCTTTAATTACTTCATTAATTAATTAACTATATTTAATTACATTAATCCTTAATTAATTACAATTAATTAATTACTTTAATCACTAATTATTTATTAATTAATCTTAATTAACCAATCCTTAATTACATCATTTAAATTAATTATATTTAATAATTAATTCTTAATTAAACCACATTTATTAATCACCTTTGATTAATAACATTTAGTAATTAACTACCCTTAATTACTCTTCCATAAATTAATTTCTCTAAAATTAATTATCCTTTAATTAATCCCTTGATTAATTATACAAAAGTAATTAAACTAAAATTACTTTTATTATTAAAAATCTTCTTTAGTTAATTACATCCTCTAATTAACTTTAATTACTTTCCTAAGTAATTACTCTTCACTAATTACATTTAAGTAATTATATTTATCACATCTCTAAATGATTATCTTAAATTAATTTAATTAATTAATTTAACTTAATCAAATTTATTTAATTAATTACCTTAAGTAATTAATTCCTTTAATTACTTCCATTAATAATCTTGATTACTTTCTTAATTAATTACTTAACAAATAAGTAATTCCATTACTAAATAATCCTTAATTCATTAATTAATTAACTATTCCATAATTAATTAATCTCAACAATTATATTAATCAATTCCTTAGATTAATAACATCAAGTGATTACCCTTTTATCACTTTAACTAATTACCCCATGAGTAATTTTCCTATTAATTACTTCCATAAGTAATTTCATTCAATAATTAACCAATAATTACTTTATTAAGTAATTACTCTTAATTAATCCATAATTAAGTGATTATTTAAAATTAAATAAATAATTAACTAATTATTTAAAATTAATTAAACAATTAAATTAATTAACATTCTATATTTAAAAATCCTAAATTAATTATGGAAACATTATTCTTAATTAAACTTTACTTATTAACAAACCATATTTAAATTAAGTATTCTTAAATTTATATCAATACTAATTTAACCTTATTATTCTCATAAATAAATTATTTGAATTACTTAAATCTTAATATTCAAAACAAATTATTAAACTTGATTTACAAAATCATAATAATAACAACCTTATTTGGAGATAAAGCATTTATAAATCATTTCCAAATTTACCAAATACTTAAAAACTTGTTTATGCTTTAAATTTAAAACCCAGATATGAATTGCTTTTTAAAATTTCAAAAACCAGGTTACTTAAATTAAAACACCCGAGTAAACCACACTAAAACCCCGAGTCACTCGCGAGTAAACCCACACTCGTCTCTGCTTCGAGTCTTCCACGCGAACAACACGAGAGCGTCCCGAGTCTCTTCCTTCTTCCCCAATGCAAACGAAACCGATAGCACAAACGTGCACGTGGTGCACGTACACCACCAACTCCGAATCCCAAACTCTGACTCATATCTGCATAGCTCACCAGACGATCCCAAGCTACCTCATCTCTTCCTGATCAGCTCAACCTTTGCTGATGCTTTTTGAAACAATTATGAACCAAGCACAAAATGATCTTCAAATCTGCTGAAATCCACAAACTCTTCTCCACAAGAAATAGAAGACTGAACTTCCTTCTCCCAGATTCCAGAAAATTCTATACGCACTTAGAAATTCACATAAACTTCTTGTAGAAATCTGAGGTTACTTCCTTTCTTGCACAGCTACTACCTTTGCTTTCGCTGCACAACTCTGATTTTGAAATAGATGAGAATGTCGATGAACTCGAGCACAAACTAGATCCACAAACAAGCGGGAACATTGGTTATCTTAAAGACATAACCAACTTCTCAAAGAATAGACGAGTCCTCGGTCAAGGGTACTGTCTTCAGCTATCCTTGGCTAGAGGAAACTCGAAACTAGAAGCAGAAGAGAAAACACAGATACTCCATAAAATTCTAAGATACTTCACCAAATCCTTCTCTAGGAACCAAATCGATATAAACTAAATCTTTGACCTCTTCGATAACTTTTACTTTCCCTTCAGATGCCTCAACTCCATACAAAAGATTACTCAAGATGAACTCTCAAACTAATCGCAAGTCATTTTTGCGATCCTACCTAGTTCGGATTCCAAAGAAACTGTTCTCTCTTTACTAATTAAAACAGCCTTAAACTTTTCCAAACAAGGTTAACCCTTCAAGAAAAACTTCACCATCTACTCGGACTGCTGATAGAAGAATCACAAAGATTCCGGTACCATCGAAGAAACGAACCACACTGCTGCTTCCAAACTCTATCTCGACAGCACACCGAACACTCCGAGCTGCACTGCTATCACAGCTAACCAAGAACTTCTAATCCAAAGGCTTCTCAAAACTAAAACCATCAACAAACCTCTCAACGAATCTCCGAGATGGCAGACATCCAAAAGAAACTCGGGCTCCAAACCAATCGCCAATAACTTACTCTTCTTAAGAGAACAATGAGACCATGTCCGAAGAACAACTAATCGACCTTAGTCCCATACTTCAAAATAGACAAAACTCTCTTACTTGATATTAGAGAATTCCTATACAGTCGAGTCTTTCCTGCGGTAGACATCAACTGTTCCTCCAATACCTTCTTAATCTTGTTCCAAAAGAAAATCTCCTTCGGGAACATCCATAGATACTGCGTCTTATCACACAACTGCTCCTTCCTGAAGTCGCCAAGCTACCATCACTTACTTCTGCACAACAGATAGATTCAACTCTAGAAAACCTTCTCACCCGAGCTCAACCAATCTTACATTCCAATAATGGACTCCGAATCTTGAAAAGGATTTTCTTCATAGATCCGAGACATCCTTACTCCATACTGCCAACTTACTCGAGACGATATTGGATTTACAGTCTCGATATATACTTCCAACTCAAACATTCAAACTCCAACTATTGGTAATTGTGTTACACACACTACCAACTTATCTACCTTTATAACTTATATTGGAAAACCCGAACAGGTAACCCAATAAATAGGTAGAAATACATAAATATATATATTTAAAATGATATATTTTTTTTTATATAGAAATTATTTCTGGGTAAAATTATTTCATCTACCTCTTTAAAACAATATTGTGTCCGTTGGCCTGGTTCAAGTGTTTAGAGATCCCTATCAATAACGTTAGCTACTCGTATTGACCAGAATCCATATACCACTCAACCGATCAATTAACACAATATAAAACCATTTTATATAACTAACAAATACGCGCTCTCGTATATATATACTCAGACTCAAACAGGTTGCTACAGATCCTATCTCTAATGAACAATCCTTCCGAACCTAGGTATTCACTCAACCTAGCGCTCTGATATTCACTTAACCAATAGCTTAGGTATTCGCTCAACCTATGCTCTGATACCAACTGTAACGACCCGACTTTTTCTCCACAGAAAGTCGTATCATTAATAAGAAAGAAAGGGGTAGAAAATAGAAAAGAAGAGAAGAAAGAAAGAAACAACAACAACGATCTCACAGCGGAACGAATAAATTATATTAATAACATATACTATTACATAGTATACAACACTTTACAGAGTTACACAGCATATACATCACTTACTAGACAGTTATAACATCTGTCTAGACATTACAACTCAAAACACTACAGAGATACAGACACAGCGGAACTACTATATATATATATCTACAACGCTGAAGCCTCCTGCTCCATTGCTCCTCCACAATTCGTCAAAGCTAAACCTGAATCCCTTGACTAACAAGTGTTAAAAGTATGCATAATTATGTTTAAAACCTTATTATAAAAGTATTTATGATTCTCTTTAAATTATGTAATTTGCATTTATATTTATATTTATGTAATTGTGAATTATTATTTAATTTTATTTATATATACAAACCTTTTTTTTTTAAATTTAGAGATATTAAAAAGAAAACTTCTTTAAAACTATATTTTTTTTTTATTTTTTTTTATAAATAACTATCTTATATTTTGAAAACAAATGAAATAATCTTTAACTATTGAAAGATATTAAATTTAAAACAAAGCTTTTAAAATTACAATTCATACATATATAAATTATCAATAGATTTAATTAAATTCAAAACAATCCAAATTATAACATATACATACATATATATTATAATTTGAAAATTCATCTTTTATTTAAACAAAAGATTCTCTATTCACAATATATATAGCAAAATATATATTATAAATAGATTAAAACTTTATTAGCTTTGAAAATAAATCTTATCAATTTTAAATTATTAGAAAAGATCAAGTATTACCAAATTTAAATATTTCCAGATTAAATATTTATTAGCCTTTAAAAGATTTAATTACCAAATTAAATTAAAATTAGAAAGAAAATTATCAATCCAATTAAATTATCAATACCGATTATTAAATTTAAATTGTCCAAAAACCCGGGATATCACATTCCTCCCCCCTTAAAATAATTTCGTCCTCGAAATTAAAAGCAAAGTTAATTTAATAATCCAGCCAAGATTTTAAAACAGCAAAGCATACCTATCATCCAATTCCTAACAACCAAAGCAACCAATCAAACAATCAAACAAACCTAACTAACTATCCTAATACAAATCAGGATAGATCTACTAACACTATCTAGAGTTTCCCCGGATATAAATCACCGGTAGACTCGCTCTACAGAAGCTAAACAAACTACACCACCATAATCCAAAGCTCCTCTCTTCTCTAGATCCACCAATCTGAACAAAATATCAGACCACACTCAAATCCAGCACAACTTCCAAATCCATCTGAACTGCAGATTCTACAATCAGTAATAGATCATACACGTACTCCCTCAGAGATACGTGAAATAGAATGGATTCCAGTTATCCAAACTGGCCATTCAACCCTGTAGACAAAGAATTACTCCTCTCAAGAACACAAGAAAATCCAAAATATATATAGAAATTCAATCACGTACATACACCCAATAAACATTTATTCCAGAAACTTACATGCAAGCAGATATTCCTATACTTAAGTTTGAAAAGGATGTTACTCACCAGATAAAATGAAGGACAGAGTTTATTCTTTGAAACTGCTTTTGATTTGCCTTTGGAAACCTTTAAACAGAAATGCCCTTTGATCTTTAAAAACTTGAATGTTTGCTAAAGAGACTTGCATGCATGCTATTATCTTGTTTGTTGAGACATTGCTTTAGTTTGAAAATATCTCAGTTGCATGAAGACTGGAGTTTGATTCCAGGTTAAAGAAAATATGCAGGCTAAAGACTTGATTTTGGAAGATGAATTTACAGAGTTGAAGAAGCTTTCTGGTTTGAGAGATTGTTACAGATTTTGCTTAGGGAATTTTGGTTTGAGAGGAAGTTAATTACTGATTTGTTTATGAGAATTTTGTTACAGATTTGTTATGAAGATTTTGGAGAATATTCAGGCTGAAAGTTTTCTTAGCTTTGAAAAAGAAATAGAAAAGAGAATGGAATGAGAGCATATGTTTATATAAGTCAATTTGTGGTTTAATAAAAATAAAAGAAAATTAAAACTAAAACTTGACATTTGGCATTACCATTGTATTATTAGTTTACACTTGTTATTATTTAGCCTTAGGAATTTACACATGTCCTTTTTATTTAATTTATAGTTATTTTAAATGTAAAAACCTTTTTCTTTATTTATTAAACACTTATTACTTATTTAAATTTATATATATATATATATAAGTTACTTTTAAAGAAAATAAACCAATTATACTTATAGATAAAAGCTTATACATATATTTTAAAATGCAAAACTATTTAAATATTACCTCTTTTGAATTTCAAAATTAATTTACATTCAATTTCAAATTATATTTAAAAATCCAATTTAAAGTTAGATTAAAACAACACATTCCATTTTAAATAACAATTATATTTACATTAAAATCTATTTATTTAAAAACAAGACTTTATTCATTTATTAAATTTCAAACCAAAGCCAATCTATTTACAATATATATATGCACACTTATAAATATATTATAAATAGAAATCATTTTATTAATTTCTAAAAGATAAATTCACTAATTAAATATCCATTTAATTAGATTATTAAACCAATTCAAATTTGTTATCAAAGATTATCAAATCAATTTAATTATTTAAACAGATTATTAAATTGATATTGCCCCAAATTTCCGGGATATTACATTCCTTCCCCCTTAAAATAATTTCGTCCCCGAAATTTAAGACAAAGGAATTTGAAATTTGAAGTTTGAAGTTTGAAGTTGGAGACGAAATCAAACCAGAGAAAATTTCGTCTCTTAAATTGTCCAAAAACCCGGGATATCACATTCCTCCCCCCTTAAAATAATTTCGTCCTCGAAATTAAAAGCAAAGTTAATTTAATAATCCAGCCAAGATTTTAAAACAGCAAAGCATACCTATCATCCAATTCCTAACAACCAAAGCAACCAATCAAACAATCAAACAAACCTAACTAACTATCCTAATACAAATCAGGATAGATCTACTAACACTATCTAGAGTTTCCCCGGATATAAATCACCGGTAGACTCGCTCTACAGAAGCTAAACAAACTACACCGCCATAATCCAAAGCTCCTCTCTTCTCTAGATCCACCAATCTGAACAAAATATCAGACCACACTCAAATCCAGCACAACTTCCAAATCCATCTGAACTGCAGATTCTACAATCAGTAATAGATCATACACGTACTCCCTCAGAGATACGTGAAATAGAATGGATTCCAGTTATCCAAACTGGCCATTCAACCCTGTAGACAAAGAATTACTCCTCTCAAGAACACAAGAAAATCCAAAATATATATAGAAATTCAATCACGTACATACACCCAATAAACATTTATTCCAGAAACTTACATGCAAGCAGATATTCCTATACTTAAGTTTGAAAAGGATGTTACTCACCAGATAAAATGAAGGACAGAGTTTATTCTTTGAAACTGCTTTTGATTTGCCTTTGGAAACCTTTAAACAGAAATGCCCTTTGATCTTTAAAAACTTGAATGTTTGCTAAAAAGACTTGCATGCATGCTATTATCTTGTTTGTTGAGACATTGCTTTAGTTTGAAAATATCTCAGTTGCATGCAGACTGGAGTTTGATTCCAGGTTAAAGAAAATATGCAGGCTAAAGACTTGATTTTGGAAGATGAATTTACAGAGTTGAAGAAGCTTTCTGGTTTGAGAGATTGTTACAGATTTTGCTTAGGGAATTTTGGTTTGAGAGGAAGTTAATTACTGATTTGTTTATGAGAATTTTGTTACAGATTTGTTATGAAGATTTTGGAGAATATTCAGGCTGAAAGTTTTCTTAGCTTTGAAAAAGAAATAGAAAAGAGAATGGAATGAGAGCATATGTTTATATAAGTCAATTTGTGGTTTAATAAAAATAAAAGAAAATTAAAACTAAAACTTGACATTTGGCATTACCATTGTATTATTAGTTTACACTTGTTATTACTTAGCCTTAGGAATTTACACATGTCCTTTTTATTTAATTTATAGTTATTTTAAATGTAAAAACCTTTTTCTTTATTTATTAAACACTTATTACTTATTTAAATTTATATATATATATAAGTTACTTTTAAAGAAAATAAACCAATTATACTTATAGATAAAAGCTTATACATATATTTTAAAATGCAAAACTATTTAAATATTACCTCTTTTGAATTTCAAAATTAATTTACATTCAATTTCAAATTATATTTAAAAATCCAATTTAAAGTTAGATTAAAACAACACATTCCATTATAAATAACAATTATATTTACATTAAAATCTATTTATTTAAAAACAAGACTTTATTCATTTATTAAATTTCAAACCAAAGCCAATCTATTTACAATATATATATGCACACATATAAATATATTATAAATAGAAATCATTTTATTAATTTCTAAAAGATAAATTCACTAATTAAATATCCATTTAATTAGATTATTAAACCAATTCAAATTTGTTATCAAAGATTATCAAATCAATTTAATTATTTAAACAGATTATTAAATTGATATTGCCCCAAATTTCCGGGATATTACATTCCTTCCCCTTAAAATAATTTCGTCCCCGAAATTTAAGACAAAGGAATTTGAAATTTGAAGTTTGAAGTTTGAAGTTGGAGACGAAATCAAACCAGAGAAAATTTCGTCTCTTAAATTGTCCAAAAACCCGGGATATCACATTCCTCCCCCCTTAAAATAATTTCGTCCTCGAAATTAAAAGCAAAGTTAATTTAATAATCCAGCCAAGATTTTAAAACAGCAAAGCATACCTATCATCCAATTCCTAACAACCAAAGCAACCAATCAAACAATCAAACAAACCTAACTAACTATCCTAATACAAATCAGGATAGATCTACTAACACTATCTAGAGTTTCCCCGGATATAAATCACAGGTAGACTCGCTCTACAGAAGCTAAACAAACTACACCACCATAATCCAAAGCTCCTCTCTTCTCTAGATCCACCAATCTGAACAAAATATCAGACCACACTCAAATCCAGCACAACTTCCAAATCCATCTGAACTGCAGATTCTACAATCAGTAATAGATCATACACGTACTCCCTCAGAGATACGTGAAATAAAATGGATTCCAGTTATCCAAACTGGCCATTCAACCCTGTAGACAAAGAATTACTCCTCTCAAGAACACAAGAAAATCCAAAATATATATAGAAATTCAATCACGTACATACACCCAATAAACATTTATTCCAGAAACTTACATGCAAGCAGATATTCCTATACTTAAGTTTGAAAAGGATGTTACTCACCAGATAAAATGAAGGACAGAGTTTATTCTTTGAAACTGCTTTTGATTTGCCTTTGGAAACCTTTAAACAGAAATGCCCTTTGATCTTTAAAAACTTGAATGTTTGCTAAAGAGACTTGCATGCATGCTATTATCTTGTTTGTTGAGACATTGCTTTAGTTTGAAAATATCTCAGTTGCATGCAGACTGGAGTTTGATTCCAGGTTAAAGAAAATATGCAGGCTAAAGACTTGATTTTGGAAGATGAATTTACAGAGTTGAAGAAGCTTTCTGGTTTGATAGATTGTTACAGATTTTGCTTAGGGAATTTTGGTTTGAGAGGAAGTTAATTACTGATTTGTTTATGAGAATTTTGTTACAGATTTGTTATGAAGATTTTGGAGAATATTCAGGCTGAAAGTTTTCTTAGCTTTGAAAAAGAAATAGAAAAGAGAATGGAATGAGAGCATATGTTTATATAAGTCAATTTGTGGTTTAATAAAAATAAAAGAAAATTAAAACTAAAACTTGACATTTGGCATTACCATTGTATTATTAGTTTACACTTGTTATTACTTAGCCTTAGGAATTTACACATGTCCTTTTTATTTAATTTATAGTTATTTTAAATGTAAAAACCTTTTTCTTTATTTATTAAACACTTATTACTTATTTAAATTTATATATATATATAAGTTACTTTTAAAGAAAATAAACCAATTATACTTATAGATAAAAGCTTATACATATATTTTAAAATGCAAAACTATTTAAATATTACCTCTTTTGAATTTCAAAATTAATTTACATTCAATTTCAAATTATATTTAAAAATCCAATTTAAAGTTAGATTAAAACAACACATTCCATTTTAAATAACAATTATATTTACATTAAAATCTATTTATTTAAAAACAAGACTTTATTCATTTATTAAATTTCAAACCAAAGCCAATCTATTTACAATATATATATGCACACATATAAATATATTATAAATAGAAATCATTTTATTAATTTCTAAAAGATAAATTCACTAATTAAATATCCATTTAATTAGATTATTAAACCAATTCAAATTTGTTATCAAAGATTATCAAATCAATTTAATTATTTAAACAGATTATTAAATTGATATTGCCCCAAATTTCCGGGATATTACATTCCTTCCCCCTTAAAATAATTTCGTCCCCGAAATTTAAGACAAAGGAATTTGAAATTTGAAGTTTGAAGTTTGAAGTTGGAGACGAAATCAAACCAGAGAAAATTTCGTCTCTTAAATAATTATGCTTGCATGATTGTTTAAACAGGAATGCATATGTAAATATATATATATATATATATATATATATATATATATATGTACGTATGTGGATGTTTGTGAGCATGTCTGGAATGATAAGTTTGTTCTGTTCATAGTTCTCAGGTCCTAAAAGAGAAATAAACCAACTGTTCTTCCCTTGATCTGTTATAGGTTATGATGTATAAACAATAAATGTTAGAAATGTCATGATATTTGATCTAAAAATATTTCCAGTCAAAAGCAGGCAGTATGCTTTTCCCAAAAACAAGGTCTCTGTTCATAAGAAAGGAGAGTAAATCTGTTTGTTTTTAAAAATAGTTTAAATCTGAGGTGGAACTTTAATATATGTGAAATGTGTGTGAAAATGTTGGATTGCATGGATTTTAGCATGAATATAACTTGAATTGATATTTAAATTGTGGATATGTCTGTATATACAATTATATTTGGTCTCTGTTGTTTCACAGTCTCTGAAATTTCTTTTAAAAATCCATATCTCCTAATACAAGCAATTTTAAACTTAGATTCTTGAATGGAATTTGATGATAACAACATGATATTAATTCTAAAGTTGGTTTTAAGAATTTTAGTTTAATAATTATTTCAGGAATAAGAAAATACTGTGGAAATCAGATATTGGTCAAAATTTTATGAAAACAATTACATGATTAGATTGCATGAGTGGATTTAGGGTAGAAAATCATGAATTTAGGTATAAAAATTGAGATTTTTAGTTTGGAATTCAGGGAGGAATTCATTGTTGATTGATTTTGGGATTTTTGCCATCTGCCATCGATCGGTGATGAGGTGTGCAGCGAAGTTTGGCCTGAAGGTTGTCGGGGTATTAGGGATCGCTGGAAAAATGGCGAATGATTTTTCTGTTGGCTTGGGTGGACGGAAAAGGAGGAAGTAGGGTTTTATACTTTGTAGGGTCGTCGATGTAAATGGGTTGCGTGCAACGATTTTGGTGGATCGGAATGGCTCGCGATGGAGGGATCGGCGCTGGAGGTCGAGGGGATTCTCTGATAGGAATGGCGAGCGATCCCGTGGTCCAGATCGACGGCCAGAGGTGATTTTCTGATCGTGTTCGTTTCCAGCTTGGTGGAGATATCGATTTATGGTTAGACATCGATTTTCGTAGTTCTGCATAGTCGAGATGTTGGTCGAGGTCGATTGCGAGTTGGTGAGGGTCGGAGAGATGGTCGGCGTCGAGTTTTCCAGTCAAGCACGTGCACGTTGGCGAGTTGATGTATGTGCATGGTTTTGAGGTTGGGTTCTTGGAGATGAGCTCGGGTATTTTGAAGATCGACTCGAAGTTGATGAGGAAGCTGAAGACTCGGTGTTTGGTTTAAAATGCTCAGGTTTTCTTTGTTTTGGCTCGGGTCTGTAGTGGTTAAGCTACAGTTTTAAGGAAATGTGTTTCCCGGATTTCAAAATTTATATAAAGTTGAAAATGAACCAGGTTTAAGTTTGAGGAAGCATTTCCAGGTTAAATTTTAAAAAGGGAATTCAAGTTTTCAAGCTTCAGGAAAGAATACAAGTTTTAAAACAAAACAAAATAGATATTTCCCAAGTTTAGAGTTATTTAAAATGGTAAGTGTTTAAGCAATGTATTTAATCAAGTTTAAAATGAATAAGTTATCAAAGGTTTGTAAACCAAGTTCCAAAGTTAAATTATTTTTTTAAACAAGTTTTAAAAACAAGTTTCAAGATGAAATGTAAAAGTTAAATGATTTTAAAATTGGTTGACTTTAAAGTAATTATTAGGTTATTTTTAAATTCCTATGTGTTTTCAGATGATTTGTTTTCAAGCATCTAAATTAACTAAATATAAATGTTAAGTGAGTGTTTAATTAAGGTAAATGGTTTATCTTAATTAGTTAAGTCTTATTAATAAGAGTAATTAAAGTATAATTACATTAATTAATTAAAGATAATAAATTAATGTAATTAGTTTAAAATAATTAATTAGATTGATTAATTAAAGATAATCACCTTTGAAACTAATTAAGTATAATTAAATAAATGTAAGTATAATTACATAGTGAAGTAATTAATGGGTAATTACTAGATGTGATTAATTGGGAACTAATTACTGAATGTAATAAATTTAAAGGAAAATCACTTTATGAAAGTAATTAGAGAATGATTACATAATGGGAGTAATTAAGGATTAATTACTTAGTGTAATTAATTAAAGGATTGATTAATTTAGTAAAATTAATTAAGAATTAATTAATTAGTGAGTACGATTAATTAAAGGATAATTCAATGTAAGTAATTAAAGGATAATTAATTCCAGCAATTAAATAAGGATAAATGTAATTAATGTGAAGGGGTGAAGGTTCATTAATTTGTGTTTTTAATTAAAGGCTAATTACTTAATGTATATAAAGAGGATAATTAAGGGATGATTAATTAATGGTTTGTAATTAATTTATGTTAAGTAAACAGGATTAAAAGTGATTGAAGTAATTAATTTAATTTATTTTAAATTAATTTGGAATGGTATGACAAATTAATCTTGCCTATGAATAATTGAATGATATTGTATGCCTTAGAAATGTTGATATCTCTGATATGTGATTTGTGATGCTATGTGATATGATATATTTGGCTTAAATGGTGATAATGTGGGCATCTATCGATGATGAATTACTGTGTAAAGGTGACACCCTGTATGTAAAGTTTGAATTGTATTTCATTTGAATAACTTGGGTTAAGATGACATGGATTCGAAGAGCTGGGGTCGGGTATCAGTAATACCCGAAACCACTTCGATTAGTAACTAAATTCTTTATAAATTGGATAATGTGAAATTATACAGGCTAGAATGGAATGAATTGAGTAGCATGGACATTTAACCTGAAAATACTTGTATGTGATAAATGTTTGACTATAAGAACTCTTAAAGGTTACGAGTTACCTTGATATTCACATATGTTATAGCTTGGTATTTCATATTATATGGGTTTACTCACGCTGGTTTCCAGCCTGACCCGGGTGTTACTTTGTTGTAATGCTCGGGTCAGACCGAGTATTACAGATTTCTAGGTAAGGATGTTCTGAAGCTCAGGAGAAGAGCTGGATGGCAGGAACGTATGGAGTGTATTCCGCTGTGTTATATTATAGATTGTCTAGGACAAGTTAGTTTTAACTGTCCAGTATTTGTGTAATGTTGTAACTCTGATCTATAAAATGTAAATGTACTGATACAGTTCTTCTTTGTAAAACTGTTATTTTACTTGATATTATATTTTGATCCGCTGCGAATGTGAGAATCTGTGTTGTGTTTCTGTTTCTTCTTCTTCTATCTTTTTCTTCTTTCCTAACTATCTGGAATTTTCGGGATCGAAAATTTCGGGTCGTTACATAAATGGTAATTGAATAAAACCAGCATTGTGTAAAGAATTATAATAATTGTTGTATTAGTGTGTGTATTTATTTATAATGGGATATAAAAGGTAATTTATAATTTAAAATATTGACTTATTGATAAAATAGTGTGTAATGAATGGAAATGGAATAAAATTAGTGTGATGAAGGAAATGGTAACATTTGCTGTAAGTAATAAACTTATAAATGTAATTAAAAGTAAATAGTGACAATTATTATAAGTTACCTGTTTATTTAGTTAGTTGAATTGAAATTGGAAATCAAATTTTGCAATTGAATGAGATTAAATACTACGTTAATTGAAATTAGATGAATTGGAAATTATTAATGCACTAAGATATAAACCATGATAATTATACCATAAAATGAAATTGATTGAATAATAAATCGAAAGCAAATGGAATTGAATTATTGGAAATTTAAATTTATAATCTCTAAATATATTAAAATTGAAATTTAAAACTTTGAAATTGGTGAAATATGCAACATAGAAGAAATTTTATGGAAATTTGTTACAAAGGGTTATAAATTACTAAGTAAGCCAAAATCATAGTAGTTGTAAATGATTAAAAATTTGAATTGAAAGTGATTTAACTAATTTAATATTAATTAATTTAATTAATGTGGAAATAGCCATTTTGGCCACTGATTCGGATTTCGATGAAACTAGTTTCATCGTATCCGTAACAGTGAATTATTGTAGGATTTCAAGTTTTGTAACGATCGGCCTTGTCGTTTGATCGTACGGGCTCGAAACGCCTAGAAATTAATTTAATTCAAATCAAATGAAATCAATTTGAAATAAGCTGATTCTAACATAACTTCTCCATACGATGGAATTAGGACTTGAAACATATTCCATTGAGTTTAAAAATATTGAAAACATCAATTTTGATATATGAGATGACCCATTTTCGTTCCTAAGGCAGAACGGGCTTTTCGGGTCGTTTATTGTTCAGCTTGTAAATCAAATCTTGTCCATCCATTCTATTTTCAGTTTTGTCTATAAATAGCCCGTTATAAACCCTAGCCACTCCTCATTTCATTTGTTTGTACGTACATTTCAGTCTCCTCCTCCTTCTCAATGGCAGACAAACCAAATAAACTTCTCAATTCAATTTCAAAATCAAATTCAAATCAAAATTTCAAACTCCACAAACTATATCGAATTATATATCGATTTGAAGCTCTCGGCGAGCGCAAGTCAAATATGTGATTCGTTTTTCGATATGGGTCTCTGTGTGGCCGGAACTAGGTGATTTATTTTCGAGCGTTCATTGGCGTTCGATGATCGTCGTCCGATCGACGAATCTAATGCATTGCGTTGAAGAGGGCGTCGAGCGCTGTTCATCTGTGCCGGTCGTTGGATTGATCGACGGTTGGATTGGCCATGTTATTCGAGATAGGGTTTCATTTGGTTGTGGCGGCTGGGTATTTTGACGACGTAAATCGTCGACGTGGGGGTTGTCGAGGCCAAGGAGGCGAAGGCGGTCCCTCTGGTGGTAGAGCGGCGAGGACACGCGTGGCCGTAGGCGCGGTGTTTCAGTTAGGTTTTAGGGCGGCAGTTGTAACGACCCGCCATTCATTCCACAGAATGACGCATCATTAATAAGAAAGAAAGGGATAGAAAAGAGAAAAGATAGAAAAGAAAGAACTAAACAACATCAGAATCTCACAGCAGAACGAATAAATTATATTATCACATAATATATTACATAGTATCATATACCTCAGAGATACACAGCTTATACATCACATACTAGACAGTTATAAACACATGTCTTCCATACAACTCAAAACATCAAAGAGATACAACACAGCGGAAATACAAATATCTAAACGTTGAAGCCTTCTGCTCCAAAACTCCTCCAGAATTCGTCAAAGCTAACCTGAATCCCTTGGCTACTCGTAAAAATTTGAGTACCCAAGAGTTTATAAAACAGAAAATAAACACTTGGGTCAGACATGGGTCTGGTGTGAGTAACAGGTTAAAGTTGCTTAACTTCAAAACCTTTTGAAAACAAAGGTATCACGTAAGACTTTCCACACATAAACATGGAAAAGTTTTTACCTTACGCTAACCAAAACTTTGATAGGAAACTCAGTGATATTATAATAGGTCTAGGATTTTCAAGTAAATAAGAAATAGCTGAAATTGTTACATGATTAAATTCCAGCATACTAGCCAACAAGTGGGTAATACAATCAAATCCGAGATCACTTATTGGAGATTGGATTCCATACAATGGCAGGGCTACTGGGGTACCGCCCATCACAGTACGGGGCCTAGATCACCGTACCGAGGATCACTCCCAATCCCCTGCAACACAAGGCCGGAACTATCCCTTACTGGATAATCCCAAACAAGACAACCCCGCAGATGCCCGTCGCCAACTGCCCACTAAGCCGAATAAAAGGAACCTCTAGACGGGGAAAATCTTGTCCTACTTGGGTGCTACCCACTTAACCTTGCTGCACCTCCCCTGTTTTAGCCATTCCCGGTTGATGAGGCTTGAGGCTACGATTACCTTTAATCAGAACACATCACTTAGAATGCTCATCGTCCACCTGATGATGTTCTGAAAGCATTTAATCCATACAAGTTCGTTCCGGGTTCGAACGAAACCGAAGGCATTATCTCGTTACACTCATTTTGGAATCACCCTCAGAGTTAACGACAATAACCCTTGCACTCTGAATCTTCATCTTCACTTGAGATTCACGACCTATCGTTAATTTGGATCGATGTGGTATTCGGATATCCAAATCTGGAAACCCGATCCCGGTCTCATCGAAATCCAAAACGTATCTTTTAAGTCCAAGTTGTTTTAAAGTTAAAACAATTCAATTCTATTATCTATATACACACAGATAGATAATTCACAATATCACAATAGATAATTCATATTATCATCACAAATAGATAATTCACATTATCATTACAATTCAACCAAAACATCCATATCATAGATCAGCACATATCTCATCAGAGATATCAAACAATGCAAAGCATTCAATATTATTCATCCATCCATAAGTAATCATTTATACCATCTCTAATTAATTTAAAGTGAATTAAATTAATTACTTCATTCTATAAATCCTGCTTACTTAATCATTAATTAAACCAATTAATTAATCATACTCTAAGTATCCATCTTAATTAATCATTCCTAATTAATTATCCTTTAATTACTTTAAGTAATTAATCCTTAATTAATTTCACAAATTAATTATCTTAAAACATTACAGTAATTAATTTTTAATTACTTCATTAATTAATTAACTATACTTAATTACATTAATCCTTAATTAATTCAATTAATTAATTACTTTAATCACTTATTTTTTTGATTAATTAATCTTAATTAATCAACTCTTAATTACATTATTAATTATATTAATTTAACGATCCTTAATTACTCCATTTAAATTAATCTTTAATTAGTCACATTTATTAATCACCTTTGATTAATCTCATCCAGTAATTAACTTCCCTTAATTACTTCATTACATAAATTAATTACTTCTTAATTAATTATCTTTTAATTAATCCCTTGATTAATTATACAAAGTAATTAAACTCAAATTACTTTCATTATTAAATCTCCTTTAATTAATTACATCCAGTAATTACCTTTAATTACTTTCCTAAGTAATTACACTTCATTAATTACATTTAAGTAATTATACTTATCAAATCACCAAGTGATTATCTTAAATTAATTTTAATTAAACTTATCAAATTTATTTAATTAATTGCCTTAAGTAATTAATTCCTTTAATTACTTCCATTAAGTAATTATACTTAACCAATTTCATAAATGATTATCATTAATTAATTAATCAAATTGATTATCAAAATTAATCACATTAATTAATTATTTAATAATCCTTAGTTAATGATCTTCATTAACTATTTACAATTCTTTAATTACTTTTCTTAAGTAATTTAAACTTAGATTAATCATTATAAATTACAAATCAATTAATCTTTAATTACACATTAATTAATCTCTAATTATTTAATTAATTAAGTGTTTAACTGTAACTTAATTAATCTTTAATTACTTGATTAATTTATTTCTAACCATTTATTTATTTATCCTAAATCATTAATTAAATTAATTAATTACTCTTTAATTACCTTATTAATTTAATTAATCTCAACTCATTAAAACCTAATTAACCTTAAGGTAAAACATTATCTTTTAAATGACATAATTATCATTAACATTAAAACATTTTATCTTTATAATTAACATTCTTAATTAAATCATTTAATTAAGTTTTAAAATAAAATAATCCTTTAACTTAATAAATTAAAGTTAACAAATTTTATAACTTCCAAATCAAATGTTAAGAAAACATTTATTATATATATATATAAAAGAAATTTATATAAGAAAAGTTTTAAACTAAATTATTTATATTTTCAAAATCTTGTTTAAAAACTCTTTTAAAACTGTTTTAAACTCTACGTCGGGTGGAACCCGAACCCTACCCGAGAGCTACCCCGAGTTCCCTTCTTCTTCCCATTTTTTCAAAATTTTGTTTAAGTTTTAAAGTTGAAACTGGAAACAGTTTCACTCACGAACAATCCGTGTCTTCACTCGAGTCTCCTAACCCATAAAGCCGAGTCTTCCTTCGAGACAAAACCACAACCCAAAACTCTAACCCAAACACACTGCCGTGCACATGCACAGCCAAACGCGGCGGCTCCGACCATCATCGCTATCGTCAACAAATCGACGTTGACTTCCTTCTTCGATCCTGATCATCCAAACCTTAAATTGAACTCGAAATCAAAATCGTACTTGAGCACACCAATCTGGAATGAACCCAGTCACCAAAAACTTCCACGTATCGCCTAACTCCGACCATTGGAATGTCAGATCCTCCGGCCACGACCTCGACAATACCCTAGCTTCCAAACCGCAAGACCTAGTGGAACTTGTAACATCCCGAAAATTTTCGACTTTCGAAAATTCGACATCGATACTTACTTTATCGACTGCCGAGCAATCGAATGCCGGAAACCCGAAAAGTTATGATTTTAAGAAAAAAGAAAAAGGTAGAAGAAGAAGATAGAAGAAAAAGAAAGAAGAACAACAACAGAACAAGAGCAGAAACAGAAACAGAAAACAATATCAGAATCTCACATATCGCAGCGGAACAATATATAATAGATAAATGAATATCATTTAAAACAAAAGAATTATATCTGTTATTACATTACATCACATCATATCATCAATCCAATATACAACAATGGACAGTTACATAAACTTGTCCTCATACAGAATACACAGCGGAATAAATATTATCAGATACAAATACTACGTCTCGCCATCCAGCTTGCTTCCAAAGCTCCAGAATATCCAGAATATCCTGATAACATAACTCTAGGCTGCCCGTGTGGAAATTGGTGGGCACCCAGAGTTTAGAAGGGAACAATAAACTCCGAGTCAGTCATGGTGACTGGTGTGAGATCGTAAAACAGTTATTCTTTAAAATAAATAGCAGAGAATTTTAATGTCAATTCGCAATGCTTTTGAAAAATGAAACTACCATAAGACCTCCCACCACACACACAATGCAAACGCAGACTTGGAGGAGATTTCTTCTTATGTTAGTCAAAGATGCTTACTACGCAAAAATCAAATTCTTTTTGATATTATTATTAGTGCATAGTGGAAAACATTTCGAAAGTAGAATATAAATCTTAGCCAGCATAGGTACCATTATATTATGGCTGCTATAGCTGCCTCCTGAGGAGACAGGTTATACAATTGAAATCGTAAAGGCTCGTATTGTTTCTTTGGATTTCCAACAAATGGTCAGGCTAAGGAACTTCCTATCCACGATGGGTACGTCCCTGGAATAGACGACCCAAGAACCTAACCGGATCTCTGCCAACACAAGGCCGGGTTACCTCTGCAAAAATAGGTAACTACTGACACGCGTATGCCATCCCCCGATCGTCACCGATCTTCCCGAGGATCCCCGATTCGCAACAAACCACATAGATAATAATAATGCAGTAACCACAGAGGTTAAGTATCTGGGCTCCATACCATGATACCACCTTTATCCAGAAGGAATGACATACACTAAGGGGCGCTACTCCCTAGAACCTTGCCGCATTCGTCCTGTTTCGACCATTTCCGGGGTGTGAGGCTCGACGAAGTCTCGTCCACAAAGCTACGCTTTCTCAAAAAGCCCTGCTTCGGGTCAAACAAAATGATCAACCTATGATCACCAAGATATAAGATCAAACAAATGATCATATCGCAAATGATCAAACACTGATCATTTCACATCAACACTCAGTATGCCACGTTACCAAATTGGGATATATTGCTGATAAATTTCAACTACATAACCTCTGAGCTCGTACGTCTCAGAGAAGGGTGTTAAGCTAAGAGAATAAATTCTCCGCCACCAACAGAAATGTATTTGAAAGAAATCAGCTTTATATCTCAAATTGTAACGTCAGACACACAATCCATACAAGTCTGTTCCGGGATCGAACAGAACCGAAGGCACTTCTCACGAAGCCCTTGCAAATCCGGATAATTTCAATCACGTCAGGACTTCCCGTCACTAAGGGTGATAAAACCTCTAAATCGGAGATCAGCCGATGTAGAGTAACTCGACGGTAATCCTTCCGTTTTCAAAAATATCCGGTCTTCAACACCGGTCTTCAAATGAAATTCATAACGACGTATCACATATTCGGAATGGGTTATACGACCCCATGGTCCTTTCCCGGCTAACCCGAATAGTGAGCGTTTATTTTAAAAATAAGTGTGGCAGTCAATTTCATCCAATTCACAACAGATACCTACCTAAAGGTAATTATTGATAGTCGGTTATTTAACTATCAATAAAGATGCGCAACATCATCAGATTCCAAATAATTTTCTCAAATTATTTTATCTTCAAAAATATCTTTACTAGATATAAAATTTCCACACTTAATCATTTGAAAACAATTTCAAATCAATTTCCACATTTCATTTTATCTTTGAAGATAAAATCTCAAAACAGTTCATTTCATATTGGAAAAGCATTTCCATACTTATTAAATAATAAGTATTTCACAAATCATTTATTTTCAACATTTGGAAATATTCGATATACTTAAATCAAAATTAAGTATACATTCATTCTTTAAGGAAAACATTACTATAACAACATTTATTTGAGTCAAAACGAATGTTACGTAAAACATCGTTACGACGACTCAAAATCACTAGTATAGGGATTCGGAATTTAGATAGATATATGAATCCCAATACTACACAAAAATATTTCCTTTCGGAAACCATTTACTATAACAACAGTGTTATAGTCCATCAATTCCTTAAATTCCTCGAAAACGTCTATTTCAACAATAAATGTTGAAATCTATGATTTCGATATTTCACACGTTTTAAAACATCTTTTAAAACAATTACTTCGTTTTATAATATCGCTTTCCCAGAACATATCCATTTTATTTTTCAATAATATATTCACTGTCCAAAATCATGAATATAATTCAATAACCAAATTTCAATCCTTTCTACACATTTATTTCAAGCATTATCCACTGTCAAAAATCGTGGATAAAATTCCCTTAATAATCTCTATATTTAAAATCAATCAAATTTGATTTATTTTTCGAATTTATAAAAACAACGTCTATAAATTCCATTTTCTATTTTCTATAACAACTCCGGTTTATAAATCTCATTTTATTAACTTCTATAATTCACTTATAAAAATAAGTGATTTCGGATTTATAAACAACGTTTATAAATCACATTTGTACTTTATAACGATTTTAACTTTAAAAAGAATCATTTATGAACAGATTCAATCAACATTCCATTTAAAGGCAAAAATCTAAATTACGTATAAATCCTTTATTCTACAACTTCATTCATTTTTAACTTCACAACGTAAATCTATTAATTTCATTCACTTATGAAATCCATTTATACTTCTTTTTAACACTTATAAAATTCGTTTTATAAGTCCAATATTTTGATTTACAAAAATATCAATTTTATAAATCTTTTTATACCAATCGTTTATAGTTATTCAAAAATCCCAACTTAAACCACTTTATAAATAAATCGACTTTTATTTCAAAAACGACACTTCGGTTATATTTCACTAAAAATTATAACTTTAAAATCTTACGTTTATAAATCGATTCAAAAAAATTCCATAAAACATATATTTTCAAAAATCACTTTAAAAACCCTTTTAAAGTAAAAGTCGTTATTTTTACATTTCAAAACTGAATCTGATGATGCAACAACACCAATCAGTCCATCACAACAGTCAATATCATATATCAATATGATAACAGAATATATCAAAATATCTGTAAATAATCAATACGGTGAGGAATCCAGTCGGATCCCTCCAACCTGTTTCCCTGCATCCAAAGATGTTAGCACAATACCAATTCCGCTCCAGTACGGAATTATCGCGGTATATGGGTTTTTATAAATCCGCTTACTAACGGCGCAATAGGGTCTCATCCGCTATACGAGGCGGGAAATCATCAATCCAATATATACATATGCCAATATGTATATATTGCTATATATAGATATATACCCTACTATATCTAATATCACATCCAAACAGTCAATCATCAATCAATAACTGTAAAAAAAATTC
Organism: Allium fistulosum; assembly: GCA_030737815.1. Lineage (NCBI taxonomy): Eukaryota > Viridiplantae > Streptophyta > Magnoliopsida > Asparagales > Amaryllidaceae > Allium > Allium fistulosum. The sequence goes on from CM060903.1 coordinate 63,683,743, forward strand.
CACATTCATTTGAGTGAGAAGATCTCACCGTGATTTCATTTCCGTTCCAGTACGTTTTATTTCGAATAAAATTAAACGTGCGTTTAATTTTACCCGAAATTTTCGTTAACTCCAGACGACTCCAAATCAATTGCATCGCGTAGTATTCGCAAATACGATTCCAACGCACTTTGTTTCATCGAAATCTGATAACGTATGAAGAAGTTATCGCCTTACAAAGATTATACGATTTAAATTAAAATTAATTTACAAAATTTCTTTTTATTTTAACCTAGATCAAATCAGGACCGTGAAATTCAAACAAGAGATCTTGGCCGCGTTTTACTTCTTCCCCTTCCAGTTCAAACACGCAAGTATCAACCCATCATCACGCGGCAATCCCCGATCACCGCTCCTCCCCTAAGCCACCGGAGCTTGATCAAATGACGCTGCGACACGCGCCACACCCCAAGCCACCACCGACCATGGCCCCTTGAAGCTCGGCATCACAAATCATGAGAAAAACCCGATTCAATGCGTGACGTTCAAACGCAATTTGACGTCGATTGGCTATGAGTTTTCCCATCATAACCGTTGAAGATCTTCGTCTCTTTGCCCTCTACAACTCTCGTTTAGAAAGTTTTGCGAATAGATTGATGGAATTGAAGAAAATTGGAGGAGAAGGATCGAATAATATTGGCCATTGAAATGTTGTAAGTGGCGGCCGAGAGAAAGGATTAGGGTTTGCTGAAGAAACGTGTATTTATAAACAATTATAATTATTATTTTAATATTAAATCCACTTCTAAACTATTTTCTCAAACGATCTCCAAATCTGACGTGCCTCCTGGCGTTCGTAAGGTTTACCCCACGTTCCGAACACAATGGAACGTGTTTCGAAAGCTAATTCGGACATCTGTGCGAGATACGGAGCAAAACGATCGATTTAAAATTAAACCGATTTAAATCGATTTCGAGGCGTTTTAATTTGTACCGGACAAATGGTAAATCCAAAAATTACGAAATTTGAAATCTTACAATAATATCACATTACGGATCCGATGAAACTGGTTTCGTCGAAATCCGAGACCGTTTGAAAAATGACTATTTTAACTCGACGATTTAAAATTAAAATGATATCAATGTGTTTCGAGCTGCCACGGTCAAACGACAACTCCGATGGATACGAAAATTGAAATCCGATAATAACTAACTATTACGGATCCAATGGAACTGGTCTCGTTCAATTCTGAGACTGTTCGAAAATTGGCTATTTTTACAGTCGATAATTAAATATTAAAATATTCAATTTTCATAGATTAACTCCAAATTCAATTTTAAAAGTTCTATAATATTTCTATAACTCCAGTATGATTAAATAAAATTTTACAAATCATTTTCAATCATTTTAAACTCGTTTTTCAATTATCTCTGGAATTTCACTATTTAATTTATCGATTAAATTGACCAAATTAAATCCAATATTCGAATAATAAATTATTCGACTTCTTAAATTCATTTATTAATATTAAAATCAATTAAATATTCGAATTTTAATTATCAAAAATTCTGGGTCGTTACAAACTTCCCCCCTTAAAAGAATTTCGTCCTCGAAATTACAAGTTAGGGAAAAATGTCCTTAACTCGTCTATTATTTTTCACATCTAATAGTTTTATCAACTTATCAAAACAAATCTTTCTACTAAAGATTCGTTGTCATTCAACTAATTTTCCAATTTCAATTATAAATTCCAAACAACATTGTTTAACTTCTCAATTCAAATTCGAGTTTAAATTGAAATTTTAAACTTTCAAAATTTCTCAAAATTTTCTAACGCTCTAAATTTCCGAAAAATTTCGCCAGCGTCTCCTTTGCGCGGCTAATACGGCACGACTACAAAACGTCCCTACGGACTCTCAGATTTCAAAAAGAAAAGAAAAAGCCAAGCGGCTAGAGAAATAAGTCATCAAATCTCATATTCAAATTTAAATACATACCTTTTTCGAGCAATTCAAATTTATCTTTGAAGATCAAATCCAGTTTATAACACCTGTATGTCCTACTAGCCATAATATCTAGTTACACATTCGAACCAATTTGCCAATTCTGTTACAAAATTTTCAATATAAACTACTTATACCTTTTTAGCTTACTATTGAAGTTGCATATTCAATTTCGTTCAATCTTTACATTTCAATTCCATTTGAATTCAATTCCAACATTTAATTGGATTCAGTTCAATTTCTGAATATTGAATTTTATTGATTAGCTTTCATTCATACTGCACCATTTTAAATTAGTTTCAGTTTTAATCTTATTCACTTCATTTATTCAAATTTATTTACTCATTCACAAATTCTTTCATTTTCAATTTGAATCTCATTTCTATCAAATTCCAAATATTTTATAAGTCTTCGACTTATTTACATCTTGATTTATAAAATCATCTATACATTCATATTACAAATTCATTTAATTAATGAATTTTATCTTCAAATATTTTTTTCTGGAACTTTATTTCAAATTATATCTCACGTTAATATTTCATAAATATTTCTACATAGTATTCCAGAGTTTACCAACATTTCAAAAACCATTTTCGAAAACAATTCAAATTATCCTTTGAATTTCCAAAAACAAAACCCAAATTTTTCAAACAACTTCCTTTAAAACAATTTGGCAGCAATTTCTCTTTTGGAAACCCGAAAATGAACACCGGTGATGTCGCGATCATCATCGGAATTATTTTCCAGCGACCGAAAAGAGTTTAGAGCTTTTCATTCCGTCAAAATACTTTTCAAACCTTCGAAATCCATTTTCAAATCAAAAATGATTTAAACTTTCCAAATCTCCAAAATTTTCAAATTCTTTTCAAAACATTTCCAAATACTTCTCTGGAATTCCGTTTCAAATTACAATTCACATTTATAATTTACATTCTTAAATTTCATTTGTACATGGATTTATCTCTTAACTTTGGAGTTATGATTTCAATTTCTTATTCAATTTCAGTGATGATAATTCACTATTATTACTTCCTAACATCCATGCAACCATATACTACAGTATTTTATAGAAAAACATTTCTTTTCTATACAAAAATAGTTTTGGGCAAAATTATCTCATTTACCCTATCTAAAACAATACTGTGCCGAATTGTTCTATTCAAGTGTTTAGAGATCCCTATCGATAAAGTTGTACGGACAATACTGACCAGAATCCATATACCACTCAACAAACCAATCATCACAATATAAAACAATTTTATATTCACTAACAAATACGCACTCGTATCTATTATTACACTCAAACTCATTCTAGAGTACTACTGACTCTATCTCTAATGAGTAACACCCAACAGAGCAGGGTTGTCGCTTAACCATATGCTCTGATACCAAATGTAACGTCCCAGAAGAAGCGGCCACCGGTAGGCTTTGCAACCATCCCAGTCCCACCGTGGCTTACATTGGCACCTCGCATTTACTTTTACGGCCAGCCTCTCGACTGTCACGGCATCTGCCTAACCAACCCATCCCTCTCAGGGACATGTAGGGGTAAGAGTCTCCCGTTCGCCACCAAACTGCGAAGCGAGAACCCCCTATCATGCTGTAATATAGCAAATGCTCTGATACCAAATGTAACATCCCGAAAATTTTCGACTTTCGAAAATTCGACATCGATACTTACTTTATCGACTGCCGAGCAATCGAATGCCGGAAACCCAAAAAGTTATGATTTTAAGAAAAAAGAAAAAGGTAGAAGAAGAAGATAGAAGAAAAAGAAAGAAGAACAACAACAGAACAAGAGCAGAAACAGAAACAGAAAACAATATCAGAATCTCACATATCGCAGCGGAACAATATATAATAGATAAATGAATATCATTTAAAACAAAAGAATTATATCTGTTATTACATTACATCACATCATATCATCAATCCAATATACAACAATGGACAGTTACATAAACTTGTCCTCATACAGAATACACAGCGGAATAAATATTATCAGATACAAATACTACGTCTCGCCATCCAGCTTGCTTCCAAAGCTCCAGAATATCCAGAATATCCTGATAACATAACTCTAGGCTGCCCGTGTGGAAATTGGTGGGCACCCAGAGTTTAGAAGGGAACAATAAACTCCGAGTCAGTCATGGTGACTGGTGTGAGATCGTAAAACAGTTATTCTTTAAAATAAATAGCAGAGAATTTTAATGTCAATTCGCAATGCTTTTGAAAAATGAAACTACCATAAGACCTCCCACCACACTCACAATGCAAACGCAGACTTGGAGGAGATTTCTTCTTATGTTAGTCAAAGATGCTTACTACGCAAAAATCAAATTCTTTTTGATATTATTATTAGTGCATAGTGGAAAACATTTCGAAAGTAGAATATAAACCTTAGCCAGCATAGGTACCATTATATTATGCCTGCTATAGCTGCCTCCTGAGGAGACAGGTTATACAATTGAAATCGTAAAGGCTCGTATTGTTTCTTTGGATTTCCAACAAATGGTCAGGCTAAGGAACTTCCTATCCACGATGGGTACGTCCCTGGAATAGACGACCCGAGAACCTAACCGGATCTCTGCCAACACAAGGCCGGGTTACCTCTGCAAAAATAGGTAACTACTGACACGCGTATGCCATCCCCCGATCGTCACCGATCTTCCCGAGGATCCCCGATTCGCAACAAACCACATAGATAATAATAATGCAGTAACCACAGAGGTTAAGTATCTGGGCTCCATACCATGATACCACCTTTATCCAGAAGGAATGACATACACTAAGGGGCGCTACTCCCTAGAACCTTGCCGCATTCGTCCTGTTTCGACCATTTCCGGGGTGTGAGGCTCGACGAAGTCTCGTCCACAAAGCTACGCTTTCTCAAAAAGCCCTGCTTCGGGTCAAACAAAATGATCAACCTATGATCACCAAGATATAAGATCAAACAAATGATCATATCGCAAATGATCAAACACTGATCATTTCACATCAACACTCAGTATGCCACGTTACCAAATTGGGATATATTGCTGATAAATTTCAACTACATAACCTCTGAGCTCGTACGTCTCAGAGAAGGGTGTTAAGCTAAGAGAATAAATTCTCCGCCACCAACAGAAATGTATTTGAAAGAAATCAGCTTTATATCTCAAATTGTAACGTCAGACACACAATCCATACAAGTCTGTTCCGGGATCGAACAGAACCGAAGGCACTTCTCACGAAGCCCTTGCAAATCCGGATAATTTCAATCACGTCAGGACTTCCCGTCACTAAGGGTGATAAAACCTCTAAATCGGAGATCAGCCGATGTAGAGTAACTCGACGGTAATCCTTCCGTTTTCAAAAATATCCGGTCTTCAACACCGGTCTTCAAATGAAATTCATAACGACGTATCACATATTCGGAATGGGTTATACGACCCCATGGTCCTTTCCCGGCTAACCCGAATAGTGAGCGTTTATTTTAAAAATAAGTGTGGCAGTCAATTTCATCCAATTCACAACAGATACCTACCTAAAGGTAATTATTGATAGTCGGTTATTTAACTATCAATAAAGATGCGCAACATCATCAGATTCCAAATAATTTTCTCAAATTATTTTATCTTCAAAAATATCTTTACTAGATATAAAATTTCCACACTTAATCATTTGAAAACAATTTCAAATCAATTTCCACATTTCATTTTATCTTTGAAGATAAAATCTCAAAACAGTTCATTTCATATTGGAAAAGCATTTCCATACTTATTAAATAATAAGTATTTCACAAATCATTTATTTTCAACATTTGGAAATATTCGATATACTTAAATCAAAATTAAGTATACATTCATTCTTTAAGGAAAACATTACTATAACAACATTTATTTGAGTCAAAACGAATGTTACGTAAAACATCGTTACGACGACTCAAAATCACTAGTATAGGGATTCGGAATTTAGATAGATATATGAATCCCAATACTACACAAAAATATTTCCTTTCGGAAACCATTTACTATAACAACAGTGTTATAGTCCATCATTTCCTTAAATTCCTCGAAAACGTCTATTTCAACAATAAATGTTGAAATCTATGATTTCGATATTTCACACGTTTTAAAACATCTTTTAAAACAATTACTTCGTTTTATAATATCGCTTTCCCAGAACATATCCATTTTATTTTTCAATAATATATTCACTGTCCAAAATCGTGAATATAATTCAATAACCAAATTTCAATCCTTTCTACACATTTATTTCAAGCATTATCCACTGTCCAAAATCGTGGATAAAATTCCCTTAATAATCTCTATATTTAAAATCAATCAAATTTGATTTATTTTTCGAATTTATAAAAACAACGTCTATAAATTCCATTTTCTATTTTCAATAACAACTCCGGTTTATAAATCTCATTTTATTAACTTCTATAATTCACTTATAAAAATAAGTGATTTCGGATTTATAAACAACGTTTATAAATCGCATTTGTACTTTATAACGATTTTAACTTTAAAAAGAATCATTTATGAACAGATTCAATCAACATTCCATTTAAAGGCAAAAATCTAAATTACGTATAAATCCTTTATTCTACAACTTCATTCATTTTTAACTTCACAACGTAAATCTATTAATTTCATTCACTTATGAAATCCATTTATACTTCTTTTTAACACTTATAAAATTCGTTTTATAAGTCCAATATTTTGATTTACAAAAATATCAATTTTATAAATCTTTTTATACCAATCGTTTATAGTTATTCAAAAATCCCAACTTAAACCACTTTATAAATAAATCGACTTTTATTTCAAAAACGACACTTCGGTTATATTTCACTAAAAATTATAACTTTAAAATCTTACGTTTATAAATCGATTCAAAAAAATTCCATAAAACATATATTTTCAAAAATCACTTTAAAAACCCTTTTAAAGTAAAAGTCGTTATTTTTACATTTCAAAACTGAATCTGATGATGCAACAACACCAATCAGTCCATCACAACAGTCAATATCATATATCAATATGATAACAGAATATATCAAAATATCTGTAAATAATCAATACGGTGAGGAATCCAGTCGGATCCCTCCAACCTGTTTCCCTGCATCCAAAGATGTTAGCACAATACCAATTCCGCTCTAGTACGGAATTATCGCGGTATATGGGTTTTTATAAATCCGCTTACTAACGGCGCAATAGGGTCTCATCCGCTATACGAGGCGGGAAATCATCAATCCAATATATACATATGCCAATATGTATATATTGCTATATATAGATATATACCCTACTATATCTAATATCACATCCAAACAGTCAATCATCAATCAATAACTGTAAAAAAAATTCCACATTCATTTGAGTGAGAAGATCTCACCGTGATTTCATTTCCGTTCCAGTACGTTTTATTTCGAATAAAATTAAACGTGCGTTTAATTTTACCCGAAATTTTCGTTAACTCCAAACGACTCCAAATCAATTGCATCGCGTAGTATTCGCAAATACGATTCCAACGCACTTTGTTTCATCGAAATCTGATAACGTATGAAGAAGTTATCGCCTTACAAAGATTATACGATTTAAATTAAAATTAATTTACAAAATATCTTTTTATTTTAACCTAGATCAAATCAGGACCGTGAAATTCAAACAAGAGATCTTGGCCGCGTTTTACTTCTTCCCCTTCCAGTTCAAACACGCAAGTATCAACCCATCATCACGCGGCAATCCCCGATCACCGCTCCTCCCCTAAGCCACCGGAGCTTGATCAAATGACGCTGCGACACGCGCCACACCCCAAGCCACCACCGACCGTGGCCCCTTGAAGCTCGGCATCACAAATCATGAGAAAAACCCGATTCAATGCGTGACGTTCAAACGCAATTTGACGTCGATTGGCTATGAGTTTTCCCATCATAACCGTTGAAGATCTTCGTCTCTTTGCCCTCTACAACTCTCGTTTAGAAAGTTTTGCGAATAGATTGATGGAATTGAAGAAAATTGGAGGAGAAGGATCGAACAATATTGGCCATTGAAATGTTGTAAGTGGCGGCCGAGAGAAAGGATTAGGGTTTGCTGAAGAAACGTGTATTTATAAACAATTATAATTATTATTTTAATATTAAATCCACTTCTAAACTATTTTCTCAAACGATCTCCAAATCTGGCGTGCCGCCTGGCGTTCGTAAGGTTTACCCCACGTTCCGAACACAATGGAACGTGTTTCGAAAGCTAATTCGGACATCTGTGCGAGATACGGAGCAAAACGATCGATTTAAAATTAAACCGATTTAAATCGATTTCGAGGCGTTTTAATTTGTACCGGACAAATGGTAAATCCAAAAATTACGAAATTTGAAATCTTACAATAATATCACATTACGGATCCGATGAAATGGTTTCGTCGAAATCCGAGACCGTTTGAAAAATGACTATTTTAACTCGACGATTTAAAATTAAAATGATATCAATGCGTTTCGAGCTGCCAAGGTCAAACGACAACTCCGATGGATACGAAAATTGAAATCCGATAATAAATAACTATTACGGATCCAATGGAACTGGTCTCGTTCAATTCTGAGACTGTTCGAAAATTGGCTATTTTTACAGTCGATAATTAAATATTAAAATATTCAATTTTCATAGATTAACTCCAAATTCAATTTTAAAAGTTCTATAATATTTCTATAACTCCAGTATGATTAAATAAAATTTTACAAATCATTTTCAATCATTTTAAACTCGTTTTTCAATTATCTCTGGAATTTCACTATTTAATTTATCGATTAAATTGACCAAATTAAATCCAATATTCGAATAATAAATTATTCGACTTCTTAAATTCATTTATTAATATTAAAATCAATTAAATATTCGAATTTTAATTATCAAAAATTCTGGGTCGTTACAGAACTCGATCCACCAGAGATGTTGAGAAGATCACAAACTTCCGACCTTGCCAAAACTAGGTTTACAGACTTTACTGATCATCCATCGCCGCCACAGTGAACTGCCATCACTTATGCTATTTTTGCCGACCTCACCCATCATTCAGCTACCTCCAGTGAGAACCACGTCTTCCCCGATCACCTAGATCGTCAGAACCCACCCAAAACTCCAAATCTGATCAAACTCAAACTACTCCCTCAATTCAATGCTAAAAATTATGATTCCACTTTTAAAAATCTAGTTTTTGGTTGATGATTCAGTTTACATGCCTGAATCAATAAATTTAGAAGTTTGAATTTTTCACTTATTTAGACTTGCTCTGTTGTTTTGATTTCCATAGCCATTCAAGTTTTATTTTAACTTAATTATAATTTTAAACTATAATCTAAGATGAAACAAACAACTTTTGTGTATATTTTAAATCCTAACAGAAACTAGATCAAGAGATAATGAATTTTGATCAAAATTTTAGCTTCTAAAACTAAGAACAGGCAGGAACAAATACAACTACAAGCATGCATCTATACATCCATATATATACACAGAAATTTAATCATATACATCCACACAATACACATTTTATTTCCAGAAATTCACATGCAACCAGATATCCATATACTTAAGTTTTAAAAAGAATGTTACTCACCTGATTTAAAAATGAAGAACAGAGCCCTCTTTTGAAACCAATTTTGATTTTGAAAACTTTAGAACTTGAATTGCTATAATATGCTTCTGATATTAAACTGGAATGTTGAAGATGCTTGAATGCTTAAGAAAATTACTTAAACGTGCTTTGATTAAATCTCAGGTTTGCAAAAGAACAGGCTTTTGAGTTGTTTTGATTTGAAAAGAATTACAGTTCTGACTTGAAGAAGAATGTTCAGGTTTTAGGCAAATGGTTTGATTCTCTGGTTAGAGGAGTGTTGATTACAGATTGTTTTGAGAAATTTTGTTTGAGAATTTGGTTTGAGTTATAGATTTTGTTTTTGAGTATCCTTCAGGCTGAAGTTTTTTTATCTTTGAATTGAAGAAGATAGAAAAAGAAAATGAAGATGAGAAGCATATGTTTATATAAGTTAATTTGTGATTTAATAAAAATAAAAGAAAAAATGAAAATTATAAAGGACCCTTGTTTAAAGTCTTAACATTTGTCATATAGAGTTGTTAATCAATTAACACTTGTTACTATTAAGCCTTAGAGATTTACACTTGTAATTTAAGTAATCCTTATTTATTTTAAATATAAATAAAAGCCTTTTTCTTTATTTATTAAATACATATCTATTTATAAATTACTTTTAAAGAAACAAAACTAATTATATTTATAAATAAAAGTTTATACATATATTTTAAAATCCAAAACTATTTAAAATATCTATCTTTGAATTTCAAAACTTTAAATTCAAATTCAAATCAAAGTCAAAAGTCTAATTTTAAAATCAAGTTATATATATATATATAACTACACAAATTCAATTTGAAATAACAATTCTATTTACATTAAAATCTATTTATAAAAACAATACATTATTAATATTGTTTGAAAATAACACATTTATCAATTTTAAATAAATTTATAAAAGAGATTACCTTATTATTAATAAATTACTTATACTAAATTTTACAACTTCAAATCATAATATATACATGCATATATATTATAAGTTTGAAAACATCCCTTTATTAAATTAAACTGAAGGACTTCCTATTTAAATATATACTAATATATACATTATAAATAGAAAAAAATTTATATTAGCTTTTAAAAGATATAATTCACTAATTAAATATTTATTATAGAAGATTATTAAACCAATTTAAACATTTTTAATAAAGATTATCAAATCAATTTAATTATTTAAACAGATTATTAAATTGATATTGTCCAGAAATTCCGGGATATCACAGTTGTGAGGTTCAGGCACGATGCTAGGGTTCGCGTGTACGAGGTAGATGCTGACGTATTAAATATTATTATTATTATTTTATTATTTTTTTATAAATCTTACTATGTTCTAATATGCATAACTTTCTCATAGGAGGTCTGATTCACGCGTGGTTTGTTCCGCTGGGATCGTATCGGAATTCCAAACACTTTGACACTGGTTTGGATGAATTCTGAGACCACTGAATTTTGAACCCTAATTTGGATTTAAATTCGATTTAAATTCAAAGGTGAGTGTTTTTAACCCACTCACAACTTCTAAAATTTCTTATGTTTCTTAAATTTAATTTATGATGTGATTAGGAATTTTATTTATGGTTGTTTGATATTTTTAAATTGCTATTACTATTAATTTGAATATTATTTCGAATTAAATTGTTATTTAATTTAATATTGAATATAAATTGCTAGTTGAATACTCGTTATTGATTATCAGTTCTATATTGATGTTTATTGACCGATTTGGATGATGATTGTGATGGATGTTTGATTGTTGATATTGGATGCTCTATTTTATATCGTTATAAACTGCAAATTCACTATGGGTTGAAATGATACATACCCAAAAGATCAATAGATTAAGGAAAAATCGTTATGGGTTGAAATGATAGACTCGAGCGATTTTATGGATTTTGTTATTAAATTCGGGATGCGGTTTGAAATGATATATAACCATAAAATTTTAAATTGTGGATTGAAATGATAAATATCCATATCACTTGACCCTAGGGTAGAGAATTATATACAGACACCGGATTGGTTAAATTAAATGATTTTAAAATCCTTAATTTTCGAATTTAATTAAATGATATTTGAAAAAAAAAATTGATTTATGTAAATTGAAGTATTATTGGAAAATCAAGTTTATAATGAAATGTGAAATGGTTTAAAAGGAATTGCTTTAAGAAATTAAATTGGAAGTATAAAGTTAAACTTTTAAGTATAAATGAAATTTTAACAAAATTAAGTTATTGAAGTTGTTTGAAAATACTTTGAAATATTTTGAAATTGGAGTAATCCGAAGTGATATTTGAACATGGATTGAAACAATATGAAATTCAATAGTTTATTGAAATGTTAAATTGAAAGGTTTGGAATTTGGTTTGTTGACTTGGAAATTGAAAATGGTCCAAATGTGTTGAAATGAAATGAATAGTTTAATTTGCTATTAATTCTAAATTCATGTTTTAATATAAATTGTTTTAAAAATATATTATTTCAAAATTTCTAATTATTAAGATTTCAAGTATTAAACTATTTTAACCTGTATTAATTATATTAAGTCATTTTAACCTATTTTAAACCATTTAATTTATTTAAACTAATTAACTTGTTTTAACTTATTTTAAATCTAATTAATCTATTTTAAAGCTATTTAATCTATTTTAATTATATTTAATCTATTTTAAATCTATATTAACTATTTATAACTATTTCAAACTATTTTCTTCTAAATTCCAAACTAAGTAAAATGGATGGATTTATATTCAAATTCTCGATTTTTTTAAGTGAATATGGTTAATGATGTTATAACCTAAGTTGAGAATTAAGTAACATATTTGGTTTATTATGATATTTTGAAATGAGAGTTTAGCCTATTTTGGAAATATGACTTTTGAAAGGAAATATAATTTCGAACTATGATTTCAAATGTGTTATGATTTCAAAGGTGAATATGATTTCGGAAGTAAGTAATGATTTCGAAAGTGATATGATTTGAATTGAATATGATATTTTGATATCAATTATGAAATTGTTTTGGAAATGTAAAAGAACCATCCGGTGTGTAATAAGTGATTGGTTGTTAAAGAGACCGGGATCGAATATTGTCATACTCTTTGCCAATACCGAAAACTACTTTGACAACTGTGTACGCGGTGGAGATTCCAGAATGAAGTAGGATGGTTGGCGATAATGCTATATGAGGTATATACGTGGACCTGACTCCCATGAGTTAGCTTAAGGTGGCTAAAACAGGAGCAATTGACGGGCCAAGTGAGGTCATTCCTCTGATCGGGCACACTCCTTCGATACTATATTCTTACTTTGCGATTGATTTGGTGGCCACCCTCGATTTTTGATTTGGGAGTGTGTTCCGAGGTGGGCAGTAGTAGCAGCTATGCGTTACCACTAGTCCGGAAGTGTAATTGGTATATCTACCCTGGTATTTCCTTGTTGTGCCGTGTCACCGACCCTATCGAGACCACTACGAGTTTGTTTTGAACCATACCTATGGAGTGCCCTCTGACGACGTCCAGTATGGACGGGATTACGGTACTATATAGACTATGGGAATATATAAAAATGTGTTAAGGGGGAAATGGGTAACGCCTTAACGCTATTTTAATAGTTTATTTTATTGTAGACATATTATAATAGCATATTTTACGACATGGTAGATAGTTTAACGGATCCTTAGGAGATGTGAATCCCGAACATCTCTTAAGTTACTACACTCGTGTTAGACACTGGATAGGAGATGTCAAACCCCGTAAACATCTCCGATGTCGTTCCACTCATATTTATTTATTTACCGTTGATTTAACTTACATAAGGTCTTTTAGTTCTGACTTCAGTGTTTTGTCTTTTCAATTCGCTTGGGTCAGCCTGAACATTTCAGGATTCAAAGACTTGTTTCTGGAGGACGAAGACGAAGATTGTATTATTATTTACTATATTATTCCACTACATCATACTGTTCCACTGCATTATCATTTATTTATCTATGATATGTGTAACTCTGATTTTGTATTGTATAAGTATAATCAAATGTTTTGTATATAGCTTCATGAACAGTTATTTGATTATTATATTTTGTCATTCCGCTGCGAGATTCTATTTTGTTTTTTTTCTTTCTCTGCTTTTTCTTATCCACTCCAATAACAATCTGCCCTTCAGTATGATTTGAGTCGGCATGTGTGTCTGCTTAAAACATACAAAAAGGTGGGATGTTACAATAATTTTGTGAATTTGAGTTAAAACCTTAGCATAGATTCACTCATAAATAATAGTGTTAACTAGGTTCTTAACCAAGCAGAAATCAATAGGAGTTAGAAAATTGAGACGAAGTCATAATGACTTAAAATCTTGGAAGCACGCCTAGATAGGGTAGAGAAGCATCTCAGTGAAATTTCAACTCGGATGGAGCCAACATATGATGCCGGTACCGATCTCATGAATTCGATGGAGAGTACTTATGTCGTCATATTTCACACTCAAACTTTGCATGAGCACTACTTTACCTATTTTATGTGTCTCGAAGAGATATCGAAGTATTTTGAATAAGTGTAACAACCCTCGTTTTGGTGATTACCTGTAATATTGGAAATAAAATAATTTGGAGCTAGAGAATTTTGGCTAAAATTGTTTATTTTAAATAAAAAATGAATTTTGGATAATAAAAATTGGGTTTAATTATGTTGGTTGAGAATCTTGTTAAATAAATTGAGAATATAGGAATTTTGTTATTACTGAGTTAATAAATTAATTGGGAGATTTATTTCAACATTAATTTGTTGGAATAAATTAAAAAGGTTGAAAATAAAGTTTAAAAAAAAATTATTTTGGTAAGTTTGAAAGAATGATCAATTATTGATTTTTATTTGAGTGGAGCAATAATTTTGAAAGTTATTGTCAATATTAAGCCATTTATTAAATTTAAAAGGAGATAATTAGAAGTAAATATGCATTTTATTAATATAAAAGATGGAATATTGTTTCAAAATAATATTTAGATGTATAAATAAAGTTAGAATGTTTTGTTGTATTTTCTTTGACAAGAAAACAATTTTTGTATAAAATTTTATGTTAAAAATGGTGTTTTATAAGATAAAAAGTGTAAATTTTCATATTTAAGTAAAAATATGATTTTAATATTAGAGAGTAAAACATTTATAGCTAAAATAATTTATTTTTGTTGTTAAAACATTTTTTTACATAAACATGTGTTATAGGAATTTTATTAGGTTTTAAATATGTGAATATGTGATTATCAAATGAGAAATATAGTGTAAACATGCATTTGTACTTAGAAATTTCTCTAAGTGTTTGTTTTGGGCTAGTGGGTAATTGGTTTGAATCTAATACCCAACTCTCGAAGTCTCAGGAAAAGAAAATTCCTGTACGTAGACTTCATTTGTTTCTTCTCAGAAAAAAAGAAAGAAAAAGAAACATACTTACAGTAAAACAATAATGGCAATCTCTCTTTCAAATTAAGTTCTTACATCGAAATTTGCTGAAACTAAAGATAAATTCAAGCTAATAAAAAAGTAATACAGGTAATCAAAGCCAAAACTCTCAACAATTTCATCAAAATTGTGATTTTGAATTGATATAGCCTGTAACCTTTTGTTCTCTGGTTGCATGTTCTAGTTTCATCTTCTACAGGTCATTGAGAGCTTCTTTCCAGCTAAAAGTTTGCATCATTCATTGCTTATTGCTTCAAATCCAAGTATAGGTGAGTAAAACTCACAACTTTTAACTCTAATCATGAATTGAGAAAGAAATCTGAAGTTATTTGCTCTCTATAAACGTTTTACTGTAAGTTGTGTTCTTTTGGTGAAAAACAGTTTCTGGTTGCCACTTTGATTGTTCATATCCCTTTGATTTTTCTCAAATCTATGCCGGATCTTTTCTGAGTTGTAGTTTGAGTTTAGTACTTTGTTCATGCAAAAATATGCAGCTTAATTCATTCAGTAGATATGTTAAATTGCTGTGCAAAAGTCAATACAAACAAGGGAAAAACCCTGTTCAAAATCGCGTAATGAAGGTCGACAACCCCCTTCATCTAGGTCGACAGCTAGGTCGACCTTGGCACCTGTAGGTCGACATGCATGTCGACCTGTAGGTCGACCTGGGCTCCAATTTGGAGCCTGCTGCTTTCTTTTGTGCTCTGTTGTATTCTTTTGCTCTACTTGCTTTTGTTCTTTATTCCAGCAATATTTTTAGTTTATTTTCAAGCAATTTTGAGAAGCTTTTGAAAGGCAATATCCTACCAATAGGTGAGCCAATGATTTTACATGACTTGAACTCTAATTGATGAATTTTTCAAGATGGTTTCATGAGAGAAATTTCAATATTTTCAACAAATTTTCTTCTTTTTGAACAAATTTCTTTTGTATAATTTTAAAATGGGTTTTATAATTAAATTGGCTTTTAAATAATTATTATACAATATTCAAAAATTATTTTTACCTATTTTAAAGTTATTAAAATAAATTATATTATAATAAAAGAAATTTATAAAGGAATGTTTTCAAAATTGATTTTAAAAGTGGATTTAAAAACTAGTTTTCTTATAGAAAATTGTTTTATATATATAAAGTCCAAATCCTATCTTTTTGTGAAATGAGATTTAGAAGGCCATATGGCATATTTTAAGATGTATAATCTACTTTTTGGAGCAATTTGTGATGACTTTTTTTGGATGTTTATTTAGAGTATTTAATCTTCTATTTAGGAGATATAGAGGATGAAGCCATTAAATTAGCTAATATCATTTGCCGATGAGATGAGGCAAGTTATAATTTGGAAAACCATCATGATGTTTTACTACTTGTCAAGGAGATGAGATAAGTCATGGTTTGGGAAACCATTATGATGTTTTATGATACTTGCCGATGAGATGAGGCAAGTTGTGATTTACTGAGATTCGCGATTTGATGATGTTTTCTAATATGGCATTGACTAGCGGTTAGTATACCGTTAAGTGAGAACGTGTGGTATGGGACACCCGTTAACACTTTTCGGGTTCCTATCTGAGAGTTTGTGACACATTCACGATGTTATGACAGTACTGTAGACCTTCGGGTCATCACGATGTATTACGACTTCGGTTGTCACGATGTTCTACGACTTCGGACGTCACGATGTATTACGACTTCGGTTGTCACGATGTATTACGACTTCGGTCGTTAAGAGGAAGGTACCTATTATATATACATTATTAGACAAGAGGTTGTCACATGCAGCATTGCTTCGGCATGCAATTGGGGATTTGGATCCAATCCGGGATTTTCTTAGTTTTGATGATTCTTGATTTCACCATTTTGAGATGTTTTAATTACATTGATAGCCTATAGCTATATGAGATGTTTATATATAAATGGTGATTTCACTTATGAGATTTTGAACTCCTAATCGAGTTCCACGAGTATGAGGTTTATGTGGTTTATGTGGTTTCTTTTGAAACTTTATATGATTCTTTTGGGAATTTATATTTCTAGATGTTGAAGGAAACTTTCATGATGAATGGACGTTAATTATGGACACACTTTGAGGAACCTTTTATACCCTATCACTTAGAAATTTAGAAGAAGCATATTCACATTTCATTCCATTTTATTTAAAGGAATGTTTCCCTTATTGTAATTATGATCCCTTTATCATTGCTAATATTCATGTTCAAGTTAGACTGACCTGTGTATTTATTACTCGGGTCAGACCGAGTTGCAGGTTAGGATTCATGACTATGGTTAGTTGTTACCTTTGGATCTTACTATCGGAATTTTGGACTTGAAGCTTAGTTTTTGTGTTGTATATTTTGTGGTGTACTTATCATTGTATATTCTTTTATGGGGGAATATGATGTATGTATGTATATAGTGGTTGCATTACCACTTATGTCATGATGTATATGTATGTATATTTATATGTGTTTGTTGTTCTGTGATTGTTTTGTTATTATGTTTTGTTCTGAATCAATCATGTAGCCACCATAGTATTGTATTCGATAGGAGTTAAGTATGTTGAACCTCTTAAGAAAAAATGAAAAAAAAAGTACCAAATTGACATACTTAGCTCTTATCTAATACAAGACTATGATGGTCGCCCTTAACCAGCCCTATTCTCCGCATTAGCAGATAGTATTACCCAGCAATTGTCTTTGTTAATGTGGGTCTCGGGGTGGGACATCACAGCCTTGTATCATAGCTGGATTTAGGACAAAATGTAATAAACACATAACAGTATACATAATTACTATACATCAAGTATGATACAAGTGAAAAACATCATCCCTCATCGAACGAGTCATCGAAATCTTTTATGAACCGATTCAACATTGCAATTACTGAAGTTAGTAATCCAAATGAGGATATGGTGTTCATGTCTTTGGTCCGGGCTATCCATTCAAAAATAGACTTTGGTAGGTGGATTAAGATGAAACAACTAACTACCATGAAAGAGTTTAATTGAGAAGCAAGCAATTTCTGAGATTGTAAGAGGCAGATGCAATGGAAGGCAAGACTGCCAATGGGCAACTGAAGAAGGTGGTTCAAAGTAATGTAACGGGCAAGCATGATGGAAATAGTTCTAGAGATATTGTAGGAAATGCAGGGAAGAATGGAAATAAAAAAAAGGAAGATCCATAACTCTGGAAGGCGTAATGGGAATGGAAAGTGAATCGGGAATCTAAGACCCAAGGAATACACACCATTGTATGATAGTCTAAAGAATATCAACTTGCCACTCAAGACATTGAATAGTACAACAAAATGCCTAGGAAGGAAGAATCCAAGTGACAAAAGAGGTCATGAAAGTTTTGCTGTTTGCATGAGACTCATGGACACAACACGAATGAGTGTCGAAATCTAAAGGATTTGATCAAGGAACTAACAAGGAACAACAAACTCTAGCAATATGTGAAAAAATCATTAAATTACGACAAATATGTTGGACCTCATGTTCCAAATACTCAAGGAAACAAATCCGAACCCAGAGGAGATGGGACCCGACGACCAAATCAGAGACTTATTATAAACGCCATCACCGGAGGACCTCACCCAGCTTAGAAGAGTTAGGTAAGATGGAGCGATATGTAGCTCACTAAAGCATACTTTTAAGCAAACTTGTAATGCCATTGAGGATGGATGGCCAAGCAACAAAAAGCGATTACTGATGATATTGTATTTGGAATCGAGACACTGAAGGTATAGAGGCGTCAACTCTCGACATGATGGTGATAACCTTGGCATTGAACTGGTAGTTGTGCATCGAGTACTCGTGATGAGTGGAAGTTCTGTTAACATCTTATTTCGAAAAACATTGGATTAGATGAAGATCAACATGAAGGATGTGGCTGCATGTAGAATGAAGATCCAAGGGTTTACAGGTGAACCAAAATATCTGGTAGGATGATCTATTTGCCTATGGAACTTGGACAAGGTGATTGAAGGGTTGTGGTTATCCAAACCTTTGTGATTGTTGACGAATTCTTAACCTACAATGCTTTCTTAGGCCGATCAGCCCTTGTAACGACCCGATATTTTCAACCATTCGCATCCATTATAAGTGTATAGGTAGACACTCATGCCGGAGTTGAATTGCTCAAAATACCACGTTGTAATTAAAATTTGGCAAATCTCAGAATATACAGTAAATAAATATAATCACAGATCACAGACACAGAGTAAAATAATGCAGCGGAAGTAAAAGAAATAGTAGTTCATGAAGCTACTATATAAATATATCAGAGTTACATAAGATACAACAGAAGAAATAGAGTACAACCAAAGTCTCAATAAAATACCAAGTACAAGCTGAGTAGAACAACAGAATTGAAATAGATAGGACATGACAAGCAGATAATCTCCAGCGATTCAAATCTCCAAGAGAGTGGAAATCCAAATCTGTGAATAACTCAGGCTGACCCGAGCGTAAAGCAAAACACAAAACACTCGAGTCAGGACAATATATACTTATATAATGTAAACCAACTCAAGTGAACTGTAATAAAGGTACAAGTAACTTAGAAGATGCTTGGGACCGCCCATCCTCTAAGGATCCGTTAAAATATCTACTATGTAGTAATATTCGCTATTATAATAATGTCTAATAAGTAAAGTATAATCATATAGAAAATAGCGTTAAGGGGATGGAGAACCTTAACGCGGTCGGATCTTAAAATCATAATCGTAGTACAGCTCGATATGGTAGGTGACACGGCACAACTAGGCAATGCCAGGGTAGATATACCAATTACGCATCCAGACTAGTGGTGACGCATAGCAGCCACTACCGCCCACCTCGAACAACACTCCCAAATCAAGGGTGGCCACCAAATCAATCACAAGTAATAGAATGGTATCGAAGAAGTGTGTCCGATAAGAGGTGCTACCTCCTTGGTCCGTCAATCGCTCCTGTTTTAGCCACCTTATGCCAACTCACGGGAGTTGGGTCCACGTATATACCTTAGGATCGTCGCCACCATCCTACTTCATTCTGGAATCTCCACCGCGTACACGGTTGTCAAAGTGGTTTTCGGTATCGACAGAGAGTATGTCCATATCCGATCCCGGTCTCTTTAACAACCAATCGTTATTATAACCCGTGGTTATAACTTTTAAAACAATACTTTACTTCAAAATAAAATATCATTTCAAAACCATATATTTATCAAAATAAAGATTAAATCAATTCCAAACCATTTCCATATATTTAAAATATCATATCATTTCAAAACTTCATTTCAAATCATTTCAATATATCAAAATATCATATCTTTCCAAAACTTCATTTCAAATCATTTTAATATTCCAAATATCATTTGAGTTCAAATCTAAATATTCAACTTTAAATACCTTTTAAATTTAAAGGTATACTTCATTTATTATCATTTCAAGTCACCTTTTAAATAGTTTATATTCCAATCAAATAATTCATTTAAACCTTTTAAAAGTGTAATTATTATATTTTCAAATCAAGTATTCAATTTCCAAAGTTTCAAACCATTCTGAGTTCGTTTACTAAGTCAAAAACCCTAATTATTAAAATTTCAAAATTTCACAGCATTTAAAAACAACTGCTATAGGTTATATTTGAAAACATTTTTAATTCAGCAAAGACAGCACTTAAAACTGCTGTTAAAACTAAGTTTAAGTTGAATTATAGTTCAAAAACAGAAAAGACAGCATTTCAGAAGTGCTGCGGTAGTTCAGATTTCAAAACAAGGGCTAAATTTGGTTTCAGCAAAGACTGCAGACAACTATAGCATTTCCAGAGAATGCTACAATAGACCTGAGTTCAATATTAGCCTATAAGTTCAATTACAGCAACTACAACATTTCAGAAATGCTGTAATAGCTCTTTTTACACAATTTTAGTTCAATTCAGAAACTATAGCATTTCTGAATGCTATTAAAAGTTAATTCCAGATTTTAGTGTATTTCCAGCAACTAAATAATTTCAATTTAAAACACATAAACCTTTTTAAAAATCATATTTTAACATTTAAAATGTTCATTTTCATATCATTTAACATATATCTTTTTCACAATAAATTTCTTATAATTAATCCAATTTTCAACAATTTACTTAATAAATTTAAGTGTAAAAGTTTCCAATTCTTCACATTTCAACAAATAACTTAACACTTCAAATTTAAATTACCATTTCACAAATTTAACTAAATTTCCAATTTTATTTAATTAACTTAAACCTTTAATTAAAACCAAATTTCACATTTCCAAGTCAAGTTATATTTTAAAAGATCACTTTTAAACATTCACTTATTTAACCACTTAAATTCATAGAAAAATCAATAATACTTTAATAAATCACTTAAATTCAAATTTAATCAAATTATCATATTTACCATTTCCAAATAAAATTTAATATCCATTTTATTTATATAACTTAAATATCATTTTTAACCAAAATTCCAAATTTCCAACTTAAGCTATATTCCAAAAATCCAGTTAAACCATTCATTAATTACATTTTTTACACATGGAAAAAAATCATAATTTCTTTATTATAAACATTTCAAAATCTATTTAAATCAAATTTCATAAATTTATAATTTTTTAAAATACTTAAAAATATCCAAAACACTTTATAAAATAACCACGGGCCTGTATATAATTTTCTAACCTAGGTTAAGTGATACAGATATGTATCATTTCAATCCGCAGTTAAAAAAGAAAAATCCAGGTTCTATCATGTCAAACCCGCAATCCCAAGTTAAAATAAATTAAATAAAAATCGTTTAGGCCTATCATTTCAGCCCATAACGATTTTTCCCTATTCTAAAGTCCGTTCGGGTATGTATCATTTCAACCCATAGTGATTCTAGTCTACAGGGAACATGCAATGGTGATACAGATATAAATAACAGAATAACATTAAATAACAGTAACATATGATATAACAGGTGTAATAACAGGTGTGAACATCATATGATAATAATATAAGCATATATAACATGATAATATATTTCTACAGATTCTCAGGGTGTCAATTTACTAGTTATATAGGTACATATTGTCTGGTGAGAATAACTCACCTGTTCAGAGCTGGAGATATCCACCAAAGCACACAACACAACACAATGAAGGAACGATGACATTGATATGACTTGAGAGTGGAGAGCCAAAGCAAATAGCCTTGTTCAAACATTTACACAAAACAATGCAAATGTACAATTAAGTTTCAACACAAGCTATCACCAATTAACGCTAGAAATAAATGCCCAAAACAACATCAAATGGTTTGCACTTGTTCTCAACTTCACATGGATCAGTTAGTGATGGAATAAGGTCAGCTAAGGCAGGGACTAAGGGCTGGGTTTGGGTCCATAGTGGTCGACCTATGTGGGTTTAAATGGTGCATATGTATATAGGTGCAACAATCTTCAACTACAAGGCAACTATCATCACTTTTATTGCTACAAAAGGGTTCGGCCCTAGGTCCTATGGTCATGGCCAGGTGTCCAGAAGATGTTGGGTGGTGTGGTAGAGGGTGGAGGTCAGGTCAGAGGTGGTGGTGGTGGTGGAAGTGGCGGCTAGTGGTGGATAAAGGTGGGTGTGGCAATCTAGGCTCGGTTTGCAATGTTAGGTGATGGTTTGTGAAGTTTTTGTGGTGGTTCTCATGCCATGAGTGCTCGGCCTGGTAGGATGGTGGTCTAGGGTGGTTGCTGGTCAGAGTATCAGGTGGTGGAGGTCGGCCAATGACTTGGTGGAGGAGGAGCCGATCAACAAAGATGAGAACAACATGCAAATCAAAGTAGAAAACATAGAAAAACAAGAAAAGAAGAAGAGATTTCTCACCCAACTTTTGATCCTATGGCCGTGCATTATTTTTGTGAGTTTGGGAAGGTTAAGATACGTGAAAACAAATGAAAGATGCAGCTGAAATGGTAAGGAGATGTACGGCCAAAATCATAAAGGATGTAGGTTGAGAAAATTAAGAGGTGGAAGGCTAAAAGACAAAAGAGTTTAAAACTTTTCATATATCCAGCCATTTCCTTTCAATTTTTAAATAACTGAAATATATATATAAATTCAGGTAAAAATACGAAAATTTATTAAATAAACAAAAAAATAAATCAATAAATATTAAATATATATAATTTAATTAAATAAAACAGCAAAATTTTCAACTAGTCTTGAAAATATGAAAAATAAATGCAATGAACTTTGGAAACTTTTTATGTACTTAAAAATATTTATAAATAAAGGTAAGAACATGAAATAAAAATAAATTTACAAAAATAAATAAATAAATTTTAATTAAATAAAATTTAAATGAAGAAAATAACAGAAAAATAGAAACTAGGCTTTATAAATTGAAATAAATTCAAGTAAACTTTAGAAAAATTATATGATCATTTTTAAAAATATTAAAAGATAAAATATACTCAAAATAAAGTATTAACCCAATTAAAATAAAACATAACAAAGAAAAATAAGATTTATATCATTTGAAATAGACAAAATTGTTAAATAAACAAATTATACTCAAAGTTGAAATGTACATAACATTTACAGTTTAACTCCGTTTTCAGCGAAACGAAAAGCAGTATTCAAATTATTACATCTATTATCATAATAAAAGATAAAATTTATAATTTCAAATATTTAAAAATTTAAATTTAAAAGTCAAAGTTTGACTATTGACCAAAATTCACATTTTCTGGAAATATTAAATCTAGTCATATTTGGAATTCTAATCCCCATCGAAATCAAAGTTTATATTTAAAATAACAAAATTTATTCTTTTTCATAAATAAAGCTTTTGAATCTGGAAAAATCAATTTAAAAATATTTGTACAATACCGGGTTGTTACACTCTCCCCCACTCAAAACTTTTCGTCCCCGAAAAGGAACGAGGTACGGGAAAGCACAGAAAAAGATAGAATGAAATAGAATTAAGACAAGATGATAAGAAGATTGGAATTACACCTGATAACTATTGTTATAGGTAAGTTTGACAAGATGGAGGTGATCAAATCAAGAACACAAACACGAAAAAGATTCTCTAGAGTCTGAATCACCCTTTTCACTTGAGCGACGGACCATGGATGGAAAACGGTGTTCAGATTCCAAAATGAGTAACAAAGATTTTCAAAGATTACAGAAAGATTTCTAAACAGACTGGTATAAGCAATAGCCTTTCCATTCTGTAACAAGATAAGAGAAATAAGGACAACCAAAAGATAGTTTGAAAAACAAAATAAGATAATAGATTTGTAACCATAATGTTTTGAAATCATAACAATTTAGAGATGTTCATCATTTGGAAATCATACTACTAAAATCATAATACTTTGGAAATGTTATTCTTTAAAAAAAACATAATACTTAGAAAATCATAACACCTTTTAAAAATAATCTTTATTTAAACCATTTTAATTCAAGGTCAAATAATATTCATTTTAAAGTTGTAACATTTATAAGTTCATTCAATTATAAAACTTCCAAAACATTGTATTTTCAAAATAGTAGCACTTATAAAATGCTACAGTAGGTATATTAGTATTTCAAATCAGTTCAATTTCAGAAATATTCATTTTGATATCATTTAACGTATGACTTATTAAAACAAACTTTTATGAATGGAATATTCAAATCAAACTATACTTCATTTATTAAGTCAAAAGCTCCCTATTTTAGTTAGCTCTTAATTTAACACATAACCTAACACTTTATTTAAAATACCCATTTCATAAATAGATATTCCTTTAATGAGTTACACTTAAAATTCCCATTTGAAAACCAAATTCTCAATTATCAAGTTTTAGTGATGTTCAAATACATTTTAACTATTTAAATCATAATTATTCATTTTTCAAGACATATCAATTTCATAAATAAAATATTTATCATAGCAAATATAACAATCAAATTTCTTTACACATTTATTCATTTAGACATCAATTAAACTATGAATTCAAGTTAAATAAACTTTATTACCAAAAGTCCAATTCAAATGTATTTTATTTTATCTATTCAAAGATACATTATTTATTATACAACATATTCATTTCAGGAAATAACTTTTATTAAATTCCTAGGTTAGACTTAAGGTTCCATATTAAATCAAATTTGATTATTAAGTTATTTAAATAAAATCTCTTTAAATCCCTTTTTCACTATTTACCTCTGTTAATCTTTTATAACTAAAATTTAAGTGTATAACATTTATTATAACCACTCAAATTTTATTTATAAAAATCCTTTCTATATTGTATATTATCCAATTTCATATTCAACTTCTGTGTAATTTTGGTAAGTTATATTGGAATGAAATTGTATGTTATACAAATAAAACTTTCCAATTCAATTATCTCAAGTTTGAATCATTTATTCAAAAAATTTAATTTTTCTTTTTATAACTGAAATTATTCTTTAAGATGAAATTTAATAATTAATTTTCCAGTTTCCTTCAAACCAGTTAGAGATAAATAAATATATGTACATAATATGTCAAATCAATTTAAATCATATATCTATATATATTATAAATCAAATCATATTTAGAAATTCAAATAAATTAAATCTTTCAAAACAAAGCTGTAGTAAGACTACAGAACGGTCTCTTCAGTTCAAAACTCGAAAATGAATGTCGATGATGCTGCAGTCATCACCGAAATTATTTTCCAGCGACAAAGAGAAGAGCACTAAATTTTAAATCTTTTAAAATTCTTTGAAAACAAAATTTCTATTCGAAATACTTTAAATAATATATCCTTTTAAAACTTGAAAACACAAGATTTGAAACCATCAGAAACTTGAATTCTCAAATTCTTGATTCAAATTCATTTCAGTTCCCAAATCAATTTATATACAACTATTTATAAATTCATTTGTAGAACAATAAATGATAAATCAAGTATTATCATTTCAAATTATCAATTTAAATCAATTTATTAAGTTCCATAAAATTTTCTTATATATCAAAATTTATTTTATTAACCAAATTTTAAAATAATATTGTGTCAGTTTGTTCTGTCAAAGTGTTTTAGAAATCCTATCAGTAGCATCGATTAGACGAATCGATCGGAAATCCAAATCAACATCAACAACTTAAACAACACCATATATAAAACAAATCATAGATTTACAAGTACAATTCAAAATGTTTGGAGACAGTTTAGAAACAAAAGACAAGATGGTTAAACAGAGTAGAGAGATGGGTAAGCTTAGATAAATCGCGGACAACCTTAACCGGGTCAACCGTGACTTAAAGAATAAGATCGATGTGGATTTCTAGGGTATATCTACATTCGACCTCAAGAGATAGAGTTTGGAATAATAAAAGATATTAGCATCTAAACCAAGGATAAATAAAAATCTCTGGTGAATCGATACTAATTTGTAAAGGAGTTTTCCCCTTTACCAGAAAATTAGAATATTGGCGAGACTGCCAATTCACTATAAAGATCATTCGAAGTGGAGTTATGTGATACTCCAAAATCAAAAGAAGATGAATAGTGAGGGACAAGAATGAATTTTGAAACCGCAGGGAACGTTCCAAAAATTCAGAGGAAATTTGAATCAAGAGGAAAAGATTCAAACTCGAACGAAAGTGATTCTATAAATAAATCTACTCCATATGCTGAGTTTTGCCTCAAAGCCAAAGCTCTGATACCAACTGTAACGGCCCGATATTTTCAACCATTCGCATCCATTATAAGTGTAAAGGTAGACACTCATGCCGGAGTTGAATTGCTCAAAATACCGCGTTGTAATTAAAATTTGGCAAATCTCAGAATATACAGTAAATAAATATAATCACAGATCATAGACACAGAGTAAAATAATGCAGCAGAAGTAAAAGAAATAGTAGTTCATGAAGCTACTATATAAATATATCAGAGTTACATAAGATACAACAGAAGAAATAGAGTACAACAAAAGTCTCAATAAAATACCAAGTACAAGCTGAGTAGAACAACGGAATTGAAATAGATAGGACATGACAAGCAGATAATCTCCAGCGATTCAAATCTCCAAGAGAGTGGAAATCCAAATCTGTGAATAACTCAGGCTGACCCGAGCGTAAAGCAAAACACAAAATACTCGAGTCAGGACAATATATACTTATATAATGTAAACCAACTCAAGTGAACTATAATAAAGGTACAAGTAACTTAGAAGATGCTTGGGACCGCCCATCCTCTAAGGATCCGTTAAAATATCTACTATGTAGTAATATTCGCTATTATAATAATGTCTAATAAGTAAAGTATAATCATATAGAAAATAGCGTTAAGGGGATGGAGAACCTTAACGCGGTCGGATCTTAAAATCATAATCGTAGTACAACTCGAGATGGTAGGTGACACGGCACAACTAGGCAATGCCAGGGTAGATATACCAATTACGCATCCGGACTAGTGGTGACGCATAGCAGCCACTACCGCCAACCTCGAACAACACTCCCAAATCAAGGGTGGCCACCAAATCAATCACAAGTAATAGAATGGTATCGAAGAAGTGTGTCTAATAAGAGGTGCTACCTCCTTGGTCCGTCAATCGCTCCTGTTTTAGCCACCTTATGCCAACTCACGGGAGTTGGGTCCACGTATATACCTTAGGATCGTCGCCACCATCCTACTTCATTCTGGAATCTCCACCGCGTACACGGTTGTCAAAGTGGTTTTCGGTATCGACAGTGAGTATGTCCATATCCGATCCCGGTCTCTTTAACAACCAATCGTTATTATAACCCGTGGTTATAACTTTTAAAACAATACTTTACTTCAAAATAAAATATCATTTCAAAACCATATATTTATCAAAATAAAGATTAAATCAATTCCAAACCATTTCCATATATTTAAAATATCATATCATTTCAAAACTTCATTTCAAATCATTTCAATATATCAAAATATCATATCCTTCCAAAACTTCATTTCAAATCATTTTAATATTCCAAATATCATTTGAGTTCAAATCTAAATATTCAACTTTAAATACCTTTTAAATTTAAAGGTATACTTCATTTATTATCATTTCAAGTCACCTTTTAAATAGTTTATATTCCAATCAAATAATTCATTTAAACCTTTTAAAAGTGTAATTATTATATTTTCAAATCAAGTATTCAATTTCCAAAGTTTCAAACCATTCTGAGTTCGTTTACTAAGTCAAAAACCCTAATTATTAAAATTTCAGCATTTCACAGCATTTAAAAACAACTGCTATAGGTTATATTTGAAAACATTTTTAATTCAGCAAAGACAACACTTAAAACTGCTGTTAAAACTAAGTTTAAGTTGAATTATAGTTCAAAAATAGAAAAGACAGCATTTCAGAAGTGCTGCGGTAGTTCAGATTTCAAAACAAGGGTTAAATTTGGTTTCAGCAAAGACTGCAGACCACTATAGCATTTCCAGAGAATGCTATAATAGACCTGAGTTCAATATTAGCCTATAAGTTCAATTACAGCAACTACAGCATTTCAGAAATGCTGTAATAGCTCTTTTTACACAATTTTAGGTCAATTCAGAAACTATAGCATTTCTGAATGCTATTAAAAGTTAATTCCAGATTTTAGTGTATTTCCAGCAACTAAATAATTTCAATTTAAAACACATAAACCTTTTTAAAAATCATATTTTAACATTTAAAATGTTCATTTTCATATCATTTAACATATATCTTTTTCACAATAAATTTCTTATAATTAAATCCAATTGTCAACAATTTACTTAATAAATTTAAGTGTAAAAGTTTCCAATTCTTCACATTTCAACAAATAACTTAACACTTCAAATTTAAATTACCATTTCACAAATTTAACTAAATTTCCAATTTTATTTAATTAACTTAAACCTTTAATTAAAACCAAATTTCACATTTCCAAGTCAAGTTATATTTTAAAAGATCACTTTTAAACATTCACTTATTTAACCACTTAAATTCATAGAAAAATCAATAATACTTTAATAAATCACTTAAATTCAAATTTAATCAAATTATCATATTTACCATTTCCAAATAAAATTTAATATCCATTTTATTTATATAACTTAAATATCATTTTTAACCAAAATTCCAAATTTCCAACTTAAGTTATATTCCAAAAATCCAGTTAAACCATTCATTAATTACATTTTTAACACATGGAAAAAAAATCATAATTTCTTTATTTTAAAACATTTCAAAATCTATTTAAATCAAATATCATAAATTTATAATTTTTTAAAATACTTAAAAATATCCAAAACACTTTATAAAATAACCACGGGCCTGTATATAATTTTCTAACCTAGGTTAAGTGATACGGATATGTATCATTTCAATCCGCAGTTAAAAAAGAAAAATCCAGGTTCTATCATTTCAAACCCGCAATCCCAAGTTAAAATAAATTAAATAAAAATCGTTCAGGCCTATCATTTCAGCCCATAACGATTTTTCCCTATTCTAAAGTCCGTTCGGGTATGTATCATTTCAACCCATAGTGATTCTAGTCTACAGGGAACTTGCAATGGTGATACAGATATAAATAACAGAATAACATTAAATAACAGTAACATATGATATAACAGGTGTAATAACAGGTGTGAACATCATATGATAAAAATATAAGCATATATAACATGATAATATATTTCTACAGATTCTCAGGGTGTCAATTTACTAGTCATATAGGTGCATATTGTCTGGTGAGAATAACTCACCTGTTCAGAGCTGGAGATATCCACCAAAGCACACAACACAACACAATGAAGGAACGATGACATTGATATGATTTGAGAGTGGAGAGCCAAAGCAAATAGCCTTGTTCAAACATTTACACAAAACAATGCAAATGTACAAATAAGTTTCAACACAAGCTATTACCAATTAACGCTAGAAATAAATGCCCAAAACAACATCAAATGGTTTGCACTTGTTCTCAACTTCACATGGATCAGTTAGTGATGGAATAAGGTCAGCTAAGGCAGGGACTAAGGGCTGGGTTTGGGTCCATAGTGGTCGACCTACGTGGGTTTAAATGGTGCATATGTATATAGGTGCAACAATCTTCAACTACAAGGCAACTATCATCACTTTTATTGCTACAAAAGGGTTCGGGCCTAGGTCCTATGGTTATGGACAGGTGTCCAGAAGATGTTAGGTGGTGTGGTAGAGGGTGGAGGTCAGGTCAGAGGTGGTGGTGGTGGTGGAAGTGGCGGCTAGTGGTGGATAAAGGTGGGTGTGGCAATCTAGGCTCGGTTTGCAATGTTAGGTGATGGTTTGTGAAGTTTTTGTGGTGGTTCTCATGCCATGAGTGCTCGGCCTGGTAGGATGGTGGTCTAGGGTGGTTGCTGGTCGGAGTATCAGGTGGTGGAGGTCAGCCAATGACTTGGTGGAGGAGGAGCCGATCAACAAAGATGAGAACAACATGCAAATCAAAGTAGAAAACATAGAAAAACAAGAAAAGAAGAAGAGATTTCTCACCCAACTTTTGATCCTATGGCCGTGCATTATTTTTGTGAGTTTGGGAAGGTTAAGATACGTGAAAACAAATGAAAGATGCAGCTGAAATGGTAAGGAGATGTACGGCCAAAATCATAAAGGATGTAGGTTGAGAAAATGAAGAGGTGGAAGGCTAAAAGACAAAAGAGTTTAAAACTTTTCATATATCCAACCATTTCCTTTCAATTTTTAAATAACTGAAATATATATATAAATTCAGGTAAAAATACGAAAATTTAGTAAATAAACAAAAAAAAAAATAAATAAATATTAAATATATATAATTTAATTAAATAAAACAGCAAAATTTTCAACTAGTCTTGAAAATATGAAAAATAAATGCAATGAACTTTGGAAACTTTTTATGTACTTAAAAACATTTATAAATAAAGGTAAGAACATGAAATAAAAATAAATTTACAAAAATAAATAAATAAATTTTAATTAAATAAAATTTAAATGAAGAAAATAAAAGAAAAATAGAAACTAGGCTTTATAAATTGAAATAAATTCAAGTAAACTTTAGAAAAATTATATGATCATTTTTTAAAATATTAAAAGATAAAATATACTCAAAATAAAGTATCAACCCAATTAAAATAAAACATAACAAAGAAAAATAAGATTTATATCATTTGAAATAGACAAAATTGTTAAATAAACAAATTATACTCAAAGTTGAAATGTACATAACTTTTACAGTTTAACTCCGTTTTCAGTGAAATGAAAAGCAGTGTTAATTCCATTATCTCAGCGACCTAGAACTTAGCGACTTAGAAGAACTTTGCGACCTAAGGACTTAAGATTTCGACCTAACAGCATAAGAAGTTTGCGACCTAACAGCATAAGAAGTTTGCGACCTAACAGCATAAGAAGTTCGCGACCTAAGGACTTGGGAGAAGTTTGCGACCTAAGGACTAAAGATT
Organism: Allium fistulosum; assembly: GCA_030737815.1. Taxonomy (NCBI): domain Eukaryota; kingdom Viridiplantae; phylum Streptophyta; class Magnoliopsida; order Asparagales; family Amaryllidaceae; genus Allium; species Allium fistulosum. Next base: position 63,715,244 of record CM060903.1, read on the forward strand.
GCGACCTAACTACAGGAAAGATTGCGACCTAACTACAGGAAAGATTGCGACCTAACTACAAGAAAGATTGCGACCTAACTACAGGAAAGGTTTGCGACCTAACTACAGGGAAGCTTTGCGACCTAAGATCCAGAAGGGCTCGCGACCTAAGATCCAGAAGGGCTCGCGACCTAAGGATAGAAGGACTTCGCGACCTAACAGCAGAAGGACTTCGCGGCCTAAGGACTTGGGAGAAGTTTGCGACCTAAGGACTTGGGAGAAGTTAGCGACCTAAGGGACTTGATGACCTACAGAGGTTAGCGACATAACTGTTAAAGCATGTTCAGCGCCCTACGACCTAGAGCTCCCACAGCTATTCTTTAACTCGCTTGCGACCTACTACTTGATCAAATGAAGCTAAGCACAGCTTTACCAGCTAACTTCTGAAGCCGCAAGGGGACAACGACCTAGCTTAGGTCGTTCGCGACCTACGACTTAACTAAGGTCGTACGCGACCTAAGACTTAAGCAAAATTCCTGCCCAGAAATCAGCTCCTATAAATACCCCATCACTTCCAACATTCAGGGGACTTTTGCCAAATCATTTCTTCAAGCGCCGTTACTCTGTCGAAGTCTCCAATCATCCAGCAATCAAAGATCCTCAAACATTCAAGACGCTACAACAATCTTCAAGAGATAATTCCTTACATCCAACATGGATTCATCGAATTTCATCGACGAAGATTGAGCTAGTAGTCAAGATTGTTTCTTTTGATCAAGTTGTACTGCTTTGATAAGAGATTTGTATCGATTTGTAACCGAATTCAGTAATAAAGAGATTCAAAGTGGACGTAGGCTTAATCTCAAGCCGAACCACTATAAACTGCTGTCTTTGACTGCTTTTCTGCCAGTTTACCGCTTAAATTCTGTTCCCGTCACACGGGTGGTGCTTTCACGATTCTATTACACACACCGGGTGTTAGCGTTCACTTTTTAGCGTTAACATTTTGGTGCTTTCACTGAGAACCCAACTCAAGCTACCATTCACTATTGCTTCACACAAGTTTGTTGAAAAAGTTTCCTACAAAACCAGAAATTTATCAGACATAATGGCTCCTGGAAGGAAACGAAAGGCTGTCAGATCTGAAAATGTGCAAGATAATACTGCCACTTCTATTTCACCGAGTCATGCGGCTCCAAGCGTTGGGGTGACGCGAGAGGAGCTAGACGCTGCTGTATCTGGACTATACCAACAGATTGAAACTCAAAACAATCTGATGATGGAAAAACTGAACGCTCTGCTCGGCGCCAATCAAAGGCCAGTGGGTAATGAAGAAAACATCGCTGATGCTCTTCGCAACTCCGAAGGAAAAAATATTCCTCAAGGAGGATCAGGTGCTGCTGAAGGGGCACCCCTCCAAGCTGAAGGATCGAGGCCATCGCTGATTTTCCGCGAACATCTGCCCGGACAGACTTCTGAGAAAATGGCCGAGGTTTATTCCGCCAAATCTTTGAACAATGAGGAATATCTTTCTGGCATGATCAAGCAAATAATGAAGGAGAGAATGCAGAGGGATGAAGATGAGAGTGAATGGGGATTCGCACCAAGTAGAACTCTGTTTACCGAGAAGATTCTAAAGGCTGAATTCCCTAGAAAGTTTGTTCCCCCCACCATTCCTGCTTATCGGGGAACAAGTGATCCAAATCAGTTCTTGTATAAATACGACTAGCACATGACCGGCGCAAGAGCAACCGATGAAATTAAGTGCCGGTATTTCCCAGTATATTTGGAAGGAGTGGCACTCCTCTGGTTTACCAAGCTTCCTGTCCGATCAGTTGATCAGTTTTCCGATCTGACCCGAAAGTTCAAAGAGCAATTCAGGCTATACGCTTCAAAGGCAAAGGACATAATGTCATTGTCCAGTCTTGAACAGAATCCGGGAGAACCTATTAAATCATTCCTGAACCGTTTCAACATAGCTCTGGCAGAAGTTGATAACACAGAGCCATGGATGATCTTGACCTATTTGATGCGTGCTATCGACAAATCGAGCGAATTTGGAAAATGGCTGAAGATGAAAGAGCCAAATTCCCTCGAGAAATTCTACAAGAAAGCTGATGAATTCATACGCTTGGAAAATCTTCCAGCATCGATGAAGGTGGTGGCAACAAAGGTGGAAAATAATACTGTCGATTCGGAAAAGAAAGATTCTGGAGGTCAGAAAAGGGAAAATCACGAGGGGAAGAAACAAAAGGATACAAAGAAACCTCGATTCTTCAAACCCTCAGATTTCACTCCATTGACCGACACTCTGGAAAATATCTTCTTCGCCACCAAAGATGCTGTGGATTATCCCAAACCGGCTGAGATAAAACCGGGAAAGGGCGCTATGAGAAATGGAAAGTTCTGCCGTTTTCACAACCAACCCGGTCATGATACCAATGACTGTCGTCACTTAAAGAGCTTAATTGAAGAATTGTTGAGGGAAAACAAGCTGCAACAGTATGTCAAGAAGAACAGAAGTGACCCATCTTCGTCAACTCAGGGGCAGCAACTCCCTACTCAGCCATCAGGTTCAGGTAAAGGTACTGCAGCACAAGAATCTGAGAGGCCCATTATCAATGTGATTACAGGGGGCCCACACCCAACGGGCAGAAGCTGGGGTGAAATGGAACGATATGCTCATGCTCTAAAATACATCCCAGCAGAGGAAGATGTTTTCGCTGTAGAAAATGCTGCACCCCTGAAACAGCAAAAGATTTCAGATGATGATATTATGTTCAAAGCTAGGGATTCTATTGGTATTGAAGCTCCCACCATAGATCCCTTGGTTATCTCTGCAGGAATTGGACCGGCAATAGTAAGACGAGTGCTCATTGATTGCGGTGCTTCCTGCAATATACTCTTCAAGAAAACATTTGACCAGATGAAGATCCCAATGACTGACGTTCAAGCTTCGTCACAAAAGATTGTTGGTTTCACTGGGGAACCACATCAACCAATCGGAACTGTCGAGTTGTTCGTGGAACTTGGGGAAGGGCAGAAAAGAGTAGTTCACAAGCAAACCTTTGTAATTGTCGATGGATTTTCTGCCTACAATGCTTTCCTAGGCAGGCCAACTTTAGCTGCATTCAAGGCCATTTTGGCCCCATGGTGCCTAACTATGAAGTTTCCTACAGAAAATGGTGTTGGTGTCATCAAAGGAGATCAAAATGCTGGACGCGAATGTTATCTTATAGAGCTTCGAGAAGCCAGAAAGAGAGAAATGGGTAAAGATGCGGCAGCTCCCCTCCGCATCAAAAACCCAACCTTATAGCAAATACAGGGTGGTCCCTGCACTGGTGAGCATAGTGGTGCAAGGCGAGAAATGGACCCCAGAAAATCCAGTGCAGAGGATAATAGAGTGGTGCCCGTGGAAGTTACGGTACCAATACCTGTCGACTCCAAAGACCCAAACAAAGTACTTAATGTGGGTTCGCAACTAAGTACAACAGTTCAAAACACACTGATATCATTTCTAAAAGCAAATCTGGACGTATTCGCTTGGTGTCATGCTGATATGTGTGGAATCTCTCCAACAATTGCTGTTCACACTCTGAATGTCGATCCGAAATTCGCACCAGTAAAACAAAAACGAAGAACTCAAGGTCCAGAGAGGTCAGCAGCTTTAAAGGAAGAAGTAGATCGTCTCATGGAGAATAATTTCATCAAAGAATCCACTTATCCAAATTGGGTTTCAAATCCAGTACTGGTTAAGAAGGCAAATGGAAAGTGGAGAGTATGCATTGATTTCTCAGATCTAAACAAAGCCTGCCCCAAAGACTGCTTCCCGTTTCCTAGAATCGATCAACTGGTAGATGGAACGGCTGGACATGAGTTGTTGTCTTTTATGGATGCCTACTCCGGATACAATCAGATTATGATGACTGGACCAGATCAGGAAGACACAAGCTTTATCACAGATGTGGGTCTCTACTGCTACAAGGTTATGCCTTTCGGATTGAAAAATGCCGGGGCAACCTACCAAAGACTCGTCAATGCAATGTTCAAGCCTCAGATCGGTAGAACCATGGAAGTTTATGTCAACGATATGTTGGTAAAATCAAAGAAAGCTGTAGATCACATGGGACACTTGGAAGAAATGTTTGCAATTCTTCGAAAGTACGGAATGAAGATCAATCCATTGAAATGTTCATTCGGGGTAGAGTCTGGAAAATTCCTTGGTTACATCGTAAGCGCTAGGGGTATTGAGGCCAATCCTGCTCAAATCACAGCTCTAAGAGAAGTTAAAGCCCCTAGAACAAAGAGAGAATTGCAAAGTCTCAATGGAAAAGTTGCCGCTCTTAGTCGCTTCATCTCCAAGGCCACAGACAAATGCATTCCCTTCTTTGATGCTTTAAAGAAAGGAAAGAAAAATTTTGAATGGACTCCCGAATGCCAGAATGTTTTCGATGAACTAATTCATCACATGGAAACACCTCCAGTTCTTTCCAAGCCTACTGACGGTGAAGATCTTTTCATCTACTTAGCAATTTCATCTCACGCCCTCAGCGCAGCACTTGTACGGGAAGATATGAAAATACAGCGTCCGGTCTATTACATCAGTAAACGGTTCACTGGGGCAGAGATTAATTATTCAATGATAGAAAAGCTTGCTTATTGTTTGTTAATCGCTTCCAGGAAGTTAAGGCCCTATTTTCAATCTCATCCTATCAAGGTTCTGACTGATCAACCTCTAAAGCAAGTCCTGTATCGTCCTGAAACTTCGGGTCGTCTCTTGAAGTGGAACATAGAACTCAGCCAATATGACATCACTTACCATCCCCGAAGAGCAATTAACGGACAAGCTTTAGCGGATTTCATTGCAGAGTCCACTAACAAAGGTGACATCAAGGAAGAAACAACTGACTGCATTCCGATACAGTGGAAGTTGTATGTTGATGGCTTAAGAAATGATTATTGTTCTGGGGCAGGAGTTGTGCTTGAAACTCCCGAAGGACGATCACTATGTTATGCATTGAGACTAGAGTTCCCTTCGACAAACAATGAAGCAGAATATGAAGCCCTTATTGCCGGTTTAAAAATCGCCAAGGAACTAAACATCAAAGTGTTACAGATTTTCAGCGATTCTCAGCTTATTGTTTGCCAGGTGAAGAAAGAATTTCAAGCCAAAGGAGGAAATTTGCCTACATATTTGACAAAAACTTCCGAACTCCTCAATGATTTCGATCACTATTCAATAAGCCACATACCCCGAGAGGAAAATATGAAGGCAGATTCTTTAGTAAAGTACTCAAGTTCCGGAGAAGCTCAGTTACTAGGATTAGTTCCTGTAGAAGTTTTGTCAGCTCCAAGCATTGACGGAATGGATGTTGATTGGATTATGACTACGTCTCAAGAGCATGAATCATGGATGACTCCAATCAAAGAATACTTACTCAGTGGTTCCCTGCCAGAAAGTTCTAAGGAACGTCGAAAATTATTGAGAAAAGCATCGATGTATATAATTCAAGATGGCCGATTATACAGGCGGGGATTTTCAATCCCACTACTCCGATGCGTAACTAAGGAAGAAGCCAAGACAATCTTAGCAGAGGTGCACGGAGGAGAATGTGGAGATCATTCAGGTGGTCAAACACTTGCAAAGAAAATTCTCCGATATGGGTATTTCTGGCCGGATATTAATCGAGATGCTGCAGCTTACTCCAGAAAGTGTGACAAATGCCAAAGATTTGCAAAAATCCCAAGAGCACCTTCCACCGAACTCACACAAATGGTCAGCCCATGGCCATTTGCCATTTGGGGAATAGACCTAATTGGACCATTACCGATCGCTAAATCAGGGATTAAATATGCTATTGTTGCCGTTGATTATTTCACCAAATGGGCTGAAGCTGAACCTTTGGCCACTATCACTTCTAAGAAGATTATAAATTTTGTAACGAAGAATATCATTTGCAGATATGGTATGCCACAGAAAATAATCACAGACAACGGTACTCAGTTTGAAAGTGAAGAATTCTAGGATTTTTGCAAACGGTTCAGAATTCGAAAAAGCTTCTCAGCAGTGGCTCATCCACAGGCAAATGGGCAAGTGGAAGCAGTTAATAAGATCATCAAGTCAACTATCAAAAAGCAACTCGAAAAAGCAAAAGGTGGTTGGGTTGATAAACTTCCATTAGCACTATGGGCGTACAGAAATACTCACAAAACTACGACTGGGCACACTCCATTTTCACTGGCATACGGATCAGAGGCAATGATTCCAGTGGAAGTAGAAGTTCCTTCACATAGAAGAGTTTATTTCAACGAAGCTGAAAATGAGAAACTACAGCTTGAAGCACTTGATTTTCTTGATGAGAAAAGAGAAGAAGCTAGGCTCAGAGTTTCAGCTCATCAGCAGAGAATTGCCAGGCATTTCAACTCTAAGGTTCGCCAACGCAGCTTTGAGATCGGAGACTTGGTTTTGAAAAGGATCATGACAGCAACTGGTGTGTTTGGGCCAAACTGGGAAGGACCATATGTCATAGGCACTAAACTTCTTGATGGCACTTTCAAACTCATAACTGTTAAAGGAGATCCAATTCCAAGAGCCTGGAACAGCAACCACTTACGTCCTTATTTTACTTGAAAGAAAAAGCTTGGTTCAAAATTGTAAAATAATGATGAATGTGTCAGTTGTATTGTAAGAAATTGTAAATCAGTGTGAATGAATGAAAGCTATAAAGTGGATGTAGGCCCGATTCTTGGCCGAACCACTATAAATCTTGTGTTCTTTACTATTTCATAATGCCTGTTTTATTTCTATATATAAATACTTTAAATGTATTGCTAAAATGTCGATTCAAAATTGCAGGACATCAAAACAATGCTTGCTCGTCACACAGCTAAGCGACCTCTATAAATCAGCTATTACACGAAAACCAAGCGACAAAAATTCCAAACTCAAATCCTATGCAAGGAAAACTTCACATAAAAGTTGGCAACTCCACCGTGACGAACCTGTGTTCACTAGTTGAGATTGTCGTTATGAATAGACTTCCAACTAGATAACTCATGTTCATCTCGTGAAGTCATTCAACAGTGAAGTCCACTCCTTCGGATAAAGCAATTTACTTGTGAAAGGAAAGAAGATGTGCTTGGGAAAGATAATGAGAAATCGCTAATGGGTAGATGATGAAAGAAAGTTGCCAAGCAAATAAAGAAGCAGACAAAGGGAGGTATGCCTCTCAACAGGAAGGCCAGAAGATCCACTAAAGGGACGCCATCCCAAGCGGAAGTAACAGGACCCTCGCTAACTGGTCGTGATGCATCCGATCAGATAGCTTACGTCCGTCCCGTGGATCCACTCGCCCCTGAGACGCAACCTACCTGGCACACCAACCAACCAAAGCCCTCTAACGAGGCACGCCAATAAATGGGAGTGCTTTCCTCAATCAAAAAGATCGGTGGGACCACCAAAGGGGCACCTTGTTAATTGATTGCGGTCGTTTGTGCAAACAAACATCCAATCAAGCAACTTACGCTTGCCCCGCGGACCCATCCGACCATGAGAAAGTAACTTCCAGGCACTCAAAAGCCCTTTTCGGAGGCACAAGCCCTCTTTGGAGGCACAAGCCATCTTCGGAGGCACGCTTCACCATGCTTGAAGCACAAAATCAAAAGCCCTTTTCGGAGGCACAAGCCCTCTTCGGAGGCACAAGCCATCTTCGGAGGCACGCTTCACCATGCTTGAAGCACAAAATCAAAAGCCCTTTTCGGAGGCACAAGCCCTCTTCGGAGGCACAAGCCATCTTCGGAGGTACGCTTCACCATGCTTGAAGCACAAAATCAAAAGCCCTTTTCGGAGGCACAAGCCCTCTTCGGAGGCACAAGCCATCTTCGGAGGCACGCTTCATCATGCTTGAAGCACAAAATCAAAAGCCCTTTTCGGAGGCACAAGCCCTCTTCGGAGGCACAAGCCATCTTCGGAGGCACGCTTCACCATGCTTGAAGCATAAAATAAAAAAGCCCTCTTCGGAGGCACATTTCACCAAGATAGAAGTGCAAAATGCTTCTCTTCGGAGACCCACTTCACCAGAGTTGAAATACCAAAATTGCTTCTCTTCGGAGACCAAAATCGCTTCTCTTCAAAAAACCTCTTCAGAGGCACACTTCACCTTGCTTGAAGTACCAAAAATAAGCCCCTTGCTGGGGCACAAAATCAAAACCTTCTTCGGAAGCTCATTTCACTGCGTAGGAAAATTCGCTTTTAACAAATAAAAGTGATCATCCCTAAAAGTCGAAGTGTTCTTCAGAAGGAAAGAGAAAGTAGAAACTTCTCGAAAGACGAGATATACTTTATTAAAAGCAGAATGATTCTTCCCTTAAAAGTGGAATAGTTATTCTCTGGAATAAGAGTATCAGTCTTGAAAAAGCTAAGAATATTGCAATGCACTTGCAGTATGGGGGCAATACTATACGATTCAGTTACATGAACAAAGTAATATACAAGCAACATACCGCAAGTTCATCGCAATATCATGAAAAATAAGATGATGTGGAATAAATGCATTCTCAAACGCAGACAAAAAAGTTTGCACAAGTAAAAAGAATGTTTGTTCCACACCAAAAATAAAAAAAAACAGATGCATTCTCACATACACAAGAGTTTGTACAAGTAAAATAATTGTTTTATTTAGTACTACAAAAATTCTTTACATGTGCAGATATCTCAAAAAGTAAAAGCAGGGACCGGTACCCGCACAATCCCCGGTCGATACATGCAAAAAGCAAAAGTAAGGAGTAGAAGATCTAGCTTGTTATTCCTTCTTCTCGCCACCTTTGGAGCCTTTCCCCGGCCTAATGATTAGTTTTTGGAGCCGTTGTGGACGGGTCGAGGCAGAAGGAGGAAAAGGCGCGGCTGGATCAACTTCTGCTTCGTCCCCAGTTGAAGCACTAATCTTCTTCTTCCTTATGCCACGCTTCCCCTTCCTCTTTGAGGAAGATTCGCTCCCCGGAGTAGCAAGCAATGTTGAAAGCTTCGTGTCATCGTCAAGGGAATGCTCCGGGGTCTTCTCGACGTCTTCAAGGTCCTCCGCCTTCTGTTCCTGCGAAGCTGCCGGATCATCCAGGCCTTGAAGGGCTTCGATTTTCTCTGCATGTGATCCCGGCTGGGAAGCAGAAGGAGGAGTAACCTGTAAAGATGGAGGGATGGCAACTGAAGGAGTGGAAACTTGTGCAGTGTTTGGTGCCTCCGCTGTAGAAGAAAAGAAGTTAAAATCAACATCTTCCGAAAATAGAGAAGGTATCGGTTCACCAAAGTTCAAGTAACAAGTAAGAAGGTCATCAAACTCGGTTAAATCAAATAACTGGTTCATTAGACCCGGAACTTCGCCAAAGTTACCTGGAGGAGTTGGCTTCGCAAGTTCAGTTTCATATTTATCAGCCTCAGTTTCTTCCTGGCTCTTCTTTTCAATTTGGGAAAGAGGAGTCTCGGAAGTATCGAGTTTGGCTTCAGCATCTTTTGCAGCAAGTGGAGATTGAGAACTAGAACCGATGATATCAACATCAGTCAAGGTTGAAGTATGGACAGGGGCAGGTAGTGATGTTGTCTTTTCTGGATGTTCCTCTACCGCTGTCCCGGCTCTAGCTTCGGCCAGTTTCTGTTTGCCTTTAATAAGCGCATCACGTGCTTCATCGTCTAGATAAAGCGCTACAAGGTCTGCTTCCGCATAACCGGCAAATGTATCAAGTATGGTCTCCCAAACTTCAGCAAGTGTAATCTCATATTTGGGACCCAAGAATGAAAGGCTGCCGCGGCCCAAAACGCTGTGCATGTAGAAGTCAAATAGAGTAGAATCGATGCTAGCTTTAGTGGCATCGTGAGACTCTTCGGCTGCAACTTGTCCAGCGACCGCGTCATCACGCTCCTTTTCAACTTTAAGAAGCTTAGCTTTCAGCATCTCAATCTCTGCATTTTGGGACACAATTGTTCCCCGCAGCTCAGCATTTTCTGTGCGATATTTCTCAGTAATATGTTGCTCAGCTGCGAGCTTCATTTCGGCGTCCCTTTGCGCAGAATGTGCATCCCGCACTTGCTTTTGAAAGACTTCTTCCTTTTGGGTATGCGATGCAGAAGACGAGGCGAGATCTTCCTTAAGTTGCTTGACTTCAGATGCAAGCTTTGCGTTGTCGTCTGCGATACTCGTCATCTCCGCATCATGCTGCTTACGCCATTTGTCCCATTCTGATTTATCATTCTCCATGGTCATCATCGCCTCAAGATTCATGTGATTAACCCTTTGGAGTTCGTCGACAAGTTTCTGCCATTGCAACATCCTCTCGATATTAAGTCTGACCGCGTCAAAACTTTTAAGCATGTCTTGCTTATCAATCAGAACCAAATCCAAGTCAAAGCGCACTCCTTTTCGGCACCAATTTGGAAATCGACTCTGAAGCATTGGAGGGCCGTCTTTAACTTGATATTGTGGCCTATTAATAATTGTTTGAATATCAGACTTCTTTAGAGGAGGAGAGCCGGCCGGAATATCAGAAAGGATAGGAGCGTCAGTTTTTTCAGAAATTTCAGACGCGTCCTTCTCATCAAGTTTAACCCGTTTACTTGGGTCCTCGGTAGCATGCTTCTTCCCTTTGTCATCATGATATTTTCTTTTATAAGAGTCATCGTCTCTCCTTCTTTGCTGCTCCTCGTAAGCACGCCTTTCTTGAGCTTTTCTAGCTGCACGCTCTTCGTCAGATTCTTTGCGGGAGGGAAGATAACGTCCATAATCGTAAGAATCGCGCCCTCCATAGCGCCGAAAGTTGTCGTAATATGAGCCGGTACGTCCCATCGGAGAATCTGAAAAACAGAAAAGCAGTAAAGTTTAGAGATTTCCAGAAAAAGAGGATAAATGCTTATAAGTGCTGAAAAATCCTAAGTGTGTGTGGCGTGTAAGCTACATGCGTCAAACTACAGACCACACTTTAGTGTGGAAACAGAGACGGCTGGCGTAGTAGGCGTCAGGGTTTGTTTTAGGGTGGAAGTCGCTTCAACAACGGGAGAAGTCGCTTTTGGATTATTATCCCCGAAAAGTTCTTGAGAAGTTATCATGATATCACTCAAGCCATCAAAAGTGTCATCACCCTGGAACTCAGCATGCTTCTCCTTTTCAACTTCCGTGTCAATTGATTTCTCAGAAACTCGAGGATTCTCTTCCTCCTCAATAATTGGGGCAAGCGCCGACTTGCTGGCTGACCCTACAACATCGATGGATACGGAACATTTTATCAAAGCAGCCTCTACGACGGGTGCTTTTGATGCAATTTCTTCTACAGAAGATGGGGCATTCGAGGCCTCAGCTTGAGAGCCCGAAGCAACTAACGTTTCCGCATCAGAACTAGAAATTTCATGAATCTGAGTCGATCTAGAAGGATGTAAAAGACCAAACTGGTGCAGAAATTCATCTTTCAGCAAGAATTTGGCACTCCTCTCTTCAGCGTCAACAGCACTCAAAGTATCTAAAATCGACTTGTGACTGGAATCTCGAAGAAGAGAAGGAAGTGCTGCAAAAAGAAAGAATGGAGTTAAGCATTGGACGGTTCGAATTCTGAAAAATCTAGAAAACGAATCGGTGAAAGGCAATCTTACTTCCAACTCTCCAGATGGCATAAAATCCCGGAGGACAGCGAACGTAAAAGAATTGAGTCAAGAATCCGTGGGCACTTTCGGGCAAGTCCAGAATTAGTTTACGGTTCCTGGCACTCCTCACAAGTATGATAGAGGGATAGTCTTTGTTCTTTGCAAATGTACACAAGAAGCGAATTTCAGCAAAAGTGGGAAAGCGGTTCAATGCTCTTCTGAAAAGCACACAATCCCAGCAGGATGGAATATCCATTAGGGTGTAGTTGAAAGGGAGAAATAGATAGCCGAAGGAGAAGTTCTCGAAGACAGTCGTTAAATGGGGGAATGGCTCCACTCGAACACATCTGACGATTCACAACAACAAAGCCAAGAGGCGGCCTGTCAGCAGTGTCGCTTGACCCAGGAAGTAAAGCATCTGCTTCGGCAATGCCAAATTGGATGCACAATTGTCGGAAGACTTTATGACTCAAAGTGGTAGGATTCCTTTCCGGAGGATCATTTAATGGAGTAGCAATTGGAAAGCCTTCTCCAGCTGTTTCCAAGTCTTCCTGTTGAGATTCCATTCTACACAAGGAACTGGACGATCAAATATTAAGGTGCACGTTTCCTAAAAAAGAGTGAAGTGTCGTGCAAAACTAATGCAATAACAAGCAAATGTAAATGAAACTAAATTAATTGATACTTGTCGATTATAAAGTTTCAGGGCTTGATGTCTTAAGTCCAAAAACAATGTTGTGTTGATGCAAATGAATCAGCTTTAGTTGATCATTTCAATTTTGCTTTGATACTTCACTTAAATTTGTTAATTCACAGCGTTTCATTTACGAAGTTCATTTGAGTTTGATGTTCTTTGTCAACTAATCTGTCGTTTGATGTGGGCTATCAATGGCAGTATATTCGTCCCATTTTCCTATGAATATTGCTTTTAAACAGGTTATCAGCGTTAAAGTTAAGGCAATCTGAAAAGAAGTACAAAGTCCAAAACAATTCAAATCCAAATTCAAAAAATCAGTCAAAAGCTGTTCAGAGTTCTAAGTGTTAGGTCGCTTACGACCTAACATAGGTTGCAGTGTTCTTATGCTATGTTGTTCAGGTTGAAAGTTCAAGACTGTGAGAAATTGTCTAAGTATTAGGTCGTTCAGCGACCTATTATGAGTCAGGATTTCTGTAGGTCGCACGTTGCAACTGAATGGATTAAGGTGTGGCAATTTTCTTTAAGTCCTAGGTCGTGCACAATTGTTTAAGGTTGAGAACTCTCTAGGTCACAAATGTTGTCAGATCGCAAAAGCTTAAGTCGCTAAGCTTTCCCACGCGACCTAACTCCTAGGTCGTTCAAATCTGATAGGTTGTTGACTTCCTCTCCAAGCAACATCATATTGGATCCAATAACCCAATACCGCCAGTTCAAAAAGAGTTCATCTTCCCCTTCATCCTACCTCAACGCACCACCGATCAACTAAGCAAATCAATGGCAAATCCTACAGATCCGTAGTAAAAGCTTTCGTATGATCGCAAATCACCCCGACACGTCAAATGACAAACGAAAGTCAATTGAGACTACCATACAGAAAGCATGATGCACGAAATTAGGCTTAGGACAAGTAACAACGATTTGTGGTCAAAGCAGTGACTATGGACGAATAAATGTCGATCCACTTACGGATTATGATTGGTGAGAAGGAATCGGCAATCGAATGAGTCGAATTTGTCTTTGGAAGCTCAAAGAATCATTAATGGCGATGGAGGCTCAGAACAATAAGGTGAGGAAGAAGGTGCGACCTAACCAATTTATATGAAACTGAGAATGGGAGGCGAACAAGCGTGCAGGTTCTAGGTCGTTCGCGACTTAGCAGAGTTGAGTCGAAGCATACGACCTATGGCATAGTCATATGCCTCGAGGGGCAAATGTTAATTCCATTATCTCAGCGACCTAGAACTTAGCGACTTAGAAGAACTTTGCGACCTAAGGACTTAAGATTTCGACCTAACAGCATAAGAAGTTTGCGACCTAACAGCATAAGAAGTTTGCGACCTAATAGCATAAGAAGTTCGCGACCTAAGGACTTGGGAGAAGTTTGCGACCTAAGGACTTAAGATTGTGACCTAACTACAGGAAAGATTGCGACCTAACTACAGGAAAGATTACGACCTAACTACAGGAAAGATTGCGACCTAACTACAGGAAAGGTTTGCGACCTAACTACAGGGAAGCTTTGCGACCTAAGATCCAGAAGGGCTCGTGACCTAAGATCCAGAAGGGCTCGCGACCTAAGGATAGAAGGACTTCGCGACCTAACAGCAGAAGGACTTCGCGACCTAAGGACTAGGGAGAAGTTTGCGACCTAAGGACTTGGGAGAAGTTAGCGAACTAAGGGACTTGACGACCTAAAGAGGTTAGCGACCTAACTGTTAAAGCATGTTCAGCGCCCTACGACCTAGAGCTCCCACAGCTATTCTTTAACTCGCTTGCGACCTACTACTTGATCAAATGAAGCTAAGCACAGCTTTACCAGCTAACTTTTGAAGCCGCAAGGGGACAGCGACCTAGCTTAGGTCGCTCGCGACCTACGACTTAACTAAGGTCGTACGCGACCTAAGACTTAAGCAAAATTCCTGCCCAGAAATCAGCTCCTATAAATACCCCATCACTTCCAACATTCAGGGGACTTTTGCCAAATCATTTCTTCAAGCGCCGTTACTCTGTCGAAGTCTCCAATCATCCAGTAATCAAAGATCCTCAAACATTCAAGACGCTACAACAATCTTCAAGAGATAATTCCTTACATCCAACATGGATTCATCGAATTTCATCAACGAAGATTGAGCTAGTAGTCAAGATTGTTTCTTTTGATCAAGTTGTACTGCTTTGATAAGAGATTTGTATCGATTTGTAACCGAATTCAGTAATAAAGAGATTCAAAGTGGACGTAGGCTTAATCTCAAGCCGAACCACTATAAACTGCTGTCTTTTACTGCTTTTCTGCCAGCTTACCGCTTAAATTCTGTTCTCGTCACACGGGTGGTGCTTTCACGATTCTATTACACACACCGGGTGTTAGCGTTCACTTTTTAGCGTTAACAAGCAGTATTCAAATTATTACATCTATTTTAATAATAAAAGATAAAATTTATAATTTCAAATATTTAAAAATTTAAATTTAAAAGTCAAAGTTTGACTATTGACCAAAATTCACATTTTCTGGAAATATTAAATCTAGTCATATTTGGAATTCTAATCCCCATCAAAATCAAAGTTTATATTTAAAATAACAAAATTTATTCTTTTTCATAAATAAAGCTTTTGAATCTGGAAAAATCAATTTAAAAATATTTGTACAATACCGGGTTGTTACAGCCCTAGTTGATTTCATGATAGTCTTGGCCCCCTCATGCTTAACCATGAAATTCCCCATGGAGTATGGGGTTGGAGTAGTCAAAGAGGACCAAAGTGTTGCAAGAGAATGTTACATCGCTGAATTGCATTAATCAAACGACGTGAAAAGGGAAAGAACGTGGAGAAATCTCTCCGCACTAAACCACAAACTTAGCAATTACAGAACCTCCCTAGCTTTGGGATCATATCCAGTTCGAAAATACTTTGGACCCTACGAAGAAGAGTTCAAGGGTGGAACAGACAACACTGACGGAGTTTATAGTGGCTATCCTTATCGATCAAGTCGGGCCTTTAAGATCGGTTCTCAGCTTGGAATTAGAATGCATCATGAATTGATTAAATTTCTTTGCACCAATTTGGATATGTTCACTTGGGTGCATTCTGATACTTATGGAATATCGCTAGAGATAGCATGTCACACACTTAATATTGATACCACGTTTACTCCGGTAAGATAAAAGAGACGCAATCTAAGTCCGAAGCAATCTACTACACTAAAGGAGGAAGTGGATAAGCTGTTGGCAAACTGCTTCATTCGCAACACAACGTATCCTAAGTGGGTTCCAAACCATGTACTAATCTAGAAATCAAATGGGAAATGGCACACCTATGTCGACTACTTAGACTTCAATGAAGCTTTCCCAAAGAATAGCTTCTCATTAACTAGAATCGATAAGATCGTTGATGGAACGACAGGGCATGAACTACTTTCATTTATGGACGCTTACCCAGGATATAACAAAATCATGATGCACAAACCTGATCAAGAAAACACAAGTTTCATTACTAACTTAGGACTGTAATGCTATCTTGTGATGCCATTCGGTCCGAAGAACACTAGCACTACCCTCCAAAGATTGGTGAACACCATTCATAAGAAGGGATTAGACAAACGATAGAGGAGTATGCAGACGACATGCTCATGAAGTCACAAGTATTCGGGAATCATCTGGATGATCTCTCAGAGATGTTTGAGATCCCCCAGAAATACGAAATAAGACTGAATCTGCTAAAATGTTAATTTGGTGTCACCTCAAAAAAATTCCTTGGCTTCATCATGGATGCAATTGAGGCTAATCCGGAGCAGATCACCACCTTGTGCAATGTCACAGTCCTTACAATGAAGAAAGAATTATAAAGTTTGAATGGAAAAATTGCAGTACATAGCTGATTCATCTCTAGAGCAATGGATAACTGTATAACATTTATCGACGCACTGAAGAAGGGTAAGAAGAATTTCGAGTGGAATCAAGCCTGTTAAATTGATTTTGAGGAATTACTATCGAATATGGAGATGCCTCCAATTTTTATAAAACCGCTGGATGGAGAAGATTTGTTCCTTTACATGGTGGTGTCTTGCCACATGCTAAGCGCCGCACTTATGCATGAGGAGGCTAGAACCCAATGACCAATCTACTACATCAACAAACACTTCACTAGAACTGAACGGAACTATCCTAAGTTGGAAATTTTGGCATACTGCCTACTGATTGCGTCAAGAAAGGTGTAATCATAATTTGAAGCTCATCCAATCAAAGTCTAACGAATCATCCTTTGAAACGGTACTCTACCGACCTGAGACTTCGGGACGACTTCTGAAGTAGAACATTGAGCTGAGCCACTATGACGTGAGTCATCATCCTTGGAGAGCAATCAACGGACAGGCGTTGGCCGACTTCATCATCGAATTTACAATTTGAAGTGATTAAGAGGAGGAAATTATGGAAGTAATATCACAATGGAAGCTGTTTGTCGATGGCACGTCAAATGAATTTTGCTCAAGAGCGGGAGTTGTGCTTGAGACTCCCGTAGGACGGTTTATTTGCTATGCCCTAAGACTGGAGTTTCTTGCTACTAACAATGAAGCATTAATAGCAGGGTTAAGAATTATGAAGGAAATGGGAATAAAATCTTTGCACATCTACAACAGCTCTTAACTGGTCGTTTATCTGGTAAAAAGGGAATATCGGTATATATGAGAAAATCTCGCTCCTTACTCGTCGAAAGCATGGGAATTGCTTAATGACATTGAACACTACAAGATAACTCATATTCCCAAAGAAAAAAACATGAAGGTCGATTACTTGTCAAAACTGGCCAGCTCTAGACATGCACACTCAATGGGATTGGTGTCAATTGAAGTGTTAATGGCTCCCAGCATATATCAGATGGATGTGGAATGGATTTTGAAGACCATAGAAGAAAAGGAATCATGGATGACGCCAATCAAGGACTACTTGCTTCGAGGGATACACCCTAGAGAATGGAATGGATGGAATGAAAGGCCCTACGATTCATGCTTTAGGATGGAGTCTTATATAGGAGGGTTCTCTTCCCCTTTTCTCAAGAGTGTAACTGAAGATAAGGCTAGAAAGATCCTCAAGGAGATCCATGAGGGCAGTTGCGGTGACCACAAGGAAGGGCAAACACTTGCAAAGAAAGCTCTTCGCTATGGATATTTCTGGCCGCAATAAACCGAGACACAGTAGATTACTCTAGACTGTGTGATCAATGCCAAAGATTTACAAATATTTTGAGATCCACATATATAGAAATTATGCAAACGGTCAGCCCACGGCCATTAGCATTCTAGGGAATCGACTTAATTGGGATGCTACCAATAGCGAAAGGAGGAGCCAAATACACAACCTTCACAGTTGATTACTTTATGAAATGGGCGGAAGTAAAATCTCTTGCCATGATTACTACTTAAAAGGTAATTAACTTTGTTACTAAAATATTATTTGCAGGTTTAGGCTACCGTAAAAAATCATCATGGATAATGGGACCCAGTTCGAGAGTGCCAATTTCAAAGACTTCTGCAAGCATTATCGGATCGAGAAGAGCTTATCCGCAGTAGTGCATCCGCAAGAAAACGGGCAAATGGAGGTAGTTAACAAAATAATCAAATCCACCATAAAGAAACAGATAACCAAAGTTAAAGGAAATTGGGTTGATGAGCTTGTGCTTGCACTATGGGCTTACAGAACAACACACGAATATATGACCGGGTGCTCTACGTTCGCTTTGGCATATGGTTCAGAAGCTATGATCCCAGTGGAACAGGTAGTCCCCTCTCATCTGAGATGATACTTCAATCAAAGTGAGAACGAGCAGATTCTGCTCGAATCACTCGACCAGATCGTTGAGAAGTGGGAAGAAGTAGAACTAAGGACCACTGCTCGTCAGAAAAGGGTAGCACGACATTTCAACACCAAGGTTCGCAACTGTACCTTTGAAGTAGGAGATCTAATCCTGAAATGAATCTTCCTAGTATGGAAGCAATTGGTCCCAATTGGAAAGGACCCTATGTAATCAGCCGAAAACTTGGAGATGAAACATTCAAGCTGGAAACAATCAATGGAATTCTAATTCCCCGTGCTTGGAACACTGAATCAATTACAACACTACTTTATTTAATATTTATGTATTTCCTTCTTCTACAATTTATCCACCCAGGGACACTGGAGGCATTATAAATAGGCAAGATTTGCCTTTCTTTTATCAACAATAAATTTTGCTTCTTGAATCAATGGAACCACATTCATGTAAGGAACCTGCCAAGTCGACGGGATTAAATCGAATCAAACTGTCAGATCGATGGGGAAAATCGATCCATGCCTTCTAAGAATTGGTGTTCCTCCGGCAGCGTTAGGAAGGCCCAAACTCCCATGCGCATCCATAAGCTACACCTCGCTGATTGAAGGGATGGAATTGCATTCAAGTATGCTCCATTACATTGCTGCTTGAGCCGATGGAACGATGTTCAAGTACGCTCCATTCTCTCATTGCTTAAACCGGTAGAACCGTTTTCAAGTGTGCTCTATTCTCTTACTACTTGAACCGATGAAACTGTGTTCAAGTACACTCCATTCCTTCGCTGCTTGAATCGATGGAACCGTGTTCAAGTATGCCTCATTCTCTCACTGCTTGAACCAATGGACCATGTTCAAGTACGCTTCATTCTCTCTCTACTTGAACCGATGGACTGTGTTCAAGTACGCTACACTCCTTCGCTTCTTGAATAGATGGAACCATGTTCAAATATGCTCCATTCCTTCGCTATTCAAACCGAAGAACCATGTTCAAGGATGCTCCATTCTCTTGCTACTTGAACCGACGTAATAGGTTAAAGTACGCTCCATTCTTTTACTGCTTGAGCTGATGGACCGTGTTCAAATACGCTCCATTCTTCCACTGCTTGAATCGATGGAACTGCATTCAAATACACAATGCCTTTATATGCCACTCAAAAGACACGCATGCTGCTTTGAACCAATGGAACTGCGTTCATGTACACAATATTCTCACAAGATGCATGTCGCATATTCCCCATGAACTAGTGGGACCATGTTCTCAAATGTGATACGCATTCGCCTGACAAAACCGAGATAGTACTTCCTACTCTCGAATAAGAAATATCGACTCTTAAATCACCCAAATACCAATGTTGCCCTGGTAGTGCGTGAAAACTCCTTTATCCTTTAAGTTATCGATGTTACCCCGATAACATCGAGAATCTGTCAAAATTGTCTAAGTACGGCATTGCTCCGACAATGTCAGAAAAATCATCTACTGCAGGATTGGTGGAAATCAATCCCCGCTTTCCAAGGGAACAACATTGCCCCGGTGGTTCCATGAGGATTCCAAGCCATAGGATCAATGGTGAAAATTGATCCTCGTTACCTTAGTACCGATGTCTCCCTGGCAATGTTAGGAAATTCTAAGATATCAAGATGGTTGAGGAATCAACTCGAGTCTATCAAGAGCTTGATATCGCCCGGAGATTGGCAACATAGAAGAGCTTGAGCTGTTCATAAACTTCCGAAGATAGAAAATGGTACACGTGCAGGATCTCAACAATGAACTTAGAAATGGTCAGCTTTGATGCTTAGGGTCGAGCGTCAAGTCTACGAGTTGCGGAGACAAGAGATACAATACAACTTGGACTGGGGACAACCAAAAAAGTCGCCTAAGGTACCTAGACTTGTATCAAGTGTTTTGATCAGATATTCGAAGTAATCAGCCTTATGGAGTGGGGGGCGCACAGACTAACACTTGGTCGAAATAGATCAAATCACACCACACTTCTATTACGTCGAATAGAGAATTTTGGCAATAATAATATAACTAAGTAAAGTAGTATGCAAAAATGAACAAATTACACTGCTTATGCTATTTACATACAAACATTCCCAGTACATAGGGTACAAGAAAAGCACACGAGAGAGATTTATAATGGAAGTGATAATCTTTCATTACTAATATCACTTTATGTACAATGTAAACAGCATGGGCCATTCCCGTAGAATATCGGACTGTTTGGACACTATATCACAAAGGAATAAAGCAAGATACAGACTCAACTGACACAACAGCAAAGAAAAAAAATCAAAAGTAAAGACTCTATACTTATGCAGTACTCAATCAAAAAGAACATACCAAAAACTACCAGTACTCCACTCCGCCAGGGATCGAGTGGGTCATCACTTCTTTCCACCTTTGTTGCCTTTGCCTGGGTGTATCAGAATCTTATTTTTGCTATCTTTACTAGCTTCTCCTCTTGTAGTGGGGCCAGACCCCATAGTTTCTACGGGAGCTACGCTTCCATCCTTTGACAACGGAAGCATGATTGTAGTCGTGTCTTTGCACTTTGGTGCCTCATTATCCTTGTTCACTTGGAGCCCCTTCACCTCTTTTGGTCTCTTCGCCATGGTTGTCTTCTCTGCCGGCCCCGGTTCGCTAGTAATTACTACCTCTTCATCTACAGATGTGGAGATGTCCTCTAGATTTTGTAATGCTTCAATCTGCTTAGAATCAGGCCCAGGTCTGGAGTTGGTTATGAATCATACTGGAAGCCACTATAGCGACAGTGGTAGAGGCAGTGAAAATAGCAACGGGCCTGCCACTATAGCGACAGTGGTAGAGGCAGTGAAAATAGCAACGGGCCTGCCACTATAGCGACAGTGGTAGAGGCAGTGAAAATAGCAACGAGCCTTGAACCTTGAGAGACTTAGGGCATAGACAGAAGAGTTGGTTGATCGACAATTTAAGAAATACATTTTTTATAGTTTAGCAAAGGATTCTGGAGTGAATCGAAGCGCCTAGAATATATGAGAGACGAGAGAAATACATGAGCCAGAGGATTGATCACGAACATCAACTTCGAAGACTACTTTGCTAGTCCCTATCTTGGAGGGTCGCATGACAGCCGGAGGAAGGAGTGGTCCACTCAAGGCTTCAGAAGATAGATGAACATCACCAGCTTCAGAGAAAATAGCCAAGGATGTCGAGATAGTTGCTATTTTCTCTTGAGAAGTAGGAACAAGTGTTTCATGCTGACCCAAAGTGCTTGGGCCAGCAAGAGCTCTAGCAATAGCATCAGCAACATCCTTCTCTCTTTCATCTCATAACATTACCTCACTGGCCGCCAAAAAATCTATGCCCTTGGAGTTTAGATAAGTGGCCATTAATTCCTTCTTAAAGCGCATATCCCTGGCTTTCTCTAATTTGGTCCGCACTTCCTCCCAAACCATGGCAAGTGTCCAGAGATAATCATCTTCGAGCCAATTTAATATGCCTTTGTTCATCATGTTACCGGTATAGAGATGAAGCATGCTGGCATCCATCTGGCTTATTGCTTCATCGTATTCTTTCTGAAGCTTCGAAAGCTCCAATTCCATAATTAGATAATCGATCTCCTCTATTAGTTTACTGACTGCGACTTCTTTCTCCTTGACCAACAGTGCATTGTCTTTGTGGATATGAGTAAGTTTGGCGATCTATTCAGCAACGACAACAGCTTGTCCCGCAATGGTTTGATCTGGGGATTTGATAGTTTTTCCACTTTAGTGACCTACTCCTTCAGTTTATCAGACTCCATGTAAGCCACTTTGAGTTGGTTATTGATCCCAGAAATCGCCCTATCGTGAGCCCAGTTTACCTCAGTTAGAAGATTATCATTGATAGCCTTTCCCTTCAAGGTCGCATCCTTCTCAATCTTGAGCTGAGCTATCTCGTTATCACGATCCTTAATGGCTCTACTATGCTCTTTCCTTTCAACCTCGAATGACATAATCTCTTAGTAATTGATACAATTCATGTCTAAAAAGGCCTATTCAAGACTCTGCCAATCGAACCCAGCTTCCAAGTCCTCATGGACCATCTTAAGATTTCGAAGGGAAACAACTTTATTGATAGGCTTTATGTTTTTATCGAATTTAATTCCCTTCAAGAACAGATGCAGGTAAGAAGCCTGGAGCTAGAGTGGATTTGAGATATTCCTTGAAATGATTATTTTTAGCTAATCTATATTTAGGATTTGAGATCCATTTAAAACAAAATGATGATATTATAAAAACCAATTTATTGAAATGACTATTATTATTGTTAAAAAGTCTCTGGTTTCTCTCAAACCAAATATACCAACAAATTATAATGAATAAAGTATCAAGTAAAATTCATTTTTTCCTTTTTAAACTTAAATCTTAAATTATTCCAATAATAATCGCAATCAGTAACTTTAGTTGTAAGAGAAAAATTAAAGATTTTGAGAGTATTATTCAGAACGTAGTAAGTATCCATGCAAACATAATACACACGTTTAATATCTTCAACATAAAGATTACAAAAAGAACATTTATTACCAATTTGCATATTTTTTCTTTTTAAAAATTCAATAGTATTTAGTTTTCCATACATGATTAACCACATATGAATTTCTGATTAGGAGGAGCATTTGTTTTCCAAATAGGTTTAAAAGGGTTATTAGCTACGCCCGAGAAATTAAGAAATTTATAAAAAGAATTAGAAGTAAATTTCTTGCTCTTATCCAATTCCCATCTAACATTATCATTTTCATTATCAATACTATATAAATTCAATCTAGCATAAAACAAAGAAAGTTGCCTAGGAGTTGTACGCTCTAAAATTCTGTTAAAACTAAAATTCCAAGGGGGATCATTATCCGGAGAAAAACATCTAAAATTAAAGCATTCTTAAAGTTACAAATTTTTTAATGCTCATTAAATTCTATCCTAAGAGGAATGACAGAAATCCAATGGTCATGCCAAAAAGAAGTATTATTTCTTGAATGAACAATTGTATTAGTAGCAAGGCTAATAATTTCATGACATTTTAAAATTGATTTCCAAAAATTAGATAACTTATTAATAGTTGTAGGTGTGATTTGGTATAAATTATTACTACCATTATAATGTTTAGAAATAATTTCTATCCAAATAGAATTATCATTTGTATCCTTAAATTTCCATAACCACTTCCCTAATAAAGACAAATTCATGTTACGTATATTAATAACTCCTAAACCAAGATGACTGTTGGAATTATCACCACTCCGTAAGAAGTCTCTTCTTATTTTATCAATTTTATTAATCACCCAATTCGGAAAAAGATGCATAGACATCCAACATATCAAGAGAGCAAATAAAACAGATTTGATAAGAACTAATCTACCTGCTCTCGATAAAAACCTCATGTTCCTATTCGAAATTATATTTTTAATCTTATCTATTATAATTAACCATTCATCATGCTTAAGTTTAGTTGGTCTAGTCGAAAAACCAAGATAATCAAAAGGTAAAGCCATAGTATTAAAATTAAGCATAGTAGCAACTAAACCTTCAACCTTATCAACATCATTTAATACTAAAGTCATAGTGTTACAATTAAGCGTATATAACTATAATTATTGAAGTTATTAATTGTAGTTATTTATTTATCTTAAAATTGCTGATGATAAATTATACTAAAATTTTAGATTACTTAGAATATTTATTTAAATTGTTTAAGTAATTATAATTTATTAAATTAAATTAGTTAAAATTTAATTAACTTATATATATTGACACATGCACATAAACAAACCATAGCTATTATAGTTGATTAACTATCTTAAATAGTTTAAGGTGGGTAATATAAAATTGTAGAAATATAAAATAAAATAAAAAATATGATTTAATTAATAAGAATTAAAATTAATTAAATATTAATAAGATACATGTATATATTATATAAGTGAATTAAATTATAAGTGTCATAAACAAATAAAAAATTATATAACTATATATGTGTAAACATAAGTGGAACCGAAATAAATCCAAAATAGATTCAAGAATAAATACATGCATATAGCACTAATATTGTGATTGTATATGTGTTAGAAACTGGAATCGCGGAGGTATTTCATAAAAAAATATGTTATTCACAAATCGATATCACTCCATATAAATACATTAAATATTACTAATCTTTAGTATATAAATGTTGTCCTCTATTAGTATGTTACTTGCATATTCTCTAGTTGATGAGAAAATTAAGTTAGCGATATATGTTGTACTATTGATATATTGTTAAACGAGGTAAGATACATGGGCATATTTGTCGAGCAAATACAAGGTATATGCATTATACTTAGGTTGTTGCGAAATTATGGGTACAAATTAATAATTTCTTTCAATTTGTTGAGTAAACTCAAGGTCGGGATTGAGATTAGGACACGATCAATGGATTAGGAGTTGATATAGCTGATAAAGTGTTATCCACCATTTATGGTCCTATGATTTGTTGAGCAAACTCAAGGTTAGTACCCCGAGGCAAGCGAGTCTTAACACCCATTAGAGAAATCGAAAGATTTCTATATTTTTCTTAGGGTTATAAGAAACGTAAAAGTCTAGTAGGGGCTTTAATATAAATAGGAAATGATAACATTTAACCTTTATAATATTGTAAGAATATATGTTATACAAGTTGAAATAATCGACTTTAATAAATTTGTGTAATTAATATAATTGATTAAATGTTTATTAATTAAATTATACAATTGAATTGAATTAAAAATGAATTAAAGTATAATATATACTTACCAATAAACCTTTTTACATGTCATTGCTTCAAAATCCAATATATAAAACCACTAAAACATTCATGCCTCGATCGGTTAAGTGTTTATTTGCCCAAAACTATGTATTGTCTTCCATGAGATTTGCATTCTAAAACCAAGACAAGAATATCGATATTTAATCTGTATTTGATCATATATGAATTTTATATAGTGAGTAGTTTTTATTCACATTGTACAGAATTTCGATGAAATTAGTTCATTCGAAATGAGAAAGTTAACCATCATACAAGATCTTGTACTGAAAATTATTGATTACAATAAGGATTTTGTTGTAAATGTACACTGGACCAAGAGCTACAAGATGCAGCTATGAATTTGATCATTAAAATGCCGGTTTGATCAGTAAATCATAATGCAACTTATTCGAAATCCTTAAATGTTAAGGATGACTGAATGAATTTTTTTAAAGAATCCGTTACGATCTTGTAGTAAGGGTTTCTCTTTGAATGGTTCAATCATTTCAAAAGGAAAATGAATGTATGAGAGTGGATGTAACTCAAGGTACGGTTGGGATGAAAAGAGTGAATGGTCACTTCTGCTTCATGATGAAACATCGAAAATGAGAATTGTATACAATACTAAAAGATAATTAATATGGAATAAGAAATTTGTTTTGTATTGCAATTTTATACAAAAAAATATTTTCTATAATTGGTCTGAAACTCACGACTGCAAATATTTTATTTTTTTTGAAAAAAGGTACTTTATTAACAGAAAGCATATATTTTCATGATATGCCTCATTAAAACCTTGCAATCCCCCTAACCTAAATGGGTGCCTTACAAGGAAAAGAGTACATATCACTTCCATATATTAACATTACAATATAGAACATACAGAAATCAAATTGTTTAACAGATGGAGGAGTAAAACAAAGTAGAACCGCACTCAAAACCATCCGTTGGAGCA
Organism: Allium fistulosum; assembly: GCA_030737815.1. Lineage (NCBI taxonomy): Eukaryota > Viridiplantae > Streptophyta > Magnoliopsida > Asparagales > Amaryllidaceae > Allium > Allium fistulosum. Next base: position 63,741,071 of record CM060903.1, read on the forward strand.
ACTTGATCCAAAAAGCAGAGCCTTATTTAGCTACAAATTCAACCGAGAAACCATAGAGAAAAGACAAAGCATCACGTGGAAAGTAGCAAAGGATTACACCGAACTCAATGTGTCTTCCAGTTCAAAGAAATGACAGAAACCAGGAAAGAGAAAATGTCGCCTTTCTCTACAAAATAGATCTGAGAAATTCAAAGTGTCCATATTCTCTACATAGTAGCTCAAGAGCAGCTACGATTCCAAAAGGGGGAGATAAGGAAATCAGGGTGGATGATGGGGAACAGTAGACCTCACTGCGAGATTCCATTGTTCAAAGATACGTTTAGTCTCTATATTAATGTCATGATTAATGGTTAAGTGATGCAGTAACGATCTGATCTCTTGGATTATCAGGGTGCTTCTGATGGTCGTAGGCATTTCAACCCCTCTGAAGATCCTATTATTACGTTCGCACCATATATTCCAAATCAGGGAAGTAAAAACAATATTGTCAACTTGCTTAGCTAAATTTTGATCTCTCGTTTTCTTACTTATGCAGTCCAATATATTCATGATGTTGTAATTTCGATTGACATCTATGTTGATTTTCTGCATGATAATATCTAATAGATTACGAGAATATGGACAGTTGAAAAAGAGATGGTCCCTGTCTTCTAGGTCACTAGCACATAAGTTACACCGTTGGTCAATAGATGTATTCCATCTACTAACACGGTCTTTAGTTTTCAATTTATCTTGAATGGCCATTAGAGCACAAGTTGACATTTTTGGTGCACACCCTTTTCCCCATACGATTTTTGTCCAAAAATGTTCTGGGTTCTTATTTATAAGGTGGTTCCATGCAGATTTTAAGGTGAAGTTACCATTGTTACTGGGGATCCAAGTCCAGTAGTCGTCCCCCGTTTGTTGTTGGATGGTAATATTGCGAATGATTTGATGGGATTGAATAGGGGCATGCTCTAAGTGTTGTTTCCAAGTATTGTTAGAGATCAACACAGAAACTTTTTTGTCATATCCTCTCACCACATGCATGGCATTCCAACCACTTATTTCAATTA